>BTPG01000006.1:120814121-121211621 GCA_036245525.1 Semisulcospira habei
GTTAAATACCTCTTGGTGGCCCTTTTCACTGCCTTGTTCCTTAACCCCTTCACTGCCACTGATCGTGAATTGTATGCGTAAATTCCACGCGAAAGAGCTCCAGCTACCCCATGATCAATGGACACAAAGTGGTTTCATTTAAGAGGCATAGATACTCATGTGCCCCCGCAATTGCTTGGGCTCATGAGCATCTATACCTCTTGCAGTAGTGTGGTGCTCATTTGTTTTCGAATAATCTTGTCAAAGCGGCACCACACGTGCTACCTCTCTCGCTCCACTATGCTACTACATGCAATGCGGATCTAAGGAGGTAACCAGTGTGGTGCGACGGCTTCAGGGACACGATTCGTGGCCGCTGACGTTGAAGGTGCTGGTGACGAACGTCATGATTTGAACTTCTCGAACTGCTGCGTCTACGCACTTGCTGTAACGACCACAACCAATTCTAATGACACAAAACCGATTAAGAAAAGAAATGTTAAAAACTCCGTCTGCCTTTGTCGTTTTAATGTGGCAGAACATTGTCCCAGTGTTTATTGCCCTCTGTGTACTTCCGACCTAGAGGCATGACGGATTCACAATGCGGGAAAATGCGGGAATCACAATAGCTTTCACCAGTTGCTTCACTTTGAAATATTTGTTGCACGAAACAGAGGGAGAAAAGAAAGGTCCTGGTAAATCAAAGTGGCACAGTTGGAGTGCGCCTGAGTTGATCAGTGTTCAGGTCGTACTCCATAGGCAATAGATTTCCCTTTCCCCCATAACCCGCCCGTCAGGGCCGTCCATGATCACCTCGGTGCTGTGGACGTTAAACCCTAACTAACTAACTAAGGGAGAAAATAAATGCAACTTTCATTTCCCGCCGGATTTTTATTGTACTGGTGGTTTTATTAACAATTCATGTCCTCAGGCCTTTCTCAGGCATCTTTTGAAAGTTTCTAACAACTTTCGGAAGGTTCCCGACAGCAACGTCTGCACGGACCCGGATGTTACCCGGCAAGGGACGCAACTCGCTTCCGTGCCCGTTCCGCTAGTCACTGCCGGAACACGGTCAGACACTACCCAAACAGCTGCAAGAGGCATACACGCTCATGAGCACCCGCAGTCGAGGGGGCTCATGAGAGTCTATGCCTCCTGCTGTTCACATTTTTAAGTCTGTTCTATTTATATGCGTATTTCTCTGTGGGCTGGCGATTGGGTGCCTGATAGGCGGGGGCAGGGGATCTAACTGTTGTCCAGCGCTGAGTAATTCCCCTTGGTTTGTTGTACAATTCTGCCAGCGCTAGCCTCACCTATCTGGTTTGTGAGTATTTATAGAAGGGACTTTTTAGGATGGTTCGCGGTGGGGCGAATTTAATAGCATATCCATGATGTCAAAGGCGGGCAGGCCTAAACCTTTGACAACAGAAGTAACAAGGTAAAAATTACGTCATGTCTACACTAACCTCGCTGCTGAACGTACATTTGGCGCGAAAGGCCTATGTGCGTGCGCGCGCGCGCGTGTGTGTGTGTGTGTGTGTGTGTGTGTGTGTGTGTGTGTGTGTGTGTGTGCGCATGTATGTGCGTGTGTGCGAGTGTATGTAGACACGAGAATCTCAGATATTGCTGCACGTACAAGCTTAGAACTTTGCCCAAATACTTTATATAAGGGGTTGATAAGAGAGCCTCCGGGGCGGTCCGTGGCGCAGTGGTTAAGGCGCCTGCCACCAATGCTAAAGGTGCGAGGTTCGATCACGGGTTCCGGCGTCGGATTTTTCTCCTCTAGTAAGTGTCACCGTTAATTCGGGCGGACCGTCGGGGGTTCTTTCTCCGGGTACTCCGGCTATTCCTCCCCCTCCACTTTGGTATCAGCTTCAGCCCACTTAATCAAATTTCAAATAGAAACGATGTTGAATTTCCAAAAACTTCAGTAGCTCGCTTGAGCTTGCCCTTAGCACCACGTGAATGTTCTGTGTTTATGTACAGTGTGTGAGTGAATGCGCGTGATTCACGTGAGCGTGCTTGTTGGGTTAAGTTCGCGGTGGCGCTTTGAGCCGATTTTCAATTGGGATAAAGCGCCTATTTAATGCGCTTATTATTATTATATTGTAATTGGATGTCTGATTGTAGACATAAAAGACCGTTTACAGGAAGTCGATTGACTCAGATTAGTGTCCGAAATATTGTCATATTTACTTGAAATTTTGAATATAGCTAGTTTGGAGAAAGACATTGGATGCGTTCGTTAGCCAGCTTTGTACCCTTTCAACGTCTTTGGTAAAAATTAATTTTGTCAGAAAAAAAACCCAGTAAAAAACATTGACTTATGGTGAACGTCAGACAGTGGCGGTGACGTCAAAGATGCAACTCGGTCACCACTCTCACATTGACGATATACTCTAAATATGACATTATTCTCTTCTTCTTCTTCTTCTTCTTCTTCTTCTTCTTCTTCTTCTTCTTCTTCTTCTTCTTCTTCTTCTTCTTCTTCTTCTTCTTCTCTCTCTCTCTCTCTCTCTCTCTCTCTCTCTCTCTCTCTCTCTCTCTCTCTCTCTCTCTCTCTCTCTCTCTCTCTCTCTCTCTCTCTCTCTCTCTCTCTCTCTCTCTCTCTCCCACAAACATGCGCGCATCTCCAAGATCTATGCCTCTTGGAGATGTTTGGAGCGCACGCACACACACACAAAATATCGACGCGCTTTCACAAGAGCATGCAGGTGTACATAGTATATCATGTAGCTACGTTTTGAATAATAATTAATTCATTTTTGCAAGTTTTGGATCCACTAAATACTCCCATTAAACAGTCAGCCCTGGAAGAGGTTGTGTGGAACAAAACAGTCAGCCCTGGAAGAGCCTTTCGGATGAGTGACGTGAAACATCAATTTCGTCACTGTGTACAAGGCGTCGTGAGACTAGCGATTCCATGACGTCAAGTTTATAGTGACGTCATTTTGCTGCTCGTGCTGTTCTTCTTCAGAATGCCTGTCGCTACTCCAGCCCACAGGGCGCACTAATGGTTGGAAGCGCCATGTATCTGTCTTTATTTGTGTGCGGCGAGTGTGTTGATCAGAGTTCGGCTTAGAGAGGAAGGAAATGGATCAGAAGGATAAGCTTAAAAATATGAACTGTGAATGTTCCTAAAAGAAAAACGTTTGTGAGCTCCAAACAATACTGGAGACTTTGCGATGAAATCCTCAAAGGCTAAAGGTAGAGACCCATGACCCTTGACAGCGAGGACAGATCTCATATAGAAGGGACTTTGTGGGTTATGGTTCATCCCATCTTGTTAGCTCTTTGGGGCTTGCAGGGATGGTTTGTTGGGTGGCATTATAAATCTGCAGTGGTTTCAGCGATTTACAATCGATGACGCTGGAATTAAAGTCAGCGCCGTTACAAATGTGTCTGAAAATGGGTTAGGATCAGTGGCAGTTAACTCATTCGAAACGTGCCGCGTCCGGATACACGGCATAAAGCCGCGTATCCGGATTCGGCACATCTCGAATGTGTTAACTTATCGTCCCGATCCAAGGCGCGAAATGAACGGCATGTAGCGATTCACCTGACGTACGTTCACGCGATCGTAAAAACAAAAAACTGCAACAGAAGGTACATTTAACCCATCGACGACGCTCGCGTCACCGTTCCTCCGACCAACGGTATCATTAGTAGCAGTCAAGGGGTTAGGGTGCTTTGATTATAGTACACTCTTCTGAGGTACCGACGAAAATGCTGTTTTTTACGGCCTTCTCTCATTGTGAGCTATTCAAATGCAAATCAAACTGAATAGAATCCGTCTGTGTTCGTGCTGAAATAGTTAATTAGTTATTTGGATTTAACGCCGAGCAGGTGACTAAGGCCATCTCACGACGGCGTGCTGAAATAGAACATCAAGAAACATTAGTTGTGTATAGCGCTTAAAAATATTTTTAAAATTATTTTCAAAATGGGGAGCCGGGCAGATCAGGTGATAGAGCGTTCGACTGCCGCGAAGGATCGCAGGTTCCTACCCAGATGGCCCAAAACTGATTTTGTTTAGACCCTACTCGGTGCCCCCCCCCCCCCTCTCCCTCCCCCCTTACCCCCCCCCCCCCCCCGCCCTCCTCCCGTCTTTGAAAAAAAATCGCCTTCGCGGGTGGCAAAAGATCTTTCGCCCTAAACGATTAAAACGCTGAACGTTTTTCCTGTACTAACCCGTAATCAACCAGGGAAAGGCGAGCGCTGCCAAGCTGCAAGAGACATTAATCCTCATGAGCCCCCCGCAATCGCGGGGGGGGGGGGGGGGGGGGCTTGTAAGGATTTATGTCTCTTGTGAGTCCTGTGTTCTTTATGCCTGTCGTTTGGTCCAATTTACATCTGTTTCCTCACGCGGATGCCGCTCACTGTGCAGCGGTTTCTGACGCGAAATTTCTCATCCGGGTTAACTTTTAGCCCCAAGGTCCCATTTCTCAAATTTTGGAGGTGTTGCCTAATGACTATGTACCATTTGCAGGAGATGGATTGACCATGATAATTCACGGATAGTGCCAGATTACCTTGGCGCCTTCAGGCGCCAAGCTAATCTGGCACTACCTTTGAATTATCATGGTCACTCCATCTCCTGCTGTAGGGACTCGGGGCTCAATGGGTTAACGTCTTGTGCATGCAGCCACCAGTACTTTTTGCAGTGCTGGCGAAAGTACCCACAAAGGAGATCATAGTACAATCTTTGAGATTTCTGGAGAAAAAAATCTACGGCCGCCGATTGTGCATTCAACGATAAGGCGTCGAACACTTGGTCTTTTCTGGGATTTACCCAGTTAAAAAAAGACCCTCTGGCGGATGTCGGCCGCAGTGGTCCCGCGTACGGACGTGCGCGGGGCCACTGCGCTCGACGTCGGCCCGAAAGTCTTTTGCTGATTGGGGCTGGAATCTTTCCGGCTTCATTTCTCCGGGTTGACAGAAACCTATTTCTATTACTATGTAGTAAAACTGTTGCCGCTAGGGTTTCATGTGAAAGCAAAACAGAAGATGGTGGTGGAAAACCCTTTAAAATAGAAACAAGGAACGGCGTTTCGGATCAAAGATCCTTCTTCAGGTGACAGGTTTGTTTCCATGTCACCTGAAGAAGGATCTTTGATCCGAAACGTCGTTCCTTGTTTCTATTTTAAAGGGTTTTCCACCATCTTCTGTTTTCCTATTTCTATTACCTTTGTCTGTGTGTGGACGCCCGTAATTATAGTGCTGCTATGTAAAGCCATGTGTTCTTGGTCAATCGAGAACACGCACGCACGCACACACACACACGAAATACACACATAACATACACACACACACACACACACACACACACACACACACACGCGCGCGCGCGCACACACACGCACACGCACACACACACTCGTGCGCGCGTTCAGGCACACAATCATTTTGCATACTGTTCAGTTGAGAACACACATAAAAAGTTGGTTGGTCAAATATTTGGGTTTAATGCCGAGCAGGCGACTAAGGTCATCTGACGATGGGAAGGGTAAAATTCTTACTAGGTCCTAGTACAGCCACTTATTCTTGATCACTGTTCAATCGAGAGCACACACACACACATACACACAACCACGCACACACACACACACACACACACACACACACACACACACACAAACACACACACACACACACACACACACACACACACACACAAACAAACATATATACACGCAAGTTCTATCTATCTATCTGTCTATATTCCGTAGTCTGCCGACTGTTGGGGCACCACTGTTACTTGGCAACCAGCTCCCTCCATCCTCTCTGTTCTCTGCCCTTCTTAGTGTATCGCCCAGCTTCAGTCCTGTCCACTCTGAGATATTGTCCTCCGTTCTTTTCCTCTGTCTTCCTCTCCTTCGTCCTCCTTGCACAGTGCCTTGCAGGATTGTTTTGGCAAGCCCTGCTGAACGCGTGACATGTCATACCACTTCAGTTTGCGTTTTTTCGCAATGGTTAATAGGTCTTCATAGGGCCCGATGGCTTGCCTGATTCTGCTTCCCACTTCCTCCTTCGTGATGGGAACTCTGTATGAAATGCCAGGCAGCCTTCGAAAACATCTCATTTCAGTGGCGTGTATCCTCCTTTTAATGTCTGCTGTGTGGGTCTATGACTCACAGGCATATTAAAAACACTGAGATGACTAAGGAGCGCATCAGTCTGATCTTGGAGCAGAGTTTCTGTCCATCCATATGGTCTTCAATCTTGTCAGTGCTGTTGTTGTCTGCACAATCCTGCACAGTATTTTTGGTTTTTGATCCCTCATCTGTCACAATGACTCCTAAGTATTTGAATTTATTAAACTATTTCCAGTTTTTGGACTCCAATCATGACGTCATTGCCAATGCCACTTGGTCATCAGTTTGGTCTTCTCTGCACTGATGTCCACCCCAAACGCAATGGCTGTACTGTCCAGCTTTTCCACCAGCTGAGCTAGCTCCCTCTCTGTTTCTGCAAGGCCATCAATGTCGCTGCAAAGCGCAAGTTCGTGATTGTTCTGCCTCCAATACTGACAGTTCCTTTGTGATCTTTCAGAGCGTCTGTCATGATTCTTTCCAGGAAGATGTTTAAAAGAGTAGGTGAGAGCAAGCAACCTTGACTCCGACTGTTGTGCTAAACCAATTTCCTATTTTGCCGTTGAAGCAGACTGCGCTAGTGGCCTTGTTGTAAAGGTTTTCTATGACTGATCATGTTGGCATTGATGTTGTATAGCTTCATGGTGGACCAAAGGGCTGCATGCCACACCCTGTCAAACGCCTTCTTAAAATCCACGAAGACATGATAAATGTCTTGCTGGAGCTGGAGCCTCTCACATAGAACTCTCAGGTTGAAGATCTGCTCAGTTGTGCTGCGCCCTGGTCTGAAGCCTGCTTCTTCCTCAGCTATGATTTCCTCTGCCTGTGGCTTCAGCCTGTTCAGTAGGATCTTTAACATGACTTTGCTTGGGTGGCATATAAGACTGATCGTGCGATAATTCTGGCATTGTTGTAAGTTGTCTTTTTGGGGGAGAGTTATTATAAGTGATTGGATCCATGGTGTGACATGCAAGCACGCACGCACACAAACATAATTATATATACACGCACATAATAGTTTTTCTTTACTGTTCAATGTAGAACACACAAAAAAAGCAGTATAGTCAGGTATTAGCCCATTCAGCCCTGACGCACTACAGCAGGAGATGGGTCGACCATGATAATTCAAGGTTAGTGCCATATTAGCTTGGCGCCTGTCGGCGCCAAGCTAATCTGACACTGCCCTTGAATTATCATGGTCGATCCATCTTCTGCAATTGGTGTATAGTCATTAGATAACGCCTCCAAAATTTGGGAAATACGGCTGTCGGGCTGAATGAGTTAGGGTTTAACGCCGAACAGACGACTAAGTCCATCTCACTGTGGGAATGGGAAACATCTTACTAGGTCCTAAAACAGTATATATTTTTTTCAAATACTGTTGGCTAAATGTCGCGCAAGTCATTAACTCATTCAGTCGCGACACACTCCGGCAAGATATGGATCGACCATGATGGTTCAAAGGTGGTGCCAGAATAGCTTGGTGCCTATGGGCGCCAAGTTATTGTGGCACCACCCTTGAACTATCATGATCAATCTGGCTGCTGCAATGTACTGCAGTCCTCAGAGGACAACTCCAAAACGTGGTTATTTCGTACCTGGGACACAATGGGTTAATTAGCGAACAGGTCTACAAATGTTTCCAAGGTAAAACGGTAATTTGAAAGCATGTGTTTACTTGTTTCTGATAATTAAACTTTCAAACTCAAAGCTCTGAGGAAATAAGAGACGAACATGCTTTCATTTTGTAACAACAGAAACATTATATTTTTCCCCTGACTGTTCAGAGCGAGATCAAAAGAAAAAAATACATCGAAATCTGTAGTGCGGTGACCTGTTCTTTTAAACCACAATCCCAGAACAGCTGACATTAAGCAGTAAAGTTCGAAGTCAGACCAGCACGACATAACTTAAGATTTTTTTTTCTTCATCTTCATCCGGCAGGCTTCCCCCCCCCCCCCTCAACCACCACCACCACAACTCTTTCACTGCCAGCGGACTCAAGATTAGGACTTCAACGCCAAGCAACCCATCCATATAACATTCTCAGGTTTAACCCCTTTGTTGCCAGTGATCACGAATTGCGCGTCTGAAACCACTACACAGTGACCGACATTCGTGAGTAAAAAAGTAAATAATTAAATTTAACACACACACACACACACACACACACACACACATACACACACACACGCACACACGCACGCACGCATGCACACACACACACACACACACACTGACACACACACACACACACACACACACACACACACACACACACAACCCCATTAACTACTGCGCCGCAATCCGCGGCCCTATATGAGGGATAGTCCAAAATGGTCACACAGACAACTGACTGACCAAAGTGATCTGTCATTTCGTAACGCAGCCAAACCTGCATATAAGAGCCACCTAATTAAGGAACAGAACACATGTGGCCACTGTAGGCAGGTGATCGTTCTATGCAAGGGTCTATGTTCAGTAAAAGCTTTGTAGGGAGTATCTTCTTGGGTGGCTGTTATAAACAGGTGACCATTATATAAAGGTGACCTCTAAGAGCGGCTTTGACTTTTCAGAAGCAGGAGATTTACGATCAGGCATTAAAGGAGGCAAATTAGACATAAATAAACCCCAGAGGGCCCGCATGGTAACTAGATTGGCTGCAGCCATTTTCGTTTCAAGGATACTGAAACTAATATGTGCTGGTCTGTGATTTTGGACTTACGACCTCTGGCTGTAAGGTCCAGAATCACAGACCAGCACACATCTTAGATCTTAACTGCGTGCTTTCGAAAGACCAATAACCTGAAGTTGATAAAAGTGATTCCATCCCACCGAGATTTCGCACTGGGGAGGTAAGGTGTGTGGTTGTTGACCGTTAAGGAGGGGGGGGGGGGGGACAGTAGAGGACATAAAGAGAAGGGTTCAGAGAGACGAGGAGCTGGGGCGGGCCGGCAGAGATGCGGGTGGAGGGGGCGGGGAGGGGGGGGGGTGAGAGCTTTGGTAGATGCTCACTGAAAACCTGTTTTTCCTGAACGATATTCCACCTCACGAATCTAGTTCAGACACTGTGCTGAACATTTGCCATCCGCAAATTTACTTAAAATTCAGTGTAAAATATTGGCCCACTCTACTTCCGGATTGTTAATTGAAAACTGTATAATAGAGTTATCCTGGTTAGTTTTTGTCTACCATATTGAAAATACGGTAGACTTTGAAATGGGACTGGTAGGAGCGCATTCCAGAGCTAACACGTTTTTGGCGTGCAGGGCAGAAATTTTGGCAAAGAAGTAACAAGATAAAAATGACGTCACGTCTAGATACGCAAACCTTGCTAGAAAAAGTCGCGCGCCAGTGTGTGTGTGTGTGTGTGTGTGTGTGTGTGTGTGTGTGTGTGTGTGTGTGTGTGTGTGTGTGTGTGTGTGTGAGAGAGAGACAGCGACTAGAAATTGTACGATAATAGAATAATCTCGAGACCTTTTTTTCGATTTTTGGATTAAGATACTCAATGGCATGAAAATGGCCGTTTCACAAAAACCGGTTGATCCACACTGCAATCAGTAATGTTTAATATTTTTACTAGATATTTTGCATATAGATAGATAAAAGGGAGATATTGAATTAGTTTGTTAACTAGCATTGTACCTCTAGAACATTTTAAGTGATAATTAAATATTTTTTTAATTGTTTTTTACGTTTTGGGGATTAATTTCTCGAATTATATGGGTTAATCTTCAAACATTTGAATCTTTTTTACACAAAAAAAACAAACAATCTTCTCATTAATAATCGCATGATTTTTCATATACGGTATTTACATAAGGCTACAGTTTGTCTCGGCTGTCGGGCTGTCAATTGTGACCTGTATGCCCTAGGTCTGAAAATCAGACAATTTTCTGCACCACTTTTTCGGAGTCATTTGTAAAACAGCTAGCATAGCCTTATTTTTTCTTTTACGAAAAAATATCTTCTCATTAATACCCGCATGATTTTTTTATAAACAGTGTTTGCATAAGCCTTCTGTTTTCCCGGCCCTGGGGTAGGATTAGGTCAAATTGTTGATTGTATTGATTGTACATTGCTTAACGTCCCGACAGCAACAAGGCTTTCTCAGGACGTGCCTGCACTGCTTGTGAAAAAAAAAAAAAACTAAACAGAACATTGAATGTATGTCGCCAGCCGGTCAAATACATTAAATAAACCTAACACATGGGGCCTAAATAAAGCTAAACCATTTAGCAACACACATCCAATATCAAGAGCTACAGGCAGTGCAGACAGTAGGGAGAGTTTTAAAAAGGCAAATACAGGTGAATGGACAAAGGGTAGACAGAAACACATGCCCCAGAATAAAGAGAAAAACCCACCCTGTGGGGCTGACCAGGGTGACCCTGGGAACTAAAAAATACCTAACCCCACCCAAGTCCCCCAGGGCAGACCCGGGTGGGGTAGGTCAAATTGTGACCTGTAAGCTCTAGGCGTGAAAATCAGCAAGGAAATTGCAATATTGATCCTCTGATACGTCAAATGTTAGTACTGCGATGAGTAACGTATAACATCGAGTCGTCACCATGAACACGGCGTCGTGGGACTAATGATGCCATGACGTGAAGCTTGAAGTGACGTCATTTCGCTGCTCGTGCTATTCTTCTTCTTCAGAATAGCTATGCTACGCCAGACCACAGAGCTTACGAATGGCGGGAATAGCCGTGTGTCCGTCTTTATTTATGTGTGCCAGTGAGTGTGGATCAGAGGGTGGATTAGAGTAGAAGGAGATGGATTCCTGTCGCTACACGCACCCACAAAGCGTACTAATGGCTGGAAGCGCAGTGTGTCCATCTTTATTTGTTTGCGCTGACGTGTGTGTTGATCAGAGGTTGGCTAATGGAAAGGAGGGAAATGGATCAGCATAATAAGGCCCCCCCCCCCCCCAAAAAAAAAAAAAAAAAAAAAAAAAAAAGAACAATTCTGAATGTTCCTAAAAGATAAACGCATGTGAGCTCCAAACAATACGGAAGACTGTGTGATGAAATCCTTATCTTGTTAATTGTTTTTTTTCTGGGAACAGTGCAGATGCGTGACTGAATATCAGTCAGCAGTTATTCCTGACACATTACTGCTGTAAAGTTTTCATTTATATTATTATTAAATACTATTGTATGCTCCAAGTAATTAGAACAGGAAATTCATCCATAATATAATAATGCACACAACATACCAAAATATGGCAAGACATGTTTATGACGCAAAACAATCCCTCAGCAAAGTCCCCTCCACATGCAAGAGACATATATTATCATGCCACCTTGCAGCAGCATCGGGATGTCTTGAAAACTTATGTCTCTTTCTGGCATTGATCAGCTCAACGTATACTGACGAACAAAAGAAATGCGACAATTTAGGAATCATTGGAAACACTTTAGTGTTTCCGATGATTCCAAAAATGTTGCATTTCTTTTGCTCGTCAGTATATTTCTCTGCTTGAGAAACTATTCCGAGGTGACTCTAACAAAAAAAAGATGGGCAGGTGGCATGGCATTGCACTGCTGCCATTCGTCTTCCTCGTTGCCGGCAGCTCAAGGTTCCCTCGTGGGTAAAGGAACTGAAAAGAAAAAGATAAAACTATATATAGTTTTATCCATTTTATTTTGGAAAGTCTACTTTTGCTTTTAAAGAAGAAGGTCAAGGCTGAGAGGTCAAGTGATTTCACTCTAATCCGTACTGCTATTAGCCAATCAGACGCTGATGTTGCTGATAATAATTTCTCGAACATTTTAACTCATTGTGCCCAATGTACGAAATAGTCACATTCTGGAGTTATCCTCTGAGGACTGCATTACAAATCAGGAGAGATCGTTCATGTTAGTTGAAGGGCAGTGGCAGAATAGCTTGGCGCCTATAGTTGCCAAGCTATTTTGCCACCACCCTTGAACTATCATGATCGAGCCATATCTTGCTGTGGTGTGTCGCGGGCAGAATGAGTTAAGTTTGTTGAACGTCGAAAGCTATTTTATTTGGTTAGCGACACAAGTGGAGCATTTTTTTACAAAGTGTAATCCCTGCGATGCAATAAACTTCACTGATGAATTTCTCATGTGCCGAACATAGATGCAAATTTTTCTTTTCACGGGAGTTTAATTTCTCACTTAGGAAAAGTTGATAGGAGAATCAGACAAAGGCAGGAAATGTTCAATAACCGCTATTTTTTAAAATAACTTTTGACTAACATATTGAAACATTTGCTCGTTATTGTTATTCTGTTTTAACTCATATCATACTGAGGCTAAAAGCTTCATTTTTGTACACTACCACACGCAAGCTTCATTATAGTACTTACAGATAAGGATATAGACCAATGGCTTTAGTTCAAGGGTAGTGCCAGAATAGCTTGGCGCCTAGGGGCGCCAAGCTATTCTGGCACTACCCTTGAACTATTTTAGTCAAACTTATTTCACACACTGGTGTATTCCGAATGATAAGGGTTAATGTGTCAAGTTGTCTTGAATTTAAAGGGTCGGATTTCGAAAGTGTACTTTTGGTTTAGGCGCAGAGCAGGCGGTGTTGGCCTTTCCCGCTGATTGCTAGGATTCAAATAATTTATCGGGACTGCATGGGTGTTTTTTTTTTTTTGGTTGTTGTTTTGTTTTTGTTGTTTTGTTGTTTTTGTTTTTGTAGCCCGGCAGACGGTTTAATCCTTCACTGCAGCTTACGTAATTGTTATTGTCTGGACAGTTGACCCATAAGCGCGTATTTTGTTGAATCGCACGTTGCCGACCAAATCTGAAGCAGACAGTGCAGACAAATGAAATGCACGGGGGGTGTAGGGTCGTGTGGGATGGGGTTGTGTTTGCATTCTATCTGTAACTAACAATCTTGACATGGCAAAGGCCAGTGAACCTTCACTCCTAATACGAAACAAACATGTTGAACACTGAGGTCAGAAAAAAAGAAACATTGGGACTAGTTACATGAGTGAGTCTAACCCTGGGCAGCCACTAAGCAAGGTGCTCCGCTATAGAGGAGCACCTTGCTTAGTGGCTGGCGCAGGACTAAACTCGCTCATGCAACTGACCCCAGCTCTTTATATTCGCAAATGGAATTAGGCAAGGAAGAATGAATTAATAAGCCATCATATTGAATTAGTCACAGCGGAAAAATCATCGATCGAAGGATCGCTTCCTCCCTCACATGATGAGACATGGAAATTGTTGGGTCCCAACCTCGGCGTCGACCCAACCTCGGTCAAAGTGACATATACTGTTCACAAATCGTAAGGTGTATTCATTTTTAAAGCTTGAATTACTAAAAGTCCTCAGGATCCGTATAATCACGGGTATATCAGTGATTAGCCATCCCACTGGCCTACAATTTCACAACATTGGTGTGACATAATTAGAGTGCTCACAAAATGTAAAGGACGTATTACTTTTAGCTTGAATTATTAAAATGTCTCAAAAAGTTTAAACATTGATCAGACCAAGAAGGTGACTACAGTTTGCATATGTAAGGTGTTTTCCGACATGTTAGTAATTCAAGCTGAATTTATGACTATATGTCACACCAGTGTTGTGAAATTGTAGGCCAATGGATGGCTAGTCACTGCTATAACCGTTATTATACCCATTCTGAGAACCTTTTGTAATTCAGACTGAAAAGCTAATGTACGTTACTATTTTTGCGCATTATATGTCACTCTGGCCGAGGTTGGGTCGACGCCGAGGTTGGGACCCAACAAAAATTAATGGGGTCTGCAAGAGGCATAGATCCTCATGAGCCCCCGCAAAATTGCGGGTGCTCATGAGGATCTATGCCTCCTGAAGATGCGTGGTGTCCGTAGAAGCAGCGCAACCAGGCATTTCTCGATCATTCGCAATGCTTTCTTTATGTGCGTCATTCCCATCATATGTCATGCTTGGGATGTTTTGAGATGCGAAGGTTTCGAATGCGGTGACAAAAAAAATTCCTCATTAAAAAAAATAAAAATAAAAAAAACTGACAGCTAGAATCCTAGGGCAAGAGGCACAGATTCTCAAAGAACCCTTGCAAATGCAGAGGCTTATGAGGACATAACTTCTTTCCTACCAAATGGCGTACATTCTGTTTCATAAATCTGTGTTGACTGCACGACCACAAGCCTCAGCTGTCCAAAGAACATGGACACAGAGCGGTCTCGGCAGGAGGCATAGATCCTCATGAGCCTCAGTCGCGGGGGCTCATGAGGCTCCGTTATGGTTCTTTCAATTAGATCGCGTTCATTTTTACTCGGTAGTGATGGGGTTCGTCACCTTGTCGCCAGAAACTGGTCACTTTTAGACCTTAGCAATTATCGGTTTTAAAAATTAACTGACACTGCTCATAGTTTGTCTATAAAATTCAAAAATACATTCAGTGTATGTGTCTGTTTGTCCGGATACACAGCATAAATCCGCTTATCCAAAATGCAGCACGTCTCAAATGTGTTAATGAAACCAAATTTCAATTTTAAATGAGTGTTGTTCTTGTCGTGGCAGCAAAATACCCATCATGTGTGTAGAGTCTGGAACCTCGGAGGAAGTACAACACCTGCCTACACGCTGACTGTCACTGAACCCCGGGGGTATTAAGCTGTCATTAACTGAGCAACAGCGGCGCCAGTATAAAAGGGTACGTATGGACAGAGTTGTGGAAAAGGGTTATTTGGACACGTTACTGGCTGCTAATGGCCTGCCATCAGGTACACGAAAGCAGGTTACATGTGAGTGCCATGCAGTCTCGGCAGTACTGTAAGGGGTGAATTAGTGTAGATGTATAGAATGGTTGGGTTTCGTTTGCAAGGAACGACTCGCAACAACGAACGAGAGCCACATCGCGGCAGACTGACAACACTCAAAAACATCTGAAAGAGGCATAGATCCTCACCAGCCCCCCGGACTCACGAGGATCTATGCCGAGAGATGTTTGGAGTGTTGTCTATGCTTATGGAACAAAGCTAGTTGTCCGCCGTGATTTCGCTCTCGTTCATTGTTGGGAGTCGTTCGTTGCAAGTGCGAGAAGAACTTGTAGCGGAGGCGCGTGCCCAAAAAGACAAAACAAACATATTTGTGATCCACACCAGAGAGAAATTATATACAAACAGACATCCGAACCCGCCTCGGTGGCAGTCCAATTACCCTTTCAGGAATCGAGACAAAAATCGCAACCGACAATCAAAGGGTTAATTAATGAAAGAAAAAGACGGCTGAAAGCGACTCCCGTGCGGCTTTTGAAACGTGTCAATTTTTTTTCTCTCCAGTGGATGTTGAGCTGCCGGGGCAAGGCGAACGTTACCCAGCTGCAAGAGACATAAATCCTCATGAGCCCCCGCATTCGCGGGGGCTCATGAGGATTTATGTCTCTTGTTAGTTTTATGTTCTTTCTGCTTATTTGTTGTGTGTGCTCCATTTACATCTGTGTTCTTCAGTTCTAGTTTCGGTCTGTCTATAGAGTCGCTTCATACGCAAAATTCGCGATCACTGGCAGTGATGTGGTTAATCACGATCATTAGAATATGGACTGCACTTTTGTGTGCTCAGGCTATCAGAATTGGTTGACTGACGTGGGTGTACTCTCAAGTAATATACTGCCATATCTCGTAAGCCATAATTTTATCATGGACACTTTTGTGGGTCTCCAAGCAGCGACACCGTCATACTGTTGGGTCAATTAAACTTCATATTGAAATCTCCCACTTTTCTACCACTCAAGCTTGCAAGTGTGCGTGGTGTAAAAGCAGAACAATTTCAGCACATTGATCACACAAACCTTTCTCACTGATGCGATTAACGGCAGCAGGAGATGGCCAGCGATGGAACCAGATGAGCAGCCTGCGTTGTTTATTTTATCACCCCAGCGCGGAATACACACATTCGGAGTTACGACTGCGCATGCACTATCGTTGTACCAAACAAACATTCTGGGATAAACGGTACTTGCGGCATGTCTTTTATGAGAAACCCTAGGCAAAATCAACGTCGTGTTTCATCTTCCGGTCTTGTTACGGTGACTAAAATGGGCAAATCCGACTTTTGAGCCCATGATTTTTGGTCCGCATGAGTGCTTCTAGCTTGTTCTAATGAGACAGAACGGGCTAAATATCATTTTCGATCGGCTTATTTCCAAAAGATTAGCAATAAACGCAACTTTTTAAAAGGTGATGAAATCAGCGATGTCACCAGCACTGGAGAAAGAGAAAGTGTTTTGAAAACACGAGCCCGTTGAGTCTGTTTGGTACAACACCCGCCCCAGCATGCATTACTTGTCTGAGATTCCGAATGGGTGTAATACATCGCGCAAGTCAAGTTACGAACAACTTACTGATATCCACAGAAAAAGAAAACCGCAGACAGACCAACACGACGACATTAGTAATTTATGAAAGATATGGCTTATAGACGAATAAAGGCCCATATATATATAATTTTTCATTAAATTCTGAGAATGCTCTTGTTACGCTAATGCCATGGAATTCCAGGCTGGTAAGCTTGATTGTGTCATCAGGACATCAGCTGCCCTTTTTGTGACTGCATCGCCTAATAGTTCTAGAAAGGAGAGGGTTAGTGGGAGAAAAGGAATGACAGACCTATCAGTTTAAGCCTTCCACTGAACACCTGCTAAAAGTAAAGAATATATATATACACCTGTTAAAAGTAAAGAATATATATTATAAGTTATTGGTCGGAGGGGTTTGCTACACGGACCCTTCTAGGCCTGAGGGAGGTCAAAGGAATCATTGTACCCCGAAGGCCGAAGGCCTGAGGGGTACAGTGATTCCTTTGACCTCCCGAAGACCTACAAGGGTCCGTGCAGCGAACCCCCTCCAACCAATAACGTATTTGTTTTCATTCCTCCACTATTTTCGTAAAAGAAATCAAGAAGACATCTTGCGACCTGGATCACGCCAGACATGACTGACGTCAAAAAAATATACATCTATACATAATAGACTTATGACGTAATTAAAATATGTCATGACGTTGCCGTCTACAGTATTGAGTGTGCTTGTTGTTTCGAACAACACTACGTAACTTAGTACTTTAGAACGTTTGGCGATCTTTTATATAACAAAACTGGCATCCAAGATGCGTCATCGAGAGGGCTACAAAATGTCCGCCATTTTTCGCTACAGAGGTTTTTATATCACGGTCACATGGTACGGTTTGCGCTAAAGAGTGGTCGTGTGACGTAGGGAGGAATATATATATATATATATATATATATATATATATATATATATATATATATATATATATATATATATATATATATATATATATATATATATATATATATATATATATATATATATATATATATATATATATATATATATATATATTACACCACTTTGTATCCGTTTTACCGCTGAAGCGTATGCGCCGCTCAAATCCACCAAGCGTCAGAGCCGAGGTAAAAGTTAATTGTGGCTCCAAACTCCAGGTTCTCGAGCAAAACAGGAAGTAGCTGGCGAACTGATATAACGGCCTTTTCGGGGTTGTATCACAGTCAAGTGTCTTAATTAATCTGTCTGTAAGTGAAACATGCAGTCATCCCTGGAAATCAATGTAATATGTGTGTACGGTCACCGAGGACGCATAGTTAAACACTTTTACTGCCAGTGTGTTATGAAATATTTCTTGTTTATTCCATCACAACACAAATTACATCGCGTTAGTTACAGACACCTTACTGATATCCAGTGTGTGATGAAATATACTGACGAGCAAAAGAAATGCGACATTTTCTGAAGTGTTTCCGACGGTTCCAAAAATGTCGCATTTCTTTTGATTGTCAGTATATTTGTTAACTCAACGCAAAAGAGCCAAAGCCGTCCAAGGAAGATGACCACAAAGTGACGTCAGCAAGAACCTCATGAGCCTCAACATTTGTGGGGACCCATGTGGATCTTTGCCTCATACAGCAGGGTGATATACAGTGTCATATTCAGTGAACGGGTATTTGTTACAAGCTAGGCTAACTGGACATCACAACGAGTATTCGAATCTTTGGATATGAAGAAGAAAAAGATGGACCAAAAAAGAACTTGCGGAAAATGGAGCGGAACGCTGGTCCAGCACATCAACCCCGTCATTGCCGAGAAGAAGTAAACACGATCCGTCTGCACGAAGCATAGATCCTCATGAGCTCCCGCGCCTGAGGGGGCTCATGAGGATCTATGCCCCTTGCTGAGACCAATTTGTACCCATGTTTCCTGGACGGACGTGGCTTTTGGTTGTTAAATGAACAAAAATTTCAGAAACAAAAATGTACGTACAGTGGCATGGAAGGGGATAATCGGCACAGACGCTGGAGTTAAAAGCCAAAACGAAGGATAAATTCCTTCGAATAGAACAGAAGGAGCTCGTCTCCGATCACCTGTCCGTGCCAGGGGACGTTAAACTTAGAAGAAGAAAGAAGAACAAGATGAGATGAACCATAACCCACAAAGTCCCTTCTATATGAGAGCTGTCCTCGCTGTCAATGGTCTCTACCTTTTGTCTTTGACCTGATTCTGATGTTGAATTATCTCCTATTGAAAAAGTCTCGCAGATCTGCCAATGCGTCAGTGAGTTCTATAAGGGGCGCAGGACATAATATGCGTCATTGATTTGTCAAATGTCATTTGGCATGACCTAAGATTCAGTTCTTACGTAATTTTATATTTTACGTGAAACAAGTTTCACTTTCGCTTCATAGGCTTTGTAAAGAGGTGACAAAACTAGAACTTCACGGTACAATTTCAGTCTTGCTATATTGTGTATGAAAGCAGGTTGACTTTACCTATCTACATGATATACTAAGTACACGGGTCTGCATGCTCTTCTGAAAGCGCGTCGATGTGTGTGGGTGCGTGTTAGTGCGTGAGTGTGCGCGCGCTCCAAACATCTCCGAGAGGCCTAGATCCTGTAGAGGGCATGAGGACCTATTCCTCCTGGAAATAAGCGCATGCGTGTGTGTGTGTGAGAGAGAGAGAGAGAGAGAGAGAGAGAGAGAGAGAGAGAGAGAGAGAGAGAGAGAGAGAGAGAGAGAGAGAGAGAGAGAGAGAGAGAGAGAGAGAGACGCGCGCGCGAGAGAGAATGACGTCATATTTAGAGTATTATGTCTGCGTGGTGACGGAGTTGCCTCTTTTACGTCACCGCCACTGTCTAACTTTCTTTAAAAGTAAAGGTTTTTTAGTGTTTTAATTCTTTTCTGAAAATAATTATTTTTTACTAAAGAAGTTGAAAGGATACAAAGCTGGCTAACAAACATCTATCTATCTATCTATACGTAGTCTTGCCGACCGTTGGGGCACCACTGATGACTTGGCAACCAGCTTCCTCCATTCCTCTCTAGTCTCTGCAATTCTTAGCATATCGCGCAGCTTAGTCCTGTCCACTCTGAGATATTGTCCTCCCATCGTTTCCTCTGTCTTCCTCTCCTTCGTCCTCCTTGCACAGTGCCTTGCAGGATTGTTTTGGCAAGCCCTGCTGAACGCGTGACATGCCCATACCACTTCAGTTTGCGTTTTTTCACAATGGCTAATAGGTCTTCATATGACCCGATGGCTTGCCTGATTCTGCTTCCCACTTCCACGTTTGTGACGTGATCTCTGTATGAAATGCCAAGCAGCCTTCGAAAACATCTCATTTCAGTGGCTTGTATCCTCCTTTCAAGGTCTGCTGTGAGGGTCCATGATTCGCAGGCATACAAAAACACTGAGATGACTAAGGAGCGAATCAGTCTGATCTTGGAGCAAAGTGTGATGTTTCTGTCCTTCCATATGGTCTTTAATCTTGTCAGTGCTGTTGTTGTCTGCGCAATCCTGGACAGTATTTCTGGTTTTGATCCCTCATCTGTCACAATGGCTCCTAAGTATTTGAATTTATTAACGGTTTCCAGTTTTTGGCTTCCAATCATGATGTCAGTGCCAATGCCACTGGTGTTGTTGGTCATCAGTTTGGTCTTCTCTGCACTGATTTCCATCCCGTACGCAATGGCTGTACTGTCCAGCTTTTCCACCAGCTGAGCTAGTTCCTTCTCTGTTCCTGCAAGGCCATCAATGTCGTCCGCAAAGCGCAAGTTCGTGATTGTTCTGCCTCCAATACTGACAGATCCTTCATGATCTTTCAGAGCGTCTGTCATGATTCTTTCCAGGAAGATGTTGAAAAGAGTAGGTGAGAGCAAGCACCCTTGTCTGACTCCGACTGTAGTCCTAAACCAGTTTCCTATTTTGCCGTTGAAGCAGACTGCGCTAGTGGCCTTGTTGTAAAGCTTTGCTACGACTTTGATCAGGTTGGCATTAATGTTGTATCGCTTCATTGTGGACCAAAGGGCTGCATGCCACACCCTGTCAAACGCTTTCTTAAAATCCACAAAGACATGATAGAGATCTTGCTGGTGCTGGAGGTACCTCTCACATAGAACTCTCAGGTTGAAGATCTGCTCAGTTGTGCTGCGCCCTGGTCTGAAGCCTGCCTGTTCCTCAGCTATGATTTCCTCTGCCTGTGGCTTCAGCCTGTTCAGCAGGATCTTTAACATGACTTTGCTTGGGTGGCATATAAGACTGATCGTGCGATAATTCTGGCTTTGATGTAAGTTGCCTTTTTGGGGGAGAGTTATTATAAGTGATTGGGTCCATGGTGTGGGCCAATCCCCTGACTGCCAGATCTTATTGCAAATTGTTAGTAAGGCGCTTATCATGTCTTCTCCCCCTTCTTGGACTAGCTCTGCAGGGATGTTGTCTGCTCCTGCTCCCTTCCCTTTTTTCAGCGACTTCACTGCAGCCTCTACTTCTTCTCGGAGGATGGGATAGTTGCCATTGTTGGTCACGGGTAGGTTGACAAGTATGCCTGGGCCCCCTGTAGCTCGGTGGTTGTACAACGAACATACGCACATACTTACATACGCACATACGGCGCTTCCGCCAAATGTACGTTCAGCGGCGAGGTTAGCGTAACTAGACATGACGTAATTTTTATCTTGTTACTTCAGTTGTTAGAGGTTTAGCTTGGCCGCCTTTGACATCATGGACATGCTATTAAATTCGCCCCATCGCGACCCGTCCTAAAAAGTCCCTTCTATAAATAGAAAGGACTTTAAAAGAGGATGGTAGAAAACTCCTAGTCTCTAACCACGAAGATGTACGGGTATGTTACAAGGATCGACCGCATAAAATGTGATGTTTTGTTGACTCATCTCTTAGAAATAAAAACCAAGCAAAGGTTTCGAATCTGTAGAAGATTTTCTGTTGTTTTCACAGGGTGTGATCGCCAGCCACAAGAACAAAAACTTCTAGATTATCTTAGCTCGGGGCCCGCTGTAACTAATCTACCAGATGGTGGCTACCAAGGAAAAGACTGATTAACTGTTTGGACAAAGACGAAAGAATGATGAACGGTCACTGTACAAACACCGTCCGTTTCTTTCTTCACACCTTCCTGTTCGCGCGGGGGAACCACACCGACCACCTGCTAACATCCGACCACGAGCCGCCCGCTAACTTCAGCACGTCCCACAATGCCTCGGAGCACGTGCAGGCCACGTTGCAGTCGAGCGAGGGCAACGATCTTCAGTATGCGTTGGAATGTATGCAGGTGAGTGTATTGCAACACAACCTGAAATTTCACCAGGCCTTTCCAGAATTGATGAAGATGATGATGATGATGATGATGGTGACGACGATGATGATGATGATGATGACGACGATGATGATGATGGCGACGACGATGATGATGATTAACGTACCTTTTAATAAAATATCTACATCAATTCTCTTTAAGCATCATAGTAACGTAAAAAGTAGACAAACACACAAAGAAACATAGCAAGATGGGATGAACAATAAACCCACAAAGTCCCTTCTATATGAGAGCTGTCCTCGCTGTCAATGGTCTTTATCTTTTGTCTTTGACCTGATTCTGATGTTGAATTATCTCCTATTGAAAAAGTCTCCCAGATCTGCCAATAGGTCAGTGAGTTCTATAAGGGGCGCAGGACATACGCGTCATTGATTTGTCAAACGTCATTTGTCATGACGTAAGTTTTAGTTTTTACGTAATTTTATATTTTACCTGATATGAGTTTCACTTTCGCTTCATAGGCTTGAGAAAATGGTGACAAAACTAGAACTTCACGGTACAATTTCAGTCTTGCTATAATTTGCGTGAAAGCAGGTTGACTTCACCTATCTACATGACATACTAAGTAAAGCGCGTCGATGTGTGTGTACGTATTAGTGCGTGCGTGCGCGCGCGCTCCAAACATCTCCAAGAGGCATAGATCCTCATGCATCCTTCAGAACGCATATTTATCCTGGATGCGAGCATGTTTGTGTGATCGAGAGAGAGAGAGAGAGAGAGAGAGAGAGAGAGAGAGAGAGAGAGAGAGAGAGAGAGAGAGAGAGAGAGATAGAATGACGTCATATTTAGAGTATTATGTCACGTCAGTGTCTGCGTGGTGACGGAGTTGCCTCTTTTACGTCACCGCCACTGTCTGACTTTCCCTAGAAGTAAAGGTTTTTTTAGTGTTTTAGTTCTTTTCTGAAAAGAATTAATTTTTATTAAAGAAGTTAAAAGGATACAAAGCTGGCTTACGACTGACTCATCCAATGTCTTTCTCTAAACTAGCTATATGCAAAATATTAAGTAAATATGACAAAAAAATACGGACTCTAATCTGGGTCAAGCGACTTCCTATAAACGGTTGTTTATGTCTTCAATAAGACATTCAATTACAATATGCTCGGAGGCTCTCTTAGCCATCCACTTAAGAAAGTATTTCGCCAAGTTTCAAGCTTCTATGTACAGAAATATCGGAGATTCTCTTGTTTACATACGTATGCACATACATACATACATACATACATACATACATACATACATACATACATACATACATACATACATACATACATACATACATACGTACGTACGTACGTACGTACGTACATACATACATACAAACATACATACGCACATACATACATATGCACATACGGCGCGTCGCACCAAATGTACGTTCAGCAGCGAGGTTAGCTTAACTAGACATGACGCAAATTTTTATCTTGTTACTTCAATTGTTAGAGGCTTAGCCTGCCCGCCTTTGACATCATAATCATACTATTAAATTCGCCCCACCGCGACCCGTTCTAAAAAGTCCCTTCTATAAATAGAAGGGACTTAAAAAGCAAGCAAACAAAGGAACAAAGAGCGAAGGAACAAACAGACAAACTAATTAATTAACGAATAAACAACCAGTTCATACAAATGAAGCATGGGATCCAACAAACACGCAGACAAAGAAACAAAGTTTAACCCCCTAACTGCTGGGGCAAGGCGAACGCAAGAGATATAAATCCTGCAGTCGCTTGGGCTCATGAGGATTTCTGTCTCTTGTTTGTTCTATGTTCTGCATGCCTATTATTGGTCCCAGCTTCATCTTGCGCTTCGCGCGAATATCGGTCAGTGTGCAGTGGTTTCAGACGCGAAATTCGTGATCACTGGCCGTGAAGGGGTTAACCCCTTCACCGCAGAGAAAAAATTAACACAACCGGACTGCGAGAGACATAGATCCTCATGATCCCCCGCATTCGCGGGGACTCATGAGGATCTATGTCTCTTGCTGAGACCAGTTTGTATCCCTATTCCTTGGAGGGATGTGACTTTCCGTCGTTGAAAAACAAACATTACAGAAACAAAATGTACTCACAGTGGCAGAAAAGGGGTTAACTCATTCGCGGCCAGGCGCATCCGAGTGCGCGGCTTATACCGCGCATCCGAATGCGGCTGGCCGCGAATGAGTTATGACATCTGTACCCTGTCTGCTTGCAGGTGTTCACTCTGCCGGTGTTCATCTTGCTGGGGCTGTTCGGGTCCGCCATGGGCATCGCCGTCCTGCTGGGCACACGCCTCCGCTACAAATTCTTCTCGCACTTCCTCGTCTGCCTCAACGTGGCCTCGGCCTCCTTCCTCCTCACCGTCTTCCTGTCCTGGCTGGCGGCTAACGGGGTGGACGTCTTCGCGGCGCCCGGACTGTGCCAGGTGTACGTCTTCTCCTCCCACTTCTTCACCTTCCTGACCGTCTGGCACAGCGTGGTCGGCTCCTACCTCGTCTTGTGCGACTGGCTCAAGCCTGGAGCATTCTCCTGCCTCACCAGCCCCACGGCCGCCAAGACTGCCGTGATCGCGCTGTCCGTGCTGGGCTTCACCGTGTACTCTTACAAAACTTGGACCTACTTTTCCCTCGTGCACAACGGCACGCGCACGTGCAACGTGATCCCTGAGAACATGACGGCCATGGCGGTGCTGAACGTGCTAGACCTTCTACTCCTGCTAGTCGTGCCCTCGCTTCTCTTTCTTGTTTTCGTGGCGACCGTCACTTTCTTGCTGCTCCGACCGCGCTGCCGGCGAGTAGACAGATCCAAGTGCGTGGAGAAGTGCGCTCGGGGTCGGGACAGCATCGCCAGCTCTCGCTCCCAGCCCTGCAGAGACACGATTCTCAGCGAGAGCAGCAGCGTGCTGAGGAGATACGTACTCGCCTCTAGGTACAGAGAAGTGCACGGACTCGCCCTAAGTCAGTCGGTGTGCTTTCTTCTGCTCGTCACGCCGCACGCTGTGTCGTCTGTTCACGTGGTGGTGCTCCGCTGGGTGTACCAGCAGCTGCAGACTGAGGACGACATCCTTCTGCACCACATATTCCAGTTCCCGTTCTATCTGTATTTTGCCATCTTACCTTACTGCCCGGCCTTCAGCTCGCGCAAGTTCCGTACCTACTTCTGTGACTTTATCAGAGGCAAGCGGCGAGCGTCGTCACCTCGGCCTGGGAGGCTGTCCATCAGGCCTACTCTGTGATTCCGTGATGCTTTTGCTAGTTAAGCAGATGAGAGACGTCTCCCTTGTGGCCCTGTTGGATCTCAGCGCTGCTTTCGATACGCTGGACCATTCCGTTCTCCTGAACACGTCCTGAGAAAGTCTTGTTGCTGTCGGGACGTTAAGCAATGCACAATCAATCAATCAACCATTATCCTGAAGAGGCTTGAAATCACCTTTGGCCTTCGTGACACGGTTCTCTCTTGGTTTGAATCTTACGTTTCTGATCGGTACCAGTTTGTAGGGGTAAAAGACAGTGTCTCTAGACCTTCCATTCTGGAGTTTGGAGTGCCTCAGGGCTCTGTATTAGGCCCTGTATTGTTTACGTTGTATTCACAATTGCTGTCAGATGTTATTTTCAGCCATCAGTGTTCTTATCATAAGTATGCTGATGACACTGCAATCTCTCAGAGAAGTCCACCTGGGGAATTTCAGTCTATTGACATTGGCATCAAGTCTTGTGTTGACGATGTCACGACATGGATGGACAGTAACAAACTTATGTTAAACCCAGAAAAAACAGAGTTACTGGCCGTTGGCTCAGCATCCCGCCTTTAACAAATTCACAGTGAGTCTTTACGCATAGATGACACTGCTATTCCATTTCAGTCTTCGGTCAAATATCTTGGTGTCAAGCTCGATAAGACTTTGAGTATGCAGGATCACGTCGGTGAAATCTGTCGTGGCGCTTCATACTCTCTGAGACGCATCGCCTCTGTCCGACACAGTCTTTCTGAATCTGCCACTGCAAAGTTAGTGAATGCTTTAGTCACGAGCAGTCTTGACTACTGCAATTCTTTGCTTTTTGGTCTTCCATCTGAGCAGATTAGCCGCCTTCAGCGAGTTCAAAATAATGCCGCAAGGCTTGTGAAGCGCAGGCGAAAATGAGATCACGTAACACCTATACTGAAAGACCTTCACTGGCTTCCAATCCAATCCCGCATAAAATTAAAAATAGGGACCCTTGCATACCGTCACTTTGATGGCAGCCTTCCGTCATATCTTTCCTTCAGTCTAATTACCTACCAGCCCTCTCGCTCACTGCGTTCATCGGGAGAGAAACTTCTAAAATTTCCAAAGTTCCATCTCAAATCTGCTGGTGAACGTTCTTTCATGTGTACTGCTCCTTTAATTTGGAATTCCTTACCGACTGAGTTGAGAAATGCCTCCACCCTTACGTAGTTTAAGCAAAGTTAAAAACTTACGTTTTCTCGCAGACTTTCGTGTAATCTCTAGGATATTTCTGTACACACCCCTTGTAGACTCTGTGTGTGTGTGTGTGTGTATGTGTGTGTGTGTGTATGTGTGTGTGTGTGTGTGTGTGTGTGTGTGTGTGTGTGTGTGTGTGTGTGTGTGTGTGTGTGTGTGTGTGTGTGTGTGTGTGTGTGTGTGTGTGTGTGTGTGTGTGTGTGTGTGTGTGTGTGGTTTTCGCCTGCGCATTGAGTTATATTATAAATATGACAAATGCGCCATAAAAATACCATATTCGCCGAGTTAAGCTGCAGTTGATGAACCCAGCTTATACCACAAGCACAGACAAGATTCCGAACATCTGCAAGAGGCAAAGATCCTCATAAGCCTTCCGGGTTCATGAGGATCTATGCCTCTTGCAGATGTTTGGAGTGTTGTCAATGCCTCTTGTACCTACTGGTAGTCGTTCCTTGTAAACGTAACTTCATTAATTTCATTTGACAGTGAAACTGCCATTTACTGACTTGATGACCGCACTGTGTGACAAGTGCCACAGTGATACCCAGTGATTGTTTGAAATGTTGAGTGACTTCAGTTTACTAAAGAAAATATTTTTAAAAAAAGATAACTACATCGCTGAAACCGACGATATTATAAAAAGTCGTTGACTATCCAATGTCTATGTTCGTTCGTGACTAGCTTAATATTTATTGTTATATTTCACCGTTTGTTTCTGTTGTTGACGTTGTTCCTGTTGTGATATTATTTCTTATTTCCACCTCTAGCTGCATGCATTTCGAGGCTATTATTCATTTTCATGATAATGATGATGATGATGATGATGATGATGATGATGATGATGATGATTTTGTTAGTCAAACCTGCTCATACCGGACACCTAAGGGACAGAACAAGATGTGGCCTCTATAGACTGGTGGCCGTTTTGTACAGGTGATGTTTATGGAAAAACTGAAGGGGAAGTATGCTTCTTAGGTGGCTGCTATAGACAAGAGGCCACTATATAAAGGTGGCCGCTATAACAGGTTTGACTGTTATTACTATTATTATTGTTGTTAATATTATTATTATTATTATTATTATTATTTATTTATCCTAGCGACGATTATTGCTGATGTTCTTTGTAAGAAAACGATAAATAAAAATAAGGAAAGAGAGAGAAAACAAATTCTCTCGATATCAGCCTCAATATTGCGTTTTAAAGTAATAATTCCTACGTGACAGTAACAAGGCTTGACGGCTTCACGAGCAAGCCAGAAGACTACTGCATCGGGTGTTATCTTCACACAGTAGACTAGACACTGCATCGTAGAGCGCGTTAGTACTGCAGTAAACAAGACATGTGCTGGTCTGTGATTTTCTGCCCTCGGAAATATGTGTTCCACCCCAGGCTAAGGGACAGGGAAGCCGCAAGGTCCAAAATCACAGACGAGCACGCAAATGTCACAGCGACCGAGTTTTCCTTATACTCTCTATTACTTCCTAAATGAGCCGGCGGCGGAGGCAAAAGGTTTATTGGATGCATTGTTGCCAATCAAGTGAGCCAGACCTTGTTATTGGTGTATGAATAAAGATTAGGGTTTGTCCTGTACAGAGCAATCAGACGGCATAGGTAGTCCTCGGTGGACAACCCACGCGGTCTGTATGGACACTCATTCTGCATTAATTCTGTCGGTATTTTTCGCTGCGTGCCTCGCATAGCCGTAAACCGAATGACGCAGACAGCCGGGAAGCTGGACGGTCCCGAGATGTAGACAGTCTTGTTAACCTTTTGGCTGTCGGTAGCGCTTTTCGTCGAGGCGATTCCTGAAGGGATCGCCTCGACGAAAAGCGATACCGACAGCCAAAGGGTTAACTGTAGATCTCTAAACACGACCAATGTTAGTACGCTAGGGAGAGGAATCTGGGAAGCCTGGGGTGGAACACATATTCCCAGAACTGAATGAACTGAACTGAACTGCGAGCTTCAAATAAAAGACAGTCTATCCTCCGACCACACACAAATCACCTGTATATTACTTTGAACTGAGAGAATATCGGGGAGGAGTCAAAAGACGTAAGACGTTTAAGTAGGTTGGAGAAGTTTGTCTTTGAGATGTTCACGAAGTGTCAATGCGCATAGCACTTTTTCAAACCCCAACTAATGAGGAGATGTCTGCACGACATATCCCACCGCAGAAGAGTGTCAACTCAATGCATTGTATTTCAGTATGGATGTATTGAACGACCTTAGCGGTGGAGATCGCTGACACTACCCACTCCTCAAGGGGGGACAACCGGTCCCACAGTTCTGATTTGAGTTAGAAACAGTGCTATAAGATTTTTGAAAACAAGGATCTTTATTCATCGAAAATTTTAAAATGCCGCAAGAAATGAAAAAGATTTGACTGTGTTAATCATAATACTGATGTACGTGTGCGAGAAGTGTGAAGAATGTTTCGTACGCTATGGGTTCTGCACTAGGTAATCAAACTAGCCACAGACTCAGACATTTATCTCTTCTGTATCTCTTTTTGGCGGTCGTGCCCGAGAATAATTTTCGCTCAACTTTCCTTTCACTTCTTTATTACACTGTTCATCTTGCAGTATGTATGTACAATTCGAAGAACTTCGCTGGACCAAAGCTCAAGGGTGGTGTTTGATTAGCTTGGCGCCTACTGGCGCCCAGCTAATCAAACGCCCCCCTTTAGCTATCACGGTCCAGTAAAAATCTTGCTTATCTAATCGGTGCTGGAGGTGACAACTTGACTTGAAATCAGAATTCGGACAGACCACGCAGTGTATTCATCACGCCTCTGCAAGTTCTCAGTACCGTCTGTTCAGATCATGTATACAACTACAAGCGCAAAAACAGATCAACCGGCCAAGCAACCAACCAACCAATTAAAAATGAATACTCAAAATTGACTGCAACCATATAAAATACCGACAATTGTAATTTAGTTGCTTTGTTTAACCCATTCAGCCCTGACGCGCTACAGCAGGACATGGGTCGACCTTGATAATTTAAGGGTAGTGACAGATTAGCATGGCGCCTGTCGGCGCCAAGCTAATCTGGCACTGCCCTTGAATTATCATGGTCGATCCATCTCCTGCAACAGGTGCATAGTCGTTAGATGACGCCTCCTAAATTTGGGAAATACGAGCTCCGGGCTGAATGAGTGAACCGATTTTGTTTTTCTCACCGTACATGAAAATTTACCAATCTAGGCCTACATACATAAAAGAGAACAAGCAATTGAATGCTCATAAGTGATATATCTGCTTTCATAAACCCTGATTTTCTTTTGCCGGTATGTACACAGGGGAAGGAAATTATCCACGAGTCGTGTGTCCCTTACCGGTTCCAAGCGAGACTCTAAGAGCCGGCCAGCGGCACTCACTCACGGAGGATCTCCTCGCCCAGTGCACGGGATTTCTTCAGTGAATAACAGGTCTTCGCGCTGACTCCGGCCTGCAGGCGCTTTGCTCCCTTGGTGCCTCTATTTACGTTCACCTATGCGCTCGAGACAGCAGATTGAAGTCGTCAAAGTGCAAGACGTGATAATATCTGAATTTCGCGAAGATGTCATGCACGTAAAGGTAATGGTGGAACAGTCTGTAATCACAAGTTGCGCCCGTCGGTGACTGTAAACGTGACAACGAATAGTCGTAAGGTTCAAAATCACAGACCAGGACGCATTATGTTTGTTTGTATCCTAGTCTGACAAAATTCTGTCAAAGAAAATAGGTCAGTCCGTCATAGTTACAACCTCTTTTCAAGAGACAATTATCACTTTGTTTCTCTGGTCACTTACCCGATTTAACCCCAGACGCATTACAACAAATCGATCATGCTTTAATTCAAGGGTAGTGCCAGATTAGATTGCCAAGCTAATCTGGCACTACCCTTGACAGGGCCGGATCACTTAGCTCCGAGGAAGGGGGGGGGTCCAACTTCTTGTTTGGGACCTTGAACCTGATACAAAGGGCCCCCGAAAAGGGACTCTGTTATAGCATTTTAACAAATTTGGGGTCGGGGGGGGGATTTACCCCCCGGCCCCCCCCCCCCTGGATCCGCCCCTGCTTGAATTATCTTGGTCGATCGGTTTCCTGCAACTGGTGCATGGCTGACACCTCTCAAAATTTGGGAAATGCGGCCTTGGGGTTGAATGGGTTGACTCCTTAACCTGCAAGTGACCACATATACAATTTTTAAAACCAAAATAATTATCACAGCCGGAAAACATGAGGTTGTATGCCTCTGACGGCTCGGTGGTGTTCGCCGTGACATGACATTGAAAAGGTTAACAAAATTAACTCATTCAGCCCGACGGCCGTATTTCCCAAATTTTGGAGACGTCATCTAATGACTATGCACCAGTTGCAGGAGATGGATCGACCATGATAATCCAAGGGCAGTGCCAGATTAGCTTGGCGCGGACAGGCGCCAAGCTAATCTGGCACTGCTCTTGAATTATCTCCTGCTGTAGTGCGTCAGGGCTGAATGAGTTAACGGCGCGTAAAACGTTACAGGGTATTTAAGAGGCTTAAATGTGTGTGTGTGTGTGTGTGTGTGTGTGTGTGTGTGTGTGTGTGTGTGTGTGTGTGTGTGTGTGTGTGTGTGTGTTTTAAAGTGTACATATGGTACGCTTTCAATTGGTTTGAACACGTGTTGATATTGTCAGCTTTAATATTTTCCTGTGTGGTTATGTGAAAAATAAAATACACAAGCGAAGAAAAAAAAGAAAAAAAAATTCATATGTAATTATTATGTAATTGTATATGTCTATGATACGGTGATTAAAATCCTTTCCACACGGATTAATCACATATTTTCACTTGACGTGATTTGTCTTTCTTTCTAAGTGTAAGGGGTGTCCAGATTGCTTGCGTTACTCGTCCATATCCACAAAACGTTTTAACCCCTTGACTGCCGAGTAAAGTGAATGCGATCTATCTGCAAGAGGTATAGATCCTCATGAGCCCCCGCGACTGCGGGGACTCATAAGGATCTATACCTCTTGCCGAGGCCACTTCGTGTCAATGTTCCTTGGACAGTTGCGAGTTTTAGTCGTTCAGTGAACACAGATTTCATAAACGAAACGTACGACCGCTGGCAAGGAAGGGGTTAATATTACATGTGTATCGCAGATCACAGACGTGTGGCGAGAAGCGCTTTGTATTATGTGTACTATAGTCAGCATTTAATGTCTTCTGCCCACAATCTCTCTTCTTTCTTTTTACTTTCTTTTTCTCTCCTAAGAAACCGTATTCTTCGGCCCACTTACATTTTATGAGTGGATCATATTTACATCAATCTTTTCACATCAAGAGTTCATATTCTGGAAACAGCTGCTCCGCACTGAAGTATGTGTAGCAGCAGGTTGATCCGTCACAACAGCGCAAGGGCAGTGCTGTATTAGCTTCTCGCCTCCAGATTTATGAAAACCTACTAACCCGTTCAGTGCAAGCCGACGCAAACTGTGCTTCTGCAATCTTCGTTAACACATTCGCGGCCAACCGCATCCGGATACGCGGCTTATGCCGCGCATCCGGATGCGGCCGGCTGGCCGCGAATCAGAGTTAATTGACACCGAAATACCCTAGCTGTCACATAAATATGGATTCAAAGTGGTGTCATAGAGAGGCATAGATCCTCATGAGCCCGCCAACTGCGGGGGATCACAAGGATCTAAAACTTCTTGCAGCTGGATGATGTTCACATTTTCTCGGCACTGAACGGGGTAAGCTGCTCGGGTTGGGCCATCTTCCTCAATGTCCGCGTTGTTTGGAAATGAAAGATAGGTCAGAACTGATGGTGTTGTGAAACAAACAGTGGATTAAAAGCCCAGACAAACATGCGACATCGCATGTTTGTCCGGCCGGGCTGCTAATGATCCACTGTTTGTTTCTAACGACGCGCGGTTTTTGACCTACTTCTGATATGCGAACCACGCCTACTGAGGAAGATGAGAAAGTTGGTCTATTAGCGCTGGTGATGACAAAGGTAACGGGAATCTACGTCTCATGTTGTAAGCAAATGTCAATGTGTGTAGCTTTACGACAATAAATAAATAAATAAATAAATGAATAAAAATGAAGGATTTTATATTCTTACTGTTGAATTAAAAAGCGTCTGTATCAAATGATTATCCTTTTTTGTCTTTGTTTTATTACATTTATATACTGACGAGCAAAAGAAATGCGACTTTTGGAAAGCATCGGAAACACTAAAGTGTTTCAGATGATTCCCAAAATGTCGCATTTCTTTTGCTCGTCGGTGTACGTGTCTGTTTGCTATGAGCACGGGCATGGGATGAACAGTTCGTAATAGGGCACCTCTATTATACGGGTTGTAGGAAATAGCGCCAATGTGTTACAGAGGTGGTCGATTTCTCAGCGGTCTTCCCACGCCTGTGGCTATGCGAACTATTTGGGTTTCTTTCAATAATGAGTAGAAAATGTCAGATTCTCACCCTAAGCATCTTCACTAACAGCAGGACACAAACTTTTTTTTTTTTTTGGGGGGGCGGGGGGGGGGGGGGGGGGACAATACTGCCCCACAGTGGCCAACAGTTAGCACGCGGAATATACGGATAAAGAAAACGGTCAAATACTTCATACAGATGAAGTCGCTCTGTAAATTACACACACCACACACACACACACACACACACACACACACACACACACACACACACACACACTGCTTTCTAACACCGCCGTGAGATGGCCTTAGTCGCCTGCTCGGCGTTAAACCCAAATAACTAACTGCTTTCTAACAGGACCTCTTTAACACAGACCAAATACAGCATGTATATTTTAAGACAAAATTAAATATTTGATTTTTATTGTTGTTTATTGCTACTTAGAACATCTATAGGCAATCTTCGTGAGCCAATCAGATCAGCTGGACAAGTCACGTGTTTACATTGCGGCCGCTCCGACATAATAATAGCAGCTATTTCGAAAGAAAAAAAAAGGGGGATGGACGCTGGGTACGTCACTAAATCATTCAGCCCGACGGCCGTATTTCCCAAATTTTGGAGGCGTCATCTAATGACTATGCACCAGTTGCATGAGATGGGTAGTGCCAAATTAGCGTGGCGCCGACACTTCGCTCTTAACAAACTTGGATACTGAGTGAGTTAACGGCGCGTAAAACGTTAAAACTTGGATACTGCCAGAAGAAAAAATATAAATCTTGCCACTGTTTTACACCTGAATTTTGCTGTATTTGAGAGACAAGTCGAACATTTTGGGAGTTAATCAAATGCGTGCAATGTATTGTTCGTGTTCTGACCAAGAATACAATGAAATACCAAAGAAAGAAGAAACACGCTTTGAAAAGAGAGTACAGAACAGAATATTTAATTCATTTAACCATATGTCAAATATTTATTTTAAAAAAACAAAGTGCAATGCGTTGGGCTGCTTATCTCTTTGAGGCAAGAGATTCAACTTATTTTATGTTTTGGGTTTGTTTGTTCGCCATGCAGTCACCATTTAAGACTGGAGGACTAGAATCAGAAACTGTTTATTAATTCATCTGCGCAATCTGTTCAAATAAGCTACCAACTGACTATTTTTTAAATCAGAAGTAAGTCGAAATTGCACGTGTTTCGACGCAACTAGTGTCTTAAAAACCCGGACATTTTTTTTTAGGTCAAAACAGCAGGTGTTTTGAAGTAAACAATGTGTTAACACATTCGAGACGTGTCGCACTCGGATTCGCGGCTTTATGCCGCGACTCCGGTTGCGGCACGTCTCGAAAGCCCTGACAAACATATACTGCATGTTTCTCCGGACATTTAAACCGATGTTTGCGCTGAAACACGTTCAATTTTAAGTTTCATATTTCCTAGCAACATGTATTCGTTTCCCCAATAGGACTAGAATAGAAAGTAAAAGAATAGCCCTATTTTTAATTTAACTGCTACCATTTCTGCTCCGACGCAGCCAGGAATAAAAATAAATAGAAACTTTTTTTGTTTTGTTTTATTTTAGTTTTTTTTTTTTTTCACTGTGGCAGTTCTTATTCCCTTATGAATAAGATTACAAAATGACTAGAAAAGTCGTATTTTTAAGCAATCACCGGAGATCATTAACGGTGAACCAACAGCCCCAGCCACCACCTGCAAGAAACATAGATCATCATAAGCCCCCGCAGACGCGGTGGCTTATGTGGATCTGTCACGACCCCCGCTTTCGGGGCGCGAACTATGAGCGCTACCGGAGTACTACCATCCCAGACTAACACAGACGAGAGAGGAACAATTACGACAACATTTATTACATATAAATATAACAAATCAAAATATCCTCACTTAATCCTAACCCCACACTCACGCACCACATTCACACATACATCCACACTGAATATCCAACATACGCAATACACAATAACATCAAATACATAATACAAATATCCTTAATAAAATACAAATGAAAATTGAGAAAAATAACTTAATATAATTCACAAATTACTGGATCTCCTTGGCGGGAGCACAAATGACAAGCAAAAATTAGATTAATGCTTTTACTTCTGGAATAAAGTCCTTTATAGCACATGGTTCCTTTTGAATACGTAGAATACACAATATTTCTGTCACTGTGACAAAGTTCCTCTCATAATATTGTCACCACAAGGAAACAAAATTAGTCGCACAACGTTCTTTTACCAGTTTACAAATGGACAAGACTTTACTTAAAGTAAGCTAGTAAACAATAAATGGGACGATCCGACCTGGGCTAAACGCGGGGTCTGCACAGACGCTCGCAACAGCGCCCACGAGGAGTGACACAGCCAGCCTCCACTCTCACAACCGTACGTACCACCCAGCCCTTCCGCACAGCAACGGCGGCGGACTTATCCACTTAGATCTTTGGCTGCATGTCATCCGTGAAGACGCCCCGGCTGGGACGGAGACAAACAAACAAGACAAGCCAGGGGTTTAATTGTCGCAGCTTCTCTCTCGTCTTAGGACACCGGCTCCGGAGCGACCAGGGCCTTATAGTAGGGCCGTCACAGAAGGACGACACCGGCTACTTGAGGATGTCAGCTAATGGTGAGCCACGCCTGCACAAACCTCCCTCAGAGACTGCTGCTTTTTCCGCTGCTTGGAAGCGACTGCCTAACAATCTGGATATAAATGAAAAGAAAAGGGGAGACTGCCAGTGCTAATATTTTAGGAAGGTTACAAAGTAAAGTAGGTTATAGCACTGTCAGGGGAGAGAAATGTGCATGATCGACCAGTGATCATAGATCTACTGTGGCCAAAGCACACACAAAAAAAAAGATAGGAAAGAGAGGGGGCGCTAAGAAAGTGACTGAAAGCAATGCATATGGAAGCCCCCCCCCCCCCTTGGGGGACCTAGATTTAAATTTCCATGCACTGAGTGGCTGGAACAGTGGATATGTGATACGCCCCCCTTCGGGGGGGCTTCCATATGCATTTCTTTCAGTCACTTTCTTAGCGCCCCCTCTCTTTCCTATCTTTTGTGTGTGTGTGTGTGCTTTGGCCACAGTAGATCTATGATCACTGGTCGATCATGCACATTTCTCTCCCCTGACAGTGCTATAACCTACTTTACTTTGTAACCAATCTGGATATAGTACGGTTTAGCAAAACCTTGCGCTCAATAAAAACTGCGATGTAAGATCACGCGGATTAGTAAGCACCCGATCGCGCAGAGCAATCACGTGCGGCACACGCCGACCTCTGCAACTCGCATGGCAGCAATTTCCTGTGTAAAGGCTAAACAACTTACCTGTGCTATCCTTTTACCATTTGAATAAACTAATCTCTGTCACCCCTCTAAATTTAACTCCCTTACAAAAATAGGAAAAAATAAACCGTGACAAGATCTATGCCTCTTGCTTGGTCCATGCATATCTGCATTCACCCCCCCCCCCCCACCCCCACCCCCCAAAAAAAAAAAAAATTAAATTGAGGTTTTTGAGCTGTTCGAGTCTGCGATGGTCTCAGCGATTTTATTCATGGCCACAGGCACTGAAGGGATTAACTGCCACGGGAGACAACACTGACGTCAAAAACCTTGGCCCACTTAATAATATTAATAATAATGTATATTTTTAAGGCGCGTATACTTTCGATAGAAAAACTCTAGCTCCGTACAAATGACATACTAACATACGTCATACACCTTGCATCCTACAACACATATAAATTCCCTAACATACACACTCACGCAACAAGATATACAAGTAAAATAAGCTTAGCAGAGTGGACACACCAACAAGAAATGCTCACACACACCAAAGATATACGTGTACTATAAACTAATAATGGATACACTAGGCAGCTGTCACTGACAACGAAAAATTATAACTGTGAATGCACGTTTAAAGAAATAAATGCGTCATTAAAGACTTCCGGAAACTATTGGCTGATTCAACATATCTGAGGGACTGTGGGAGTTTATTCCAAAGAAATGGTCCTTGGTATGAGAAAGTCCTCTCGCCAAAAGACTTAGTTCTCACAGTCGGAAAGTGTAATAGTTTAATGTCTGCTGAGGAACGGAGCTGTCTTGAAGGTATGTACAAATGAAGAAGCTCAGAAAGATAGACAGGGCCAGTAGAAGTAGACAGACAGGTATGATAGATGGACAGAACTCTGTATTGTACTCTAGATGTGATAAGCAACCAATGGACTGAACGCAGGATGGGTGTGATGCGGTCTGACTTCTTTGCATTGACAACAAGCCGTCTTGCTGCGTTCTGCACCCTATGGAGCCGATCCAAAAGGTACAGAGGACAACCACACAGGAGTGCATTGCCGTAATCGAGTCGGGACAAGACAAAGGAGCAGGCCAGCGTTTTAGTGGCTTCTGGTGTGAGAAGATGCCTGATGGAGCTAATGCGACGCAGTTCAATAAATGCAGATCTACAGGTATTCAAAACTTGTTGTTTTAGTGAGAGACAGCAATCAATGGTGACGCCAAGATTTCTCACCTGAGCAGAAAACTAACTTCAGTATATAGGATTGTGATGGACTGCGGTAAGGAAGAAGATATTCTGGTAGTCAACTAGCATGGCTTCTGTTTTATCTTTATTCAGTTTTAGTTGTTGGCTATCATCCGTGTTCTAACATTAGAAACTGATTGTTGCACCCACTAGATGACGGCATCGACCTGCTCAACATGGCCTGACATATACAACTGCGTGTCATGAGAGTACGTGTGGTGAGAAATTGGGCGTGCAGCTATGACACCGGACAAGGGCTGCATATACATAATGAAGAGCGGAGGCCCGAGGACTGACCCTTGGGGTACTCCGAAACACATAGGGGCTGCCACTGAAAGATGACCACAGACAGAAACAGTCTGTGACCGGTTAGACAAATAGGATTTGAAACAATCAAAAACCTGTCCCTGGATACCAAAGACATGTTCAAGGCGACAGAACAAGGTGCTAGGGTCAATCGTATCAAATGCGCTAGACAGATCCAACAAAGCTAAAACAGAAACCTGACCATCTTCTAGTGCAAGCAACAAGTCATTCATGATTTTCAGTAAAGTTGTTTCCGTGCTATGACTTACACGGCAGGCTGATTGCAGAGGATTTAAGAGATTGTTGACGGTGAGATCCTTCAGGGTCTGAGAGAGCACACCTTTCTCAATGACCTTTGATAAAACTGTAAGATTTGACACAGATCTGTAGTTCTTAAAGTCATTCTGTTCTAAAGATGCATTCTTCAAAAGCGGCTTGACAAGTGCGTTTTTACAAGATGGGAATAGAACCAGTTTGAAGAGAATGATTAATGACATGAGTAATGTAGAGAAGAATGACATCTATACAGTCATACAGGAGGGACGTGGCCATGGGATCTAGTTCACAAGACTTGGGGGCAGTTTTCTTCAGAATCACGCGCACAGTCACATGTTCAAATTCTGAGAATACCTGACCCTCAGAACATCTGTCAGCATACGAAGGGTCAACCTGGCATGGTTGCGCATCAGTACCATCACGAATTAACTGCACTTTACTCAAAGAAAAGTCTGAGAAAAGACCGGGCAGCTCTGAGACTGGGTGAACACTTGGGAGTGGCGTGGACTTACTCTTACCCAACAGGCGGTTAGTTTATGGCATACACCTCTTTGCTAGTGTTGCAGGCAGCAATTTTAAGGGAGACCAATGAGGTTTTTGCATTGCAAACAAGTTTTGTAACAAAATTCTTGGCAGAGCAAAACAGTTGCTTATGTACACGGCGACGACACTGTTTTGCAGAGCGCAGTTCATTCGTGATGGCATTGTACCATGGGGAAGGTGTTCTTCCAGATACGGTACGCTGAGTAGGCGGGGCGTGCTGGTCAAAGACAGAGCGAAGACAGGCATGTAGCTGCTCCGCCTCGAGATCACGATTGGCTGAGAAACAGTGCTGAATGTCTGCAGTGAAGGATAAACGATCAATGGCACAGTTCTTGTAGCAGGAGGGGGAGGTGCTAACACATTCAGTTCTGAAATGACACATAGATGGTCAGAGGCAATACCGTCAGTCACCAGGGCTGAGCGCAAAATGTCACTGTCGCACCTGGAAATGACCCAATCTAGTATGTGACCATGCCTATGGGTCGGCACATTTACAGCTTGAGACATGTTGAACATGTGCAAAACGTCCAAAAGCTTGGCTGTGTAAGTGTGATCGTAATGAAAGTTGAGATCGCCCAGTATGAGCACATCGCTCTTGCATGAGTTGCACATGTCCAACAAGTCTGGAAACTGTTCAATAAACATACTGTCAGTCAGTTTATTCTTTCTATTTGGTGGAGGGCGATATATAGAAAATATATTAATGGGGTTGCATGGGAGGCCGAGCTTCACTTCGACAAGTTCAAAAGATGAATGTTCAAACTGAAAAGACGACACGCACGTCAGATAGGTTCCGAGAGAGTCTCTGTAGATAACAGCTATATCACCTCCACGAGAGGAGCTGCAGGGGAAAGACTTGGTATGATATCCCTGAGGGGCAAGATCCAGACACTTGGCTTCATCACCGGACGGTCTAAGCCAAGTCTTGCGGAGTTTTTGTGTCCCTTTCAAATTGCCCTCTGGCTTGGAAAATGACTGCACTATACTTAGAAACATTTAGACTTTATTTGGTAGCTATCAACAGCACAAAGCAGGTCTAAAAAATACCATTACACCACAGTGAGCTATAAGTCTTCGGCGTCGCCCACCGTTAAAAGAAAAAGTTCCTCAGGCCAACATCAGCCATATGACGGCTCTCAGAACACCATCTTATAGTTAGAAAGGAAATAGTGCTTTTATCCCGTTCGTTGCTCAGAACAATTGAACACCACAAAAATGCAAGAGGTATAGATCCTCATGAGCCCCCGCAGTCGCAGGAGCTCATGAGGATCTATGCCTCCCGCTGAAACCACTTTGCATCCGTGTTTTTGACTTCTGAGATCTTATACATTAAATTTGCAATGATAAAAACACCCCTCTGCGTGAATTGGCATTGACAGGGTTAAGAGATGGATGCTAATCGCTTAAATGATGATCTTTAATGTCGGATAATCTGTCGTATTGCCATGAGGGTGACTTCTCGTTCTCGTTCTTGTTCTGGTGTACTCAGTGGCTGCACAAATCTAAAGAAAAAAAACAAGATGGGATGAACCATAACATACAAAGTCTCTTCTATATGAGCTGGCATGTATTTAATCATTTTTTGCTCAATACGCCCGCGGGTTTGGAGCTCACATGCGTTTTTCTTTTACTCACAAACCAGATAGGTGAGGCTAGCGCTGGCAGAATTGTACACAAACCAAGAGGAATTACTCAGCGCCGGACAGACAAACAGTTAGATCCCCTGCCCCCGCCTATCAGGCACCCAATCGCCAGCCCACAGAGAAATACGCAGGTATAGAATAAGACGATCATTTGCATCTTCAAAAAAGATGCATCAGGTCTCTTATATAACCCATGTCTTTCTCCGGAACTTAGGAAGTAGGCAGTGTATGTATGTTTCCCCTGCCTACTTCCCAAGTTCCGGAGAAAGACATGGGTTATATAATAGACCTGATGCATCTTTTTGAAGATGCAAATGATCGTCTTATTCTATACCTGCGTATTTCTCTGTGGGCTGGCGATTGGGTGCCTGATAGGCGGGGGCAGGGGATCTAACTGTTTGTCTGTCCGGCGCTGAGTGATTCCTTTTGGTTTGTGTTTTTCTTTTAGGAGCATTCAGAGTTGTTCATATTTTTAAGCTGATCCTTTTTCCCTCCTCTCTAACCCAACCTCTGATCTACATACACCGGTGCGCATAAATAAAGGCGGTCACACGGTGCTTCTCGCCATTAGTACGCTCTGTAGGTTGGTGTAGCGACAGTAATATTCTGAAGAAGAAGAATAGCACGAGCAGCAAAATGGCGTCACTATTAGCTTCACGTCAGGGCATCGCTTGTCCCATGACGCCGTGTACACAGTGACAAATTTGATGTTTGACGTCATTCAAGGCACGCAAGGGTGTCTTCCACACAGCCTCTTCCTGAGCTGACTGTTTTGCATCACACAGCCTCTTACAGGGCTGACTGTTTGATGGAAGGATTAAATGGCTCCATTATTTGCAAAAATGAATTAATTATTATTCAAAAAGTTGAAGAGGTACAACGCTGGATTACGAACTCGTTCAATGTCTGTCTCCATGCTAGCTATATCCAAAATTCCAAGTGAATAGAACGAAACTTACGGACTCAAATGCTGGTCAACCGACTTTCTCCAAAGTTGCCGTTTCTCGTCCATGAACGGTTCAATCTTAATATCCTCGGAGGCTGTCTCCTACATTTTTCTCAAGATCAACATGCTAACATTTCAAACTTGTAGCGTACACACACATTTGAGATATTCGTGTTTACACACACACACACACACACACACACACACACACACACACACACACACACACACACACACACACACACACACACACACACAAACACACACGAACACAAACACAAACACAAACACACACAAACACACACACAAACACACACACACATATACATACATACACACTGCGTTTCGCGCAAACTGTACGTTCAGCAGCAATGTTAGCGTAGCCAGACATGACGTAATTATTCTTGTTACTTTATTGTCATAGCCTAAGGACTATTGTCATAGCCTACGACGTCATAGGCATGCTACAGAGTGTGCCCCACCGCGACCCATCGTAAAAAAAGTCTCTTCTATAAATAGAAGAGACTTAAAGAAAGGAAGGCATGCTACCTAGCTTATGCCACCATCAACTGATGTGGAAAGTTCCAGTCAATGCACAAGCCACTGACAGCTACTGCGGTGTGAAAGATTTCCGAACACCCGCCATTGTTTCCACAAGTTTTGGGATAAATAGATTCCACATCAATAGCATATAATGACGGTAACAAGAGAACGTTTACGTGGCTAAAAACTGCAGAATAACATCAAATGCGGCTGGAGTGGACCTGGACAAAGTTTCGGAATCTCTGCAACACGTCACTCCACCCTGGCTACTACCAGTTCCTGACATCTTGCTGGACTTGACCGCCCACAAGAAGGATTGTACTCCACCAGCCATATACCAACAGAGCCTCAATGAACTCCTTTCAAGTTTTCCTGGCTATGTCGTCTTTATACGGATGGGTGCAAGTCTGAGGATGGGAGAGTGGCTGCGGCTGCAGTGTCCTCTCGACATCCTAGATGCCCATTTAAGCTCCGCCTACCTGACCATTCCTCTGTATTTAGTGCAGAACTGCAGGCAATTCTGCTGGCACTCAAGCATGCCTATCAGTCTCGGGAAAGGAAATTCCTGATTCTGTCTGACTCTTTCTGCCCTGCAGGCCCTTCAGGGCGCGGGAACAAACCATCCACTGCTGGTGCAGATTAGAGAGCTCTACGCAGATTTGATGAAGGAATATTATGATTTGGGTCCCGGGCCATGTGGGCATCGAAGGCAACAGAATCGCAGATTCTGCTGCCAACAGTGCCCGCAGTGACCCTGTCCCTGACACACAGACTGTTTATAGTGATTATAAACCTGTGATTAGTGCGTACATAGCCCGCGAGTGGCAGTCCGAGTGGGACAAAGAGGAAGGGAACAAGCTTCATGAAGCTCTTCCTACGGTGTCCGACAGTCTACCTTTCCGCTGCGGCAGCCGCCGTGAGGAGACTGTCCTTGCTCGGCTCCACATCGGGCACACGTATGTTACGCACTCTTACTTACTTAAACAGGATGAGCGTCCATGGTGTTTTGCCTGTGATGAGCAGTTTTCTGTTCGACACTTTTTGCTGTATTGTGCTGATCTAATTGACACGAGATATAAACACTTCACAGCAGACTCCTTGAAGGTTTTGTTCCGGGATGTTCCCCCGGACAAAATCTTCAATTTCTTGAGAGAATGCAATATTTTTAACAAGATCTGAGCATTCATAGACTATGTGAATTTTTTTGTTGCCCTTTTTGAGAGTCTGTATACGTTTCTTTTAAAGACTTGTGCGACATTTTAGCCTGACATTTATATTTACATCTTGCTTGCTTTTAGTCTGGCTGACCAGATTTTTACCCATCCCGCCGTGAGATGGCCTTAGTTGCCTGCTCGGCGTTAACCCAAATAACTAACTAAAATTGACGTTGCATACTAGTAATATATAATTCTCTGAAAACACTGTACTTGTTAAGAAGGCTGTCTTCGTAGAGAAGGAAAATGATACAAGATTCGTTACCACCAGTTATTATTTTTACACATGGCAGTCTTCGGCGGAGACAAATTCATCACGAGCTCAAAATGGCGATTGTGGGTGGGGGGGGGGGGGGAGGGGGGAGGGGGGGTGGTCTAATGACGAAAACGAATTACCCCCAAGACACCGATCTGTTAACGTTGCAATATGCACCAGAAGATCTATGAGGAACTTCCCCGGCAGCAAAACGTCTTCGGACCCAGGATGGCTGCAGTGGGCCCGCGCACGACCGTGCGCGGGCCCACTGCGGCCGTCTTGGGCCTGAGGACATTTGATTACTAGGTTAGACTTTCAGGTATCGTAAGGATCCAAACCATCGTATGCGTCACCGCCATATCATCGGATAAGTTTGCGCGTCACCGATTTTAAATGACCTCAGTTCCAGAGCCCCCCCCCCCCCCCCCCCCGACCACCCACCCAAAACACACACACACACACACACACACACACCATCACACCTGCACGCACACGCACACACACGCGCACACACACACACACACACACACACACACACACACACACACACACACACTTACAGACACCTGATGCTGCGCCCGGGGTTAGGCGCAAGTATGCTCAGAGGCAATTAAAACAAATTGAAAGTGTCGGTACATGTACAGGTCTGCAGACTAAGAGTCACTGTTGTAACAAAACACGATTTTAAAAAAAAAATTGTTCTCCTTAGATATTGATCCTACTCAGCACATTTTTACACACACACACACACACACCACACACACACACACACACACACACACACACACACACACACACACAAATGAAAGAGTTATCGCCCTTGACTGTCATAGAGGACACAGTTACATTTGTAGTGAAAAAGGTAAAATTCGACACACTGTGACAAGCAATTTTCCGTGAGATGTTTTAACACACTTTTTGCATGCACAGCTTATGTCCTAAACTCACTCAAAAGACATTGAAGAATGAAAGAATCATTAAGAAATCAGATCTTCCTGTGCACATCATGTTTTTGCTCAAGAAATCAGACTTGCTGCAATGTGAAATACTTTCAAGCTATTTTTTATGCTCCAGTGATTGACTAAGAAAAACGCCACATTGAAAAGCTCACTTTTTTATTTGTGCGTAGTACGCTTGCTAGGTACCAGTCCAGTAAACAGAATGTATGAGTGTCTGACAGAAAGAAAAAAAAAAACACGGCTTGTTTGACTTGTATTTTAGGAGGGGTCGAAAGCTCGTGTGAAATTCTGCAAGGCGTTTTTGTTTTGTACAATGCCTGGAAAATATCTCTTAGCGTCTCTGTCTGTTTTGTACAGATCTATGTTTGGGGTGCTTGGTAGCTCAGGTGGTTTTGCGTTCGAATTCTGTCCGAAAGGTCGCGGGTTTCAATCCAGCTTACGCTCAGAATTTGTAGACCCTGTATGATGCCCGGTCTTTGAAATCACCTTCAAAAGACGTTAACTCACTTAAGGCGGCCCGCATCAATAGCTACGAAGGCGTTGTATAGCGTTGCTGGTGGCAACGCTATACGACACGTCCGCAGCTATTGATGCACGGCACCCTGAGTGAGTTGAGCCGTAAGCGTTGAAATTTTGGGTCTACCTACTTTGTGAACATGTCATCTAGTTAACTGTTTTTATGCGCTGCAGTGATTCAGTCTCTCATGTAATGTTCGACGCAGTGTAACGATCGTCACAGCGCAAAGCTCATGTGAACAACAGCTCCCGTAAACCTAGATAACACCTCGTCTCCGGAACTCAGACATCAACTTGAAGGTACATCTTGATGCCAGCAAGAGGTACAGATCCTCACGAGACCCTGTCCAAAGGCAGGGGCTCACGAGGATCTATGCTTCTTGCAGACAAGAAAGTTCACCTGTGATGTACAGCAGTATAATGCCTGGGGGGCGCGCAAACAAAAGGCGACCAACTATTATGATCGATTGTCCATTGTAACGCACGCAGACATGCCCACAGTCGCACGTACAGACTCTCACGCAACAGACGCATACACCGCCACTGACTCAGACGGGCGCATTCATGCGGTAAAACTCAACACACGGACTCCCTTTCTAAAGTAACTTTTATACACTAGTAAACAATAAAAGGCTCAACAAGATTATCAAACTCTATACACTTCCCTTCTACCAACATCCAAACATCACACACACACACAATATCTCGGCCAGGCTAGGTATTAGTTTCTCACTATCCAACCTGTCTGATGTTATCGCCTGGTTAGGTTAGTCTTAATCACGTCTAGGCGTGCAAGTCCTTCGTTGTACGCTCTTCGGGTCGTCCTGTCTCTTGTATCACGGACGTCCTTGTTAATCGTACCGTAGCGCAGTTCTCACTGTGACTCGGGTGTCTCGGTCCCGATCGCTCACTCCTGAGTGAAGAGCTGGAGAGATGACCTCACATTAGGTCCCTGGTGACTGACGTCTCGGCGTCCGTCGCTCCAATCTTGACAAGCACTCTAAACAACAACAAGGTCCCAAATCGTAACACTTGCTAAACACTCAACATATTGGATGATATGAGAAACATTACGTAACCTGGCTGATACAAACAACTCACACGTTCATTCACACACACACGTGCTTCATAACCCGAACTACTTTCGTAACACCCCATAACTGCCACTACCTTGAAACAGACTATAACCTAACACTCTCGCTATATGTTATTCTATACACTGGAAAAGACTATGCTTAATCAACCACGTACTACCTTCACAATGACTTAGACATACACACCTCACATTCCTTAGTTATCCATCTCGGTACAGAACTAACTCGCATTCCTTTAGTTATCCATCTCGGTAAATAACTATACGAAAACATCAGTTATCTCACTGAATTCCAAACCCACATAACTGAACCAAACCAAACAACGCTATACAACCAAATTACTCTTACCAACGCTTACTGTCTTTACCTAAGCAACTATCAATAATACATATATAGAAACATACCTGAATTCTAGGTTTCAGAGTCTTGGAATACGGGCTAGGTGTCTCACATACATCCGTCCAAGCTGACGATAAAGCCCCGTACTAATGTATTTACTGCTCTGCCAGACTGAGCTTTCGCCTAGAACTCACTATACAGAACTCACTAAAACTCCCGTATTAACCATGACTTAAAGATTTCACGTGGACAACGGGCCTCACGGACTATCGGCACAAAACAAACCGTTAACAAAAACCGTACCGTATTTAACCTAATGTGTGAACACTATGCATGAGCATAGAGTTTCATTACATCCATTTCACACGATTCCAGACCCAAAGTGCTGGTGTCCGTTACAGCACTCCAAGAAATTAAACTGATCTACCTTGACAATTTAAGGACGTAATACAAAGACGAGAGCAGAAGGGGTGACTGCCAGTGCTTGTATCAGTTTAGAGGAAACTACAAAGTAAGTGGTTTGACCAAACTAGATCTATGATCATTGGTCGATAATGCACTGTTGTCTCCCCTGACAGTGCTTTTTTCCTGCTTACTTGCTGTGTCTTCTGGAATACAAAGACATTAGTCTAATGCAGTCTCAATCGCGTTAGTGCGCATGAAAAACGGTGAGGGAGTGTGGTGAAATGAGATCTAGAATAACTACGCGATAGCTCAGTGGCGCTGCCTAATTTGCTTAACTTCACTCACCTTAACAGTCGATCCATTTTCATGACAACTGAATTGAAATTTAAAACAAAAAGAGTTTTAAGCCGACAGTTTAATAAAGGTGTTGTATTTGTCCTTTATTAGCCTGTCCTTTTCTGCGTTCGGAAATTTCTGTGCATATTTACCATTTGGCAGCCATCTATTTGGTGTGGCTTTTCACACAGCTGGTCCCAGGCGTGACGGAGACCGAAAGGCATACCCAGAATTGTTGATTAGCATTCGATATAAGCGCACAGCGGGAGACAATAACCCATGACGTGTTAGATTACGTTCCAACGGCACTCGTGTCACTGCGTAATCTTAAACTTAACCCAAGCTTTAGGACGTAGGCGTTTCAGTGTTATGCTGACAGTGGCAAGCAGTATAGATTCTCATGAGCCCCTGCAACTGCAGGGGAGCATTAGACTCTATGCCGTTTGCAGATGGACGAATCGGGGAGAGGGTCGATAAACTCGGTATTGTTGACAAGGAGCCTTGTTGTACGAATGAACCCTCTCCATGCCAGTGGACGCTGACTTTGTTCGTGAAATCATTGCAAATTCAACATCAAAGATCCCCAGCCGTCGAAGGAACATAGATACAAAGTGGTTTCAGCAAGAGACATAGATCCTCATCAGCCCCCGCATTGCGGGGGCTCATGACGTTCTATGCTTCTTGCAGATGGGTGGTGTTCGGCAGTTTTTCTCGGCGTTCAACGGGTTAAGCGATCAGACATTGATCCCAGCGTGCCCCTACAGCGGGGAAGCCAGTGACAAAATGTTGTGACGTGAGGAACGGGATCCTTTTACACAAAGCAGAGAGAAGTTGAAAAGGCTACAGGTTGCAGTCAGGTATGGCAAGCGCGCTTGCAAGCACAAACACAAGCATGCGGAAGCACGCACGAACGAACACACATTATTATGCACGCAGGCACACACTCACGCGCGCGCACGTACACACACGCACACACACACACACACACACACACACACACACACACACACACACACACATACCCCAAATCCCCAAATACATTCACGCATATGCAAACATAAACGCGCAAAGCGAGTGCGCGCACACACACACACACACATTCACACGCACAAACATACGCGCACGCACACACACATACATACACAACACGTACGCACACAAGGACAACACACACACACACACACACGCACAAACACGCGCGCACGTACACACACATACACACACACACACATCACGCAGGCACGCAATCACAACACGCACATACACACGCACAAACACGCGCACGCACACACAGATACACACGCACAAACACACACGTGCACGCACACACATACAACACAACACGCACGCACGTAAGCACAACACACACACACACATACACACACACACACACACACACACACACACACACACACACATATTCCTGCAAGCTTTCTAGCCGCATCTCTTCCATTGACAACTGTGATAAATAAATCGACTGTGATAGCAGAAGGGTCTTCATGATTAACCAGGCGCCGCTTTAAATGAGACATCATATGCTAATCAGGCACTACCCTTGACGTACCACGGTTGACGACTGCTAACTTTGTAGAAAAAAATACCAGTCAGCTACTGAACTGCAGTTACATGCGTGTTCCAATCGCTAATTATAAATCGATTCTGTGTTCCCTTAGGCTACGAAGTTGACCTGCGTTACTGACAGTCCAACCTGTCGAGGCGACCACCTGTACATACACAAGGCGATGACCTGTCTTAAGAGTCCGCTCATGACCCCATGGTCTTCATTTTTTTTAACTTAGAGGACCTTAATTGGATGAAAGCCTAATTTTGGAGATCGACACATTTTGATAGACCTTGGATCGGTCTCCTTTCACAGGTTTGGCTGTGGATTGCATTTTATTACGTCTGCCCACAAGTCAGAGGAAATCATTTATCATCTGTGACAGATCATGCATGAACTTCATTGACCTAAATTGCCTTAAAGCCACCTATTCCAGGCAGCAAAGGGTTAACAGTTCTCAATACCGGTTTCATAAATGTTCTTCGTATGTTTTCGCCTATAGGCATTTTGACCGATCTCACCCGCCGCACCGTTCGGCCAATCTGTTTCTTTATCAGCCATCACGTACCCTTCGTTCCTCCACTGAAAAACTTTTTAAAATCCCGAAGCGTAACATGAAGACAATCGGGGAGCGTTCTTTCACCTTGTTACCCCCAAGTTTGAGAAACTCGCTGCCAATTGAAATGCGAAATCTGCCCATGTTGTCTCAGTTCAAAGTTCACTTAAAGACTTTTTCTTTTTTGTCAGGCATTTAATAGTTATGTAGTTCACCGGCGTTTTTTTTTTTTTTTCCTAGCTAATTGTTGCCTTTTATTCTGATTATGGATCTTATGTGACAGGAAAGTGGATGGGGTGGGTTAAAGTATTTTGTTTTCATCCCTACGTCACACGACCAGTCACTTTAGCGTAAACCGTACCATGTGACCATGATACAGAACCCTTGTAGCAAAAAATGGCGGACTTCGTGTGGCCCTCTTTGTGACGTATCTTGATTGTGAGTTTTGTTCTATAAAAGATCTCCCAAACGTTCTAAAGTAAAAGGTTACTTAGTATTGTTCGAAACAACAAGCACACTCAGTACTGAAGAAGGCAACATTATGAAATATTTTAAATTACGTCATAAGTCTATTATGTATAAATGTATGTTCCTTTGACGTCAGTCATCTCTGGCGTGATCCAGGTCGGAAGATGTCTTCTTGATTTCTTTTACTAAAATAGTGGAGGAATGAAAACAAATACGTTATTGTAGCAGGGACTTGCTGCACGGACGCTTGTAGGCCTTCGAGAGGTCAAAGGAACCATTGTACCCCTCAGGCCTTCGACCTTCGGGTTACAATGGTTCCTTTGACCTCCCTCAGGCCTACAAGGGTCCGTGTAGCAAACCCCTGCTACCAATAACTTATAGTATAATTGTGCGTGTGCCTGAGAGAGAGAGAGAGAGAGAGAGAGAGAGAGAGAGAGAGAGAGAGAGAGAGAGAGAGAGAGAGAGAGAGAGAGTGCTGTTGTGCATGCGCAGAGAGTCCAGTGTTTTTTTCTGGAGAACAGCGCTATACAAGAGCTATTTATTATTATTATTGTGGCTTTCAATAATGCTGGACAAAATGGCTAACTTTAATTATGAAGTTTAAATGTCATAAAGTGAACGACTTTCCTGATCTTTTTCTCCTTTGTTTACAGAAGAGTTACATTCGTTGCGATCTGGTACGTCTGCCTACTCACACGAGAAAAGAAGGCCCGGGTAGAAATGTCTTAGCTGAGGCAAGACAACATTGATATAACCCGTTGTACCGGCGAATGTTAGCAACCAAAGCCTGCCGCTTTAACCCCTTTACTGCAGAGAAAAGGCGAACACAATCCAAACTGCAAGAGGCACAGATCCTCATGAGCCCCAGCGACAGCGGGGGCTCATGATGATCTAAGCCTCTTGCTGAGACCAATTTGTGTCCATGTTTCTTGGACGGATTTGGCTTCTGCTTTTTGAATGAAAAAAAATAACACTTTCATAATCACAAATGGACGTGCAGTGGCAGGAAAGCGGTTAAACCTCGTGGATGCTTTGGATCATAGTTGTTATTGCTCAGCAGACGAGACTAAGAGCTCAGTCGACCGGTGGAACGGATATATAGCGTGGCGCCTGGGCTTTGTACTGTCAGGTGGAAACTTCACAGGCAATCATAGTTTGGAAACTTCCTTTTTTGCCTAGCGTCGTCAAGCACTGCAAACACTGTGGAACAGACAGACCCAAAAGCAGAGACTCTGAGGTAAGCGGTGCACCTAATTTAACCCGTTCAGTGCCGCGCCAGCTGACGCAAACTGTGTCTGCGATCTTTTTTTTTTAATAATTCAGCACCCAAAAGCCCTAGCTATCCCAGAAACATGCTTTCTCTTGCAGTTGTTTGGTGTTCAAAATTTCTCGGCACTGAACGGGTTAATTAAGGCGTTTGCCGCGTATCCGTATGCGGCACGTCTCGAATCTGTTAAACTGTTCACAGCCAAGGGACAGACAGAATTTCATGGCAAATAATGTATCGTGATGTCTCGTAATGTCTACACCATGGCAGATTGGCTGTCTGACAATTCAGTCCGAACAGTATTTGATTGACAAGAGGAATATATATTTTCGTGATTGGAACGTCACAACAAAAAAAAAAGATTCTCATAAGCCCCCGCGCTGTCACAAATATCACAGCTGGGATCAACAATGACCATATTTGTAACGAAGGGTGGGTGACAAATAGTTCAAACTTCACCGTTCAGGTTAACTAAAACTTCATTCATTCGATCTACTCTGTGCAAAAATTAATATACTTGCTTGTCCGACAGGATCAATTCTTAGCCCTTTTAACGCCAACACCCTACAGCAGGAGATTGATTGACCATAATAATTCAAGGGTAGTGCCAGATTAGCTTGGCGCCTTCAGGCGCCAAACTAGTCTGGCACTACCCTTAAATTATTATGGTCAATCCACCTCCTGCAAGTGGTACATAGTCGTTAAGTAACACTTCCAAAATTCGGGAAATGCGGCCATGGCACTAACATAAAAAACCACTAGTCTTTTTTTATACTAAATCTTATTTATGCAGCAAAACTTAATAAACAACAAGAACCATAACTCAATGAGTAAAACATAATATATTCCCTACCAGACCATCAGGCACCGCTAAGTGATAAAGCTATAGGAGCAGAAATCCACGAATACACACAATGTTATTTCACAAGACGGCATACAATTAACATCAAAATTACGTCTGGAGCAAGAATAAACGCAGTGTGGAGAAAGATAAGCATAAATCCATTCCTAGCGTAAACAATGTATTTTTCTTGACCCCTTTCATGTACAAATGTACAAGTACAAATGTTGCGCAGAAAGGTTTTGACCCACGATCGAAATGTCAGCACAAATAATTCATATATAATTGTGTTTTGTCAGAGTAAGAAAAGGCAGTCGTACATTGAATAAGACACGATCTCCTCCGGCTAAGTAATACTGACGTTAATAATATGTCAATACATGGCAGTTTATAGAGTACGTCTGATTATTGCTTGACGCTTGAAGAGTTATGTGTTCTGCAGACTGTAGTAAGGGAGCTCAATAATGTATACGCGAATAGCAACAACAAAAAAATGTCTGAGGACCTTGACAGGTACTGTCAAGAGGCATAGATCCTCATGAGCCCCCGTACCTGCGGGGGCTTATGAGGATCTGTGCCTCTTGTAGATGACTAAACCGTTTAGTGACTGTTATGAATGATGGCAGACGTACATTTGTAGGTAATAGTTAATCTACACTCTTTTCACACGTGTAGCCTACTCCTTACAAGGATCAGCTAAAGCGTATCAGCGCCAACAAGTCATAGATTCTTATGAGCCCCTGTACCTTCAGGGGCAGTGGGCAGATGTTCACTTCTGCACGGGACATAGACGACCCCGCCCTCCACGAGTCCCCTGCTGCCTTGCAGGACTGGCCGCTTGGCTGCGGAAAGGCTAAGGGAGGAAAACCCTGACATCAAAGCCCCCGTGTCTCCGGGGAAGGTTTTTGAGCCAGAGACTAGGACAAGGACAGTCTGATATAAAACCTACGACCCGAGGACCTCGATGCCACCGTCCTAGCGTGCTAGGCCATGGCAGACGAACCAAGGGTTTAAAGGGTGGGGCCAGTACTGCGCACACTGCACTCCACCAAAAAGCTCCACCGCGCAGGCTTTAGGAAACGCCCACGGACCATGACAACGACCTTTCCAAGTCCTGTAGCGATGGGCAAGGGGCGAAACGGCAGGTGAAAGATGTCACTGGAAGCCGCAGTCTCAAACCTGCATGCAGGCGGTTCAGGATATTGGTCGCCTGATGTTGACCTGGGGATAACAATGTCACTCGGCACACCCTGAACGACCAAGCAGCCTTCTCTAGGGACAGCACTGCTTGCTCCACACGGAGAGGGGCCTAGAAAAGGTGGTCTAACCAAAGCTCATCCCCTCGTAACCCCAGTTGGCTAGCCGCGGTCAACGGGCATCTTCTCCTGCGGTCAGAAAACAAGAAAAAACAATGGATCCACTTTCATGACGACCACGACCGGACTCAACGTAGCATGCTGGAACATCCGAACCATGCTCGACACAGCAGACAGCGGACGCCCTGAACGTCGCTCCGCCCTTATTGCCCATGAATTGCGGAGGTTAAACATCGACATCGCCGCGCTCAGCGAAGTACGCCTCCCGGAGGAAGGCAGCCTCCAAGAACTTGGCGCTGGGTACACCCTCTACTGGTCAGGCAGGCCTGCATCAGAAAGACGGCTCTCAGGCGTGGGCTTCATGGTCAAGACCCCCATTGCGACTAAGTTGGAAAACCTACCAATGGGTCACTCCGACCGCATCATGTCCATGCGCCTCCCACTGAGACACCAGCAATACGTCACCCTTCTCAGTGTGTACTCCCCAACCCTCCTGGCAGAGCCTGCAGAAAAAGACTAAAGTTCTACTCTGACCTTCGCAGCCTCCTGCAGAGCACCCCCGCAGACGACAAAGTCATCATCCTTGGCGACTTCAACGCCAGAGTGGGCCAAGACTCTGAAGCCTGGAAAGGAGTCCTCGGCAAGCATGGCGTTGGGAACTGCAATGACAATGGCCGCCTGCTGTTGGAGTTCTGTGCAGAACAGCAACTTGTCATCACCAACACTACTTTCCAGCAAAAGGACAGTCGAAAGACCACCTGGATGCATCCTCGCTCCAAGCACTGGCACCTTATCGACTATGTCCTTGTGCGTCAGAGGGACCGCAGTGACGTCCTCCTCACCAGAGTGATGCCCAGTGCAGAGTGCCACACTGACCACCGCCTTGTCCGCTGCAAACTCAGGCTCCACCTCAAGCTGAAACCCAAGAAAAGAGGCCCCCTCAAGAAAAAGCTTGATGTCGCCAGCCTTCAGCGTGATGACAAGAAAGCTGCCCTTCAGACAGATTTAGAGCGCATGCTCAAAGACACAGTTGATCCAGCAGACTCCTCCCCTGAAACACTCTGGGAGCAACTGAAAACTGCTATTGTAAAATCTTCTGTGGAAGTCTTGGGCTTTGTTAGAAAGAGGAACAAAGACTGGTTTGACGAAAACGACGTGGAGATCCAGGAACTTCTAGCAAACAAAAGAGCCGCCCACCAGGCCCACCTAGCCCAGCCTTCCTGCCCTGTGAAGAAATCTGCCTTTCGCCTCATCTGCAGCAGTCTCCAGCTCAAGCTTAGAGAGCTCCAGAACGAGTGGTGGTCGAGACTGGCACAGAGGACCCAGCTTTGCGCTGACAACGGTGACTACAGGGGCTTCTATGAAGCACTGAAAGCAGTGTATGGCCCTAGGCACCTGGTACAAAGTCCCCTGCAAAGCGCCGATGGACAGGCACTCCTCACAGATAATACCTCCATCTTGAACCGCTGGTCAGAATACTTTCAGGACCTCTTCGGCGCTGAGCGCACTGTTCAAGAAACAGTCATCCTCCAAATCCCACAGCTCCCACTAAAGGTTGAATTGGACGAACCGCCCACCGCCGAAGAGACCCTCACAGCCATCCACCAGCTCAAGAGTGGCAAAGCAGCAGGCATTGACGGAATCCCGCCAGAGATCTGGAAACATGGAGGCCCAGCACTGCACAACAAGCTCCATGACCTCTTTCTCTGCTGCTGGGAGAAAGGAACACTACCAAAGGATCTCCGTGATGCAGTCATCATCACCCTATACAAGAACAAAGGAGAGAAATCTGCCTGCTCTAATTATCGTGGAATTACCCTGCTGTCCATTGCCGGGAAAATTCTCGCAAGGCTGCTCCTGAATCGGCTGGTACCTGCCATCGCTGAAGACCACCTCCCAGAGGGCCAGTGTGGCTTCAGAGCCAACAGGAGTACCACCGACATGGTCTTTGTGCTGAGACAGCTTCAAGAGAAGTGCCGCGAGCAGAACAAAGGGCTGTACGTAACGTTTGTCGACCTAACAAAAGCGTTCGACACTGTGAGCAGGCAAGGCATGTGGCAGATCCTGGAGCGACTTGGCTGTCCCCCAAAGTTCCTAAGCATGATTGTCCAGCTCCACGAGGACCAGCAAGGCCAGGTTAGATTCAACAGTAACCTCTCAGAACCATTCCCCATTATCAACAGCATGAAACAGGGCTGCGTGCTGGCACCAACCCTCTTCACCATCTTCTTTAGCATGATGTTGAAGCAGGCCACAGTAGACCTCGACGATGACGATGCAGTGTACATCAGGTATCGTCTCGATGGCAGCCTGTTCAACCTCAGACGACTGCAGGCCCACACCAAAACCCTAGACCAACTGATTCGTGAGCTGCTCTTTGCTGATGACGCTGCCCTTGTTGCACACACAGAGAGAGCCTTGCAGCGCATCACATCCTGCTTTGCAGATGCTGCCCAGCTCTTTGGACTCGAGGTCAGTCTGAAAAAGACAGAGGTACTTCATCAGCCGGCACCCAAGGTAGAGCATCGCCCTCCCCACATCACCATCGGCGAGTCTGAACTGAAGTCAGTACACCAGTTTACCTACCTTGGCTGCATCATCACGTCAGATGCCAAGCTGGACAAGGAGCTTGACAGCAGGCTGGCAAAAGCGAACAGCGCTTTTGGGCGACTTTTCAAGCGGGTGTGGCACAATCAACAGCTGAAAACGGGCACCAAGATCAGTGTGTACAGAGCTGTCGTCCTCACCACCCTGCTGTACGGTTCCGAGTCCTGGGCCCTCTACCGCAACCAACTACGACTCCTCGAACGCTTTCACCAGCGCTGCCTGCGTACCATCCTGGGCATTCACTGGAGTGACTATGTCACCAACGTCGAGGTCCTTGAACAGGCAGAAACTATGAGCATCGAGGCTTTGTTGCTGCGGACACAGCTTCGCTGGGCGGGGCACGTCTCCAGGATGGAGGATCATCGCCTACCCAAGATCACTCTGTTCGGCGAGCTTGCTACTGGACACCGTGACAGAGGGGCACCAAAGAAGAGATACAAAGACGGTCTCAAGAAGTCACTTAGTGCCTGCCAAATCGACCACCGCCAGTGGTCTTCGCTTGCTGCGGACCGTGACACCTGGCGCTCCACCATCTACAAGGCAGCCGTCTCCTTTGAGGACTCTCGCAGAGCTAACCTTAAGGACAAACGGCTCAGGAGAAAAAACCGAGTTGCCGTAACTCAGAACCCTGACCAGACCTTCCCCTGCAGCCACTGCGGTCGAACCTGCCTGTCCCGGATTGGCCTCCGCAGCCACGAAAATGCCTGCAGACGACGTGGGCAAGCCCTATAAAATCTTCGTTCGCGAAGTCAAGCCAAGACCTTCAGGGGCTCATGAGAATCTATGTCTCTTTCAGATGGAAAACTGCTAGCTAGGGTACAGTAATCGGATTGAGGGTGAATTGCACAAACAGAGGCACACCTCAGAAAGCAGCTGATAAAAGATTAGGAAAACTACCATTCCATTTGTGTGTTGACCCGGTAAGTTGGACTATAACGAGGTCCCAGACATGTGTATTCTGCTTAGTCCTGGAAATGTAGGTGATATCTCTTGTTACAAGCCTGATTTGGTATAAGTTTCAATGACTGACTTACGTGTGCTACGAAGGAATGTTTTATTTTTCAACACCTGTGTATGATTTACTATTTACCAGTTGGTTGTTGTGCAAGCCTTTTTAGGAATCATGCTTTTCTCAGAATTAGTATAAGAATAAGATTATGAATAAGAATATTAAAATAAGAATTTGAATAAGAATAAGCATAAGATGAATAAAAATAAGAATAAAATTATGAATAAGAAATATTACAATAAGAATTTGGATAAGAATAAGAATTAGAATAGGAATAGGAATAAGAATAAGAATAGGAATACGAATACGAATACGAATACGAATACGAATATGATAAGAATATAAATAGGAATAAAAATAAAAATAGGAATAAGAATAGGAATAAGAAAAAGAACACGAAAAATGACTTAATGACTTAATATGGGCAGAGACACATGTGGAAATTTGCTTTGAGGGTTCAAAAAGTACAGTGTAATAAAGTAAAATATCATTAATGAAAACCTAATATGGTATGTCGATGGTCTGAACTACAACCATGATAGCTTATTTTGGTGGTGCAAAAATAGCTGGGCACCCATCAGTTATCATGATCCACCTGTCTCCTGGACTTTGCTAACACTATGCAGACTTCTGAAATCACGTTGTCTCAACAACAGCTTGACAAAAGAGTGTCTGGAACACCCGACAGGATCACACGGAAAATCAAACAAGTGTTTTTAACCCCTTAACTGCCGGGGCAAGGCGAACGCTACCCAGCTCCAAGAGACATGAACCCTCATGAGCCCCCGCGGACGCGGGGGCTCATGAGGGTTTATGTCTCTTGTTAGTCGTATGTTCTGTACGCCTTCGTTTGGTACCATTCAATCTCTGTTCTTCAAGCCAATGCCCGTCAGTGTAGTTTCAAACGCGCAAATCGTGATCATTGGCAGCGAGGGCGTTCAACTAGTAATAGTTGGGGTTTTTTTCCCCTGTGATTCTCTCGGGTGCTCTTGACACCTAGTCGATTTTTACTATAACCCTCAGTGTGACATTTGAACAAGCCGTAACGTTTCTGAACTAGACGTAATTAAGTTATGTATCTTAACCCTTTGACTGCTATACTGACGATAACGGTCGGCGGAAAAAGACGCGTATGCACGCGCCTTTTCCGCCGAGCGGTATTGTCAGCAACAGTCAAGAGGTTAAAGAAATAAGGTCCAACATCACAAAGTTGCACACTAGCAAGAGACCAGACGAAATTAATAGAAAATACTCGAGTTTTAGATATTTTATTTTACTTTATTTTATTTTATTTATTTTATTTATTTTATTTATTTTATTTATTTTATTTTATTATATTTATTTATTTTAATATTTTATTTTATTTATTTTATTTTATTATTTTTTTAATATTTTTTTTAAATATTTTATTTTATTTTATCTTTTTTCAATTTTATTTATTTTTTTAATATTTTATTTTATTTTATTTATTATTTTGTAAATTTTATTTTAATTTATTTTATTTATTTTATTTTATTTATTTTAATTTATTTTCTCCAAGGGATCTCTGTACGTTCAGCTACTAAATGCTGCCCGTGTCATTCTTAAATTGTACGTAATCACATAGGAAGTGGGACTAATACGGACCCTTGGCTAATCAGGCACTATTGGCGCTTTGAACCATTGCTCTTATGTCGGGCTTTGAATACAAGATGTACTCTGATGTTATCTTACTTCGTAGAGGAGCAGATATGTCAGAAAAGAAGAACCATTCACAGGAAAGATGGACTAATATCTCATTGAGGTATAGGCGCCAAGCTATTCTGCCACCACCCTTGTACTTTCAGGGTCGAGCCATATCTTGCTGTGGTGTGTCGCGGGCAGAATGAGATAAGGCAGTAAATGAATGAAACTCTATTCAGGACGGTAGTAGCATTGGTCATCAACCTAGCCATTTTTCAAAAACTGCCTTTGAAAAAGAAAAGAACATTATCTGTGTGGTAGATGGATCAATCGCAATAGCTCGAGGGCAGTACCAGATTAGCTTGGCCGTAAGCGCCAAGCTAATCTGGCACTGCCCTCGAGCTAAAACGATCAGGTTCCGTAGTTTGCTCGGACGTCCCCATTGTCAAGGAAACCACCAACTTTCTTTGACCCGCGGCTGAATTAGGAAAAAATTCTATTTGCTTGTGGAACCCGTCAGGATGACTGCATCCCCTGTGACTTGCAAGGTGCTTTTGTCAGGAAAAAATCCACTTGACGTCATTTGAGATTTACTTAGGGTTTTGTTTTTTTCTTTTTCTTTTTTTCTTCTTTTTTTGGGGAGGGGGGGAGAGGGGTGGGGGTGGGGGAGGGGGAGGGGGAGAGAGGGCGGATGCGGGTGGTACGTGTTTGCGTACGTCATGTTTTGCCGTGTCTCAGACTACATAGACGAACGCTTGCCTGGGAATAACAGCGTTAGTTACAGGAACGGCTGGGACATATCTTGATCCACAAAAGGCACATGAGCCCCTGCTTTGCAGGGGCTCATGAGAATCTATGTCTCTTGCAGATGAAATTGACTTGACGGTGGACTATTTAATGATCGGTAGCGGCGAAATTATTGTATCTGACGTTTAATATTCGGTTATTTTTGGCCTTTCGTGACTATGGGATGTTATCTTCTCTCTCTCTCTCTCTCTCTCTCTCTCTCTCTCTCTCTCTCTCTCTCTCTCTCTCTCTCTCTCTCTCTCTCTCTCTCTCTCTCTCTCTCTCTCTCATTCATGTATTTTGCTCGCCTTTTTCATTTAGTGTGGATAGTTTTATAGTTTTTAGCTACCGCAGTTTATGTTGATTAGTTAGTTAGTTAGTTCGGGATTTAGTGAACACTGATCATTTCGGCCGGACCGCAACTGTGCCACTTTGATAACGGACATGCTATCTGAACAAGCACGTCGTTTTGCCTGGGCAACGGCAGGTTTGAAAATGATCATGTCTTTGACGATGTTCCTGCTCAGCCGTTTCAATGTTTCATTGAACACATCTATTCATTTCATTGAATCATATATTGATTTTGTCTTTGTTGATAGGTAAATAATTCACATTCTGTGCTTGCACGTGCGCACGCGTGCGTCCATATCGCATCAGCTTTGTAATTAGGATATTTCTAACCGAAAGTAGTCGAGTGCACTTCCTCGATCACAAAACAGTTAACGAGAAAGCCGCAGTATGTCCAATAAACAGAAAACAAGTTGGGATGAACCATAACCCACAACCTCCCTTCTATATGAGAGCTGTCCTCGCTGTCAATGGTCTCTATCTTTTGTCTTTGACCTGATCCTGAGGTTGAATTATCTCCTATTGAAAAGGTCTCGCAGATCTGCCAATGCGTCAGTGAGTTCTATAAGGGGCGCAGGACATATGCGTCATTGATTTGTCAAACGTCATTTGTCACGACGTAGGTTTTAGTTTTTAGGTAATTTTATATTTTTCGTGATATGAGTTTCACTTTCGCTTCATTGGCTTGAGAAAATGGTGACAAAACTAGAACTTCACGGTTCAATTTCAGTCTTGCTATAATTTGTGTGAAAGCAGGTTGACTTTACCTAGCTAAATGATATACTAAGTACACGGGTCACCTGAATGCTCTTCTGAAAGCGCGTCGATGTGTGTGTGCGGGTTAGTGCGTGCGTGAGAGCGCGGCTCCAAACATCTCCAAGAGGCATATATCCTCATGCGCCTGTAGGGCGCATGAGGATCTATTCCTCCTGGAGATGCGCGCATGTTTGTGTGAGAGATAAAGAGAGAGCAGCGCGCGAGAGAGAGAATGACGCCATATTTAGAGTATTATGTCAGTGTCTGCGTGGTGACGGAGTTGCCTCTTTTATGTCACCGTCACTGTCTGACTTTCTCTAGAAATCAAGGTTTTTTACTGTTTTAATTCTTTTCTGAAAAGAATTAATTTTTTTTACTAAAGAAGTTGAAAAGATACAAAGCTGGCTAACGAACTCATCCAATGTCTTTCTCGAAACTAGCCATACACAAAAGTTCAAGTAAATATAATAACAATTACGGACTCTAGTCTGGGTCAACCGACGACTTTCTATAAACGGTTGTTTATGTCTTCAATAAGACATTCAGTTACAATATTTTCGGAGGCTCTTAAGAAAGTATTTCGCCAAAGTTTAAAGTTTGTGTGTACAGAAATATTGGAGATTCTTTTGTTTACACACATACGCACACACATACATACATACATTCATATCATATACGCATATATATACATACATACTCGTACATACATACATATGCACATATGGCCCTTCGCGCCAAATGTACGTTCAGCAGCGAGGTTAGCGTAACTAGACATGACGTAATGTTTATCTTGTTACTTCAATTGTTAGAGGTTTAGCCTGCCCACCTTTGACATCACGGACATGCTGTTAAATTCGCCCCACCGCGACCCGTCTTAAAACGCCCTTTCTATAAATAGAAGGGACTTAAAAAACAGTCTTGTGATTGAAGTTAACCCCTTTGGCTTTCGGCAGCGAGTTTGGTGGACAAAAATCACCTCAACCAAAGTCGCTACCGACAGACAAAGGATTAACCCATTGTGCCGGAGGTACGAAATATCCACATTTTGGAGATAGCCTCGGAGGAATGCATCACAATTCAGGAGACCGATCAACCGTGATAATTCAAGGGTGGTGGCGAAAGAGCTTGGCGCCTATAGGCACCAAGCTATTCTGCCACCACCCTTGAACTATCATGGTCGAGCCATATCTTGCTGCGGTGTGTCGCGGGCAGAATGAGTTGATCAGAATTTGAATGGTCACCCTTTTGATTTATCTTGTTTGGTCTTAAAAAAAAGTTGACACGAGCATGCATACCAAGTAGGCAAAAGTTATCGTGCCGTCGTGGACCTCATTTGGAACCAAGCAGCAATTATGCGGCCGACATCGGCCCGATGACCTTTAGCTTGCTGTGTAACGATTGGTTCAAAGAAAACCAATCGACTCGTCGATAGGATTAAAAAGATTATGGATAATGGACATTTTCTTTTTAACCTTTTTCATCCTGAGACCACCCATCGCTTGAAATAAAATGCTTGATCTATCTCTTAATCGGTAATGTAGCCTTCATAATACAGTAAGTAATTTTATCTCCTAATCGGTAATGTAGCCTTCATAATACAATAAGCAATTTTATCTCCTAATCGGTAATGTAGCCTTCATAATACAGTAAGTAATTTTATCTCCTAATCGGTAATGTAGCCTTCATAATACAATAAGCATTTTCATCTCCTAATCGGTAATGTAGCCTTCATAATACAATAAGCAATTTTATCTCCTAATCGGTAATGTAGCCTTCATAATACAGTAAGTAATTTTATCTCCTAATCGGTAATGTAGCCTTCATAAAACAATAAGCAATTTTATCTCCTAATCGGTAATGTAGCCTCCATAATACAGTAAGTAATTTTATCTCCTAATCGGTAATGTAGCCTTCATAATACAATAAGCAATTTAAAAAAAAAAAAAAACAGCCTCAGCATGAAATGGGTTAATCCCATGAAGCCCTGACACGCTACGACAGGATAGTTCAAGGGTGGTATTGGTGGTATGACAGTTCGAGGATGGTGTTGGAATAATAATAATAATAATAATAATAATAATAATAATAATAATAATAATAATATAGTTTTTATATAGCGCCCTTCCCCACGAACAGCAAGCTCGGAGCGCTTTACAGCACACACAAAAAATATTAAAAAGGAGAAAAATTAGAACGCACTCACTCTTTAAATAAACATCTGCTCGCACCATGTAGGCGCATTCCTAACACGAAACACACACACACACACACACACACACACACACACACACACACACACACACACACACACACAGCCTATCAACATGGGGAAACAACCAACATTTCCAGGCAGCACATCCAGACTAAGCTAATCTTGATATGCTACCTGGAAAAGATGGGTCTTGAAAGTTGTTTTGAAGGTCAACAGGGTAGGGGAAAGACGGACATGCAGTGGAAGTGAGTTCCAGACGTGAGGGGCCTGATAACTGAAAGAACGGGCACCAGCAGTTTTTAGGCTGACTCTGGGCTGAACAAGCAGTTTTTGTGGTAGACTTCTACTAGGATTGTGTGAGGCAAGGGAAGAAGACAGATATGCAGGAAGCGTATTGTCATAGTGTTTGTATGCCAAAGTGGCCAGCTTGTACTCTATTCTCTGTTTGACAGGTAGCCAGTGGAGATGCTTTAGCAGTGGTGTGACATGATCAGTACGTTTTTTGCGAAGGACTAACCGGGCTGCATTATTCTGGATACGCTGAATGCGAGTGAGTTGATCAGATGAGATACCAGCAAGGAGGGAATTACAGTAATCTAGACGGGACAGAATGCGAGAGCATACGAGCTGGGCAGTAGCCTTTTCTGTCAAAAAGTATCTGATCATGCCTATTCTGCGGAGTTCCAGGTAGGCAGTGCGGCAAAGATGGCTAACCCGTTTTTCCATCGATAAACTTGAATCCAGGAATACACCCAGATTTTTTACATAGGATTTGAAAGAAATGTCTTGGCCACCTATGGAAATATGATCACAGCTGGAGGCGGATGTTCTAGCTCGAGTACCAACAAGCATGCTCTCTGTTTTATCATCATTTAACTTGAGTCTGTTGCAAGTCATCCGGTCTTTGACTTCAACTATACACTTCTTCACATTGGAGACAATGGTCTGCAGTTTACCAGGATGGTCAGACTTAGAGATCTGAGTGTCATCAGCATACTTGTGATACTCACAGCTATTCTGGCTGATGATTCGGGAAACTGGTTTAGTGTACAGAGAGAACAGCAGAGGACCCAAAACTGACCCCTGTGGGACACCATACTTCAAAAGCACAGGCTGAGACATGATCCCATAACTTGGCGCCTATTCCGACACCATCCTTGAACTGTCATAGACGATCGCTGACTGTGACGTAGACACGAGAGGATATCTAAAAATTGATAGTTCCATCCTCAGGATGTAATGAACTAAACTCAGGTACAAAAAAGAACTAGCTATTTCTGTCTTCTTTTTTTTAAAATTTGTTTTCTGTTGTTTTGTCGACAGATACTTTTTTCTTTGCCCACATAATATTCCTTACGTCAGCGCAAGTTTTCAAACTACTCTTTTTGTGTGCTATCACATATTATTACATGCCATGAGAGAGGTCCAGTTTGTACTCTAAAAATTGGAAATAGACGAAATTTAGCTTAAACAAATGCGGGTGGTAAAAAGATAGCTACCGAAACTTTTCAGCTTAATTTCAACTCTGAAACCTCTTTTGGCATCTACAGTCAAGTGGTTTCTGCATGGAACGGTCCTCTTTCCACATCTAGATTCAAGTGGTTCGTACGTTGAAGGACCTCTTTTCATAATTATCTAGTCAATTGATTGGCTTGAGATGAAGCGACCTTATCGGCCTATACAAGGCTCTGTGTGCACATGTGATCTGCTTGTTTGTTTGATCGCTCGCTCGAAACAGGAACTTTTTTTTTTTTTACTTTATTACATGATGTCCGTGCTTTTGAGTCACATGCTGTATGTGTCCTGTCAGTAATAACGCTTTTAACATGACCACATGGAAAATTATCTTTATACCCAATAAGCAAAGGTGAACGGCACGACGGCCGCAGTGGGCCCGCGCACGACTGTGCGCGGGCCCACTGCGGCCCTCGTGGGCCCGAGGACGTTTTGCGACTTAAGTATGATTTATTAGTGTCATCAAAATCACAAATAAATGTCAGAATTTGACGAGAAATTTACATGAACAACCACAACAACGAGAAAGAAACACGCTCCCGAATAACAAGAACAAAACGGTTTACTTTAGCCAGTATTGCTCAACATAAACTATATATAATTCTTGTACTATTGACAGTAAACTGCAGATACAACAGATCGCCAGGAGTGTGTGTGTGTGTGTGTGTGTGTGTGTGTGTGTGTGTGTGTGTGTGTGTGTGTGTGTGTGTGTGTGTGTGTGTGTGTGTGTGTGTGTGTGTGTGTGTGGGTAATCTTTGTTGCTGTTATATCCGAAGTACGTTATATGCAGAGTAATTTACAGTAAACGCCGGATATAACAAATCGTCACGGACCCAATTTTTCTTGTTGTTATTTCAGATTTTTGTTTTATGCGAAGCGAAGTAATTTACGTTGATAAACTGCTGTAGGGATCTTTGAAAAAGTGTTCCCATATCCGACTTTTGTTGTTAGCGGAGTAGACTGTACATTGAAAAAGGTGTGTTCGGGACCTTTGGACAAGTGTTGTAATAACCGACCATTATTGTGATAAGCGAACTCGACTGTACATGTATATCCCATTCAGCCTTGACGCACTACAGCGGAGATGGGTCGGCCATGATAATTCAAGGGTAGTGCAGGATTAGCTTGGCGCCTGTCGGCGCCAAGTTAATCTAGCACTGCCCTTGAATTATCATGGTCGATCCATCCCTGCAACTGGTGCATGGTCATTAGAGTGACACCTCCAAAATTTGGGAAATACGGGCCGACGGGTTGAATGATATATATATGCGTGCGTGCGTGTGTGTGCGTGCGTGTGCGTGAGTTTAGTTTATGTATAGTTTATTTTTAGTCATCAGTTTATGTTGCTGTGATACCCTCCATGACTTATGCTATAACTTTACAACTTTATACATGTAATTATTTTAGTAGTTTAGTCTTAGCCTATTGTTTATTATGTATACTAGTGAGTTTTTAACACATATACTGGAACTTAAAGCTTCAAATTTGTACACTGCTATATGCGAGCTACATTATAGTACTTACAGATAAGGATATAGACCAATGGCTTTCGTTCAAGGGTGGGGCCAGAATAGCCTAGAGGCGCCGAGCTGTTCTTTCACTACCCTTGAACTATTTTAGTCAAACTTATTTCAAACACTGTTGTATTCCGAATGATAAGGGTTAATGCACTAAAAGATATCAGTTCATGGTGTAAGACCTATCAACATTCCCCATTTCAGACTTGTCGAACCCAGGAACCAATGCGGTGCGCAAAAGGCCATCGATCCGACGTCGGCCGCAAGTTGCCCGCGCGCAGCTGTGCCGCGGGCCAACAACGGCCGACGCCAGCCGGCACGAAGACCTTTGCGGCCCTGGGGTCGTATCAAACACTGCGAACGGGGGCAACAGCCACATAAACAATCTCCCAAACAGTGTATACGGTTATTATATTACTTTCAATACGAAGTCTATTGGCGAATGACCGTCCCTCTGCAAAAGACAGATTCTCATGACTCCCTAAGCAGCCTAAGGGAGCTCTTGAGAGGCTATATAGCTCTTGCTGTCAATGTTTATGTTCCTTTTAAAACTATTTTTTTTTTTTACAAAATAGCTAACTCGAGTATACATCTTTCGATATGTATACTTTGTTTTTGTTTCGAATTGTATTACTATAAGCTATGATCAGAGGTGCGCACTAAGTATGCCCTATTAACCCCTTCTCTGCCGAGAAAAAAATGAACGAAATCCAACTGCAAGAGACATAGCTCGTCATGAGCCCCCGCAAATGCGGGGGCTCATGAAGATCTATACCTCCTGCTGAAACCTCTTTGTATTAAAGTTCCTTGGATGGCTGGGTCTCTTCGGCCTTTGGCGAATCAACAAAGAATAAGCGATTTCAGTCAAACAATCTGCATCCACTGGCACTGGTCGGGCCAACGGCTAGGAATAGAATGCTGTGCATTGCAATCGAACAAATCGTATCTGAATAAGTTTCGCAGTCCAGAACAGGCTGCTACGTGTGCATGCCAGTTAAACAACAGTCTAGTTATTTATAAAGGCCTAAGGTGATATGCAGCCAATATTTATTATCGACTAAACTCTGGTGGTTTCACTGGACGTGTCCTGCTGGCGGCAGAGACTCCGGGGCATTCAAACAATTTACGTCAGCTTTGAGGGGCTCGGATGACATACAAGCCGATCTTTTCAATCGGCATGCCTTGGGTGGTTTGACTTTCGGATCTACAGAGCTACGTGGCAGCTTATGAAAGTGTGCTCGATAAGTCTTTTCTGTGCGATATTTGCTCTCCGAGTAGCTACAGGCCTGTAAAGGAATCTCTATATCAAACAGCACGTGTCTGCAAGAGGCATAGATCCTCATGAGCCCCCGCAGATTGCGGGTGCTCATGAGGATCTATGCCTCTTGCAAAAGCTGCGATAATGTTGCCCTGTGAGTGCAAAAGACTATACTCCATTTTTTGTGAAAAGCGATATTTTTAGTATAATACAATAAAAACTCACAGAAATGACTCACTTTTGCATTCACAAGGTGGAGATTATTTTACACTTATGTTACTTAGGTACATAAGTTATGACCGGAAGGAGGGGGTAGGGTGATATGATTTACGCTAGCTTTTACTGAGAATAATGTATTGCCAAGCAAAGTATTTATTGCATTGGTGCATGTAAATCTATGCCTTTGGCTGCCAAAATTTAATTTACCTCTGTGTCTCTAGGTCGTGGGGGGGGCAGAGGGGGGGGGGGCGGGGCGTGGCCCTATCGGTGGCTTAATTTACGGGAGTTTGTAGATAGCAAACATTGCCGAAAAGAGAGCTGGTTCATGCTAATCTATGCATCTTACTAGCACAATTTATACCTGTGTTTAAAAGGAGGAGGGGGGCTGTGTGTCGATAGTTTAATATAATGTAATTCAAAGATAGTATACATTGGCATCCGGAGTATTCACCTCGATATATGTAGCTGGGGTTCATGAAGGTCTATGCCTAGTCTGTGCCTATAATTTACATCTGCGTTTCTTCAGCCTAGGGGGGCGATGGTAGTTTAATTTACGAGCCGTTCGTAGATAGTTTACATTGGCGTATGGAGTGTACGTATGTGTGACTGTTCAATAAGCTTCTGCGATCTCTTTTCGGCGTTGCGAATTGAATGTGTGTAGCTACTTGATAATCAGGATTTGGTCAGTCACCACGTAGTGAACGCAGTTCGTTTCAGCCAGGTGAGTGGACCCATTGTTAATGGCTCTCTCTACAGTCTTAACAAAGAGGGCGTATGTACTTCCTCTCTTCTTCTTGTTGTTATTGTTGTTGTCGTTCGCAATGATAGGACAAAGTTACTTGGGTGTGTTTTCGTTGCTATCTTCTCTCTTGCGACATGCAGGATCTAAAACTCTTGCGTTTGAGCGGTGTTCAATTTTTCTCTGCAATGAAGGAGTTAATGTAGAAAACCTTAGTACTTGTCATGTACACCTGGTTCACATCTCCCGCCCTGAGATGACCTTAGTCGCCTGCTCGGCGTTAAACCCAAATAACTAACTAACTAACTGGTTCACATCTCGCCATGGTAAAGCTTCACCTGGTCCATACATCCCCTTGGTTCATCTCAGCCTGGTCCGTATCTCTCCTTGGTCAGTACCACATGGTCAAACCTCCCCCTGTTCGGCTTCCCCTGATCCACACCTCGCCTTGGTCATCTCTACCTGATCCGCATATAATTATCTGGCCCAAGGTCAGCTACACCCCATGCAGACCCTACTTTTCGTTGTCCGGTCACTTTCACATGACGCCGAGTTTGCCTTTCTTGACCTTTCCTTAATTTATTCAGCCCGGCGCACGTATTTCCCAAATTTTGGAGGCGTCATCTAACGACTATGCACCTGTTGCAGGAGATGGATCGACCATGATAATTCAAGGGCAGCGCCAGATTAGCTTGGCGCCGACAGGCGCCAAGCTAGTCTGGCGCTACCCTTGAATTATCATGGTCGACCCATCTCCTGATGTAGTGTGTCAGGGCTGAATGGGTTAACCCCTTCACTGCCGAGGAAAATCGGACACGCTTCAATTGCAAAAGACACAGATCCTCATGAGTCCCCTCCCCCCAGTCCCACAGACGTGGGGATTCATGAGGTTGTATGCCTCTTGCGGGGACCACTTTGTAACCATGTTCCGTGGATGCCTGACCGTGGATGGCTGAGACTCTATGGCGTGGAATTAACAAAGGTTTCAGAATTACAGTCTGCGTCAACTGGCAGTGAAGGGGTTAAGTCAGGTCGACCTTTATTGGCCTTTGTTTGTGAAGCCTGTCTTTCACCTTCATCACGTTTGGCAGTCCAGGTGTTTACTATAGCCAAAATGTGTGTTTGCAAAAAGACCCGTAATTGTCTGACTTTTTTGTGAGATAATATGTATGTGAATTGTTTCGTCGCACAAATGCAAGATTGCATTGTGACTCACTCGGGGTGTCATGGCGGCTTAGATTGTTGCACGCAGCCGAAAGAACTAAAATACATGTTCTGTTCCCAGCTGATTTTTTTTTTTTTAAACGCTGAAAGGTCTGTTCTTGTCAGGAGCAGTGTTTGCTGTGGTGCGTATGTAAGTCAGATGAGGAAAAAACAGCGGTAGCTGAATTCTTTGGCCTAATTTTTGACGGGCCCTCATGCTATTAAGTGCAATAGATGAAACGATCGTGGTAGTTCAAGGGCAGTGCTTGAGTAGCTTGGCGCCTTTCAAGGCGCCAAGCTTCCCAAGCACTACCTTTAAACTGTCGCTGGCCAGATATGCCGCCAGACGTCAGCCGAAGAACTTTATGCTTTCTAAGACCGTCAGTAACTATCGCGGCGTGCATACCCGGCATTCTCAAGAAGTCGCTTTTTATCAGGCATGTCTGGTCAGGATTATATACCGGACACTAAAACGCATGTCGCGTCGTTCAACTTCCCTGTTACATGGAGTGCTTTTTGCAGTCCCTAAAACTCAGCCGTCTGAAATGATAAACCTTCACGTACCTTTCCTATCAACATGAGGCACAGATTCTCATGAGCACCTGCTGTCACATGGCCTCGTGAAAATCTGTGTCTCTTGAGGGTAAGCTTATGACTCTTGAGCCCAAGCCTATGACTGCTGAAAAGGCTTTTGTTGAACAGGGCTTAACATCTGACACGGCGAGCTTGAAGATATTAAGTGCTATGGATATTGAAGATCGTACAACCTTAAAGGCGCGAGTTTTTTATGTGATTTTTTTCCCTGCAAGATAGGAATGCGCATTATATATTGTTTGGCCTTCAGGCTTGACACCAGAGAGAACGTGTTTACTTTGTATTAAGAGATTTGCTCTTTTTGTTTTCTTTGATTTTCAATTGCTTGCATTGTAAGGCATATGTTCTTATAGAGGGTTTTTATAATCTCCAGATTAGAGATATCAAGTGCGCAGTCTGCTATGTTTGTATTGTCGTTACGATGGCAGCTAGGGATCCCCGCCCGCTTATGTGACAGCCTGAGAGCTCAGCGTGCCATTGACTAGAAAATGAACCAGCTTGTGCATGGATTCACCGGCACTGTTAACCCGTCAACAGCCGGGGCAAGGCGAAGGCTACCCAGTCAAAGGGGCTCATGAGGGTTTAAGTATCTTCATAGTCCTGTTCGCCCCCCCTCCCGCTCCCCCCCCCCCTTTGTCGAGACACCCTTTACGTCAGTTTTCGGTCCCCATCAGATCCGTGTTTTTTCTTTCACGCCAATTTCGGTCGCTGTAAAGTGGTTCCATGAGCGAAATTCGTGATCACTGGCAGCAAATGAGGTTAACAATACCGGTGGCTGCATGCACAAGGGCGTTAACCCTTTGGCTGAAATCATCGCGACTAAAAGCACTACCGACAGCCAATGGGTTAACGCGTTACTTTCTATTATCAAAACTTCAGTAATAATCTTTATTTTTGTTAGCTTCCGTGCGTAGGCCCCTACAATCTATCAATTTTACAACTTTTTCTCAACTTACGAAACTTTGAAAATTAGTTTTGGATGAATTTCTTATATGAAGTTTGGTAGCCGCGAAAAAAAAAATCATAATAAAGAAAACCGCATTAAAAAATATAAAAAAATAAAAAATAAAATTTTTTTTTAAAAAGGTAGGCGTGTAAACCTTCTGAAGATATTGCCCCGCTTATTAATTTGATTAACGATATGTTTATCTGTTTTAGTTACGACACTCTAATTTCAGTCGTTCAAATACTTGCTTGCACCCTTGTAGTTGATTCATCCACCAAAGCAGCTTGGCATGTTCAGGCTAGAGAGAAATGCTTAGGTTTTAACTCATTCAGCCCCGACACACCACAGCAAGACATGGATCGAGCATGACAGTTCAAGGGTGGTGCCAGAATAGCTTGGCGCCCTTAGGCGCCAAGCTATCCTGGCACTACCCTTGAACTGTCATGCTCAATCTGTCTCTAGAATTGTAATACAGTCCTTCAGAGGGCAACTCCAAAAGTTGGGGATTTCGGCCCTGGGGCACAATGTGTTACGCACTTTTATTTGGACTGCGCTGTTTAACATTTCAGGTAATCTTGAACTTAGCCGTTTAAATTGACTTAGAGTCCATGACTCCATGACTGTAAACGGTACCGAAAAGCTGAACGCACTATAAAGTCAAAAGGAACTATACATTAAAATGTACTGTACATCAGACAGTGCCAGATCCGTTTTCTTTGCGTGGCATGTACGCATGAAACTGCCTTCTGCGTTCACAAACACACCCCTGCAAACCTGGACGCTGGTAAAACCTACACTGAACTGATTGTGTTCTATTAACCCAGCGGAGACGGGTCGACCATGATAATTCAAAGGTAGTGCCAGATTAGCTTGGCGCCGACAGGCGCCAAGCTAATCTGGCACTGCCCTTGAATTATCATAGTGGATCCATCTCCTGCAACAGGTTCATAGTCGTTAGATGACGCCTCCCAAATTTGGGAAATACGTGCGTCGGGCTGATTGAGTTAAACTGTTCCACACTTTTCTCTTGCACCACAGTTCCAGCTTCCAGCTGTTGTCTCCGCTAAGAACGTTAAGTACAAATTATTAGACACTGGTCGACAATTAAATCTAAATGGCAGTGCCTGCTAGTCTGCGCTTCTTTGCACAAAAAGGTAGACAAAAAAAAAATGTGCGCTGTTAATCCCTTGCCTGCCAATGGTCGCTTATTTTGTTTCTGAAATCTTTTTTTCATTTAAGAGCCATGTACGCAACCGTTTAAGGAACATGGATCCAAAACTAGTCTTAAGCAAGAGGCATAGATCCTCATGAGCCCCCGCAGTCGCGGGGGCTCATGAGTATCTGTGCCTTTTGCGTTTGGTTCGCGTTCACTTTTTTTTTCTTCTCGGCAGGGAAGGGGCTTAAGGGCGATGACTACCTGCCTTGGCGCCTATCCGATGAAGACTGAATCGATGCTGAGTTGTGACTGATTTGCTTAGCGCCCAGGGAGAGAGAGAGAGAGAGAGAGAGAGAGAGAGAGAGAGAGAGAGAGAGAGAGAGAGAGAGAGAGAGAGAGAGAGAGAGAGAGAGAGAGAAGAGAGAGAGAGAGAGAGAGAGAGAGAGAGAGAGAGATGATGATGATGAATCTTTATTTATTCAGGATAAAGCTATTAGGCAACCCAATGCCTGTCTTACAAGCTGTCCTGTAAACAAACAACATAACAGGAAAATAAACAGAGCATGCAAATACTAACAATAATAATAATAATAATAAGAATAATAAGAATAATAATAAGAAGAAGAAGAAGAAGAAGAAGAAGAGGAAGAAAAACTACGGGAAAAAAACACAATGGAGAATTTGTAACTGCCTCCGATGCAAAAAGCAAGAGAACGAAACGCGTGTACAGCATTAATATTATACTCATCTAAGACAGTGTCATAGAATCAGCAGCACCAATAGCGTATAGTGACACCGACAAGACAATAGATGATCAGGTAGCAAATTTAAGGAGAAAGAGAAAAATATTTGACGTTTACGTGTTATCAGCAGAATTATTTTTATATGGCAAACTGTGAAGTCACGCTGATTGGAAGTGAGTGTGCAATGCACGTTTAAAATGGGTTCTATCGCAAAATGATTTAATGTTTAATGGCAATGAGTTCCAGACAGAACTACCAGAAAATCGAAGACTTGACTTGTAGAGATCTATCCGTGGGCGGGGTAAGTGAAGCAAGTCATTCCTCGTATGTTGTTGATGCCGAGGGCTGAAGTGAAATATCATATCAGAGAGAGAGAGAGAGAGAGATAATCGGGCCCAAAACTTGAGCTGTCACGATTGCTCCATCGACCGCTGCCTGTAAGGAAGTGTCTAACCCGTCACACAGATTCCTCAAACATGGCGATGTATGACCCTGCAAGAGTTGTTATATTGAAGTCAGACAGTCGCGCTCAATTTCGTCAAAGACCCCCCAGTTTTTGAAAGCAACTGGATCCACTCTTATTGTCAGAAAGAAACATAGATTCTCTTATGCCCCTGCGGCTGCTGGGGTTCATGAAAATCTATGTCTCTAGCAGACAGAAAGCAGTGGATGGGGAGCAGTGACGGCAATACGCTAGAAATCACTACGGTTTGTGCGTGATTCCAATTCTGCGTGTTCCATCACGTCACCTCCGAGTCGTAAACTGCATGATCCATCACTGCATTGTCTTGCAATCGATGAGAAAGCAATAGCAAGAAGCCAGGAAAAAAATGGGGCAGTAGAGATGGAGGGGGTGCTGGGAGAGAGAGAGAGAGAGAGAGAGAGAGAGAGAGAGAGAGAGAGAGAGAGAGAGAGAGAGAGGGAGGGAGGGAGGGAGGAGAGAGAGAGGGAGAGAGAGAGAGAGAGAGAGAGAGAGAGAGAGAGAGAGAGAGAGAGAGAGAGAGAGAGAGAGAGAGAGAGAGAGAGAGAGAGAGAGAGAGAAAGAAATGAATCTTTATTTGACAAGGATAAAAGATTAGGTCACAGACCTATTTTCAATCTTGAAGAGAGAGAGAGAGAGAGAGAGAGAGAGAGAGAGAGAGAGAGAGAGAGAGAGGGAGAGGGAGAGAGAGAGAGAATCAATGAATCAATGAATCTTTATTTTACAACGGTAAAGATATTAACAATGCCAGCGGCAATGCCATTTTTCAAATCTGCCGTTGCTACATCTACAGACAAACACAACAATTACATTACATATATACATGTATATGACCAAAGCCTAGGGAGAGCAATGGTAAGGGGAAAAAAAAAAAACAGCAGCACTATACATACACAGCAGTAGAATGGGTACTTACTAACAATGATATCTACGTATAGAAATCAACTCTTGCAGATAGTTATGGGTGCGAAGATAAATGTTTAAAAAGACTTTTCTTGAAACATGATAACGTTGGAGTGGTCTTCATGTGGGACGAAAGGGAATTCCACAAAGTCGCTCCCGAGAATGTTAGACTGGTTTTAAATAAGTCTATTCTGGTTTTGGGTACTACATGCCGTCTTTTCGTATCCCCATAGCGGGACTGAGACCGGACTAGCAGCTGGGTTAGATATTTTGGTGTGTTGTCATTCCGAATCTTGAACAGGAGAACACCTTTGTTGAATGCAAACTGATTCTTGAGAGAAAGAAGTCCCGCTATGTGAATCTTATCATCCGTTGTCAATATAGGATCAGGTGAAATTAATTTCGCTGCTCGTCTGTGTAAGGAGTTCAGTCTTTTTAAATGAGAGAGAGAGAGAGAGAGAGAGAGAGAGAGAGAGAGAGAGAGAGAGAGAGAGAGAGAGAGAGAGAGAGAGAGAGAGAGAGAGAGAGAGAGAGAATCAATGAATCAATGAATCAATGAATCAATGAATCTTTATTTTACAACGGTAAAGATATTAACAATGCCAGAGGCAATGCCATTTTTCAAATCTGCCGTTGCTACATCTACAACACAACAATTACATTACATTAATACATGTATAGGACGAACGCCTACGGTGTGTTGGGGGAGGGGGAGCAATGGTAAAGGGAAGGAAAAAAAAAAGAAAAAAAAAGCAACAACACAGCAGCACTATACATACACAGCAGTAGAATGGGTACATTACTAACAATGATATCTACGTATAGAAAGCAAAGCTTGAAGATAGTTATGGCTGCGAAGATAAATGTTCAAAAAGACTTTTCTTGAAACATGATACCGTTGGAGTGGTCTTCGTGTGGGATGGAAGCGAATTCCACAAAGTCGCCCCCGAGAATGCTAGACTGGTTTTAAATAAGTCTATTCTGGTTTTGGGTACTACATATAGGCTTTTTGTATCGCCATAGCGGGACTGTGACCGGACTAGCAGCTGGGTTAGATATTCCGGAGTGTTGTCATTCCGAATCTTAAAAAGGAGAACACCTTTGTTGAATGCAAACTGCTTTTTGAGAGAAAGAAGTCCCGCTTTGAGAGAGAGAGAGAGAGAGAGAGAGAGAGAGAGAGAGAGAGAGAGAGAGAGAGAGAGAGAGAGACAGACAGACAGACAGACAGACAGAGAGAGACAGAGAGAGACAGACAGAGACAGACAGAGACAGAGAGAGACAAAGACAGAGACAGAGAGAGAGAGAGAGAGGTGAAACTTCAAAAGATTGCGACTGACGTAAGCAGACAGACAGACAGACAGATGTTAGGTCTTATTTTTCGCTCAGCTGTCATATTAAAGGTGTACTTCATTCTTCTCCTCCTTCTGTTCCTTCTTCGTAACAATTTTTACTCATTAGTTGGAGTAGCTGGTGTGGAAGAAAGTCTGGAAGCCATTAATCCATTACATCCTGAAGCTGATTTGTAAAATTTGCTTATTGTCCTATAAAGGCTACATAACACATAACAGATTAGGATATAGATCAAATGTTTTAGTTCAAGGTGGTGCCAGAATAGCCTGGCGCCTGAGGCGCCAAGCAACTCTGGCGCTACGCTTGAACTACCAGCACATTTTATTTCAAGCAATGGGTGTATCAGGATGAAAGAGGTTAGGGCACGCTGGCGAGCTATGTCTTCCTCTGGCACTCCCCAATGGATTAGAGACGGAGGCGGTGAGAACTACCCAGATGTGTCATTTTCCATCCTCTAATCTTGTCATTTCTGTGAGAGTTTCTTCCAATTAAAGGACTCACATCGCCCATCTGCACTCGGAACAGATTCTCATGAGCAGCTGTCCCTCTGCAAAAGACACTGATTCTCATGAGTCCCTGCATTCGCAGGGACTGATGGGAATCATTGCCTCTTGCTCTGTGTCGAACACAGATCAAACTCCCGTGCCTGTCTGTTTCGAGGCTTCAGGATAGAAATGTGTTTTTAGATCAAGTTTAACCTGGCTATAATTGCGTCAAAAAACAACACAGATTTTCAGTGTGGACACACAGACAAGAATACTAAGCACTACTTATTTGTTAGGCAAGCGCAGGGAAACAAATAAAGCTTTGGAAGGAAAACAGAAAATAGAGGTTGAAAACCCTTTAAATTAGATACAAGGATTGGAACGACGTTTCGGATCAAAGATCCTTCTTCAGGTGACATGGAAACAAACGTAGAACAGAAAAGAACACACGATAGAAAGAGAATACGTCATTCTTTATATAGAAAATTTAGAGTGACGAAAACAAAAAAAAAAAAATAAAAAAAAAAAAACATGACGGAAATGCACATGCACAAAACACGTAGCACAAAACTTACGTCTACATACATACACGTCACTGCATTCATTCGCATTCACTCGTGTCTGCTGCCGCTCACGTACATGCATACACATACACACACACACACACACACACACACACACACACACATACACACACACACACACACACACACACACACACACACACACACACACACACACACTAAATAAAGCTTTGGTTTTTGCACGGTTGGCAGTCTTCTGTTTGGTCTAATTTTGTCGTTTGTGTGCAGGGATTCTGCAATGGGAGAAGATTCAGCGCTGATTAGAATCAAGACTCTCTTTGACTCTTGACCTCAATTCACTTGGCAGAATAGTGCACCACGTGACAGAAGTGGACCAATGGCCGCGTTGGAGCAGCTGTTCCAAGAAGCTTACCAACCTATTGACCAGAGGAAACGAGTAGGATTTTACGTCCTTGGAGGGATTCTAGGTCAAGGTCGGTCATCCCTCGTTCGGAAGGCTATAGATACAAGAGATGAGAAGGAGGTAAGGGCTTGAAAAGCGAACAATGACAGACAGACAGGCGAAGCAACACACACACGCAGACAGACACACTATAGACATACATGCATACACACAAACAGACAGAAAAGATTAGCAAGTACGGATGGAGATACAACGCAAAAAACAGACAATTCGCTTACAAACGAACATACACGCACACACGCACACACACACACACACACACACCCACACACACACCCACCCACCCACCCCACACACACACACACACACACACACACACACACACACACACACACACACACAGCAAAAGGAGAGCGTAGGTTTACCCATTTAAAAAATAAAAAAAAACTTCCCTTAGTTCTAAATAACACGTAATTTAGTTGCACATGAATCGAACACAAGTTGTTGCTTTTATTTTTACTTCTTTTTTTTTTTTTTTTTTTTTTTTTTTTTTTTTTTACTGTTTTAGGTAACAGCCAAGAAATCAATCAGACTGTTTTAGGCGTAAGAAAAAACACAGGATTTGCATTTGCAAGACGACAGCAGGCAATCCAATCTAACATTTGTGAATAAAACAACTCATTTGAGAGCCATAGGAAGCTTCAGCAGTCCCATTTGTAGGAAATGTGGTTTTCCCCCCAAACAAACCCACTGTTCGTTATTTGTAGGATCAATGGCTTTGTCCTTGGGATTTGGTTCTAAAACAAGAGTTACGTACATTGGGGTCAATGTGAAAAAATAGTAAATGATAATCCTTATTTGCCTGGCTTGGCAACGCTTGTTCTCTCTCTCTCTCTCTCTCTCTCTCTCTCTCTCTCTCTCTCTCTCTCTCTCTCTCTCTCGCTCTCTCTCTCTCTCTAAGGCATGATCTGAATCAAGGTCATCTGACTGTACTCTACTCATCTCTCTCCTCTGTATAATACTGTCTGTCATGTCTCTCTTTCTCTCTGTCTCTCTCTCTCTGTCTCTCTGTCTCTCTGTCTCTCTCTCTCTCTCTCTGTCTCTCTCTCTCTCTCTCTCTGTCTCTCTCTCTCTCTCTCTCTCTCTCTCTCTCTCTCTCTCTCTCTCTCTCTCTCTCTCTATCTGTCTGTGTCTCTCTCTCTTTCTCTCTGCCTCTCTCTCTCTCTCTCTCTGCAGGTTTGTAAATGGCTGTGTCAATGACGACGTCAATGCCTTAACCGTTTTAAAATAAAGTGTGATTGATTCATTGATTGATTATATATATATATATATATATATATATATATATATATATATATATATATAGAGAGAGAGAGAGAGAGAGAGAGAGAGAGAGAGAGAGAGAGAGAGAGAGAGAGAGAGAGAGAGAGAGAGAGACGAGAGAGAGAGAGAGGAGAGAGAGAGAGAGAGAGAGAGAGAGAGAACAGGATTCTGCTTGATATAGTGATGATTACGAGACCCGAATCGAAATGTCTGAGTCGTAAGACGAGGACATTTTGAATCGGGTCAAGTAATCACATCTGTCTGTTTTCGGCACTATATCAAGCAAATTGCTGCTCAATACAATTTATGTACCCAGTCCAAAACAAAACTTTACCTTCGCTTTGTGCGCTGGAGCCACTCCGTGCGACCATTTCAGGTTTGAATACCGAGACTATCATGCACACCGAAACAAAACATGCATATTTACAGAATGATTTTAATTTTAATTCAGTTTAATTTATAGGTAAAGCTTAGCAATGAAACACCCATAGCAGCAATGTGGATAATAACTTGGAAAAAAATAGTAGCGAACAAACAATAAAACATGACTCCACTATAGGTGTTATGTGAAGCAGACGACAGTTTTGCTGACGCAAGGGTGCTAACTACGTGGAGTGATTTTGAGAGTTTGGCTGTTCCGTCTGCCTACTACTCTAATACAGTTTCGGTGTTTTTTAAGCTTGGAATTTTGCATTTCGCGACTATAGTTTGCGTTACATATCTACAACAATGAGGTTTTAAGTTATTGGATAGTGTCTTTTGCTTTTTGTACTCTTTGTGTCTCTTTTTACGGGTTTCCGATGCGTTCAATGCGAGTGCCGAAGCACACGATGGCAGCGATGGCACGTACACGGACGAGAAATATCTTCGGCATTGTTCTCTCTCTCTCTCTCTCTCTCTCTCTCTCTCTCTCTCTCTCTCTCTCTCTCTCTCTCTCTCTCTCTCTCTCTCTCTCTCTCTCTCTCTCTCTCTCTCTCTCTCTCTCTCTCTCTCTCTCTTTCTCTCAGGAGATTAAGGACATGATAGAAAAAGGTCATTGAAGGTACCTAATCATTTATCCTTAAAAAATAAAGTTTCATTTCATTTCATCTCTCTCTCTCTCTCTCTCTCTCTCTCTCTCTCTCTCTCTCTCTCTCTCTCTCTCTCTCTCTCTCTCTCTCTCTCTCTCTCTCCAAAGTAGTCTCAGCGAGGTTTCCGACTGGTGTAGAGAGAATCATATGGTTCTTCATCCAGGAAAAACAAAGAGTATTTTAATCACTACACGACAAAAACACCAACGACGACCACAGCCGTTACATTTACAACTAAGCGCTAAACCGATAGAACAAGTCACAGAGCGTAAATTCTTGGGAATACACGTTGACGAACAACTATGTTGGGAGACGCATATAAATACAGTCTGTAAAACCAGTTGCTAAAAGCACTTCCCTGTTGTCCCAGCTTACACAAGTAACGGATACACATACTCGTAAACTGTTTTTTCATGCCCATATCAAGTCTCACGCTAATTATGTCTCCACAGTTTGGGACGGTTGTAGCGATGTTCACATGAACAGGTTAAACTCTATATATAAAAGAGCTGTCAAAATGATAGATACGCGGCCCATTCCTAACACAGACAAATTTAGACATCTAAACATTCTCGGCCTGCGTCAACAACTTAGAACAAGTACCAGCAGAGTGGAAGGAGGGTTACCTGGTCAAGCTGCCAAAAAATGGAGACATCAGCAACTGTGCCAACTATAGAGGAATCACCCTACTGTCTGTCCCAGGCAAAGTCTTCAGCAGGATCCTACTCAACAGGATGAAGGACACAGTGGACCCCCAACTTCGAGATCAACAGGCGGGCTTTCGCAAGGACCGATCATGCACTGACCAGATCGCCACGCTGCGAATCATCCTGGAACAGTCGCTAGAGTGGAACTCGTCCCTCTACATCAACTTCCTTGATTACGAGAAGGCCTTCGACAGCGTCAACAGAGCCACCTTGTGGAAGTTGCTGAGACACTATGGAGTACCTGAAAAGCTCACCAACATCATCAGGAACTCCTACGAGGGACTGACCTGCAGAGTGATCTGTGGAAACCAGCTCACCCACGCCTTCCAAGTCCGGACAGGGGTGAGACAGGGGTGTTTGCTGTCACCGTTCCTGTTCCTTCTGGCCATCGACTGGGTCATGACGACATCCACAGCACAGAAGCGAAATGGCATCCAATGGACACTTTGGACCCAACTGGACGACCTGGACTTTGCAGATGACCTAGCCCTGCTCTCGCACACCCAACAACAGATGCAAGAAAAGACAGACGCAGTGGCAGTGAACTCCGCAAGGCTAGGCCTGAACATCCACCGTGGAAAGAGCAAGGTGCTGAAAGTCAACGCTGCCAGTGGAACGCCCATCACACTGGAAGGCGAGGCGCTAGAAGAGGTGGAGAGCTTCACCTACCTCGGCAGCATAGTCGACAAGAAGGGTGGGACGGATGCTGACGTGAAGACCAGGATAGGCAAGGCCAGGGCAGCATTTCTCCAGCTAAAGAACGTCTGGACTTCAAGAGATCTGTCAGTCAACACCAAGATCCGACTGTTCAACACCAATGTGAAACCAGTACTCCTCTATGGAGCAGAGACCTGGAGGACCACAGTGTCGACCACCAAGAAAATACAGACGTTCATCAACAACAGTCTGAGAAGGCTCCTCGGGATACGCTGGCCCGACAAAATCAGCAACGAGGAATTGTGGCAGCGGACAAAGCAGAAGCCTGCAGAAGTGGAGCTTCAACAACGCCGCTGGAGATGGATAGGCCACACACTACGCAAGCCAGCAACCAACACCACAAAGCAAGCCCTAAGATGGAACCCACAGTGAAAAAGGAAGAGAGGTCGGCCACGAAACACCTGGCGACGTGACCTGGAGACAGATGCCAAGAAGATGGGCCACACCTGGGGACAGCTGGAGAGACTCGCCCAGGACAGAGACGGCTGGAGGGACCTTGTCGGCGGCCTATGCCCCAGGGGGGGGGGGTGATGGGCGTAAGTAAAGTAAGTAAGTCAACAACTTAATTTCAACAAATGCATCCTCATGCACAAGATATTAAATAACATGACACCGCAGTATCTAACCACCAAATTTATGCTACAGCAAGAACGCGAACGGACTTCAAGGAACAATACTTTACCCATACCTCTGCCTAGAATTGACCTCTTTAAAACTAGTTTATTATTTTCTGGACCGTTTGTATGGAACACTATTCCTGCACATTTGAAGACTATAGCCTCGCTTGGAATCTTAAAACGAAACTTTTCGATTACCTGATGAGCCAAACATAACATCACTGGGCATTTATTTAAACAAACCCTGATGGTTATTACTTTCATGTAATACATGCATTTATGTATAGTGTTTGTGTGTGTGTGTGTGTGTGTGTGTGTGTGTGTGTGTGTGTGTGTGTGTGCGTGCGTGCGTGCGTGCGTGCGTGCGTGCGTGCGTGCGTGCGTGCGTGTGTGTGTGTGTGTGTGTGTGTGGTATAAGATGAATGTTGAGTATTACTATTATTTTGTGTAAATAATTTTTTTATTTTATTATTATTATTATTATTATTATTAATATTATTGTTGCATGAAACAATGTGTGTAAATATAATTCTTTATTATTATTATTATTATTATTATTTAACCTATTTTATGTTGTAGATGGTAGCAACGGCAAGTTTGTAAAATGACGATTTGTTTCTGTCAAAACTTTTTACCGTTGATAAATAAAGTTTCATCATCATCTCTCTTGCTGAGGAACTGGAAAAGAAAAGCGTTTGAAAACATATCCCCCAATATAGAAGTTCCTAGTTCTGAAAAAAACTAAGGTCGCGTCCCAATATTGTCAACTCCTGACAACACTTATTCTGATCATTTTTGTTGGGTTGTTTTTCCCCCTACACTCAATAATAACAGGTTGCTATCAAGACTATCGCTAAAATGGCGGGAAAGAAAGGGAAGCAACTCCAGAAGCAGTTCCTGCAAGAAGTAAGAACACTGCTGCGAGTGCGCCATGCAAATATCGTGACCTTGAGAGAGGTGGTGGAGACTGATCACTACCTGTACGCGGTCATGGACATGATTGAAGGTCGCACATTGAGGTCGCTTCTAAGCAAGAGGTATAGTGCCACTTTTTCAATAGATGTTGTTCAGGAAATCACTGAGAAGTCAGTCAAAACCGCACGCCGCAAACAGTGGATTAATTCATTCTGCCCGCGACACACCACAGCAAGATATGTTTCGACTATGATAGTTCAAGGGTGGTGGCAGAATAGCTTGGCGCCTATAGGCGCCAAGCTATTCTGCCACCACCCTTGAACTATCATGGTCGATCTGTCTCCTGAATTGTAATGCAGTCCTCAGAGGATAACTCCAAAATGTGGGTATTTCGTACCGTGCCTCGGGCGCAATGAGTTAAAAGCCCGGACAAACATGTGACCTGTCGCATGTTTGTCCGGCCTTTTGTAATCCACTGTCGTCGAAAGACGTGAAACTTTCATCTACTCCTGGTTTCCGGAAATCGTCTTTTGAGTTCATGACAGACGTGTCGCGTATTCGTATACAGAACGTCTGGACTTGATTTATTAACCCTCTCGCTGCCAGTGATCACGAAGTGCGCGTCTGAAAGGACTGCACACTGACAGACATTCCCGTGAAGAATACAAGGCTGCTGGGATCAAACGTAGGCATAACGCACATAAGACTAACAAGAGACACAAATCCTCATGAGCCCTCCGCGACTGTGGGGGGCTCATGAGGGTTTATGTCTCTTGCAGCCCCGGCGGTTAAAGGGTTTGCATTGTTTTTGTTTTCGCAGTTCATTACCTCTCCCAGTCACACGCGTTCAACGGTCAGTCGTTTAAGGGTGGGTCTTTCAAGCAACCCCTCTGAATCCCCCACCCTACCCTGCCTCCCTCCCTCGCACACACACACCATCATTCCAACACAAACACCCAATACCCTGCTACTATTTTTTCTCTCTTTATGAAAGGTCAACGGTAAATCCTTCCACATGTAGAAAGGTCACAGTCATCAAGTGTTGCTGAGTTATTATTGCTTGTGGTGTCCTATACTAGTCGACAGTTCCAGAATACAGCTTGGTGTTTTCAACACACACAAAATCCACCTGAACACCCTAATTTAGTCTGCAAGTGCACCGAAGGCTCCTTCGATCAGTGGCTTTGATCAGTCATGGCCGGCGACGTAGATATCACCTTCACTTCGCTCCACAGCATCAGCCGCTTTCTCTTCTTCTCATCAGTTGCTGGAGAACATCTCCTTATAGCTCACCGTTGTCGCTAGATTAGCTCGGCAGCTAAAATGCTCGGTGATGTATATAGGTCAGCGCACTTCCCGACACTTAAAACTTTGCAGCCAGCTTTTGTACATGCAACGCGTTTGTCAGCAGGGACGAGATGGGTGGTAATGATGATGAAATTTTTAAAAAAATGACCCTTTCATATTAATAGTCTTGTTGATGTGTTGACCTTGAACTTTTTATTAGAAATGCCGAAGTAATCTAAATAAGTGTGAATCCTTATACTGTCGGGAGGTCGTGGCTGGTGTTTTTGAACTCGTCGCAGTTTGTATAATTACAAGAATAATTCTGCGTGAGCCTTGAAATGTAGATACATGTGCAGCCAGCAAGAGGTATGGAACCTCATGAGCCCCCGCGACAGCGGGGGCTCATGCGGTTCTATGCCTCTTGCAGTGTTTACAGTGTGTACTGTCAGTAAAATTGTTAAGACCCGTTCGTGGCTAGGCCCTATTCCGAAAGATCCGTTTGAAAATGGCTTAGCACTCAGAGGCTAAGGCTAATGGAGAAGTTTTTTTTTTTTAATGTCTTGCCGAAGACTACTTAGTTTCAGCGGCTACGTTGATGGAACAGTGCATTATGAAAGTGGGGTTTTTTTGTTGTTTTTTTTTTGTTTTTGTTTTTTTTTTGGGGGGGGCCTTTAACCTATACCAAAGGCCTCCCGACGCCAGACCTCCGCAGAGAGGGGGGGGGGGGGGGAGGGCGAGGCTTGTGTGATAACCTCTTCCACCTGTTCACCATCTGCCGAAATATCATAAAGCGGGAGAGGGGGGTGGGGGGTGGAGGGGGGGGGGGGGGAATGGGGTTCCAAACTCCGTAAAGAGAAACTCAATTTTGGGCTTTGGGGGTTCCGGAACCCTTGGACCGCCCTCTCTCCCCCTCCCCCCCTCCCCCTCCTCCCCCCCCCCCCGCCCCTCCCCCCCCCGCCCCCCCCGCCCTCCCCTCCCCCCCCCCCCCCGTCAGATCCGCCCCTGCTGGTGTTATTCTTCTTCTTACTTTTTTTTTTACTTGTTTGCACACTTCAACTTTCTTTTAATTTCGCCCATCAACGATATCACGAACTTTTAAAATATCCATAGTTATAAAGCGACCTACTCTGAGCAAGAACGGGTTAGTAGTTTGCAGTATCTATTTTCAAAGACACGTCCTGAGAAAGCCTTGTTGCTGTCGGGACGTTAAGCAATGTACAATCAATCAATCAATCCTTTCAAAGAGTTCTTATTATGGTTTACAATACTGCACTTAACTCATCATGTTCAGCCCGGCGCACGTATTTTCCCAAATTTTGGAGGCGTCATCTAACGACTATGCACATGTTGCAGGAGATGGATCGACCATGATAATTCAATGGTAGTGCCAGATTAGCTTGGCGCCGAATTATATGGTCGATCCATCTCCTTCTGTAGGGCGACAGGCGCCAAGCTAATCTGGCACTACCTTTGAATTATTATGGTCAATCGATCTCTTGCTGTAGGCCGACAGGCGCCAAGCTAATCTGGCACCACCCTTGAATTATCATGGTCGATCCATCTCCTGCTGTAGGACGTCAGGGCTGAATGGGTTAAATTATCCAGTTTGAATGTCGCAAAATGAAAGACTTTTCTGCAGCTCTTCTCCATTGAACACAGGACAGTCCCTTCCTTTGCGCTCAAAACAGGTGGAAAGCTTTTGGGGGATGGACGTATGATTACTCACATGTATTGTGAAAAGAAGGGTAAAAAAAGTCTTAGTTGAAGCAACACAACACTGATAACTCTCTGTTTCGGCGAATTTTAGCAATCAAAGCCTGCCATAGAGCAAATCGCTTTAACTCATTCAGCCCGAGGACCGTATTTCCCAAATTTTGGAGGCATCATCTAATGACTTTAGCTGATCTGGCACTACCCTTGAATTATCATGGTCGACCCATCTCCTGCAACGGGTCAGGGCGGAATTGGCTAAAGAATGTTTCAAATTCTTATGCAGTGAAATAAAAAATATCGATTGCTTGACTTCAAAGTTAGGATAGTCCCGAAACGCGTCAAGTTGAAGTGGGACCAAATAAATCACGTGTAGCAAGCCAGAAAGGTAGTAACCCCTCAACCGCCGGAGCAAGGCGAACGCTAACCAGCTGCAAGAGACATAAATCCTCATGAGACCCCGCAGTCGCGGGGACTCATGCGGATTTATGTCTCTTGTTAGTCCTATGTTCTTTATCTTTGGTGCCATTTAGTCACTAATGTTCTTAACGCGAATAGTCCATCAGTGTGCAGAGGTTTCTGACGCAAAATCCGTGGTCACGGACAGAGAAGGGGTTAAAACGCGTCATCATATTGCATATGGGCTTTGTTTCAGGTTGTTCCTGTCCGAATCCGAAGCTCAGCTCATTACAGGCAAGCTGACAGCCGCTGTCCAGTATCTGCACTCTATAAATGTCGTGCACAGGTAATTTCTTGGCCTTTTCCCGAACACTAATGACTTCTCTTTTATAAACCGGTTGAGCAAAGCTTGCCTCGCGGTTTTTTTGTGATTTTTGTTTTCTCCAATGCATATGACGTCAATACAACTTTAAGAAGAGGAGATAATCACCAACCTTGATCCTAATTTTTTTTTAAATATTTCTTTTGTCATAACAACGATGGTTTGGCCGCTGTCATCGGGAAATTGTTAACTTGACCCGTTTAAACTTGCTAATATATAGCATAATCGAGCCCCACTCAGAGACACTGACACATATTTACCCCTGTAAAACTTCACGCTCTCCATGTTGAATGTTCAATGCCTTGGTCTTGCAATGGGTCTGATCCGTGCATGACTTGTCATAGTTTCCACCTCAAGGCCTGAACAGCGTAGGTACCTCACCTTTTAAGCGGGTAATCTCCATGATCTCCCCAGGGTAGTGGCTAAACCGTTGGGTTTGCAGCCAGTTAAATTTTAAAATAAATTAGGAGCAAGTTTGATGAGATCACTTTTTGTTCTTAACGGTGTCCTGAAATATGGCTTGTTCAAAAGTTAATTTGAAAGAAATACGAAGCAAGCTTTGCTCGTACTATACGTGTGCCTATTCACAAGACTTTAGAACTAAACAGATGGTAGAAACACAAACACTGACGAAATAATTTTCAGTACTCAGTTCATTGCAGTATACAGAGCAGGCACATTTTAACTCATTCGAGACGCTCGGCATCCGGAAACGCGGCTAAAAGCCGCATATCAGGATGCCGCACGTCAGTCTCGAACGTGTTAACAGATGAGAGCGGGGGAGGAACACACAGTTGTCGAATCGTTTCACGTGTGCTCGTGTGTTGTTTTTTTTTTTTTTTTTTTTTTTTTTTTTTTTTTTTTTTTTTTTTTTTTTAAGTGTCAGCAGTGACATTGACTTTAGTTAATCAATTCAAACGATACGCCTTTATGACACCCGTTGCCTAGCAATGCACTTTATGGCTGCCTTGAGGGGGAGTAAAAGGATACGAGCAATTTCCTGTCACATTCAGATACGGTTACTCCAGTATTCATGAAAGATCTGCGCTGGATTTGTTATTGAGACGGGCTTCAAGCCTATCGGATTTTCTTTGAATCTTTATTCAAAGGACAGAGGGCCAAGATGTTAGCTGGGCCGGTAATATATACTGATCAACAAAACAAACGCGAATTTTTCACCATAGTGCTTTTCTTCGTAACCGGGTTATTTTGACGTCATATGAAGAGTGTGTTATGTCGTGTGCAAATAGAATGTTTAGTCTTAAAAATCGCACATCGATGACTTATGACGTCATCAGTTACACTACCATCACAGGGTTTTAAAAGTGAAATGGGGAGCATCTGCAGAGACACAGCTGAAAGCCAACCAATCTGCAGTGTCTCTAAGGTCCGTGTGCATGAAAAATCAGGCCTGTTTGGTCTTGACCTACTTTGTTTTTGTCAAAGGCACCTAAATAATCAACATGACCTACAAACATGAAACCAAAAAGTTCTTTATTTTTAGGTTAGCGGCCATATTTACCGGAGCAATGGATATGGGTGTGTTTTTTTTTTTTATCTCTGCATCAGTCACTGGAGCATAAAAATGTTTTGAAAGTAATTCACATTAAATCAAATAAGATTTATTAAGAAAATGATGTGCACCGGAAGTTCTCGTTCTCTAATGAATTTTTCGCGTCAAATTTCATTTGAGGCAGTTAATAACATTATAAGCAATCCACACAACTTGTGTGTTAAAACATCACAGAAAACCTGCTTCACAGAGTGTGTCCAGTTTGCTTATTTTCATAACTAATGAAACCCTCTGTTTTCCAAGGCAGCCATGGGCGACAACTCATCCAATTTTTTGGTGAAGGTAGCTCAGACAGTAGGCTGAACATCTGAAGTAAGCAACAAATAAAAAGTTCTTGTTTTGCTGTCAGTGTGGCTCTTTGTTTGCGGGTACACTTACAGACACTTTTCGCGTTTTTAATAATGGAAGTCAGTATTCATTCCCACGCAGGTCGCCTTCCGTGATTCGATACCGCTGATCAACGGTAGCTAATCGAGGTAGACAACCAGTGTGACAAATTCCTTCAATACACGTTCGTCTGCAAGAGGCATAGATTCTCACGAGCCCCTGCTATCGCAATGGCTTTCGAGAATCTGTGACTCTTGCCCGCCGAGCCAAGACCCATTTACATCAGTCCTCAAGGACACCTAAGATTATGTATATGCATATACCGTTCTTTTGCTGTCAGTCTGCCCCATGTATATAGTACAGTACATCTATTTAGAGAGTTTAATGTCTTCGTATTAGATATGGTGCGTCAGTATTATGACACACTATATCTAATACTACCGCAAGTATCTATTCAGGCACTTTGCAACTGTGCCACTTTTATTACAACCTTTCAAAGGACAAGCTACATAACGGAGCAAGCCCGTCTTTTTGCCTCGACTAACCGCCCTGAAGCAGGCCGCTTTAACTTTACAATTCCCGTTTGGTACGTGTCACATATTTTCCTGTTATGACTTCGACGACGGCATAATTTAGTTAACACATTAAACATGTCGAAATAATTGTATCTGAGAATTGTGATATAAAGACTGCATGCTAGTTCAAGCAACGGGGACCATGATAGTTGAAGGTTGGTGCCAGAATACCTTGGTCGATCCATCTACTGCTGCATTGTCGAGGTTAAAAGGGTTAAACAGAAGCAGTCTGGGGTTGATAACTATAATGTAGGCTGAATGTTTTGTTACTGTTTTTGTTTCAGGGATCTGAAGCCAGAGAACGTGATGCTATCGGAACCGAACGGAGAGGTCAAAGTGATAGGTGAACTATACATTACTATATTTTACTATATTACTATACAGAACTATATTTTACTTTCGTTCGCTGGTGCTCGTTCGTTGATATTAGCCCGGTACTGATTAACTTAAGCTTGCAAGAAGTTAATGTTCATCCATCCATCCATTCAACCAAACGTACGTCCGTCCGTCTGTTTCTAAACCAGTCAATCACAATACACTAATGAATCACAATGTCAAACAAATCAGTACATCAAACATTCATTCATTCAGTCATTCATTCATTCAGTCAGTCAGTCAGTCAGTCTGTCTGTCTCGCCGTGAGATGGCCTTAGTTGCCTGCTCGGCGTTAAACCCAAATAACTAACTAACTCAGTCAGTCTGTCTCTGCTTCTAGTCGGTCGGTCGACGTTCAGTCATTCAGTCATTCATTCAGTCATTCAGTCAGTCAGTCAGTCAGTCATTCAGTCAGTCAGTCAGTCAGTCAGTCAGTCATTCAGTCAGTCAGTCAGTCGGTCTGTCTCTCTTTTTAGTCGGCCTATCGACTAAAAATCAGCCAGTCAATCAATCAATCAATCAATCGATCTGTCACTTTTGCGTGTGTTGGCTTGCTTGTTCGGTGAGTGACAGTCCTTGTTGTGTGATGTTTCGCCAGACCTGGGTTTGAGCGGCACGTTGTGTGCGGGAGGGGGAGAGTTGGGGGGACAGTGTGGCAGTCCAGTCTACATGGCACCAGAACTGTTACGGGGACAACGCCACGGGCCGCCTGTGGACATGTGGAGCATGTGAGTCTCTCTCTCTCTCTCTCTCTCTCTCTCTCTCTCTCTCTCTCTCTCTCTCTCTCTCTCTCTCTCTCTCTCTCTCTCTCTCTCTCTCTCTCTCTCTGTATGTTAGCGTGTACGCTGTGTGTGTGTGTAGTGGGGGGGGGAGAGAGAGATGGGGGGACACTGTGTGGCAATCCGATGGCTCCAGAGCGGCTTTTACGGGAACAACGCCACGGGCCGCCTGTGGACATATGGAGCATGTGAGTCTCTCTCTCTCTCTCTCTCTCTCTCTCTCTCTCTCTCTCTCTCTCTCTCTCTCTCTCTCTCTCTCTCAAACGGCAGATTTGAAAAATGACATTGCCTCTGGCATTGTTAATATCTTTACCGTTGTAAAATAAAGATTCATTGATTCATTGATTCATTGATTCTCTCTCTCTCTCTCTCTGCGGCTTGTGTGTGTGTGGGGTGGAGAGGGGGGGGAGTCTGTATGTTCGCCTGTCTATCCCTTCGTTCATTATTCGACTTTTATGAAAATTAACTTATTCATGACGTGACGCATCCGGATACGCGGCAGAAAACCGCGTATCCGAATGCGGCAAGTCTCAAATGAGAGAACTTGATGCTATGGTTATGGGGAAGCAACTTCTCTCTGTACATGGGCATGTGTTTGCGCGGTTTCTTCCCTTGGACCGGGACCGTTGTATACTACTCCGAGTCATGGGAAATGGCAGTGAACAGAGAGGAATGGAGGTTGCTGGTTGCCAAGTCATCAGTGGTATCCCAACGGTCGGCAAGACTACGGGATATAGATAAATAGATAGATAGAGATGCAAAGCAAATGCATTAATGGGCCTTTAAAAAAAAAAGGAGATTTCCTTTATTTTGCGTCTTTAAATCTTTCGAGACGAAGGGCATCCGGATACGCGGTTTAAGTCGCGTATCCGGATGCCGTTCGTTTCGAATGAGTTAATCACCCTCCCCCCCCCCCCCCGGCACCTCCCCCCCCCCCCCCCGCCCCCCCCCCCCCCCCGGCCCACTCCCCCCCCCCCCCCCTCCGACAAACACAGGCACATTCTTTCATGGCTGAGTAGTGAGTGGTTTGAAAACGGGCTGTGCTTTATGATAGAGTAGATCTGAGACGGTTTTGGTGACATTCAGTGGACATACTATCTCGCAATGTCTCCTTTATAAATTATCTTAGTATGTCTTACAATAGTGCTGGACACAATTATCAAGTTTAAATGGCGTAAAATAAAGACTTTTTTGTACACAAGAGAGTTATTTCCGTTCAGCTCGAATAGGCAGTGGAGAACTTCTGGTACGTCAATGTGCCTACTCACATGGATAGAAAGAAGAATAGAAAAGTCGTAACTGAGGCAAGACTACATCCCAGACTGCAAGCCCGGCCATGAGTACCGAGGTGGGGCCCAGTAGGACCCCTTGTGGCTATCTGTGGCCCGCGTCGGTCCCAACTCGGTATTCATGGGCTTGCAGTTTGGGATTGACTCGTAACTCGCTGTATTGGCAAATTTTAGCAATGTAAACCTGCCATGGAGCAGATCGCTTTAATGTTTGTTTGTTTTTTCTGCATTACCCGTGTTGTCTCCTTTTCAGTGGCGTGGTATTGCACGAGCTGGTGGCCGGTCATGTGCCGTTCAACCCAGAACGAGGCTGCAGGTCAAGCAGATCCATCTCTGCAGTGGCGGCAGTCTACTCGACCATAGTTCGAACTCTCTGTACCGACTTCACTAGGGGACTTGGACTTTCGGAAAGTACGTATTCTATAAGCTATTGGTGGCAGAGGTTTGCTGCACGGAGCCTTGTAGGCCTGAGGGAGATCAAATGAACCACTGTAACCCGAAGGCCGAAGGCCGAAGGCCTGAGGGGAGTACAATGGTTCTTTTGATGACCTCCCGAAAGCCTACAAGGGCCCGAGCAGCAAACCACTGCGGCTACCAGTAACGTATTTGTTTTCATTCCTCCACTATTTTCGCACAAGAAATCAAACTGAAATCGTCAGACCTGGATCACGCCAGATATGACTGACGTCACTGAAAAGAATATACATGTATACATAATAGACTTATGACATAATAATTATACGATCTTTAATGAAGTTGTCGTCTGCCTGACCAGCAGTATTGTCTGCAAATTGTAGGAGTAATGCAATGGAAGACTCCAAACGTCTTCAATAAAATAGTCGCATAGGACGTTCAGGTGCTTTCGGTTCCGCAAAGATTCTTTCTTTGGTGGTCTGTTACACATTATTGCTGCAAATGTGTGCAGAAAACAAGCTGAGCAGCATGCCTGTTGTTTCGATCCAGACCAAAAAGGTGACTGCCAAGCGTGTAATATGCAAAGAAGTACCCAACGGAGAAAGAAACACGCTTAGAAAAGACGGGTACAACACAATTTATTAATATTTCAGGTAAATACCCTTTGTCAAAATAGACAAACAAACAAACAGAGAGATTAGCCGCTACTTATCTTCATTGGCAGAAAGAATGTGGCAACTGAAGGAGGTGACGTAAAATAAAAGAAAAGGAAGAACAAAAGTGCGGAAAAAGTAAAAATGACGTCAACGAAAAATCGCAAGAGAGAGACTCGGAAAGAACCTGAACACGAGAGACAAGAGTGTGTGCAAGCACGTGCAGGAGCGAGCGAAAGAAAAGGCGTGTAGATGAGGCCAGAGAGAGAGAGAGAGAGAGAGAGAGAGAGAGAGAGAGAGAGAGAGAGAGAGAGAGAGAGAGAGAGAGAGAGAGAGAGAGAGAGAAATTAATAAATTGTGTTGTACCCGCCTTTTCTAAGCGTGTTTCTTTCTCCGTTGGGTACTTCTATTGTTTCGAGCAATACTAAGTAACCTTTTCCTTTACAACGTTTTGGTGATATTTTTTAGAACAAAACTCGCATCCAAGACGCGTCACACAGAGAGCTACAATAACTCCTTCATTTGACGCTACAAGGGTTTTTGTAACGAGGTCAATGGTACGGTTTGCGTTAAAGTATTGGTCGTGTGACGTAGGAATGAAAACACACGTATTTATCATACCTTTTATATTGCAGTGGACCTGTTTTTTGCGAGCACCCTTTTCAGAGATTACCTGTCATGAACGCCTTCACTGCCGGGAAACATTGAACGCCACTCAACTGCAAGAGGCATAGATCCTCATGAGCTCCCGCAGTCGCGGGGCCTCATGAGGATCTATGCCTCTTGCTGAGGCCAGTGTGTATCCTTGTTCCCTGGACAGTTGCGGCTCTTGGTCGTGAAATGAATCAAGATTTTAGAAGCAAACCATCCGTCCAGTGGCGGGGAAGGGTTAAAAGAGAATTATTTAGGTGGTCGTAGTTGTACAGCCACTAAATTATGGCGGCTAACCCCTTCACTGCCAGTGGACGCAAGTTGTGCTTCTGAAATCTTTTTTTAAATTCAGCACCGAAAAGTTCCACCCGTCCAAGGAACATGGATACAGAGTGGCGTCAGCAAGAGCTATAGATCCTCATAAGCACCCGCAGCTGCGGGTGCTCATAAGGATCTGTGCCTCTTGCATTTTGGTGTCGCTTATTGTTTTAACATGTGACATTTTGGGCCCTTCAAGACTTCTATTTTGGGAACAGCTGTCTTTCAAGACCACAATGTCATGCTAAATACACAGGTTCTACAGAAAATCACACTACATTGATTGATTGATTGATTGATTGATTGATTGATTGATTGATTGATTGATTGATTGATTGATTGATTGATTGATGTGTCTATTGTTTCAGACTGTGCTTTCTTTCAACGGGCACTCTTGTCTATTGAACCTGAGAAGCGCATGACGTCATCACAAGCCCTTCAGCACGATTGGTTGGCAAGATAACATAGGTTGATATTTTGAGAGAGAGAGAGAGAGAGAGAGAGAGAGAGAGAGAGAGAGGAGAGAGAGAGAGAGAGAGGAGAGAGAGAGAGAGAGAGAGAGGAGAGAGAGAGAGAGAGATGTGGTAAGAAGGGATATTGTAAGAATCGAACTTGAGCTGAATAAATACTGACACATGCAACAAAGTGATAGCGAGTAAACACACACGTGTACAAGCAGACATATGCACACACTCGCACATACATCAAAATAACATACTATTACAATTAACATTTCCGAAAGACCAAATCCTTAAGACAAACGAGACGGAGAGTGACACAGACAGACAGAGAAAGACGGAGAGTGACACAGACAGATAAACAGACAGAGTAAGACGGAGAGCGACTCAGACTGATAGATAGACAGACAGAGAAAGACAGAGAGTGACACAGACAGACAGAGAAAGACGGAGAGTGGCACAGTCAGACAGACAGACAAAGAAAGAGAGAGACACAGACAGACAGGCAGAGATAGAGAGAGAGAGAGAGAGAGAGAGAGAGAGAGAGAGAGAGAGGAGAGAGAGAGAGAGAGAGGAGAGAGAGAGAGAGAGAGGAGAGAGAGAGAGAGAGAGAGAGAGAGAGAGAGAGAGATCAAATATGTCTAGTCACGATTTTGTTTTTGTCTTGTTTTGTGTTTTTATCATTACTCGAGAAATGAATGCATTTTTTTAGCGGTATACTTGTAAGGCCTACAAGTGCAGACCATACATGATGATATTTTAAATGTTCAGTACCTGTTGTCACAGATTGTGTTTCTTTTTTTATTGACTGCAACACCAAAATGCCTTAGCTTTCCCAGGAACATGGATTCAAAGTGGTCTCAGCAAGAGGCATAGCATGAGCTCCATCAACTGCGTGGGCTCATGAGGATCTATATCTCTTGCATTTGGGTGGTGTTCAGATTTTCTCGGCACTGAACGGGTTAATTGGTATCTTTCGACGAGTAATAACATATACCTCAAGTGTACAATCTACTAAACGTTGAAAATGTTAGTCCTTATTTTTGATTGTATACACATAATTCATAAATTTAATAAAACAAAAGACGTGTTATCTCCTCTTCTATGGTGCAAAGCATATCAAACAGACCGGGGCAGCCGGAAGGGGGAAGGAGGCCTGGGGGGCGGGGGGGCGGGGGGAGAGGGGGCGGGGGGAGTGAGGGGCGGCCGGAGGGCCGTCAGCAGGGGCGGATCTGGGGGGGGGTTCAGGGGTTCTAGAACCACCCCCACCCCCCAGACTCAATTTTTTAAACATGCTATAACAAAGTCCTTTCTTGGGGTGATGGGACCCCCCCCCCCCACCCCCTCCCGCTTTTCGATTGTTCGGCCCCTGGAAGGAAGGTCTAGCGTCGGGGAGGCTTTTAGTGTGAGGTTGAAGATCCCAAATAAAAAAACTGGAACTACGAGTAAACACTGAGTAACTGACTCACAGCTTTGATCATGATTTGTTCACATGGCCGACTTTTCCGGTTTGCTTTACCGTGTGTTTAGCTTAATTTCACTTTGGGGGTTGGGGGAGGGGGGGGGGGGTGTTGAGTTGGACACTTTTAAGTCCGATTGTTTTACTTGCTAACTTCGACCAATGATCTTTACTCAGTAACACGCACGGTTATACAAAGCACTGGATGTGCTCATAGTCGGACGAAATCTACGTGCTAAGTCGACAGCTATATGCAGTCGTCTACCATTCATGTGTTTTGTCTGAACGCCGCAATCAGCCAAAAAATGAATGTTTTGTTTTGTTTTGGACTGGGTACATAAATTATATTGAGCAACATTTTGCATGATATTGCGCCGATAACCGACAGATGTGATTACTTGCCCGGAATAAAATGTCCTCGTCTCACGACTCCGACATTTTGATTCGGGTCTCGTAATCACATCTGCCTATTACCGGCACTATATCAAGCAAAATGTTGTTCAATATAATATAATATGCATTCTGTGGACTGAAGCGGCGTGTTCCATCTGCAGCAGCTATATCGTCAGTGTAACTGGGAAACCTCTGCAAGAGACATAGATCCTCATCAGTCCTCGCGACTGCGGGGGCGCATGAGGATCTATGCCTCTTGCTAAGGCCAATTTACTGAGCACCAATTTGTATCCATGTTTCTTGGACTTTTTTTGCTCTTGGTCGTTGGGTGAACAAAGATTTCAAAAAACAAAAATGTACTGTACAGTGGCAGGGAAGGGGTTAAATGTCCGACAGTAAGCAGGACGAACGCCACAGTGATCCCGGCGATCACGACAGCCGGTCTCTGTTGAAGTCCCTTGCTGGCAAGTGCGCTCCCTAATTTCCTACACCTGATTTAATGGTAACTTCCGCCTTGGCGACACTGGTGTTAAACGAAGATCGCTTGTCTGTCTTACTATGTGACATTTCTGATCTTAACTCATTCAGCCCCGACATACCAGAGCAAGACATGGGTCGATCATGATAGTTCAAGGATGGTGCCAGAGTAGCTTGGCGCCCATAGACGCCAAGCTATTCTGGCACCACCCTTGAACTATCATGCTCGATCTGTCTCTAGAATTGTAATACTGTCCTTCAGAGGGCAACTTCAAAATTTGGGGATTTCGGTCCTGGGGTAGAATATGTTAATCTTACTGTATAAAACACGTGTCCGTCTTCTCTAGAATGCTGTTTCACGCTTGAAGTGAAAAAACGATTGATTACCTTTCGATGCATGGGTAACAAAAGTAAATTATTTGATGTGTATGTACCGCATGACTTAAAAATAAAGTCAAATTTTAAACAATTTTACGTTTCACTGTTTTTGAATGCATTTTTGTTATGTTACTATTCTAATTTGCAAGGCAGCTGCAGTTCTTGACGAAAAGTTTTGTAGTGGTATGCTCACTGTACTACTGACTAAAAATGCCAAAATAATTATTTGACTTGTTGCCACTACACTTGAATTTATATGTATGTGTAGTGGTGACATATAACATTATTTTGATTGTTTTCATTTACTGTACCACATCTGCAAATCGTTCATCACATAAGGCTATTGCTAAATTTTACATTAGTCTATTACTATTATTAGTAATAGACTTTGTACTAATTAGTAACAGGCTTTTGGTCATCCTGATTATTCCACGACGCGTGATAAAGGTCTTGGCTAGTTTTCGTCACAGATTACAAACAACAACGTCATGTTCACAATGCGACGACATACGATGGTGGACTTGCACACTATTGGATACTTTGGTCCGTGTACTGAGAAAATAATTGGCGAATAATATGTGACCCGCCACCACAAAATGAGTCTTAAGTCACTTTTGGGACATTTTGAGATATTGATATCAGCAGAAACTAGAAAGAAAACCCTTTTCAATGGTGCCAATAACATGTGAATCGGACGATTGGTCACCGAGTTATGGTTTATAGAAACTGGGGACCACACACATGTACCCGACCACGCCACCCGACAATTTTCAAATTGAGTCTAAAGTCACTTTTTGGACATATTAAGATATTGATATCAGCAGAAACTAGAAAGAAAACCCTTTTTAATGGTGCAAATAACATGTGAATCGGACGATTGGTCACCGAGTTATGGTTTTAAGAAACTGGGAACCCCGCACATGTACCCGACTATGCCACCCGACAATTTTCACGAATAGCGGGAAATCGGGTCAGGGACATTACGACTCATTTCGTGGTGGCGGGTCACATATTACCATGCGAAATTTCATAAAGACATCTAACAGGTATATCTTTCTAACGGTTATATCGTGTGGGATATTGGGGAAAAGTGATTTTTCAGAAACACATACACATTTTTTGTAAACTAACAAAATTCACTAACCTGCGCAAGGGAGTGTGATTTGGTAAAACAAGCTCCGTGCAAACGATGCTTTAGGAAATGTCTTTGAAAGTATAAGTACATTTTAAAGAAAATAAACTACAACCAACAACTAAACTTTTGCATAAAAATAAGAAATTATGAAATTTCACCATGAAAGGATTGAAAACTTTCCGAGCAAAGATTGTCTGTTTAAAATAACATCCCGGTGAGCAAAAGTCCTCGGACCGACATCGGTCGATGTTGACGTCGGCCCGTAAACTTTTTGCTCACCTGTGTAACACCATGCCACTGCGTGATGGGATCTTGCATTGTAACATCATGCCATTACATAATTCAATGCAGATCTACTGGCACGGTCTAGCGCAAGCCTAGTTTGCAAGTCATAATCAGTTATATTCTATTCATCATCCCACGTGTCGCAACCTTTAATTCTTTACATGCTGAGACTGATTTTGTAAAAATTTGCTTATTGTCCTATGAAGGCTACTTTACAGATTAGGAGATAGATTAGCTGTTTTATTTCAGTCAAGGGTGGTGCCAGAATAGCCTGAGGCGCCAAGCTATTCTAGCACCACCTTGAACTATCAGTCAAATTTACTTCAAGCAGTGGGTGCATCAGGATGAAAAGGGTTAGATTACGAGCATTGTTATTCCAAAGTGCAGCTAAACGTGATGTGATATAAACATGGACCAACGAAAATCGAAGAAGACATCGTCTTCCTCGAGTCAAACACCAGTCTCCGCAGAAAAAAACTATCAAAACAGTTTCATGGTGAGATTTTTTTTATATGTCTTGTTTTGTGCCTTTTTGTATGCTTGGCAACTGTCATTTTGACTGGATTTTGTAAGTCACCGTCTTGTAATATTTTGTAAATAATTTACGGGTTATACTCAATTAGTTAATTAATTAAATACTGATAATGATGATGATGTTCATTTGTAGAGCACATTTACCCCTCCAATACTGAATGACGAAAGTACTTTGTGGGGAAGGATTTTGTCAATAATAGATTTCAAAACATCGATTTGAAAAGAAGAAGAGCAGAAAGAAGAATAAAACCACATTCAGTTTACTCGGGACAGACTGAAGAAATGTTTTTTTATTTGCCTGCGGAAAGACGAGACTATGTCGTTTTCAGATATGCTGGTGTCTTCTGAACTGGTTAGACGGAGTCAGGATTCGGTTGGGACATGGACCAAAGGGAGAGGGCATGGTTACAGGCCAGGAAAGGCTCATCATAATATAATATATTCATGCATCTTGCTCGCAAGGAGTTACCTCCTCAGCGAGATTTCGTTTGCAACGAACGTCTCGCAAAAACGAACGAGAGCGAAATTACGGTGGATAATCAGCTTGGACAATAACGGTCTAAGAATGGACAACACTCTAAACAACTCCAAGAGGCATAAATCCTTATGAGCCCGGAGGGCTCGAGAGGATCTATGCCTCTTGGAGATGTTTGGAGTGTTGTCTATGCTTATGGAAGAAACTGGTTATCAGCCGTGACTTGGCTGACAGTTCGTTATTGGGAGTCGTTCTTTGCAAACGAAACCTCATTAGTCACAGTTTGATCTACTTATCCAGGGTGAACTGTACGACTGCTGCGGCGAAGTACGCCGCGGTGATCGGGGAGATCCAGCGAAACAAGTCATTTTTGTCCATACTATAAAGGGCACAGCCTACCGTCTTTCCTTACTTTGACCAAATTCTGACTTATAGGAGTAACTCCCATTTACTTGGTTTTGTTCCGTTGCTGGCATTGTGTGCGCTTCAAACTCTCTTGTCACGTCGTCTGGGTTTATATTTTCTGCCTCAGAGTGGCTGTCTAACCGAAGACAGATTCAGGAAGGTCTATGAGAAACTCTTTCCCGGCGGCAATGCTGAGGCCTTCTCTAGACACGTGTTCCGATGCTTTGATAGGTATCATAGTGGTCGCATGGTGTCTTCCACATGCGTGGCATTATCTGTTGCGTAGTACACTCCAGAATCAGTATCTGATCACCTCTGCAGCAGGTAGCAGGGAATAGACAAGTGTCTATATAATGTAATGTAATGTAATGTAATCTAATCTAATCTAATCTATTCTAATCTACTCGATAATATAAAACATTGGCATCGTGTCACTTGACTGTTGTCTGCTGTCTATGTTCTGTTTCTGTTGTTTATGTGGTCCAGAGTGAATGTATTTTCTCACCTCAGTATTTTGCCCAAAGGTTTAATCTGCCTTAGGTGGGAACTGAGTGTGTGAATGGGGATGGGTGCAACTGCGTATGGAACGTCGAGTGTCTGCGGGAAAACGGGAAACGCAATTTTGTTATATGTATCTCGGATCAAACGAAAAATGTCCCTAGTCAACTTGACATGAGATAATACAGTTTTCTGAACCTGAATCTATTTCCTGCAACCTGTTGTAGTGGTGATCGAAGACTGATTCTGTAGTCAATCATCCTATGCCTGTTCCAGGCGAAAATGTCCATCTTCTCCAAATGCTCACGCTCTTTGAAAACATGTTCTGCTTATCACTGCTTTATGTGGAAACGTCCAACCTTCTGGTCCACTGGCTGATGAATGTTTGTTGTCCGTTTGAGCGGTGGGCAGAACTTAACCCATGGCCGCATTCCCTAAGAGATAGATCGACTATGATAATTCAAGGGTGGCGCCAGATTAGCTTGGCGTCATCAGGCGCCAAGCTAATATGGCAACACCCTTGAATTATCATGGTCGATCCGTCTCGTGCTGTATTGCGTCTGGGCTAAAGACAGTGCCTTGAGCTCTCACGCGTGACGGCGACGACCATGATGACGATGATAATGATGATGACAGTGACGACGTCGACGACGGTGATAAATCTCAGTATGTAATAATAATAATAATAATAATAATAATAATAATAATAATAATAATAAAGCGCAAACTCCCTGCTGTGCAGGCTTTAAGCGCTGTACAATGCAAATCAAAATGACAAACTAAACACTAATCAATAGACAGCGGCAACACAAAATGCAAATATGACAATACAAATTCAAAAATTAACAGCACATAAACACACCCAAAGCACAAACAACCATTGCAACATGAACTGGCACAGGGTCATCATGACGTTATTGTGAAACAGAAAAGACACTGGAATTTGGTAAGACAGAGTAGTAAGATTGGAAAAGGTGTGTTTTAAGCTGACTTTTGAAAGAAATGACTGCGGGAGCATCACGAATGTGCTTCGGAAGCGAATTCCGAAATGACTGGGGCCTGGAAACAAAAAAGACCTTTGATCAGAGGACTTTGTATTTATTTTCGGTACTTTCAAAAGTTGTTCACTGCTAGAACGTAAGGTGAGGGAAGCTTGATAAGTAGTTAACATACTGGAAAGGTAGGGAGGCAATGTACCATCGAAATGACAGAAGGCGAAAGTAGCTACCGTGTACTCAGTCCTAGCTTTGATGGGAAGCCAGTGAAGTTGGTACAACAAGGATGAGTTGACACATGATCATTTTTTTAATTTCTGAAAAATGACGCGAGCGGCACTGTTTAATATCCTCTAAAGTCGAGCAAGTTCTTCAGATGGCAGGCCAGCAAACAAACAGTAATAATAGTCAATGCGGCTCAAAATCAGTGAAAACACAAGATGAGTGGTGGCAGATTGAGTCAGGAAAGATCTTACAGAGCTGATATCAGACGGATAAGCTGGAATATGACGATGAAAACGACGATGAAAACGACGATGATGGTGATGTTGATGGCAGGTTTGAACGTGGCGTGGTCGGCTTCAAGAAGTTTATGCTGGCCGTGGAGGTGACCTCAAGAACGAAAGACCCAATGGCCAAACTAGACTGGGCTTTTAGTCTCTATGACGTGGACAGAAACGGAGAAATAGACCGGGGCGAAATGCAGGCGATCTTGCAGGTCAGTGATGACCAGTGTCAGTGTAAAAAATAAAATAAAAATAAATTAAAAAAATCATCCACGTGACTGCCAAGCATGTAAAATACGTAGAACACCCCAACGGAGAAGGAAACAGGCTTATAAAAGACAGTTACAAAACATTAATATTTCGTGTTAATCCGTTCAGTGCCAGTTGACGCAGGTTGTGCTTTTTTTGGTTGCAACTTTCGTTTATTCAACATCAGAAGCCCTAGCTTTCCCAGGAACATGTATTCAAAGTGGTGTCATCAAGAGGCGTAGATCCTCATGAGCCCACTCAATTGCGGGGGCTCATGGGGATCTATACCTCTTGCAGTTGGGTGGTGTTCCAAATTTCTCGGCACTGAACGGGTTAAATCTCTTTTTCTGCTTATAGTCCTATTATCTTTATGTGATGAGAACTCCGTTGACAATTGTGTCTGTGCGACAACGTAAGTAGCAAAGTGCGTACTTGTATCTCTATTTTAATTCTCTCTCTCTCTCTCTCTCTCTCTCTTTCTCTCTCTCTCTCTCTCTCTCTCTCTCTCTCTCTCTCTCTCTCTCTCTCTCTCTCTCTCTCTCTCTCTCTCTCTCTCTCTCTCTCTCTCTCTCTCTCTCTCTCTCTTTCTCGCGCGAATGATAGTAATAGATTGTGTTGTAACGGTCTTTTTCTCAGCATGTTTCTCTCTTCTTTGGGATTTTCTCTGATTTTGATCACAAAGGCTCGGGGGTCCAAAATCATAGGCCAGCACGCTTTTCAATCCTTTTTTTTTAAATATTATTTGAGGGGTTGCTGGTTCATTTGTTGCCACGCTCTGCACGACATGACGCAGCTAGAACACACCGACCCGAACGTGGAGCGGGTGGAGGTTCGCGCCGAGAAAGTGTTCAAAGTACTGGACGCAGACGGGGACGGCGTGATCACCAGAGACGAGTTTTTCAGGGGCTGTCTACCCAACAAAGAGCTTTACCGCATTATCACAGTGGATCCCACGCCCGGCGAAGGCGATGCTGCAACCGTGCGGCCGTCCGAAATCGAGACCACTGTGGAGATTGTCAACGACATAATATGAATAGTCAAGGGAAACGGACCGAAGAGGAAGTGGAAAGAATTCTGGGAGACGGACTGACGTCATTTTAGAACAGGGCCATCTGACTGACTCCTTGCGTCGTGAGCGACTATACCCAGTGCAGGCGGATACGTTCTCGGGCCGACGACGGCCGCAGTTGGCCCGCGTACAGCCGTGCGCAGGCCAACTGTGGCCGTCGTCATCCCGAAGATCTTTTGCTATCGGTGGCAGGAGTATATTAGACTTGTTCTAACAGGCTGGGACGAAGATGGACTGATGAAACACGGGCTCAAAACCTGTGTTCGGTGTAAACATAGTCAAATGAGATTCAACCGGAAGTTGGTGGAACTATGGAAGATGGACTGATGTGACCGGCTTTCATGCCTCGAGGCGCTCAGCCTATTAGCCATTACCATTGAGCTATCACGATCCATCCAGCTCACACGATTTTTACAGCGGAAGGGTGTTCAGTTACTGACTGACTCGTCAGCGTACGACAAGTAAACTGTGCTGGCGATGCATCAGTTTAATGCAGATTAAACCTCAGATGGAGGATATTTGCTGTTGTGTATATATATATATATATATATATATATATATATATATATATATATATATATATATATATATATATATATATATATATATATATATATATATATATATAAATTAGTTTATACTGTGTGCTGCTCTAAAGCGTAGACCATCACACGTACTCATTACAGCGATCTGCTGCATGGCGGATTTTGATTACTAAATTCGCCGTTACGACGGGTTTTCAATGTCGTCTACCCTCAACGAAGACTTTTCTACCATTCTTTTCACATTCCACGTGAGTAGGCGAACGCCGCACCAGCGTTGTTCCACTGCCTCTTGAGCGTACCGGAAGCAACTCTCCTGCGTACACATGAGTAGAAGAAGAGCATAAAAGTCTTTCATTTTGCGACATTCACTTTAATAATTTAAGTTAGACCATTTGTCCAGCATTATTGTCAGACATATTAATAACATTTATAAAGGAGATGTTGCGATCTATTAACCATTTACTGCGTGAAGTATGTCAATTTAAACGAATTTATTGTGTGCGTTTTCGACGTGTATTAACTCATTCGAGACGTGCCGTATCCGGATATGCGGCGTATAGCCGCGTATCCGGATGCGGCACGTCTCGAATGTGTTAACAATTTACTGACCTGGAAAAGGACAGGTCGCTTTTAATTGAATGTAATGCGTGCTTTGTTTTGTTTTTGTTTTTAAACGGCTCTACTATTTCTTCAATGGTTTACAAATAAACTATGCGGCAAATCACTAATATTCCTCGGCTGTTTTATGGTTTTGGTGTTTGGTAGGCCGGCCGGTTTGTTGGTAAAATTTGTCTTCGCTGGTATACGTCCGTAGTAGCGTCCTCGGCCTTTACTTAGTCCTGACACACTACAAAAGGACATGAATCGACCATGATAGTTCAAGGGTGATGTCAGAATAGCTTGGCGCCTTTAGGCTAGAAGCTATTCTGGCACCACCCTTGAACTATCATGGTCGTCCTAAAACACAGTAAACTTCGAATATGACAAATCAGTCGCTTGGGGACCCAAGCCTTTTTGTTGTAATATCTGAAGTTTGTTAAAAGCGAAGTAAATTACTGTCCACTTCGCTTACAACCAGGTCGGATATAACAAAAGTCAGATATAGCAACACGTGCATTTTCAGAGGTCCCGTCTGCGCGCTTTGTATGTAAATTACTCTGCTTATAAAAAACATCGGATATGACAACACACTCGTTAGTTTGTCTGCTGGCTGGTTCACATCGTTGACTCGGATACATGCACACATAGCCGGATCGGGAAGACCTATGCACGCGAACAATGAGTGCGCCCATACTAGTGTGTCGTCTGTCTCGGTTGAACTTGTTTTTCTCCCACTCTCTCTCCGTCAGAAACACTCTCTCTCCTCCTTCCAGTCCGCCCTCAAATCTCACCTCTTTCAACAGTTCTAGCACTATATCACCACACTCCCCACCCCAAGCTGACTGTCGTAAGGTATTTCACTATTTGTGGTACGTGAGGCGTTGTCTAAAGCGTGCGCATGTGTGCGCGAGTTGTGAGTGCGCGCTTAGAGTTATAATTATTATAACATAAGCGCATTATAAATACCGTAATTATTATTATTATTATTATTATTATTATTATTATTATTATTATTATTATTATTATTATTATTATTTTGACCTGAACTTGGTTTGTGTGATAGCATCAGGCTTCTGTTGAGCTCATACGTAATTTTTGTCGTCCTTCTCGCACGTTAACGGACGCTCGAAGCATGTTCGTACTGTTTTCTGTAGAATTTCCACTTTCATCAATAACTGTTTCGAATTACAGGAGATAAACACATTTCTGTCGGAATATCTAAGTTTTATTATACGTTTGGCACATCAAAGACAATACATTATAAGACAGATCACTTATTCATAAGGCTTGCTGAAAAGAAGCGAGGTCAGTGTAGCAGTTGCGTCCCATGTGTCGTGGCCGTAAGTCTATCACTATCAGGTAATGGACTCAAGCTCTGACGCGAGGCTTTTTGAAGGGTAACATGTGTTTTTGTGTGTGTGCATTGCGGAAAACTGTTTTAAAATCACATGATAATAATAATAATAATAATACCGTTATTATATACGCGCTTCAGTTTTCTCAATTTTTGAAGGACGAATCGACACAAAGCGCCGCAAACTGAAACCCAACACGCACACTCACGTAACAGACACGGATTTACACCATTTAAGACAAACATAGTACAAGACAGACGAAGGGCCAGTTCAGCTACTGAAGTTACAGAGATTTTTGATCGCTTATATTTGAAATTTGTAAAGTGGCCTGAAACCGTACCAAAGTGTGGGGGGTGGGGGGGTGGAAGAACCAGAGTACCCGGAGAAAGAACCCCCGACGGTCCGCCCGAATTAACGGTGACACTTACCAGAGGAGAAGAGTCCGACGCCGGAACCCGGTATCGAACCTCGCACCTTAGGCATTGGTGGCAGGCGCCTTAACCACTGCGCCACGGATCGCCCCATGATCGTTGCTTCTAAAATATTTTTTTCTATTCCTAATCGAAAGATTTTTCGGGAAAGTGGTAATTAGCACGAAAAGTTAAATATAAAAAATAAATAAATCAGGCATTTCATTGTTGCCGTAAGTGTGATTTGATGTCTAGTACACACACACACACACACACACACACACACACACACACACACACACACACACACACACACACACACACACACACACACACAAGGCACGCAAACAAACACACATGCACACAAACGAACACACATACAAACAAACCACCAGCACATTACTAAATAAGAAATATTTTACAGCTGAGAGAGGAGTTAGTTAGTTAGTTATTGGGGTTTAACGCCGAGCAGGTGACTAAGGCCATCTCACTGCGGATGAGAGAGGAGAGAGGTTAGTGACGTCAAAGACAGTGCAATGTCTTTGGTGGCGTTACGGCCGCTCCCAACAACGAACGAGAGCGAAGTCACTGCGGATAACCAGCATCTACCAAAAGCATAGACGGGACTCCAACCATCTACAGAAGGCATAGCTCCTCACAAGCCCGGGAGAGCTCATGAGGATATGTGCCCCTTGGAGATGTCTGGAGCTAGCTTCACGTTGTCTATGCTTAATATGGTCCGCCGTGACCGATTTCGTTCTCTTCGTTGTTGGGCGTCGTTCGGTTCAAACGAAACCTCACTAATGTTATTTGGAGCCAGCGAGTCAAATGATGTCGGCCGCAGACTCATCGTCAGTGATCATGTCCAGGCTGCGCCGCCGCACAGAATTGACCGGGACCATAGCGAATACTGTATAGATACTGTAGCTACGCATGCGTTGACGCAGTTACGACATAGATACTGTAGCTACGCAGCTAAGTAAATAAATGAAAAATTATGTTGGGCGACACCAGGCCTCGCCTTATTATTTTGCTCCTGTGCGTAGCTACAGTGTCTATGGTTACAGTATCTATGCCGGCCCTAACACACTGGACAGACGACTTTAACTCATTCGAGAAGAACGGCGTCCGGATACGCGGCTTAAGCCGCGTATCCGGATGCCGTTCGTCTCGAAAGAGTTAACCCGATGACTTATTGTATCAGTTGAAACGTGACCCCACATAGTCACCAACATACTTCGGAAAGCCAACCAACCACCGGACCAAATGTACACAACCCGATATAACTCTGTAAATGTAACACAACAGGGGAACAACTGAAATGAAGTGAACACTTTTACGAACACATGTTAACAAGAACGGCAATACCCTCATGGGTCACGTGCATGACCAATCCGCATAATTCCTCTGACGTAATGTGAACTTGACCTTTACAAAAGGTCACTCAAAATGAGCCAGTTTTGCGTCACGCATAATTGCAGAGTTGGCCACACGACAGTACCCGAGAAATCCTGTTTTGCCAGCAAATGTGCAATTTACACATTTATTTACCTCCCTTGCCCGTTTACCTTTCGGAGTGGTCAACCAAATTAGCATGCGTCGGAAGATCTTTATAAATATGACATGAAACGATGAAGGCTACCCAATCTGTGTTAAATTGTTCCATAATACATTTGTCAAAACTTAGGTTTTGCCAATAATTATTTAAAACAAATTGACGTAATTTGCAACAAAAGATAATAGAAAACAAATTGATGTAATATGCATCCAAAACGTCAACAGAACATTGCTGGTGCAAATATGAAAATGACGTCTGACATTGAAAACAAATGGATAGCAGTCATCGTTAAAAAAAAAAAACTGTTGTAAGTTTTTGAATTATGTTAAACATGCTGAGATATGCTGCACCGTATTTCTATAGAGCATTCAAATAGACAACAGGTTTACTTACTGGCACCGCAATTAACTGATACTTACTGACAGCACAATTGAGTTTAAGTAGAAAAGGTACAATGCTGGCTATTGAACGCATACAATATCTTTCTCCAAGCTAGCTATATCAAAAAAATTCAAGTGATTAGGACAACAATTATTTAAGGACTCTAATGTAGGACAACCGACTTTCTGTTAAAAACCCCCAACTTTCTGTCATTTAACTCTTCAAAGAGACAACCAATTTTAATATGCTCTGTAACTCTCTAAAGAACCACTTGAATGAAGCATTTCCTTAATTTTCAAGCTTGTACGTACACAAACATCGCAGATTCTCGTGTTTACATGCACACACACACACACACACACACACACACACACACACACACACAGGCGCACACGCACGCAACTTCGCGCCAAAAGCACGTTCTGCAGCGAGGTTAGCGTAACTAGACATGACGTCATTTTTATCTAGACTTTTGTCAGAGGTTGAAGTCTGCTCGCCTACGACGTTATCGGCATGCTATTGAATTCTTTCCACGGCGGGACCTTTCCATCCTATAAAGTCCTCCTATAAATATAACGGACTTAACAAACATTCTATCAAAAGTACGCGTTTTTCGCATATTTTCGGACCTCTTCTGGTCCTTTACATTTGAGAAGGGTCAGCCAAATTAGTATGGATAGGAAGGCGCTTATCTAGATCTCCGTACCAAGTCAGTTTAGCTTTAACCCTTAACTGCCGGGCAAAGTGGAAAGCTATCTATCTGCAAGAGACATAAACCCTCATAAGCCCCCGCAGTCGCGGGGGGTCATGAGGACTTAGTCTCTTGTTAGGCCTATGTTCTTTATGCCTAATTTTGACCCACTCACGTGTATTTGCTTCTCGTGAAAAGTCGGTCTGTGTGCAGTTGCTTCTGACGCGCACTTCGTGATCACTGGCAGCGAAGGAGTTAAAGCACAATTTTTACCTGTTTATTGACCCTCTGTGACCTTAACCTTTGAGCGAGGTATGTCTCACTAGCGTGTTAAAGGCATCTTTGGGCCAAGTGTGAAGTCTGTGGCTGGAAAATTCCGATGTTAAAGTTACTACGGACGACATACGACGGATGGCCCAGTGCATATACATTCACTTCATCTAATATCTCACGTCAGCCAAAAATCACACAGTCGTGCCACCCGGTCACGGTCTGTTTTATTGTCTGATGCGATCAAAAGTCATTTGATGTCCATCAAGCGTAAAATCAGTTGTAAAATTAGAAGAAGAAAAAAAACCGAGTACACGTAAAAGAAAGGAGAAAAAAAAAAGTCATCTTCCTATATAAAATGACGAATCAACGTGGTTCTCGTGATTGAGACAAAGTTAAAGTTCAACAATATTCCTTGTTACTGATAAATTCATTTAAAAGCAATTCGAAAATATGTTCTAGTACAGTGCAGTAAGGGTGAGGTAGATGTGGCCTGGCCACACCTCCTCTGCACGTGGCATGGCCAGAGCATAATTTGACCATACCTCCTTTGGGACCTTGACCATACCTCTTCTTGGCTCTGCTTACTAAATAGTATACTTGGGCCATACATTTACCAGACCCAACTGTCTAATATTTTATTAGACCTCTTGTTATAAACAAGTCGGCCAATACTAATAATATAGTGCGTTTGCAATGCTCGTGAACCACGTTTTTACCGCAAAAAATTCTTTGAGAGAAAGTGTTTCGCTTATAATATACTTATACCCGGCTAAATCCACGAGAATGAATGTTGTCTACCCGGCCGTTTGTGCCTGGCTCAGATAACAGGAGCAAAATCGGAGTCCAACGGTTAAAAAAATAAAAAAAAAAAAGGTTTTTGCAACCCATTTAGTTCCTCCCTGAATTGGGTCAGACGCAAAACACATTTTCCCCTTAGGACGTGCACATTTGCATGGGAGACGCGGACACTAGATGATCTTCGTTATTTTGTGAGATGAACTTGATTTATGGAATAAGACGTATGAGAAGACCATGAAAAGATGTTTTGGGGACTGATTTCTGTATTTCAAAACTTTTAAGCTCACAAATTAAAATTGATTTAATGTGTATGAAAACAAAAATCGGGCATAAAAAAGATTCTTTGTCATACAATAGGTTCAAAAACTGTCACTATTTGTCTACCGTATTTAAAAAATACGAGAGACTTTGAAATGGGGCTGGTCGGAGCGCACTCCGGAGCATGCACATGACGTTTTTGTCGTGCGGGGCAGAAATGTTGGCAAAGAAGTAACAAGATAAAATGACGTCGCGTCTAGCTACGCAAACCTTGCTAGAGAACGTCTTTTGGGCGCCAACGGCGTGTGTGTGTGTGTGTGTGTGTGTGTGTGTGTGTGTGTGTGTGTGTGTGTGTGTGTGTGTGTGTGTTTGTGTATGTGCCAGTGTGTGTGTGTGTGTGTGTGTGTGTGTGTGTGTGTGTGTGCGTGCGTGCGTGCGTGCGTGCGTGTGTGTGTGTGTGTGTGTGTGTGTGTGTGTGTGTGTGTGTGTGTGTGTGTGTGTGTGTGTGTGTGTGACAGCGACTAGAGCCCGCATTTGAGGACGGACAAGCTTGAAATTTTTGGATATTGTCCCTAAAAGAATTATCTCGGGACTTTAAAAATATATATATATATATATATATATATATATATATATATATATATATATATATATATATATATATATATATATATAATATATATATATATATATATATATATATATATATATATATATATATATATATATATATATATATATATATATATATATATATATATATATATATATATATATATATATATTAAGATGCTCATTGGCGAGAAACTGGCCGTTTCACAAAAACTGGTTGATCCACACTGCAGTCCGTAATTTTTCTTATTTTTACTAGATATTTTGTATATAGATAAATAGGAGGATATTGAATGAGTTCGTTAACCGGCATTGTGCCTCTATAACTTTTTGAGTGATAATTAAATATTTTTTGGAAAAAAATATATTTTCACATTTTGGGGATTAATTTCACGAATTATATGGGTTAATTTTAAAACAATTTAATCTTCTAATGAAAAAAAACCAATCTTCTCATTAATAATCGCATGATTTTTCGTATACGGTATTTACATAAGCCTACAGTTAGTCTCGGCTGTCGGGTACCATTAGGTGAATTGTGACCTGGATGCCCTAGGTGTAAAAATCAGACAATGTTCTGCACCACATTTTAGGAGTCATTTGTAAAACAGCTACCATAACTTTAATTTTTCTTTTACGAAAAAAACTTTCTTCTCATGGTTTTTTTCATAAACAGTGTTTGCATAAGCCTGCTGTTTGTCCCGGTAGGATTAGGTCAAATTGTGACCTGTAAGCCTAGGCGTGAAAGTCAGCAAGAAAATTGCAAACTTGATTCTCTGATACGTCAAATTTTAGTACTGCGATGAGTGACGTATAACATCGAGTCGTCACTATGAACACAGCGTCGTGGGACCAAAAATGTATTGTCTTTGGTGGGACTAATGATGCCATGACGTGAATCTTGAAGTGACGTCATTTCGCTGCTCGCGCTATTATTCTTCTTCAGAATAGCTGTGCTACGCCATACCACGGAGCTTACGAATGGCGGGAATCGCCGTGTGTCCGTCTTTATTTCTGTGTGCCAGTCTGTGTGGATCAGAGGGTGGGTTAGAGTACAAGGAGATTGATTCCTCTCGCTACACGAGCCCACAGAGCGTACTAATGACTGAAAGCGCCGTGTGTCCGTCTTTGTATGCGCCGACGTGTGTGTTGATCAAGGGTTGGCTTAGAAAGGAGGGAAATAGATCAGCATAATAAGCCTAAAAATATGAACAACCCTGAATGTTCCTAAAAGATAAACGCATCTGAGCTCCAAACAATACGGTAGACTTTGGGATGAAATCCTCAGCTTGTTTTAAATTATTTTTGGGGGGAAAAAAAAGAAAGAAAGAAAGAACAAGAAAGGCAAAGCCAGTATGGCTCACGTGTAAGACCGATTTACATATGTGTGACTTTTGTGACAAGGGTTGGCTTCTGCAGCAGCAAAATCCATGTTTCTGAAAATGTAAGCATTTTTCACACGACTGTCAACCCCCGTGACCCTTGACCTTTGTGATGAGTCGACTAAATTAGTATGCATAGGAAGGTCTTATCGTCAGCTATCTTTGTACCAAACTTGGTTGAAAATTTTGCAAAAAAATACCTACCTAGGAATACTTACAATTTTATTTTTAAAAACACACATTTGCCAGCCTCTTGTGACCCTTGTCCTTTCCAAGGGGTCATCCAAATTAGTGTGCATAGATAGCTTTTACTATCAGGTATCTCTGTACCAAATTTGGGTTTTAAGTTGTGAATAAAAGATCTTTTGTCAAAATATGGCTATTTTAGACCTATTTCCTGAGCTCTCATGACCCTTGTCCTTTCCGAGGGATCAACCAAATTAGCGTGCATAGAAGGTTTTTCCCATCAGGTATCTCTGTAGCAAGTTTGGGTTTAAAGTTGTGAATAGTATTTGAGAGAAGAAAAACATCTTTTGTCAAAATATGGATATTTCGCACCTATTTTCTGAGCCCTTGTGATCCTTGACCTTTTTGAGGGGTCATCCAAATTAGTATGCATAGATAGGTCTTACCATCAGGTATCTCTGTACCAAGTTTGCGTTTGAAGTTGTGAATAGTATTTGAGAAAAAATATATTTTGTCAAAATATGGCTATATTTCACCTATTTCCTGAGCTCTTGTGACCTTAACCTTTCCGCGGGATCAACCAAATTAGTACGTATAGAAAGGTATTACCATCAGGTATCTTTGTACCAAGTTTGGGTTTGAAGTTGTGAATAGTATTTGAGAAAATATAAATTATGTCAAAATATAGGTTTTTTTTTATACATATTTCCTGATCCCCTGTGACCTTGACCTTTGTGAGAGGTCACTCAAATTGGTATGTTTAGAAAGGTCTTACCACAAAGTATCCCTGGGCCAAGTTTGAAGAATGTGGCTTGAATAGTTTCGTTTCCGAGAATCCGCCGTGAGATGGCCTTAGTCGTCTGCTCGGCGTTAAACCCAAATAACTAATTAACTAACGTTTCCGCGAAAGTTTACCACGGACGACGGACGACAGCGGACGGACGACGGACGGACGACCACTGACCCAAAACATAGACTCATTTTTGCTTCGCACGTGAGCCAAAAACGTGGTTCGCGAGCATTGCAAACGCACTACGCGCAATTTGACAAATGCCATTATTGTGCATTTTGGGTATGGGCATGCCTTGCTTAAACCCCCCCCCCCCCCCCCCCCCGCCCCCTCCTTCACTTCTTCACAGTCGTTCGATTTTTGAAGAGTTGGGTCATCATATTCCCCTCCCCCCTCTCCTGCACCAAAATGAAATGTTCCTGCGCCAGCGTATTATAGAAATTCGGATTGCTTTCACAACATTCATAGTTTGTTTGCTGTCAGTGTCAGTCTGTTGTTTTTCTCCTCGTATTTATAAGTAATTAGTCTGCACGATCAACTATCTCGAAGTGAGCCGAAAGTTCCAACATCACAGACGAGAGCAACTTTTGAGTAAATCCGACTCAACAAGGATTTAGGTCGCCGGCCGACCATCTGGACGCGTCCAACAAGGTTACCTGCTTCGATCCGCTACATACGCATGTTCATCGACGGAGGTGACCTTTCCACAGGCAAACGGAGGGGGGGGGGGGGTGGAGGGGGGAGGGGGAGGGGGGAGGGAGGGGGGTCTGAATACTTCTCACGACTATCTGGTAAAGACATCCCCATCTACCCTTGACAGCTTGGACTCGACCATCAAACCTGATGTTCCAACAGCGGCTGAGGCTGGCATAGTCAATTTGTTATCACTTTTTCGCCGGCCTAGGTGTCGCAAACAGACCAATGGCTGTTGAAGTGACATTCTGAACGACGTCTCGGGGGTGGATGACCTTGATCTAACTTGGGCGCGCCGTAACAATGACCGTCGCCTGCCTGCAGGGACAGGTATCGCAGATGTGCCCCTTTTAACAGATCTGGCTGGACGCATGTTTTCTGGTTTTTCTGATGAAGAAGCCTGACATTTCTGAGCTCTTTTTCGCTGATTCGTACACGCTTCAGTCTCGTCTGCTTTCGTGACAGTTGGCGGCTTCTTGGGTTTCAAAACTGTGCCCGCTTTGCTTTGTCTGTCCTTATGCTTGCATTCTACTTCAGTCAGTTTAGCGGAAGCGTTCGTTTTAGCTTTATGTTTCTGTAGGATGCCTCCGCTCGTTGGCTTGTCGGCGTGACGTTTGATATTTGAGCTGCTTCTGTCACGCTCACTGCCGCTGTCTCTCTTCGATTGTTTGTCGACGTCTTTCGAGCCAATCGTGAATTTGACAAGAGTCTCTGCCTTGGACGTTTCTTTACGAGACTTTAATTTGGTAAAATAACGGTGTGCTCCGTCGAATGAATTGCCAGGCAGGCTTTCTGTTGAATTGTCATGGCCACGGAGGATGCTTAGTTCCAAATGTTCAAGTCCTTGTTTCTTTTCGCAGCCAGGATAAGGAGAGCTTTTTGTTTCGGGACCGTTGTCATGAACCTTTGGTCTTGATACGCATTTTCCCAAACTGTCTAATAGATTTACCGGTTGTTTGTGCTCATTGATTGCGGAACTACTATATTTATTTTGTCTGTTGTGGATTTTTTCATGTGCATGTAATCTGTTTGTCTGTTCGGGGTTTTCACTGTCTGAATCATTCGGTTTAGTTGCTCCAGCAGACAATTTGTTAGATTCTCGCTTTTCAGGTAAGCCTTGAAATGTGGATGAATGTTTGTTTGCGCAGTCTGATAAGGATGACCGCCGTTCGTTTTCACTGTCCCCACTGACGCTGCTTTGATCACGACTATGTGCATGAAACTGTGTCTGTGACCTGACCGTTTTATCGTCTTGTTTTATTAGACCATCCCTTCTGGCGTCTGGAGATGTGACATTTCCAGTCGTCAGGAGGGATGGGCCTCTCAGACAACACACAGATTCAAATTTACGTATTTCAGACGTGTTCTGAACGATCGTTTTTGAAACTAATTTTGTCAAAGTGTCCGACTTAGACGCCGTTTGACGTTCTCCACTTTTTGCGCTTCTGTTATTCTGTCTTTCGAAATTGTTCAGTGTAGTATGCGTAGCTGACCCTTTTTCTTTTAACTCTTGTCTGTATACATCGTTTAGTCTGTTTGCGTTAACAGAAAGTATATTAGAATCAAGTCTTTCACAGATTTCTGTTTCCGTTTGGTATCCTTCAAAACTCTCTGTGTCAAATAGTTTTTCGCGCATCCTTTTTAGCACAGTGGCGTTTGCTTTGAGATTTTCCGGTTTGCACGAATTGTCAGAACCCATATTTTCAACCTGAAATGTGACTGAATTTTCTAATTTTAACGACGACTGAGGCCTCTTGAGACTGTATTGCCCTTGGTCACTTGTGGAGGATGGGTTGCTTTGGCTGCCTTTGGTCGGATGCCTCCCACCAGTTGTGCTTGAAGCTCTTTTGATGCCTCTATCGCTTTGACATCTAGAAAAATCGCTGTAGAGAACTGAAAAAAAAGGAGAGCTCTGGTTGTCGGTGAACTGCAATCCGGCATCACTGTACTGCACAGCTTCTGATGGCACGCTTGCGCTGTAGGTGACCTTGTTGGGCTGTCCCTTCAGTAGTATCTCATCACTGATGAGCCTGGTCGGCTGTCTGCTTTGTAACAGCTTTGCACTCGTTGGCCTGTCAGTTTGTCTATTGTGAACGAATGATGCGCTTGCGACCTTTCCGGGTTGCAGTTTCTGCGTCAAATCCGGACTGTTCATAACTAGATTTCTCTTGCTTTTCATGAGCACCGAAGCGAGGACCCCCATTGGGCAAGAGAAAAACCCACTGCTGTCGCTCGCAGCAACCGCGCTGGACCAGGGGGTGTTTTGTAGTTTCCGCCGTAAACTTGGGGATGATCCGGAGTTTGAACCACAATTTGCGGTTCGCAAAAGTCGAGTGGATAATCTCCCAATATTGCCTGAACATGACCTCAGCTGTAGAGCCTCTCTCACAAATGCTCCCACCAGTGCTGGAGGAGACGTAACGCCTATCTCAACTGAGGTAGGCGTTGCGTCCTCTTCAGAATCGGTGCTGCTGCTGTACGCAGAAGTTGACTCTTCCGACTTCTCTTTCTTGTTCTTATTGCTTGTGATCTCATTCAGGTTTTCTGACGAACATGTCGTCAAAGCGTCTGTGGTGAAATATTCAGTGCCGCCTTCGGGGACATCGGTTCCCGCAACGGCCGTATCCCCAGAACCTGCTAAGATTCGCTGATTTTCTCTTTGCTGAGCTTCGTTGTCGGAGAAAAACCGCTCTATAGGGGACCCTATCTGACTGCCCACCTCAACGAACATGCCCGTGCTGTCAGAGTTACACGAGCTGGACTCGGGGTTCGAGACCTCTGTGGCTATAGTGTACGTTTGGTGGGAGTCAGCACTGCCGTCGCTGTCATAGCTGTAGAGTTTCTTTTTGACTGAATGGACGCAAGGCTTGGAGTTGCAATTCCGCACCTGAGACTGGACGGTTGTAAAAGAGTCGCAGGCAGATGAGTTCACGGACGATTGGGACTTGGATGCAGAACCAGCAGGCAACATTGACGATTTTGAATGGCAGGTAAAGGCGGCAGAACGGAATGAAGATTTGGGTCGGCTGTTATGGCCAGTGTCGTCAAACTGAGCACATGGGATAATATCAGCGTCAAGGCCGGTGGTTTGGATACGCAAATTGTCTGTGTGAGAGCCATATTCCGGTGCGTCAAAATACACTGACGTTTCATCCTCAGACATGGGGGAGCGGGCGACATCAGCTGCATGTGCCGCAGCCACTTTTGTCTCTGCGTATGTTAAAGCAAGTGCTTGCTCTTTGTGTGTCAAGTAAATACGTGGCTGTAGGTACGTCGAAGCGACTGTTTCGTCCACTGACGCCACACTCAATGAATGTAGTGGTGGTGATACAGTTGACGGACTTTCTAACTCGGCTTTCGACACACTTTCCCGCTGAATACGTGATCGCATGATTATTTTCCTAGCCAGAAACCTAGATTTGGCGTATTTCTTGTGAACTCCTCTGAGAGGCTTGACACGCGTCCTTCGTCGTCCGCGGCTGGTTGAGGAGGTCGGTGCGGGAGTTTGTGTGTCATCAGACACGTCAGAACCCGTTTGGGTGAAGGCCATATGCATCATTCTTCTGGGAAGTCTTGGGACAGGTCGTGGTCGGACACTAGCAGGCAGTGGGTCGTTCACCCCTGGAGAAGTATTTCGCGATCGGGTCTGTGTCAGCGTGGATCTTCGGGATGGGAAGAGTCTGTGCGAGACACCAGAGAATCCTGTCGGTGCGGTATCATTCCCGTCATTGCTAACTCTGACAGGCATGGACTGGTTGGTCCTTCTAAACTGGCAGCGGTTAGCGCCGTCCCCATGAGGGGGTGCACTTGCGTGGCGTCGTAAAGGGTCCATGGTAAAGACGCAAGGAGGACTGAAGTCAGCAACAACGCTGTGTGATGTGTCGTGTCTGACGAAATCTGAAGGCGCTGAGGCAGACTGCGTCCTATCTGATTCAGAGGACTCTGATGCCGTGGACGATGCCTGTGCTGTTTTATGGAGATCAATGGTAGAAAGACATCTGTCGTGTTCTGGAAGATCGACAGTCTCATTGGCAAGATGGCTGAGGCCAACAACCTCGCTGGCTGCAAGGTTGCCGATCAGTCCAGAATCGACACAAGTACCATGCACTTCAACAAAAGCGGCACTAAATGGGACATACACATCTTGTGAGTCAAAATTGGCTTGTGAGAGTGGCAGAGTTGGTGGCGGAAACATGTCCGGATTCGACTTACTAGAAAGATGATCCCAGTCAAAGGAGTTAGCTGGCGTCGGAGGTATATTCCCAACTTTGCTTAAGCGTAAACCGGAAATGGCCGTCGAATCTCTCGGCAATAATGAGCTTTTCCTGTGGACTGATTTGGATATATTCCTGGCTGTCCTGCTCCGTTGTGACAGAAACCAACACAGCTGTTTGAGGCGGGCGTGCACGCGCGCGTTGAGCATACCATACACCAGGGGGCTAATCCAAGAGTTGACGTAGGGCAGGAAGACCACCACAGCATGCGTCACGCCGCTTATGCAGCTGTGGCAGGCGGTGGAGATGATTTTAGCCACGAAAAATGGGGCCCAGGCCACGAAAAAGACGAGCAGTTTTATCCCCAGCAAAATAACACCTGTGCGGCGGTCGGTGACAGTGAAGAGGCCCTCTGCCGGAATGTGACTCGAGCTACCGGAAAGATGAATGTTATATCGGGATAGAGGCTTCTGCAATTTAATATACTCCATCATCCGAGTCAGGACCTGGATATAGATGACAACACAATAGACGAGAGGGATGAGGAACGTCAGGCAGACGCTCGCTATGGCGACTGGGACCGGTTCATCGAAAAAGCACATAGTATCATCCTTTAGCCCATGGGCAATTATTCCATGCATGTGGGGCATCATTCCAAGCTTGACTCTGTCCAGGCTGACTACAACGAATACAGCCGCAAGAAGAATTGCGAACAGCCAAATACCTGCGATGTATAGTCGGTTGTAATCTAGTAACAACTTTTGCAGAGACATAAACGACATTTTTACGTGATAGCAAATGTTCATGGCGATGGCCACCATGGTGTAGATGCTGACGGCGCACAGAGCCGTGTCTAGGAAAACCCAAATCTGGCACAAGACCTCCCCAAACTTCCAATCCTCGTGCAAGAGGTTGAAAACACTGAACGGAAACACCACAACGCACATGAGTAAATCTGCCATGGCAAGAGAAGCAATGAAAAGGTCGCTTTCATGCCGGAGACGGCTGCTTTGCAAGACCACGAAACAGAGGAGTCCATTACCAACAGCGGCCGTCACGACCAGTAGAGTGAGTATACTGGTGACGATGAGTATGGGTTGTGTGAGGTGGATGTGTGGTAAAGTCGAGTTGGCCAATGTGCCATTCTCAAACGATTCGATCCCTTGTAAAACTCCGGATCCATTGGTAGTATTTTCAAGTGACGGCATCTGTATTGCTGATGACGGTTTTCACATTTAAGATACCTATTGTGGTTGTTGTTTTCAGTGTGGACTGGTGTATTGTCCTTCCGTATGGAAAAACAACCAGCACATAGTGGACTACATTTTGATTGGCGTGTACGTCATTTACATGCCGATGACGTTTATAGTGTTCCATTGCCAACTTGATATAGCTGTGTAGCGTCACGTGACGATGCTGTCATGTGATGACGCCCCTGATTGTTCGTACCATAAGTCTATTACTATAGTATAACTAAAGTATAAATATGCAGCATGTCGGCCGCACATGTAGTAACATGTTGTAACTTTAGTTGACACGTAATGTTCGATCGCCCTAGCTTGAAGGTTCCGTAGTGACGTACACTTATAGTTATAGTAGATTATCTATCTTGTGACAGATTGCTTGTGATAGATTGCTGCAATGATAATTTTCCTGATATGCTTTTGCAGCGTTTGTTAATGTCTTATATTGTTGTTTCATGACGAGCCGAAAGGCAAATTTCTGTCGTGCCTGGACTAGAACAGACAATAAAGTTGTATTGTATTGTATTGTATTATGATCGTACCGATGATAAATTAAGTGAGTGACAGCACGGGGCGTAACCCCCTGGGAATACCAGTACGAAAAAAAAAAAACGGTTTCCGATACTAATTGCTTTTCGTATCACTGGCACTTTACCCCAGATGCTAAGGAGGCGAGAACACATATTCTGGTGAAGACAAATAATCCTGTTTATATTGTTGACCCAAAAATCGTAATTCAAGCAAAGAAAAGAACACGTGTAGAAAAGACAGTTACAACACAATTTATTAATATTTCGGGTAAATACCCTTTTTCAAAATAGACAAACAAACAAATATAGAGATCAGTCGCTACTTATCTTCATTTATCGCAGAAGGAATGTGGCAACTCTAATCTGAAAAGGGGTATTTGCCCGAAATATTAATAAATTGTGTTGTAACTGTCTCTTCTAAGCGTGTTTTTTTCTCCGTTTCTTTGCATTTTACACACTTGGCAGTCACCTTTTTGGTCTGGATTGCTTAATTTAAGCAGTTCTTTTTAGGCAATTTGTCCGAAGTTTTGCCAGTACGAGGTTCGACGATGCTGCACGAAGTTCGACGAGGCTGTACGAGGTTCGACGATGCTGAACGAGGTTCGACGATGCTATAAATAGGTTTACTATGACTATCAGGGTATGCAGACAGGCCTACGGTGTTTCACGCAGCGGAAGGAGGTACTACGTCCCAAGAGACCCACTGGACTGCAATTTATGCTTGTATCTTACAAAATATAAGTCGGTGTTGTTCGTTTTAAACATCTGCTAACTACAATTAGATTGGCACACCTGCAGCTACTGAGTTGCAGAATTTCGAAAGCTAGCGGGAAATTGTCATAATTTGAAGAAATCGCTGATCTTTTCTGTAGTGTGCAAAATTTGATCGATAGCATGTCTGATTCGTTGATTCTGCTGCAAAACGGCGTCCACACTACACTAAATGTACTTGTCAATATTCTTGCGGGTTGTGCAAGTAGAATTATGCGTTTAATTTAGTGTATTTTAGTCTCTTTCCAGCTTACAAATATGTCTGATGTTGGGACTACCATGTGCAGGAGTGATCGCGTTTGCATACAGATGGCCTACGATGTGAAGAGTGTGGGACTACACTGTGCAGAAGTCGCTGCCCCCAAAACAGAGACCGTAGAAATGAACAACACCGACTTATATTTTGTCACCTTTCATTGTTCTAGACGCCGATGTCAGGTGCACGTTTCAGCGTCTAGACAGCAGGAAAGCTGCCTGTCCAGATAACATTTCTCCACGCTTACTCAGAAACTGTGCGGACCAGCTCTCGGGCGTCTTTACTGAAATTTTCAACATGTCTCTCTCTCAGTGCATTGTTCCTCAGTCTTTCAAAAGGTCCACCATCATTGCTGTTCCGAAAAAAATCCAAAGTGTCCTCTCTAAACGACTATAGACCGGTCGCTCTGACCTCAGTTGTCGTGAAGACGCTCGAGCGCCTGGTTCTTCGGTTTCTGAGAACACTTACCGATTTTCAAGTCTGCTGGATTGTTTTCAATTCGCTTATCGCGAAAAACGTTCCATGGAGGATGCGGAGTCACTTGGTTTGTTTTATGTTTTACAACACCTTGAAATCCCAAACACCTATGCCAGAATTTTATTTGTTGATTACAGTTCTGCTTTTAACACCATTATTCCATCCAAACTGTACCAGAAGATCCAGCAAATCGGAGTTCCAAGGGCATTGTGCCTCTGGACCCTCGATTTCCTGTTGATGAGACCACAGGTCGTCAAAATTGATAAAAATATGTCATCCACCCTCATTTTATCCACGGGCACGCCTTAGGGGTGCGTGCTCTCCCCTATGCTCTACTCCCTGTTCACTTATGACTGTGCTTCATGCCATGCCAGTACTAAAGTTCTGAAATTTGTAGATGACACCACAGTGGAGGGGTGCATTACAAACTCAGACGAATCCGCCTACCGTAGTCTGGTTGAGACTCTAATTAGCTGGTGTAATAACAACAACCTTGAACTGCACACTGGCAAAACAAAAGAAATGATTGTGGACTTTAGAAAGAAACAGTCCCCTCCCCTCCCCCTCCCCCTCTTGTGATCAATAGTGAAATCATTGAAACAGTCCATAACTTTAAGTTTCTTGGAACTACCCTGTCATGTGACCTTAAGTGGGAGGAAAACACTCGCCTCGTCGTTCAAAAAGCACAGCAGCGCTTGTTCTTCCTGCGACGTCTGAAAAGTTTTGGTCTCGGTACTCACATCTTGATGCAATTTTACCGAGCTGTGATTGAGAGCGTGCTCACCTTTTCAATCACGGTTTGGTATGGTTCCATCACGGCCAAAGAGAAAATCAGACTGAGCAGGGTGGTCAAGACCGCTTCAAAAATCATAGGCAGAGATCTTCCTAGCCTGGACTCACTGTACCAGCAGCGTCTCTTACGTAGAGCAAGTCTTGTCTCCAGTGATTCCACCCACCCGGCAATGAGCTTTTCTAACTTTTACCATCAGGGCGTAGGTACATGTCCATCAGTACCAGGACCAGCAGATTCTGCAACAGTTTTTTTCCCTCTGGCTGTTCGCGCCCTCTCTGATCAACCGGACTGATTGGAGAGAGCGCGAGTGGCGAGTGAGAACTTGTCGGAATGTGTAGAGTCAGCTTTTAACAGAATCAGTGAGGCGTGCCCGTTCGCCGTGTTTAATACCGGTATTTGCTTCGTATTTAGCATGAAAATAATATTTTAGATTTTACTCTGTGTATGTGTGTGTGTGCGTGCGTGCGTGCGTGCGTGCGCGCGCGTGCGCGTGTGTGTGTGTGTGTGTGTGTGTGTGTGTGTGTTATTTTAGTCTTAGTAACTGACATCAAGACAAATTCCAATGTTTTTATTGTTTTCTATATGAAAACATATGGCAATAAACTATCTTATCTTATCTTAGTGACTATCCTGATACAGTAAACTTCGGATATAACAAATCGTTTGTAAACGTTTCTGTAGTTACATTGAAGTCTTCTTATATACGAAGTAGACAAAGGAATTCATTGTGTGGTCGGGACCTCAGAAAAAGGTGCCATACATGTCTGGCGCTTTTGTTATATCCCACCTTGTTATAGGCAACGTTGACTGTATTATCTTTTATCTCATCAATTTGTCAAAGCACTGAATAAATGCATCATATGTTGATCAAGTCAGTTTACTTGAGTACAACGATCAGTGTGTGCCGTGTGTGTGTGTGTGTGTGTGTGTGTGTGTGTGTGTGTGTGTGTGTGTGTGTGTGTGTGTGTGTGTGTGTGTGTGTGTGTGTGTGTGTGTGTGTGTGTGTGTGTGTGTGTGCACAAAATACCTAAAATGGGTGACTTTCTTTACCATCCTTGTGGAAAATGCGTGTGTGTAAAATTCTGGGTGACCAAGTCAGGCACCCATTTTTTTCTGAGGGTTGTTTCTCTGTTATCTTTCATTCAGAAGTCAGAGAAAAAATATCAAAATAGGATGTCCCCATTTTCAGGGGTTTACATGCTGTTGTGTGTTTGGAGCGCACTGGGCCTGTGTGTTGCCACGGAAGCGAGGGTATCTATAGATCAACTTGATACCTGATTGGTCGGCTGCGAAGTGACATAAACTGAGTTGTTTCCCCTTCCCATTGTCTTTCGTCCCGCCGCCACTGTTTTGTTCGCATCGGTACAATTTTATATGCAATATTTCTTTATTTAAGAGCACGCCCAAGTGTACTTATTCAGCGCAGTTATTTAACTGAGATGCTCCCAATCTGATACAATTGCACAGTCAGCCGATACTGACGCGCTTCGCCGAGAAAACTGAGACGTCTTCTACGGCCGGTCGTCTGCTGCTCAGTCTTGTAGTAAAAGATAATAGAACCCCACGATTTAAACAAAAGCTTTCTTCTTCAATGAAAGGAATTCGTTCAATAACACCATTACAAGGTCAATCTGTCACGCGATTTTGTTGCTTTTTTTCTGACATGTGTGATTGTGCTCGAAAAGTAACTTGACACATGCACTATGACAAAACCAAAATGGCGCCAGATTTCAGTGTGTATTTCAATCCTCGTACGCAAAACTGCCTCGCGATTTGAAGAACAGACTTCCACGAACAGGTTTTTTCGGATTGTGCAACATAAAAAGTCGCTTTTTACTGTATTACCAGTTATTGTTCTTAGGGAGCTGGGGGTACTGTAGTAATTATGTATATATCTGATCCAAAATGTCAAGTTTACATGTTTGTAGCACTGTTTTGGCCACACTCAAGACTTTCTGCACACATCCAGCGCCAGATGGCAGCAGGATGTCCAAACCCATCGGGATCTATGGAAGTGGACAAGCACGCCCCTTCGTGGCACATGACCAAGGCCCATGGCAAAATTAGTCAGCTGCAGCAGGATAGCCCAGCCTCTGAGAGGGTGCATCTGGTAGGAAGGTGCATAGACGGCAGCGGAATCCCCCCAATTACAAACTTTATTGGCTCACGTGCGAAGCAAAAGTGAGTTTATGTTCTGGGCCACTAGTCGTCCATCCGTCGTCCATGGTAAACTTTAACAGTGGCATTTTCTCGGAGACTATTCAAGCCACATTCTTCAAGCTTGGCCCAAGGATACTTTGTGGCAAGACCTTTGTAAACATACCATTTTGAATGACCTCTCTCAAAGGGTCAAGCGGGGTTGACAGATGTGTGAAAACTGCTTACATTTTCAGAAAACATGGATTTTTCTGCTGCAGGAGCCAGCCCTCGTCTCCAAGATCACACATATGTAAATCGGTCATACATGGGATTACTCTTTTTATTCTTGTGCAAGGCCCCTTAAACCAACATTGGGCTGTTTCTGTACTAATGCAGCTTTTTTCCAGTTGGCAACCTGGGATGGACCTGAGAGTGCAATTCGCAATACAAGGACAGTGATGACGAGGAGTTTGTTCCTGGCTTGAGCTCACAGGATTCAGACGGTGTGTCGCCATCAATCTCTGGGATCTCTGACACAGACAGTATTGTATTGACTATGTTAGATTTAAAAGTGGCAGGTTCAGGGTGGGCAGGTGTCAGTGAAGCAAGTACCAGCAAGGTGCAGTGTGCGTTAGGGGGTGAATTAAGGGGTGGCAATGAGAATGTGGATAGGCAGAAGAAACATGATGTTGGGGGTGGGGAAAGAGCGCTTACAGAAGAAATAGGTGTGCACATGTTGCAGAGAGGGAAAGGAAAGTACAAATGGGACAAGAAACATGCCTGCTAATTGTGTAGTAAGCTTGTCTTGAAAATGAGCACGCATTTACAATATGTCCATGCAGATGAGGCAGACTTTGCTAAAATTTTGTCGATGAAAAAAGGGACAAAGCAAAGACGTCAAGCATGGATCAGACTACAAGATGGGTGATTACATGCATAACGTTGCCGTTCTTGAAAATAAATCAGGATGTTTGATTCCTAAGTATTGCACCAAAACTAGTAAGGTAGACGACCTTCTTACCTGCAGCCATTGCAAAGGGCTCTATCGAAAAAAGCTGATCTCTGTACACTCATAACGTTGCTGTCAGAAACCAGGAGGGTTTCAGTTTGCTAAGAGAGGTGAGGCGGAACGACGTGGGAGGTTAATGCTTCCAATACCCTTAGACGTTGACTTTTCCTTCTATCATAAGGTATTAGCCAGACAGAGAGATGATGAGATAAGCCGTCTCTTGCTTCTTGAGTATGGAAAGAGATTATTTGACCGCAGGGACATTGAAGAACACACGGCTGTTCAAATCAGCTCCAGGATGCGGGAGTTAGGGAGACTATTAAAGATTCTCAGAGTGAGGTCAGAAATGAAAATCGCAAGTTTAAATGCTGTGATCAATTCAGCTAGCTTTGATCATGTTGTACTGGCTGTAAAAGAGCTAGCAGAATTTGATGAGGATACACATCAGTTCAAAAAAGGCAATCTTGCAATGCGCATAGGCCATGCCTTGTAAAAATGCTCACAAACCATATAGGTGAGGCTAGCGCTGGAATAAATGTACTCAAACCAAGGGGAATCACAGCGCTGGACAGACAAACAGTTAGATCCCCTGCCCCCGCCTATCAGGCACCCAATCGCCAGCCCACAGAGAAATACGCAGGTATACAATAAGACGATCATTTCCATCCTCTCAATTGAAGAATGGATCAGGTCTCTTATATAACCCATGTCTTTCTCCGGAACTTAGGAAGTAGGCAGGAGAAACATACATACACAAACATGAAGGTGCGCTACTATATGTGGTCGGGTAAATACCCTGAATGCCCACAGTAGATGCACAGAACATTACACAACAATGTAACGATACAAATTTGCCTCGAGTTATTGATACAAGTACTCACAAACCATATAGGTGAGGCTAGCGCTGGAATAAATGTACTCAAACCAAGGGGAATCACAGCGCTGGACAGACAAACAGTTAGATCCCCTGCCCCCGCCTATTAGGCACCCAATCGCCAGCCCACAGAGAAATATGTGTATGTATGTTTCTCCTGCCTACTTCCTAAGTTCCGGAGAAAGACATGGGTTATATAAGAGACCTGATCCATTCTTCAATTGAGAGGATGGAAATGATCGTCTTATTCTATACCTGCGTATTTCTCTGTGGGCTGGCGATTGGGTGCCTGATAGGCGGGGGCAGGGGATCTAACTGTTTGTCTGTCCAGCGCTGTGATTCCCCTTGGTTTGAGTACATTTATTCCAGCGCTAGCCTCACCTATATGGTTTGTGAGTACTTGTATCAATAACTCGAGGCAAATTTGTATCGTTGCATTGTTGTGTAATGTTCTGTGCATCTACTGTGGGCATTCAGGGTATTTACCCGACCACATATAGTAGCGCACCTTCATGTTTGTGTATGTATGTTTCTCCTGCCTACTTCCTAAGTTCCGGAGAAAGACATGGGTTATATAAGAGACCTGATCCATTCTTCAATTGAGAGGATGGAAATGATCGTCTTATTCTATACCTGCGTATTTCTCTGTGGGCTGGCGATTGGGTGCCTGATAGGCGGGGGCAGGGGATCTAACTGTTTGTCTGTCCAACGCTGTGATTCCCCTTGGTTTGAGTACTTGTAAAAATGTTCACAGATCAAACAGTCACAGGCATCCAAACAGCTTGGGCATGGTTCAGATGACAGGTGGCAACGGGAGCTTTCTCTGAGGCGCAGCGGTTTGACTCTGTCTTCACCAGGGACTAGTATGATTGTGTGTCAGCTACAGCAGCCCAGTCAGTTGGGAAAATGACCATGAACAAACCCAAGCTGATCCCATCATATGAAGATGTGAGGAAGGTCCAACAGCTCCTTGAGACAAAGATGGTTTCGGAAGATTATCAGTGGTTAAAGCAACTCTTTGCGCTTTATCACTTTTCAACCAAAAACGAGGGGGAGAAGTTCAGAGAATGAAGGTATCATTCCAGAATGCTAAGATTGGATTGATCACTAATCAAGATATCTTGAAAGGTCTCACAGAGGTTGAGAAAAAAATGGTGAATCATTTTCAGTGAGTGGAAATCAGAGGCAAGTTTAATAGGAGTGTTTCCACTTTGCTGACGAAGAAGATAATGACAACTGTGGACAAAATCCTTCAAATGAGGCAATCAGTGCCAGCTCTCGCTGGTTCCCAGTACATCTTTGCCACACCTTCTGGTCAGAGGCCTTACAGTGGCCATGATGTTCTGAAGAAACTTGCGCTGGAAGCACGGGTGTCAAACCCAGCCATGTTCACATTTACTCAGTTACGGAAGCAGGTTGCAACTTTGGCTCAGTCAATGGCCATCTCAGAGTTGGACCAGGATCAGCTGGCAGACTTCCTTGGTCATGATATTCGGATACATTGCCATATCTACTGCTAACCTCAAGACGACCTTCAAAAGGCAAAAGTGGCAAAGATTATTCTGTCAGTTAACAATGGGATGAAAGATTTTGAGAGTTGCATTAGAGCTGAGCTGGGCGATGATGAAGAGATTGACTTTGACAATAAAGACACATCAGAAACATCAGGCAATCGCAGAAGAGCCCGCACTTAGACATAGGCGCTGGACAAACATTAAGGATTACATCCGCAACAGACTGAAAAAGTTACAAAAGAAATGATTGAGATTCTCCGAGAGAACACACTCGCGAAATTTTCGTTTTTATACAGATTTATTACAAGAGTGTTATTATTGGGTTGATTTCAGCGTGTATAGCTTGTTTTTATATGATGGACGCCTGGATCATTTTAGTTGTATAACCTTTGAATTTGCAAGCGAAACAGCGGCTGGGGACAAAAGACAATAATAAGATAAGAAAACCATTGACAATGTAAAGATTTATTACAAGAGTGTTATTATGGGGTTGGTCTGCCTGGAACATTTTGTATACTGTATAACATTGAAAACTTTGCGAACAGAACAGCGGTTGGGGACGAAAGACAATAATAAGATAAGAAAACCATTGACAACGTAAAGATTTATTACAAGAGTGTTATTATGGGGTTGGTCCACCTGGATCATTTTGTATGCTCAACTGTATAACATTTAAAACTTTGCAAACAGAACAGCGTTTGGGGATGAAAGACAATAATAAGATAAGAAAACCATTGTCAACATAAAGTTTTATTACAAGAGTGTTACTATGGGGTTGGTCCGCCTGGATCATTTTGTGTACTGTATAACATGTGACTTTGCAAAAGAAACAGTGGCTGGGGACAAAAGACAATAATAAGATAAGAAAACCATTGTCAACATAAAGATTTATTACAAGAGTGTTATTATTCGGTTGTTTTCAGCGTGTATAGCTCTGTTTTTATCTGATCTACACCTGGATCATTTTGCATACTGTGTAACATTAACCTTACTTTGCAACTAAACAGTGGCCCCCACTCGGGTCTGCCCTGGGGGACTTGGGTGGGGTTAACTACTTTTTAGTTCCTAAGGTCACCCTGGTCATCCCCACAGGGTGAGTTTTTCTCTCAATTCTGGTGCATGTTTTCCTGTCTACCCTTCGTCCATTAACTTGTATTTTTCTTTTTAAGCTCTCCCTACTGTCTGCGCTGTATGTATCTCTTGAAAAGAAGTACCTAACAGAGAAAGAAACGCGCTTAGAAAAGACAGTTACAACACAATTTATTAATATTTTGGGTAAATCCGCTTTGTCAAAACAGACAAACAAACAGAGAGATCAGTCACTACTTATTTTCATTCACAGAAGGAATGTGGCACATTCCTTCTGTGAATGAAGATAAGTAGCAACTGATCTCTCCATTTGTTTGTCTGTTTTGACAAAGGGTATTTACCCGAAATATTAATCAATTGTGTTGTAACCATCTTTTCTAAGCGTGTTTCTTTCTCCGTTAGGTACTTCTTTGCATTTTACATGCTTGGCAGTCACCTTTTTTGGTCTGAATAATTTTTTTGTATCTCACTTGATTTTGGATGTGTGTTGCTAAATGGTCTTAGATTTATTTAGCGTATTAGACCGGCTGGCGACATACATTCAATATTCTGTTCATTTTTAATTTTTTTCACAAGCAGTGCTGGCACATCCTGAAAAAGTCTTGTTGCCGTCGGGATGTTCAGCAATGTACAACCAATCGGGACGAAAGACAATAATAAGATAAGAAAACCATTGTCAACATAAGGATTTATTACAAGAGTGTTATTGTTTCAGTGTGTATAGCTTGTTTTTATCTGATGTAAGCCTGGATCATTTTGGAAATGTCTGTAACTTTATTGTTAATATAAAGTATACTTTGCATACTGCACATTGTTTCAAAAGTCACAGGAAGCATAAACCTTAGCTGAGTTGGTATACCTCGCCCTCTACCTAGGTTAAACGCACCAGCGGCGCCATTGTTGCTATTTTCGCACCAGACCGGTTGCTCAGACCGGTCATGTGCACCAAAACTGCGCGCACAGGTTGGCTTCTGCACTTGTAGTGTGGTCTCGTATGTTCACGCAGAAGATTGTGATCGCAGTCGAAAAAAGGTTTGTTTGCGGTTTTAACTTTTAGCCACGCCTTTTACCTCCCCTAACACGGCAGTTTTGTGTTGAGATGGCGGAGGCTTGTGTCATGCCCCACACCATTGAATCAAGTCCATGGTACATGTAGTGTGCTCATTTCTCGAACTTCAACTTTGACAGTGCTTTCTGCCGCAAACGACGCAGATGTCGCAAAATCACCTCCATTGAGGATTTTAAAAAGCTATTTTTCGAATCTGCCAAATCGCGTAATGTTTCATGGTGCTAGCATAAGGATGGGTGCATTATTGCCGGATTGCATATGGGAAAGGGTTTATTCTTTATTCATGTTATTTTGCAGCAATCAAATGACGGTCACATAATAATAATAATAATAATAATAATAATAATAATAATAATAATAAAGGTAATTTGTATAGCGCCTAATCACCAAGGTGTTCTAGGCGCTTTACAATCACAGTAATGAAACAGTGAAGCAGAATACAAAAACAAGAACATACAACCCCCCCCCCCCCCCCAAAAAAAAAAAAAAAAAAAAAAAAAAAAAATACATTGATTTACAAGGGCAGAAAACTCACACCACACACTCACACACACACACACACACACACACACACACACACACACACACACACACACACACACACACACACACACACACACACACACACACACACACACACACACATGATGAGCAGGCAGACAAAATGGTCTTTATGTATATGCAACAGAGAAAAGGTGTGTTTTTAAGCTTGGATTTGAAAATGGAAAGAGATGATGAGTGACGCACATCAGCTGGGAGGGCGTTCCATGTAATGGGACCAAAATACGAAAATGCACGATGACCTTGAGTGACCTTATTACATCTAGGGATACGGAAAACACGAGTGTCTGAAGCAGAGCGTATTGAGCGGGACGGTGTATACAGCTGGACAAGATCAGATAAGTAAGGAGGGGCAGAACCAGAGATGACATTGAAACAAATAACACAGACTTTATACTGAATTCTGTATGAAACTGGCAGCCAGTGCAAATCAGCTAGTAGAGGCATAATGTGTTCACGTTTCGGTACACGAAAAATCAGACGTGCAGCACAGTTCATGACTCTCTGGATTTGGTCAAGAAGATTTTGCGGAACACCGGACAAAAGAGAATTGCAATAGTCTATTCGGGACAGCACAAGGGAGGTAACAAGTGTTTTGGTAACTTCAACAGTCACCAGATGTCGAACAGTGCTGATCTTTCTGAGTTCAATGAAGGCAAGCTGGCAAAATTTCTTCACTTGTTCCTTCATTGTCAGCCTGTTGTCAAAAATGACACCTAAGTTACTGGCCGAGCTAGAAAAGGAGATGGCACTCTCGCCCACCATCATTGACTCAGGAAGATCAGCACTGCACGTAGAGGAGCACGTCATTCGGAGGGACTCAGTTTTGTCACTGTTCAGCTGGAGCTTGTTCTGTGTGGTCTACTTCTGAACATCACAAATACAAGCCTCCAAAGACTGCACCATCTGATGGACATGTTCACGAAGGGAGTGTTTGTACAATTCTGTATCATCTGCATATAAATGATAAGAAACAAAGTGACGCTCAATGACATGCGACAGGGGCTGTGTATACAAAGTAAAGAGAACAGGCCCCATGACCGACCCCTGTGGAACGCCACAAAGCAGCTCAACAGGTTGGGACTCAAATCCTGCCACTGAAACCATCTGCAAGCGACCAACAAAGTACGATTGGAAAAATTTCAGTGCAGTGCTTTGAATGCCAAACACATCAGTACGAAGGCGGGCAAGTAGAATGTCATGGTCAATGGTATCAAACGCTGCGCTCAGATCGAGCAGAGTCAGAACAGAGATTAGATCTTCATTGCTAGCACATCGGTCACATGATTCTTTCTCCGAGGTTGTCTATTACAGGTGCAGAAAGCACACGCTCTAAACCAATCGGGTGCATCAGAAAGGTCCGAGCGACTGGTCTGGTGCCAAAATAGCAACATTGGCACCACTGGTACGTTTAACCTAGGCACTGGACGAGGTATACCAACTCGGCTAAACTTTATTGTCGCACTTGCTAGAACTCAGTATATTTCTCTCTCCATTTTATGAATAGAGGCACATAAGTCGCTGAAACCCTTTACGTGCCAAAGGCAAGAACTAGTTTTCCTCATCACAAAGTTGCCAGAAAAAGGTTTGACTGCTCTTGATTGTTTGATTTGAAGTGTTTACAAACAATTACTGTGTTTTATATGCTTGCACCTTTGATGTGATTAATAAAGGCTGAAGTTTCAAGTGATTTCTTATGTTGTCAGTTAATTAATTAATGTCAGTGTTCTGTTTTGTCATTTTAACTCATTCTACCCCATGACCGAAATCCCCAAATTTTGAAGTTGTCCTCTGAAGACTGCCTTGCAGTGCAGGACCCAGATCGACCATGATAGTTCAAGGGTGATGGCAGAATAGCTTGGCGCCCATAGGCGCCAAGCTATTCTGGCATCACCCTTGAACTATCATAGTAGATCTTTATTTTGCTGTGGTGTGTCTGGGGTAGAGTAAGTTAAGTGTTAGTTTCTTCGTCTGGGTCTTTTTCTATCTTTCATATTTTTCCACACTTTCTAACCCGCATCATACTGAGGCTAAAAGCTTCAAATTTGTACACTGCCATATATGCAAGCTACATTACAGTACTTACAGATGAGAACATAGACCAATGGCTTTAGTTCAAGGGTGGTGCCACAATAGCTTGGTGCCTAGAGGCACCAAGCAATTCTGGCACTACTCTTGGACTGTTTTAGTCACACTTGCTGCACACACTGGTGTATTCCAAACGATAAGGGTTAATATTCAAAATGCTCTGTTGTTGCTTGTCTCAAACTCCAGATTACATTAAAAAAAAAGTCCTTTAATTCCCAGAATACATTATGTTGATTCTCACATTAATGCATGAAAAACTGTTTTGCTTCAGAAGGACAAAACGTAGCAATGTTTAAAAGATTTCCTCTGTAAAATTCATAATCTAAAGGATACGGGCCAGTGTTCATTCAATTTTGTACCATACAATGTTAAAAATGTTAATGCATACATACACATTAAGTTGAAAAAAACAAAGAAAATGAATGTGAAAAAGAAGTATTCCGTGAACTTGACCTTATTACAGAAGCCTAATGTTCTGAAGACACCCATTTTCACTGTAATGCCAGTTTTTGTGTGAGAGGCACCCACTTTATTGGTAGAAACCCATTTTTTCTCCATCCAGTGGCTCTGTTTCTAGAAAATGTCTATTTTATTTTAAGTTATAGAACTTAGTTATAGGCGAGTTCTAAATATTCGCATCAATTCCAGAGCCCTAGAATAAATAGAAATATGGGAACCAATTTTCACATAAAATGGTAGGTAACCCACTCTGAGGCTTTTGTCTCCATGTGTCTGTGTGTGTGTGTTTGTGTGTGTGTGTTTGTGTGTGTGTGTGTGTGTGTGTGTGTGTGTGTGTGTGTGTGTGTGTGTGTGTGTGTGTGTGTGTGTGTGTGTGTGTGTGTGTGAGAGAGAGAGAGAGAGAGAGAGAGAGGGAGAGAAAGAAGGGGTGAATGGGGGGGGGGGGGGGGGCAATATGACGAGGAGCTGTCAAAAGAATCACAGCATCACCTAGTCACGTTTATAATAATTGTGACATCCTGTTTTAATGACGTAAGCCTAAAAATGGACTGCCAGTGCTATAGAAAATGTCTGAAGGTATGTGACATTATTTTTGTCTTTTTTTCGCGGAATCGGCCGTAAATATCTTCACTGTGAGCCAGAGATTCAATATTTTTTTCATTCTGTTTTTTTTTTTTTTTTTTTTTTTTTTTTTTGCAGAGGACGCAGAAGGTGTGCCTTAACATGATATTGCCTAGTTTGGTATTCTGGAATGATTTTCTGATTTATTTAGAGGAAGATGTGTCTGAAGCTCTTTTTAGCATACGCGAAGAGCCCGAATGGGGGTACTCTTGCGCCATCGGCTATAGGCTATGTCAGTCTTGTGTGTTCCTAAGGGTTTTACTGGGGAACATAGCTTAAACATCGCAGGACATAGTAAGGTACACTTTGATGTCCATCTTACAGAGTACTGGGGAGGGGGGGGGGGGGGGTTCCGACAGACAGCGTAATACGCGGGACCTTCCCGGCGACATACGTAAGCAGCTATACTTATAAATCAGGATGTTATTGTTTTCCTGTGACAATTTTCTCAAATCCGCGACTCAAGGAATTTACACCCAAAATGAACAACTTTCAGGACTTTAAGTTCACTGACAAAAAAAATAAAATAAAAGTTAGACACACCTTCTTTCCAAACAAATTGGCATTACAGACATGAGTACACTTCAGTCTTATTCCTTTACTATCAGTAATCATAATCAACAAAGAAAGAAGAGAGAATACACGTAACACGGACCGACCGACTCATTTTGTGGTTATTCTCAGTTCCTTAAATTTGTTACGTGTTTGGCTGTAAACATATTATAACACTAACGAAAAATAAAAAAAGAACGGTTTGCTCTTGTGTGGGCTTTGATTGCTAAACTTTACTGATAAAATGGATTCTTTTCTACTCTTTTCACAATCTATGTGAGTATGCACACGTAACAGAGGTCTTCTAGTGGCCCTATTTAAACGTCGTTTGAACTACAAAGGAGAACTGAGGACAGCAAAGAAGTTTTTCATTACTTACATTCAGACTTCAGCATTATTCGGTAAGACATACCGAGAACAGCTGAATACAAAGCAGGTATAGATAACTATTATACAGTTAATACAAAGCAGGTATAGATAACTATTATACAGTTAATACAAAGCAGGTATAGCCGACTATTGATCTTCTATTTTTGGGAACAATTCACTGTAACTTTGCTGTTTAACTCTCTACTCTCTCTCTCTCTCTCTCTCTCTCTCTCTCTCTCTCTCTCTCTCTCTCTCTCTCTCTCTCTCTCTCTCTCTCTCTCTCTCTCTCTCCCACACACACACACACTCACACACACACACACACACACACGCACACACACACACACACACACACACACACACACACACACACACACACCGCACACACACACACGTGCCGCACACACACATCGTCACATACACACAAACACAACAGGCACACACCCCTCACACACACATCGTCACACTGACAGACACACACACGAACAATCTGTCAATCTTCCTGACTATCATCTCTCTAACCAGGGGCTGCCGATCCGCAGTTACCTCGAGGAGCGGGGGCGGGGAGGGGGGGGGTTGTGGTTTCCAACTTTTGTTTGGGACCTTCAACCTGACAGAAAAGGCCTCCCCGCGACGCTAGACCTTCTTCCAGTGGCCGAAAAATCAAACAACGGGGCTGGGGGGGGGGGGGGGGAGGAGAGGCGGGGGGGGGGGGGGGGAGGACAAGGCGTGTGTGTGTGAACACTCTCGTTACTCGTCAAAATATCAAAGAACCGGGGGGAGGGGTGGGGGGGGGGGTGGGGGTAGGGGAGAGAGAGAGAGAGAGGTGGGGGGGGGGGGGAGGGGGGAGGGGAGGGGAGAGGGGCAAGGCGTGTGTGTCGAAAAAAACAAATCAAATAGGATTTTTATTTTTTTTATTTTTTTTTTTTATTTTTTTTTTGGGGGGGGGGAGGGGGGGGGGCGCTGTCCAAACACCCCAAAATAGGACTTTGTTAAGGCATTTTAAACGTGATAATTTTTGGTCTGGACTTGGGAGGTGGGGGGGGGGGCGGAACCCCTAGGATCCCTCCCCCAGTTCCGCCCCTGCTAACACACGCACAGATACACACGCACACACTGACTAAGTCACGGCCACTGACGGACACCCACACTGCGGACACACTCAGTAAAATATACAACCCCGCACGGACTGAACACTCAGTCGCGCGAGCGCGAGCGCGCGCGCGCACACACACACACACACACACACACACACACCACACACATCACTGACGGTGTTATTTTGCGTTCACTCAATCGTGAGTCATTTGGATTCATTTCGGATACCGTTTGGGTGTCATTTGGGGGAAAAAGACGGACCCGAAGGGACTTCACTCTGTAGGACAACCACAAACATGGCTGATCCAAAGAAACCCGACGTGAATGCTTCGTCCGTATGTCGACTTTTTTTTCTCTCACAGTTACACAGAAAATTAGGTTTCAGATAACGAGAACTAAAACTGACTTTGTTTTGTCAGATGTTAAAAACTTTAACTTCTGCAAATGCTAGTGTGAACTATCTATTTCTAATCGTTCTCATTGATCCCTTTAGTACTTTGATGCATGACGACCAAAACAATTTCAGACTGAAGCATTTAAATAAGTGGGTATCGTTATAGCACTATGAATAGCGAGAAATACATGTCGATAGCACTGCAATCGCTATCACTACGTGTCGATAGCTCTACGATCGCTAGCGCTGCGTGTCGACAGCATTACACGATTTTGCTTAGTGTCGCGAGCAATAGTCAACTTGTCTGTAGCACCAAAGAGTATAGAGGCTACGCTGAGAACTACAGGCATCAGCATTTCTGCGAGCACATGTGGCACCGACTCCTTGTGAGCAAACAAAAACTGTGCTATACCAGAACAGCTACTAAATTTATTTATTTACTAGAACATGCCGGCCTTGTGACCTTTCTAGCATTTTGCTGTTTTGCATTTAAAAGATGCTTGTGTCTTTGCCGAGCTGCAGCAGTAGCCTGTGGTAGACATATATTCTTTCATGAACAATGTACTATAGTAGTGATTCTTTTGCTTTAGTTGCTGTTTGCAAAAAAACATGAGAAAGACAAACATTTCATTCAATACCTGTACTATCGCATACATTTTGATATCTGATACTCGGTAAACACCCTTCCGAGGTGAATGGAATTGGCCCTTTTATTTTGTTCAGTCTCGGCTTATGGTTTTTCTTCTTTTTCCTTTTTTTATGTTACTAACATAATGTTTCAAATTTTCTCGGATGGCAATGGACATTTCATTCTAGTTAAGTTAACCTGACACAGTTTTGTGGGTAACTTCTTTCTTTTTGTATGGTAATTCACTGGAAATTTCACAGTAAGTATCTTTTACATTTTCTGAGTACTCCAGACAGACAGCATCCCGGCAGGGCTTGCTATTTACAGTAGAAAATGCTGAGGACTGCAGCTCTTAGCGTAACCTCTACGTATCGATAGTGTGACTGATTGCAAAGTAGATAAGTCTGCGTGTCATTAGAACTACGTGTTGATAGTAATTATTTTGACTGTAGCACTATTGACATGAACTTATACTGACACACAGACTTGTGTACTTTGCAATCTCAAATTTATCAAGATTTTTTACAATATATGGTCACAAAGTTAGACTTGTGCAATTTCAGCTCGGCTCCGATTGATTTTCTTTCATTTTTAGCAACTCATTACACATCATTGTTCTGCATTATGGTTTTCATAATTTGTTTCTGATAATACAGATTGTGAAATAAAAAGGTGAAGCCTATATCTTCTTAAGTGCCTCTGTATCCCTTGTCTGAAAATGGCTTTTCATTAGGTTGGCGGTCCATGGATAAAAACCTAAAAGTGCATCTCAGGGACTAAACAACATAATTATTATTTATTTACACTTTTTTTTTTTTTTTGCTGTTTGTTTGTTTCTTAATGCTTTATTAGTAAACAATGTAAGAAAATCTCAAGTTATAGAGCCTGTGACAAAAGGTTGTTTGTACCAAAAGTAACAACCGACAGAAATGTCCAAAGTAACAAAACACAGAGATGTCTTTAAAAAGTTTAAAATAGGCTTATTTTAGGCATCAGTTAATTTTGATGTATCTGGCATGTGGGCATGTGAAATTAATTAATGTGAATGCAAGAACAGATGATTTCCAGCAGTGAATAATTAAATCTGGCCCTTTTTTAAAATAATGATTTTTACGGTGGACATGGTGATAAATATGATCAGAATAAGATTAAGCCTTTTTTTTTTCTTTTTTTTTTTTAAATATAAATTATTCTCTTTCAAGATAAATTAATTATGTAACCTGTTCTCACAGGTGGAAGTATGAAAAGCATTTAATAACTTTTGAAAATAATTTTTAAGTCTCTTGTATTTATTGAAGAGACTTTTTAGGATGGGACTCATTGGAGCGATTTCAAAAGAACAAATATGACATCATAGGCAGGCTAGACTAAAACTCTGACGGTGAAGTAACAGGATAAAAGTTACATCATGATCATGTCTATTTACGCAAACCTCGCTGTAACTTTAGGCGCGAAAGGCTGTATGTGTGTGTGCGTATGTATGTAAACATCAAAATCTCTGAAGTTTGCATACGTACAAGCTTGAAATTAGGGGAGGTGCTTCATTCAGTGGGTGCCTAGGAGCCCATCCGAGCATTTTGAAATTGGATGTCTCATTGAAGATTTAAATGCCCGTTTATAGGAAGTCCCTCGCGCTGGGACCATACGGCTTTGAGGCGCGTCCCCTGGGTGGTGGATAGGGGGTCCCTCGTGAGAGGGGTGCACCGAATGAAATAAGGTGCCGTGAACCAACATGGTCTAAGGGAAGGTGACCCCGACAGAAAACCCCTGGTCCTCCTAGTAAGGGGGTTGGGCGTGGGGGTAGCTTCCCCACCCTGCAAAAAAGGAAATAGCTACAAAAACGCCGACGAAAAGACTAACAGTAATTCCTTTCCTGGAGGAGGAAGGTTCTTCTACTAGAAGACTTATGACGTCCTGTGGTGAAAGCCGGAAGTCTTCGGAAGCCACAGGACCGAGCCGCCTCTCTCTATCCAGGGATACAACCATGGGCACATGGAATGTCAAGACCATGTACCAGAGCGGCAAGGCCGCCCAGATAGCAGCGGAAATGCAAAAGTACAACCTTTCCCTGCTAGGCATCAGTGAAGCCAGATGGACGCAGTCTGGCCAGAAAAGGCTGTTAAGTGGGGAGATGATTCTGTATTCAGGTCATGAAGAGGAGAATGCCCCCCATACAGAAGGAGTAGCACTCATGCTGTCACCAGTGGCACAGAGAGCGCTGATGGGCTGGGAACCTCTTGGGCCAAGAATTATAACAGCAGCCTTTAGAACCAAGAAAAAGCTCAAGCTGAACGTCATCCAGTGTTATGCGCCCACCAATGACAGTGACGAAGAAGAGAAACAAGAGTTCTACGACCGACTCCAGAGTGCCGTGGACAAATGTGCGGAGCGAGACATCACCATCGTCATGGGCGATTTTAATGCCAAAATAGGGGAGGACAACACCGGATACGAAGAGGTGATGGGGAGACAGGGACTAGGCTCGGAGATGAGTGAGAACGGGGAGAGGTTTGTAGACTTTTGTGCTCTAAACCGACTTGTCATTGGAGGCATCATCTTCCCACACAGAAGAATACACAAAGCAACTTGGGTCTCACCTGACCATACAACAGAGAACCAAATAGACCATATCTGCATTAGCAAGAAATTTAGAAGATCCCTTCAAGATGTTCGAGTGAGGAGGGGAGCAGATGTCGCCTCAGACCACCATCTGCTTACCTTAAGAATGAAGCTCAAGCTAAAGAAAAGCCGCACAGAGACAACAAGAAGACAGCGCTATAATGTAGGCCTCCTGAGAGAAACTGGAGTTAGAGAAGAGTTCAAACTGGTGCTGTCCAACCGGTTTCAAGCGCTACAGGAGCTAGTAAATGAAGAGGAGGCGGTCACCACAGAGCAGCAGTGGAAGGCAGTTAGAGAGGCGCTGAACTCAACCTGCAAAGACACTGTAGGGCTCAGGAAACACCACCACAAGGACTGGCTGTCGGCACAGACCTTGAAGAAGATAGAAGCGAGGAAGCAGAAGAAAGCAGCGGTCAACAACAGTCGCACGAGAGCAGCCAAAGTAAGGGCACAGGGGGAATACTCGGAAGCCCACCGCGAGGTGAAGAGGAGTATCAGGGCAGACAAGAGGGCCTACACAGACAGCCTGGCAGCAGAGGCAGAAAAGGCAGCAGGCAGCGGCAACATGAAACAGCTCTACGACATTACCAGAAGATTGTCGGGTAAGTATGGCCATACAGAAAGACCAGTAAAAGACAAAGAAGGCAAGCCTATTGCAGACAGAGCAGACCAACTCGACAGATGGGCCGAGTATTTTGAAGAGTTACTGAACAGACCTAGCCCACCCGACCCCCCCGACATCCAGCCGGCAGAGACCGACCTACCCATCAGCTGTGACAGACCCAGCCGGGAAGAGATCAGAAAAGCAGTGGCATTTTTGAAGAATGGCAAAGCAGCAGGGCCAGATGGCATCCCAGCGGAGTCTCTGAAAGCAGACCTAGAGACAACAGTTGAGATGCTGTACCCACTGTTTGTAAAGATCTGGGAAGAGGAGGTGATGCCAGCTGACTGGAAGGAGGGGTACCTAATCAAGCTTCCCAAGAAAGGCGACCTCAGCAAGTGTTCCAACTACAGAGGAATCACCTTGCTGTCAGTACCAGGAAAGGTCTTCAACAGGATCATCCTAGAGAGAATGAAGAGCTCCGTTGACCCCCAGCTGAGAGACCAGCAAGCAGGATTCAGGAAGAACCGATCATGTACAGACCAGATCGCCACTCTCCGCATCATCGTGGAACAGTCTCTGGAGTGGAGCTCCCCGCTGTACGTCAACTTTGTGGATTATGAGAAAGCATTTGACAGCGTGGACCGAGAGACTCTGTGGAAACTCCTACGACACTACGGTGTACCCACAAAGCTCGTCCGCCTGATCAAGAGCAGCTATGATGGCATGACATGTCACGTGATCCACGAAGGGCAGTTCACCAGAGAGCTCCAGGTCAGAACTGGTGTCAGGCAGGGGTGTCTGCTGTCTCCGTTCCTCTTCCTACTGGCCATAGACTGGGTCATGAAGATGACCACAGAGCACAGACGAAGTGGAATACATTGGACACTGTGGACACAGCTTGACGACCTCGATTTTGCAGACGACTTGGCATTACTGTCCCACACTCATCAACAAATGCAGGACAAGACCACGAGGCTTGCTGACATCTCGTCCCAAGTGGGCCTCACCATTCACAAACAGAAAACAAAGACAATGAGGCTGAACGCAACCAGGGAAGAACCAGTCTTGCTTGCTGGCACCCCGTTGGAGGAGGTGGAGTCCTTCACCTATCTCGGGAGCATCATAGACAAAAAAGGCGGCACTGATGCAGATGTCAGAGCACGAATCGGTAAAGCCAGAGCAGCCTTTCTCCAGTTGAAAAAAGTGTGGAGTTCCAGAGAGCTGTCACAACACACCAAAGTCCGGATTTTCAACTCCAATGTAAAAGCAGTTCTCCTATATGGAGCAGAGACATGGAGATTGACAAAAACCACAGTCAACAGAGTACAGACCTTCATGAACAGTTGCCTTAGAAGAATTTTGAAAATCCACTGGCCAGACAAGATCAGCAACGTCAGACTCTGGGAGAGAACAGAGCAGATAACAGCAGAGAATGAAATTGGGCGAAGAAGATGGGGATGGATCGGTCACAGTCTGAGAAAGCCAGCTTCCAGTATCACTAGGCAGGCATTGTCATGGAACCCCCAGGGAAAGAGGAAAAGAGGTAGGCCGAGAAACTCCTGGCGTCGAGACCTCCAAGCAGACATCAAGAGACTGGGAACCACCTGGAGTAGAATCGAAGGAGAAGCACAGGACAGGAGTTGCTGGAGGTCTCTCGTCGACGGCCTATACCCGGGTAGGGGTGACAGGCGTAATTTATAGGAAGTCAGTTGACCCACATTAGAATCCGCTATTTGTTTCATTATATTCACTAGCGGTTTTGGATATAGCCGGATTGGACAAAGACATTGGATGAGTTCGTTAGCCAACTTTGTATCTTTTGAACTTTTCAAGTAAAAATTAATTTATGAAGAATATTTTTAAAAAGTAAAAAACATTGACTTCTGGAGGAAGTTGGTGATGGTGTCGTAAAATCAGAAATTTTGTCATCACACGGACATTGACGCAATACTCTAGATGACGTATTTAGCACACACGCATGCACCCACAATGACGCGCTGTCAGAAGAACTGCACGTGTACAATAGAATATCATGTATCTAGGTAAAGTCAACTTCCCTTCACACATGAAACTGGAAATTGCACCGTGAAATTCTAGTTTGGTCATCATTGCTTCTCAGGTCTGGAAGGCAAAGTTGAAGGTTTCCATATGCATTGCTTCTATTCACTTACTTAGCGCACCCCTCTTTCCTATCCTTTTTTTTTCCTGTGCTTTGACCAAAGTAGATCTATGATCATTGGTCGATAATGCACAATTCTCTCCCCTGACAGTGCTTTTTCCTACTTACTTGGTAGTTTCTTCTAAATTGCTAGCACTGGCAGTCAACCCCTTTGGTCTCGTAGGTGGAAACATGAAATGTTTGCCACTGTAGAAACCACAGTAAAATGTGGTCTTCTTTGCAGGTAGGCAGAAGTTCTTTCTCTTCCTCCAGTTACGCGGATGGTGTGCTGAAGAACAGCTGTCCACACCCACTAAACATCTGGAACCCACTTGGGGGACCTAGATCTAAATTCCCATGCACCAAGGGGCTGGTTATCCAGTGGATATGTGATGTGCCTGCCTTTGGGGGTGGGGGGGGGGGGCTTCCATATATATACATTGCTTCTAGTCACTTACATAACGCCACCCCCCCCCCCCCTTTCCTTTTTCTTTCTTTTTCTTCTCTTTTTTGTGCGACTTTGACCAAAGTAGATCATGATCATTGGTCGATAATGCACAATTCTCACCCTTTTGAGTGCTTTTTTCTTGGTACTTTCTTCTAAAGTTGAACTCATATCACGTAAAACATAAAAATTATGTAAAAACTAAAATACGTCGTGACAAATAACGTTTTGCGAACCAATGACGCGTACGCACTATGCCCCTTATAGTTCGAGCTCACTGGTGCATTGCCAAATCTGCTAGGCTTTTTCAATAGGAGATATTTCAACATCAGAATCAGGTCAAAGAGAACAGGTAAAGACCCTTGAAAGTGAGGACAGCTCGCATATAAAAAGGACTTTGTGGGCTATGGCTCTCATAAGAGACTTCGTGGGTTATGGTTGATCCCATCTTGTTCTGTAACAATCAGTGTAAGTGTTAGTTGTTGCGGTGGACATACTCAGTCAATTTAAATCATAAAAACACAGTTCTTCGTGTGATTATCACATTTTACAAAAAAAGTTCTTCAGTCATTGGCCTTAAATGAGATAACACTATTATTAACAGAAATTCAAATATGTTCCTGTCACTCAGCAGAGAAAAATGTTTAGTCACGCTGGACATACTATTGGGCATACACATGAAAATCTTCCGTAGATTAGTCCATTTTGGTGAAAAGGAAATTCTGTGAGAAATGCAAGTGTTCCAGCGACAATGGCTTTATAGTGGAATCACAAAAAGAAGAACTAATTTTCTGTTGTGCAGTTTTCTTGACTAAAAATGTCGGTTGTTAGCGCACAACGTTTTGTCACAGGCTCTCTAATTACATTTTGGCTGCCACTACCTATTTAAAGCATTATTCTCTTTCACCGCCAAATTATATAGGAACAGCATTTTCCAGCTTCAGCTCACTGCTCCCTGAAGGGCATAACTTCTTTGCACTTTATGGATGCTAACTTCAGTCGTACAGGCATGAATCTGCTGTGAAGAAGAAAAAGATGCTGTCGTTGTTTGACTAAGATGCTAGTTGGTTGAGAAGATAGGAAAGAGTGGACTGGAAAAGATAAGGTGGCCTGGAATGATAGCACTCATTTCTTGGTCAAGATATTCATGTCTTTCTTCCAGTGGCTAGCTTCACAGGCATGCTGAAAAACTAGCAGGTTTTACTGACTTCAGCCTACATGTTCTGTAAAATAGCACTGCATCCGACCATTATTTGAAAGTGTGGTTGTCACTACTTGTAGTTGTCACTACTTGGAGTGAGTGGAAATGTTTACATTGTTCTTATGTTTTAGTTCTTTTTTGTATTGTAAAGTGCTCTTAGCTTCATGCTTTTCAGTGGGAAAGGGTGCTATTAGTATTAATACTATTAATCTGGCAGCCACCCATGGGTTTTCCAGTGGCCAACGTTAACCTCTGTCAGTAGGGCAGCATTGCTTTGACTTTACCACAGATACAATGGTTCGTCACCTTCCCTTCCCTCTCTGTCAAACATATATCACAAGTGGTTTGACTGGTTTTCTCCACCTGGTTGTGTAGTTTTGCTTCTGGCAACAAAACTGTTCATGTGGGTCTTGATATCCTACAGTCTTCAGCTCCAAGGCTGGTGTAACAAATAAGCTCTTCTGTGATGAGTCAAAGAATTCTGCACTTCTGCGGGATTTTTCCCAGGAGACAACGTGAGTCGACTCTGAAAGTATTATTGCATTTGAGGAGACCAACGCACCGGTTTAAATTCACCATCACGTGCATTTTATTTTTTAAGGCAGTAGACAGTTGGACACATCCAGACGACATTTATCATCACCTGGTTTGGTTGGTTCAGAAGACTGTAAAACTATGGCCAGACTGTCTCTGAAATGTTTGTACCTAACCTCAATCCTTACTGTCATCGTGGTGGATTGATCTCAAGGAGCCATGTCAAATAAAAACATGTATCTGGTCTTGTTCACAAGTTTCACAATCTGCCATTTGCTGATGTGAATGTATTGTGTTTAAACCTTCAAATTCAAGGGCAGATACATTTTCAATTATTTTCTTCATAATCGCAAAATCCAGTCAGTTTTCCAAATATTTAGAGATATTTTGCGGACCAAACGCTTTAGCGGTCCCTTTCTCACATTTCATTTTGCAACACAACATTGAGTTGTTAATACTAGCATATATATCATTGCGAAAAAGAAACAACGGTAATATGACACAGATAGATGACCATACTTTTTACCAGCTCAGCGGTATGATTGGGGGTGGGTGGGTGGATGCCCTAAAATCATGATTCTTGATTAGCGGTTTTTTTTTCAGGGGGGGGAGGGGGGGGGGGGGGTGTTGTTTTGCAATTTTAATTTTTCATCTTCATGTTCCGTTAAAGACAGGTTCCTCATGGTCCGTGAAAATGTCCTGGTTATTTCGTAAAACGTGAAAAGTCTGTTTGGTACTATTTCTACTTAGAAATGTTAAGTTCTTTCGGCCGATGAAAACAGACTTCATCATCTATTTTACTCGTAAATGTGACATTTTGGGGGATTTGTGATTCGATAAATAAATCATAAGTCGTTAACTCATGATGTACCCCCAATGACCCCCCCCACCCCCACCCCCTCCCTCAGTCATAGTCAATGCTTTTGTTTGGAGGAGTTTTCATTCATGTATACATGAACAGTGCAGCCTGTGCGGCACATTGAAACTTTACTAACAATGGCATAAATGAGATTTCTACGATGGGTAATAGGCAAAAAACTACAAATGTAATTCAAAGAGAGAAAATGTGCGACCTTGGCATGAATTCTGGTTATTTAAGGTTTTAGTGCAGTATCATATAGTATAGAGCTTTTGTCAGAGGATGCATCGAAAACAGGTCTCTCTGCACCAGCATTGTTCCTGTCTGTGCCCACAACATTTTTTCAACAATCTCTGACACGGCACTGTTGCATCAAATAATCTCCTTATAATGCCCTGTTTGTTGCAAAACTAACTGTATTGTTTGGTTATTTGTATTGTTTCAATTGTTTATTTTAAAATTCCTCAACAGTGCCAGAGTGGCATCAATCAGATTTGTAATCTGTAGACATCAACCGCTGAGATCAGCTCTGAGGGTTGTCACGAGGGGGTTCATGCCAAAATCAGGGTTTGGCTACCAAACTAATATATGTAGATTATCATCATATATTATTATTATTATCACCTAAACATCAAAGTAAGAATCTGTAGGTACAATGTATTTGTGTGCATGACTGACTTATGAACAGTTTAACTCATTCAGCCCTGATGCACTACAGCAGGAGATGGGTCAACCATGATAATTCAAGGGCAGTGCCAGATTAGCTTGGCGCCTGTTGGCGCCAAGCTAATCTGGCGCTACCCTTGAATATCATGGTCGATCCATCTCTGCAACAGGTGCGTAGTCGTTAGATGACGCCTCCAAAATTTGGGAAATACGTGCGTTGGGCTGAATGAGTTAAATAGTTTCTCGTATATCAGAGTTCACTGGCACACAGATGGGTTTGCCAACTGAAAGACTCGATGAATTCAGTGGCACTGCTCTCGTGAGATTAATGCTTTGGTGGTAACACGAAATGAGACCAGCAAGTGCGGATAGCTAAGCGGATCAAACTTTCACACTGTTCAGGGCTAATAAAAATTTCTTTCTTTTATGAAGGGACTAAGTATCTAGATAAGATTACACTTACAGTCCACACTGATTGTCTCCTTCGATTCACTGCGCTTATCAGCGCAGAGAATCGAGGGAGACATTTAGTGTGCTTACAGTTTTACCATCATAAGTTCTGCAATTTGATATCCGTTTAGAATTAAAATGATAAACTGATTGCATGTTTCTAAATAAGCAAAGGTCATCAGGCCATTGTTGGCTGTATTCAGCCCAACAACTTTTTTTGCATACAAGAATCTTTGTTGTTTTCTCCTGTGACATACATGCCTGCTATTTTTGGTTTGTTTACTAGATGGTTGACTTGAAAGCGGAACTATTTCGGAAACATGAAGAATTTAAACGACTAAAGGTGGGGAACACTGCTGAATTTGTAAAAGGGAGAAAAACTGAGAAGGTAAGTTATTTTTTTATTACTGCATTCCAAGGCATGACCATAGTGTGTGTTTTTGTGTCAAGTACACACTAAACAGGAAAATCGTGCTAAAAAGGTGAAGAGGGGGCAGCCAGACGCGCTAAACATCAAGACCATTGTGTACATGGATGCAGTAGGACTGCCACTGAGAGTGAACGTGGGTTGGCAGCGTTCAGCATGCATATATCCCATCAGATTCAGAGGTGGTGAGGTTTACAAATGTCACAGAAGGTGAGAGAAATTATGCGGATTGGTCATGCACATGAGTCATGAGGTGTTTGCTGTTCTTGTTACAAGATTTTGTGAGTGATCATGACTTGTACTCACCTAATGAGAAGGCTGATTTGTTCATTGTACTGTTCTTCCATTCAAGTGCGATAACAAAAGTGAGTTTATGTACTGTGCCATCCATCATCTGTTTACTGTCCGTCTGTCTGTCATCTTTGCAAAACTTTACCATTGGCCAGCTTCTTCTCAGAGATTATTCAAGCCACGGACTTCCAACTTGGCCTAAGGATATTTTGTGGCAAGACATTTCTAAGCATACCAGTCTGACAAACCTTGCTCAAAAGTCAAGGTCACAGAGGGTCACAAATAGGTAAAATATTGCCCTGATTTTGACCAAAAGTGTGTTTTCTGAAATACTATTTTTAACTTTAAAGCCAATCTTGGTACAGAAAAACCTGATAATAATACCTTCCTGTACATGCTTATTTGGATAATTTCTCTCAGATTTTAAGGGTTATTAGAGGTCATCAAATGTGTGAAAAATGCCTGTTTGGTTCACTTGTGATAGCAAAAGTGAGTCTATATAATGGGCTATCCATCGTCTGTCCGTTACCTGTCATCTGTGGTAAACTTTAACGTTGGCATTTTCTCTGAGACTATTCAAGCCTCAGACTTCAAACTTTGCCCAAGGGTACTTTGTGGCAAGACCTTTCTAAACACACCAATTTTCAGTGACTTTCAAAGGTCAAGGTCACAGTGGGACCAGGAAGGGGTAAAAAATAGCCATGTTTTGACACAAATTGTTTCTCCTCAAATACTATTTTCAACTTCAAACCCAAACTTGGTACAGAGGTACCTGATGTTAAGAACTTTCTATGCATTACTAATTTGAATGACCCCTCAGAAAGTTCCAGTCACAGGAGCTCAGCAAGTGTGTGAAAAATGACAATTTTTGATAGAATTGTAGTTTTTATCAAAGTTTTTGCAAAAGTTTCAATCAACCTGGTATAGAAGTACCTGACAATAAGGCCTTTCTAAGCATACTAATTTGGATGATCCCTAGGAAAGGTCAAGGGACACAGGAGGTCAGCAAGTATGTGAAAAATGGCAGTTTTTCATAGAATGGTAGTGTTTATCGAAGTTTTTTGCAAACTTTTCAATCAAACATGACATAAAGGTAGCTGATGATAAGGCCTTTCTTTGCATACTAATTTGGATGATCCCTGGGAAAGGTCAAGGATCATAGGAGGTCAGCAAGTATGTGAAAAATGCCAGTTTTCACAGGATTGTAGTTTTATCAAAGTTTTTGCAAAATTGTCAATCAAACTTCACATGAAGATAGCCGATGATAACACCTTTCTATGCATGCAAATGTAGTCGCCCCCTTGCAAAGGTCAAGGGTCACAGAGGTTGACAAATTTGTGAAAAATGCAAACATTTTGAGAAAACTTGGATTTCACTGATACAAAAGCCAACCCTTTACTTAATGTTTATTTTTTTTTTTGGCATCCTGTCTCGGAAGACAATGGAGTATATGCGCTTGCTGGGTCAGTCACTGGAGTGACCTCTCCAGGGCGCAAGCCTGGGCGAAGTGTATGGAGATCCTGGGGTGCCCAGTCGTCAAGATCCCCCTCTCGGCCTCGCTGATGTATCCAAAGGAATGCAAAGCAGTACGTTTGGCACCAGTTTGGCTGCAGGAGCTGCCAGAACAGTGCGTGAATACAGGCAGCTGTCTGCCTTCGGGGCTCCACTCCTGATTTGAAGGGTTTACTCCCCCACATTTGGCCGTTGGATCCAACCTGATCTCCTCCGTCCTCTAGCCGTTGGCTGTCAGAAACAGCTCATCCGCCTAGTGGTGCAATGTGAACACCACCCCCTCACGTGGTTTAGCCCACCAGCTGAGGTGGTTTGCCAGGGTGTGGCGCTTGGAGCCAGCACGTGAGAGATTAAGGAGATGGATGAGGACCAGTGATGCCCGTCCGTCCTATATAGGACGCAGCTGCCAAACAGCAAAGGTGCTACCTCTATCCAGAGCCCCCTACACCATGTTTATGGTAGACACTTGAATACTTGCTCATTTCAATGACCTGTGGGAAAGGCCAAGGTCACAATTATTATGTGGATTGATCATACACGTGATCCATAAGGGCTTGCCTTTCTTGTTTATGTTAGTTTTATCTACTTTTTTGAGTGAAGGTTTGGATCAGACTTGACACAAAGATAACTATAAGATAAGACTTTGTTATTCATAGCAATTTGGTTTATCACTTGTAAAGGTCAAGGTTCAAGGGAGGTTGATAAGCTTGTGAACAATGTACATTTGTTGATTAAACAGGATTTCTCAGGTACTATGGCCAACTCTGTAATACTGCCAAGACAAAAAAAAATATCTGAGTGACCTTTAATAAAGGTCACAGAAAGTGAGGTAAATTATGCAGATTGGTCAAGCACATGTTCTTACAAGGTAGGCTTTGCCAGTGGTTCTTGTCGCCTCGAGGGTCCGGTCAGGGGGGTCAATCAATGGTCGGAGGTACGAGTCGTGACTCTTACCTCTGACCATTGATCTCCCCCCTCCTCCCCCCCCCCCCCACCCCTCCCCGCCCTCCTAACCGGACCCAAGAGATAACAAGAACCACTAGCAAAGCCTAGCTTGTAATACAACGATTTTGTCTTCAATTGTGAAAAGTAGAAGTGTGAAGTGCACCCTTGAAAGGACCCCAAACTTTACGTGTGACATACAGATTCACTGGGACATAATTCTCCATACTTTCAACTATCAGTCAACAACCTCGCGCAAACTGCAATCGCCTGGTAATTTCTCTCTCAGGCATTTTTTTAATTTAACACATTTTCAGTCTTTTTTTTTTTAATGAAATTGGTTTTATAGGCCGAACACGTGTGCATATAGTTATTTTGTTGTGTAACCCCCTCAATTTTTATGTATCTAACATTTTGTTTCTTTGCCATTTTGAATGCAGTCAGTATGTGATAGGGCCTTCACTTCAGTTGATTTTTTTCTGTCATTCATGTTATCTAACTTATCCAATTGTTCAGTTATGTTTTGTATGAAACTGGTACCAGCGTTATCACAGAACACCTACATATAGTTCTTTTTGTTGTTTAGCCACCTAAATTATTTATTTATTGGCATATTTTTGTTTAGAGGTTTGACTGAAACAAGATTAGGGTATGTTTGTACCGAGAAATGTTATTGGCCAAAGATTTATTCTGCGGAGAATGCTGTGCTCAGCGAGTAACATTGTCATCATAACATTTAATAAGGGAGTCTACTTATCAGTTTTCACACGTTACCTTGGTAACATATGACAAGGGGACTCCCGTTGCCTTGAGAATGGATGACCAGGGGAAAAAATCAAATAGAGCCAGGCCAATGAGTAAAATTGTAAAGAGACTGAAAGAAGACAAGAGGGCTTGTCATTCTTGTGTTTATATTTGACTTCAATTTGTTTCTACCATCAGCTTGGCAAGCCAGACATTTTCAGTCGAAAAAATGCTGGCGTATCCCAGAGAGCTGAGCTGGATCAGGAAAAACAGGAAGAGGAGGAAAATGTTATGGAGAGATCCAGGTAATACTAATAGGCAAGCTATAACACAAAGCCAGCATCCTTAACCCATTCAGCCCCGACGCACAACAGCAGGAGATGGGTTGACCATGATAATTCAAGGCCTGTTGGCACCAAGTTAATCTGGCACTACCCTTGAATTATCAGGGTCGATCCATCTCCTGCAACAGGTGAATAGTCATTAGATGATGCCTATAAAATTGGGGAAATACGTACGTCAGGCTGAATGAGTTCAAACGCGTTCTAGTATACAGGAGTGTCTGATATAATGTACACAGGTCTCTGGCTCCCAATGAGGCAAAGGTCCTTGGGCTGATGTCAGCCTTAGTTGGCCTGTGCACAAGTGGTTTTTTTTTTTTTCACAAGTACAACACGTATGTAAATTCAGCACAACCATAACGTGATTGGAATAACCTGGTCTGAGTTTATGACTCCCGTTACTGCGATATACTGGGGCTGACCATATTTAGAATTTAGTGTACAAGTTCACTGGTGCTGCTAATACTTAGAATTCAATGTCAGTGCAAGTAGTAAAGTTGTACACTGATATTGAATTCTAAATAATAGCAGCACCAGTGAATCTGTACACTTGTAGCTGTACACCATATTGAATTTTATATCAAACCAGTAAACTTGTACTTTTGTACATTGTTACAATTGTGTATGTATGCTTAATCAAATTTTGATTTCATTTTGCAATGGCGTGATAAAAGTCATGTTTTTTAGTCTGCTATTTCTAGAAGTAGAAGAGACTTCTTAGGATGGGGTTGGTCGGAGCGCATTCAGTAGCATGCAAATGACGCTGTAGGGGAGGGTACACCTAAGGCTCTGACAGTAAAGTAATACGATAAAAATTATGTCAGGTTTAGTTACGCAGACTGCGCTGTTGAACGTACATTTAACAGGAAGTGCTGTGTGTGTGTTTGCGTGTGTAGACACGAATATCTCCGATGTTTGTGTATGTACAGGTCTGAAACTTTAGGAAATGCTTCCTTCAAGATGTATTTCAGAGAGCCTCTGAGCATATTTAAATTGGATTAACCCATTTAGCCCTGACTCCCTACAGCAGGAGATAGAATGACCATGATAATTCAAGGGTAATGTCAGATTAGCTTGGCGCCAAGCTAATCTGGCCCTACCCTTGAATTATCTTCAATCCATCACCTGCAACTGGTACATAGTCATTAGGCAACACCTCCAAAATTTGAGAAATGGGACCTTGGGGCTAAAAGGGTCAATCATTAAAGAGAAAAATTGCCGTTTATAGAAAGTCGGTTGACCTGCAGTTAAGTCTCAGACTGTCTGTAATTTGTGTTATATTCACTTGAAATTTTGGACTTACACTGACACACATTCTGTCACTTTGAAAGAGGAAAAGCAACAGTAGAATCTGCCAATAACAGTAACTAATCAAGTATCTGATGGGTTATTACTTTGTAACAGTTTCAAAAACATCACGCGTAAAGTGCTTCAAGCATATCGTGAATTTTCTTTGGGAAAACTGACCTGTAAATGAACTCGGCTTTCCTTTTTATGAGGGGTTTAAAAGACCATCATTGCAAATGTTCAAGTTATTTAGTTGCAGTAGTGGATCTTTGTTATGTATGCTGGAGAAGGGATGACTGGGTTCATTGAAAGTTCTGTTTTCCTAGTAAAAATTCAGAGAATATTCAGCCTGCTTTAACCCTTATCATTCGGAATACACCAGTGTGTGAATTAAGTTTTACTAAAATAGTTCAAGGGTAGTGCCAGAATAGCTTGACGCCTAGAGGCGTCAAGCTATTCTGGCACTACCCTTGAACTAAAGCCATTGGTCTATATCCTTATCTGTAAGTACTATAATGTAGCTTGCATATGGCAGTGTACAGATTTGAAGCATTTAGCCTCAGTATGATATGAGTTAAAATAGACACATGGAAAATACCTGTTCAAACCGGCGTCACACTTTTTTTTTCAATAGGCATTGCATACTTATATAGTAACAGACTTGTGTACAGCATACAGATATTTCTTCCTTTTCTTATTTATTGTTTTTCTGTTAAAAGTTGTGAAGAACGTCTTTGTTGTGCATGACACCAGTGAGAAACAATTGACATTTTCGTTCTATTTTATTTCTTTAGAAGCATGACTGTTGTTTCCAGATTCTGCCAACAGATGTTAGAAAAGGAGGATGCCTTGCAGAGTCTGTAGTTTTGCGGACATGAGATTTAGACTCCATCTAAGATGGTGTTATAAGCTTGTGTCAGTGGTACTACAGATTTTGCATCATGTATCTTCCTTTATAATAAAATGCAAATGAGTTTTTTCATTCAAATTCAAACTAAATATATGTGCATTTTGCTTAGCTTTATTATTATTTATTTTTGGTTGCTTTTTTTCAGGCGAGCTTTGGAAGCCAAGACCAAAATCTATGAAAAAATAGCATCAAGGTCTGATATACCAGGTACATAATTATTCTTGTGCGTCCTTTTGTCATACCTTGCATGTTTAACAAACTATTCCAAATGCGGTGCGGTCTAGTCTTTAGAGATGTCTCTTAACCCTTGTCATCCTGATACACGCATTGCTTGACATTAATTTGACTATGTTAGTTCAAGGGTAATGCCAGAATAGCTTGGCGCCCGAGGCGCCAATCTATTCTGGCATTACCCTTGAACTATCATAGTTGAACTAAAACGCTTGATCTATCTCCTAATCTGTAATGTAGCTTTCATATGACATTTGAGCAAATGTAAGCAAATATGAAGCATGGAACCCCCAGGGAAAGAGGAAAAGTGGTAGGCCGAGAAACTCCTGGCGTCGAAACCTCCAAGCAGACATCAAGAGACTGGGAACCACCTGGAGTAAAATCGAAGGAGAAGCACAGGACAGGAGTCACTGGAGATCTCTTGTCGACAGCCTATACGCGGGTAGGGGTGACAGGCGTAAATAAGTAAAGTAAGTAAGTAAGCAAATATGAGCAAAGATCTGCACCAGGATGTAATGGGGTTAAAGCAGCAAAAAAGTCAGAATGAGTTGAAAAGTATGCAAGAATAATCATGCAGTAGTACCGGTAGTAGGCATCTGTCAGTCCAGAGAGACCATGAATTAGTGCCCTTAAAAATGTTGCTGTGGTCTTAAGTTGTTGAGTAACGCCTGCTGTTGCTCTATAGACCCACACAGGAATGATGGTCCCTGTTAGTTCTGGGGGACCCCTGGCTGTTCTTCCTCTTTTTCCATTTGTCTGGGTCCCTGACCTCCTACAAGTCCCCTTAGTTCTGCCTGAGTCTGTAAATTGCTCAGTTACAGTGTAATTATGCATTGGATTTTAACCCTTTGGCTGTTGGTAGCACTTTTTTCAGGTGATTCCTGCAGGAATCACCTCAACAAAGAGAACTACCGACACCCAAAGGGTTTACACATGCTGTCGGTAGTGCTTTTGTCTCGGTAGTGCTTTTTGTCTGTGATTCCTGTTAGTGTTACAGACAGCCAAAGTGTTAAAATGAGTGTTAGGTATCACAGTGCTTTGAGTGGGGCCGTCTACACTTTTCTGTAAATGACTCAGCTTATAACAAACTTGGGATATTGGCAAAAATCTTTGTCGAAGGTCACTTTGTCTTTGCATAAAAATCTTTTTCTCTCAGACGAGGATGGGAGCGAGGGATACCTGGTGGATTTTCAGAGGAAGGCAATTGACCGCGTTGTTGAAGACAGAAGGAAGGATGATGCTCGTGGCAGTGGACCAAGAAAAGATGAAGGTCAGCTGTTGGACGATGATGCAGTTGGTGTTGAGCCAGTGCTTCCACCTTCCACTCCAGATGAAGAATGGTACAGTGGTAATAAGATCGAAGGATGATTCTGATGCATAACACACATGCACGCACACACACCATATGAAATACTACAGCAGAATGTGTTTTGAATGACTACCCATATGAGAGATCACCTGTTATTAACCCTTTTTCATTCTGATACACCCATTGTTAGGAATAAATTTGACTATGAAAGTTTAAGGGTGGTGCCAGAATAGCTTGGCGCCTGAGGCACCAAGCTATTTAGGCACCACTCTTGAACGAACATGGTTGATCTAGCTCCTAATCTGTAAGGTAGCTGTCATAGTTCAGTAAGCAATTTTTTTTTTTTAAATCAGCTCCAGGATGAAATAGGTTAAAGACCATCATTTAGGTAGCTGTGGTCATCTGAATGATGCTTAGTAACACTTTTTGGTCCTTCACGACTTCTCTTGAGAGACCATGCATCTATATCTCGGACCACTCCTTCTTGCAGAAAAGATGGTGGCTCAAAATAGGTTCTTCTGTATAATATATTACAGTTATTGTGAGTGTTCACTTGATAGTTCCTGCTTTACTTGCTTTGTTTGTGTTTTTTGTTTTTTTTCTTGTGCAGGGTTGACTATGTGGATTCCTTTGGGAGGTCACGACGCTGTATGAAGAAGGATCTTTTTTATTTGGAGAAACAGGAACGACCACTGGGGAAGTAAGCAAACATCAGCCAACCTTCATCTTCCCCTCTAGACCTGTTCAATGCCAGCTGATGCAGACCGTGTTTTTGCAATTTTTGTTAATTCAACACAAAAACCCCTAGATGTCCCAGGAACATGGATTCAGCGTTAGCAAGAGGTATCGATCCTTAAGAGCCCCTGCAACTGCATGGGATCATGAGGATTTTACCTCCATTGCGCAGTAGAGAGGTGTTCATATTTTCCTGGCACTGAACAGGCCAAACTGTATGTACTTGTTTATGTTTTTTTACCCTCAGGCTATAGGCCAGATGGTCCAAAATCACAGACCACCAATTTGCGGAGCGGGCAGAGCTCCCACGATGCTGTTCTTCTCGGAGGAAATTCACTTCCTCGAAAAGTCCAACTTGTGCACCGAGTCTTTGACCCCTTCGCTGCCGGTGATCACGAATTCCACGTCTGAAACCACCACACACTGAGTGACATCAGTGTGAAAAATGCAGATGGGGGTAAATGGGGTCAGAAATAGGCATAAAAAACACCAGACCAACAAGAAACATAATTCCTCGTGAGCCCCCGCGACTGCGGGGGCTCACGAGGAATTATGTCTCTTGCAGATGGGTAGCATTCGCCTTGCCCTGGCAGTTAAGGAGTTAATGAGAGGTCATCTCTCGTACGGGCAGTGGATTAAAACAGTTTCTACTGCACTTATTTACCATTTGTGCGTATTGTGTGTAGGCATGCTGATAATCTGGGCCTGAAGCTTCCAAGCGGTGATGGCCCCACCCTTCTGTCTGATGACATGCGACGGGAACTCCGCAGACAGCAGTGGGAGAAAGAGACCCAGGAGGCTGCCAATGGACCTATCCATTATGCTAATGTACAATTTGATGGTATGTTACGGCATTCTTGTACCTAGCTGCATGGACTAATGTGCATATGATGCTAAGTTCTGCCATTTGTGTACCTGTTTACGGTGGCCACTTGATGGAACCACCACCTGTCTCTTGCAAACATCTGTCTAATATGATCATTTGTTCCTGCATCCAAAACAACAGGAGATGGATAGACCCTGTAGGCACCAAGTTATTCCAGGACCAGACAGTTCCAAGACGGTGCCAGAATAAATTGGTGCCTCTTATTATTTTCATGCCAGATTATCCTGATACCACCATTGAACTGTCAGGGCTGATCATTATTTATTAAATGTCATCATAGTCTTCAGAGGACAACTCCTGCATGTAAGAATGTTAGGGCTCGGTGTATTAAATGGCCATTGTTGTAATTGTCTTTTCTTTTTTTTGGGGGTGTGTGCTGTTGTTGTTTGTGGGGGGAGGGGGGGGGGGGTAGAGGAGGGAGTGTATTTTTTTTTTTGGTGACACTTATGCGATAATGAAAGCGAGTCTATGTATTGGGCCATCTGTCGTGTCATGCATCTAGCGTCCATTGCTCGTCGGTCATTCGTGGTAAACTTTAACATTGGCATTTTCTCGAAGACTATTCAAGACGCAGATTTCTAACTGGGCTCAAGTATACTTTGTGGCAAAACCTTTCTAAAGATACCAATTTTAGTGATGTCTAGTAAAGATCAAGGTCACAGGGGGCCCCAGAAATAGGTCCAAAATAACCATATTTTGACTTCTTTCCCTCAAATACTATTTTCAACTTCAAACCCAAACTTGGCACAGAGATACCTGATGATAAGACCTTTCTATGCATATTAATTTGGACGACCCCTTGGAAAGGTCATTACAAGAGGTTGGCAAATGTGTGAAAAATGCCAATTTTTTTTTTATAGAATTGTACTTTTCAACAAAAGTTTTGCAAACTTTGCAGTCAAATTTGGCCTAAGGTTTGCTCATGATAAGACAATTCTATGCATGCTAATTTCCTTGACCTTTCACTAAGGTCAAGGGTCATGGGAGGTTGACAAATGTGTGAAAAATGAACATTTCTTGAGAAAACATAGATTTTGTTGTTTTAGAATATAATTCTTTACTTCTGTTAAGACACTTGAACACTTGCTCATTCCAGTGACCTGTTGGAGAGGTCAAGATCAGAAAGATCAAACTTATTATGTGGATTGGTTATACATGTGAGCCATAAGGGTTTTCCTTTCTTGTTTTAATTTTTGTATGTGGGATGAAAATATTTTAATTTTGTGTGTGCAGAGATTCGCTCCCATGGTGTTGGCTACTACCAGTTTTCCAAAGACAGCAACCTGCGTGATGAACAGATGGCAACATTGAACAAGCTGCGTGAGCAGGTACTGATAGACTAGTTAAGAAAATATCCGGAGGGAAGGTCAGTGTTCCTGATAACACTAGGCTCTGTATCTGAGATGCAGATGTGGCAATCTAATGTAGAGAAGTTTTGAAAGAGGGTATTACTGACACAGAGTATTTGGTTAGCAATGCATCACCAGCATATCATGTCAAGCCGCTCTGAAGCAAGAATAATAGTTGTGACAGATATTTCAAAAGTAGGTCGAGGTGGAGGGGGGGGGGGGGGGGGGGGGGGGGTCCTAACTCGTAGCTCGTTAGCCTATCTCGTTAATACAACAAATATTGTGATGTGATCATTAAAACATTTTTTTTTTTTTTTGTCAGATGATGAACATGTTCATTTGTGTTCTAGTTGATATATTAATGTTTATTTGCATTTCAGATAATAAACACATTTTTGTGTGTTTAGATGATGTGAACACATTTATTTGTGTTTCAGACTCAGGAAGAGCGCATGAGGAGTGAGAGAATCAAGGAAAAGCGCAAGGCGGCACTGGACGCCCGTCTAGCAAAGGTCAAACAACGTCGAAAGATGAAGGGGGGTGCTGCGCTCGGAATGGAGGACAATGGTTGGTTTTCTTTCCCTTTGATAGAAACGTGTGGATTCCTCAGCTTTTTCTTCTGTCCACAGTTTACTGTACAACCTTCAGTTTTCTCATTTTTGATGACAGTATCATCTTGTTCCTGAAACTGTGACCAGCATTGCTGGAAATGATTTGGGATATTCTTTGAGCCCCACGTGCATGCAGCCACCAGTAATGTAAACAATACTGAGCGCTGCATACACATGCATGTTAAACATCCAGTCATATCTTTAACTTTCAGAAGATGCTGCAGACGGCGAATCTCCATCAGAAAAAGTGACGCCTCCAAAAGAAGAGAAGGCAGAGCCAGAACTTTTGACTCGAGACGACAGCTTGCGACACGGGGCACCTGTTAGAGAATGGGACATGGGCAAAGAGAGTAAGTATAGTGACGCGCAACAGAAATGCAACATTTTTGGAATCATTGGAAACACTTTTTGCAAAAGAGATGCAACATTTATGGAATCATTTGAAACACTTCAGTTTGTTTTTTCAAAATACATTACCGATGGCATTACTATCTGGGAATACACTCTATTGCCTATAGATTTCAGCAAAATTGTGTGTAGCACACAACTGGGGAGGAGACACCGGGGATCCAAGCACTATGACCCCGGGTGGCCTCCCCTTACTACCCTATCCCGGCGAGCACAGGGCGACCTCGTCAGTTTCACTCATAGCTCGACCGGGGACGGTCGAGTTTTTGCCTTTCTCCGTTCTACGGGTTTCAGTGGTTTTTGACTGTGGGCTTGAATTGGAGTCTTCGATTCAGCCCTGGACTCACTACATTCGTGGTTTTTCCTTGACAATTGGACTCATTGTGACCTGTGCGCCGACCGGTTTACCGGCTCTGACTTTGTGAGTTCACCCTTGGCTTGGCCTTGGGGTTCGACGACGCACGTGACTTGTGCCCGGCTGTTTTGTGCACGGTTGACTTTCTTCGCCGGCGTAGTTGGTTTAGGGCCTTTTGGCTTCTTCTGTGTCGAAGACTTGCCGCCGTGCGGGGACTTCCAGTGGCCGGATGTTGCACGACTCTTGCTTGCCGTGTTCGGGCTGTGCTTCGGACGGAACGTGTGACGGTGGCGCCGCTTGGACGGAAGACCGGTGTTCGCGCAGGTGGGACTTCTTCAGGCGCGGGATCCTCCACGGGTGTACGTACTTCCCTCGGCGCATCGGGCTTTCCGGCCCACAGGTAAGTCCCCTTCTGGTACCGTTACCTCGCAGGTTCTCCCTCCCCTCTCCGACTCTTCGGAGCAGGGTAGGCGAGTTCGGAGTCACGCTCCCCACGCTCTGCTTAGTTAGCGCGTGGCTTGAGCCCATTTTGGTTCCCACCCCCCGCTCTGCTTCGGGCGAGCGGTCTGGGAGAGATGAGCGTTCGTCGGCCACCCCCGGCTCTTCGTCTCCGGAGCGGGGACGGGTGACGGAACGCATAAGAAAGAGAGTAAACGTGATAAGAAATGCTCTCGCTCACGCACCGAGGCTTCGGAACGTGATGAGACCGTTAGTAATGCTGCCTCCCCGCTCTGTATTTTCCGAACGGGCATGGCATGCTTCGCTTTCTTCCCCCCCCCGCCCGCCCCGTCTCGCCTGGGCGGGCCCGGGGTGTGGTTGACTCTCGCCCCCCACGCTCCGAGGAGTCGGAGCGGGGGTCGCGTGCACATAATGGTCCCCTCCCCGCTTCGCTTCGCCTGAGCGGGCTTGGCGTGACCGTAGACTGTCCCCCCCCCCCCCCCCCCCCCCCCCGTCTCGTATCGACCGGACGGGCCCGGTGTGACTTGGACCCTCGCCCTCCCCCCCCCCCCCCCTCGCTCCGAGGCTTCGGAGCTGGGGCAGCGGGCTCATAAATCGTCCCCTCCCCGCTCCGCCTTTCCTGAGCGGGCTTGGCGCGACCCTAGACTGTCCCCCCCCCCCCGCCTCGTATCGACCAGGCGGGCCCGGTGTGACATCGCGCGTCCTCCACGGTCCGAGACATCGGACGGGGGGCCGCGTGCCCGGTATTTGTCCCCTCCCCGCTCCGCCTGTCCTGAGCGGGCTAGGGGAGACTATTGGCGGTCCCTCCCCCCCCCCCCTCGCACCGGTTCTCCCGGGCGGGCCAGGGGTGACCAGGCCACTTCCTCGGTATTCCGATCGCGGTTTGTCGCTTACGTCGGCTGCCGCGTGCGGATCCCGACTTCGAGGTGGACCGTCGCTTTGCCACGGTCCCTCCGTCGCCGCGGCGCGCCTCTTTGCGTGCGTCGCGGGCGGCTGCGTCTACCTCGCGCGCGGCGGTGCGGCGCTCTCGTAGCCGCTCGCCCTTTCGTCTTTGCCGCGAGAAGATCAGTTTTGGAACGGACGTCCTCAGCCTTCATCCGTCGGACTCGGCCTCGGCGATCTTCTTGCAGGACTCGGCGGCTGGTTCTCCTTCCCGCCTTTTCCGCTGTCGCGTCGGCCTCCGCCTCGTCAGACGTTGCCGGCCCTTCGCTCGGATCACAGACGGTCCACGCTCTGGGTGAGGCTTCAAGGCTTATCGCCAAGTCCCTACCGCCCGACGTCTGTCCGCCTGCGCCTCCTCCGAAGAGACAGGCTTTGGCCATGGTCGACGCGCAGAAGCAAGTCCAGCGCCGCAAGTCCCTCCCGCAAGCCGGCTTCCGGGACCTCACTGATGCTTCTCCGCCCAGCTGCGTAACGACGCTTTCGGCGACACGGGATACTTTACCGCCGCTCGATCGCCGGTGGGAATCAACTTAAGCTTCCGCCAGGCCTGGTACGCTGGACACTCCCAAGCCTTCGCCATACCTTTTCCAGCGGTGGATGCGGCGGCCTTACTACAGGCGGGCGGCCGCAGGCTCGTCCAGAACTCGTGGCCTCGGCCTCTCGACAGGATCGCCTCCTTAGCGCGGAACTCGCTGGCGTGCTCGGGTTTGGAACTGGCTACCCAGGCAGCACTGCAGTGCCTACAGGCTACGTGGGACCTGGAGGCTCAGTCCCCGCTTCGTGACGTGCAGTCCATCCTGATAGCGGCCAACCGGTCCGCCTACCATTCTTCCGCCACCGCCAGGGCAGCAGCTGCCAAATGCGACCTCTGGAGCAGGGATACCCTTGCGCCTCTGCTCGGACCTTCCCTTGTCAGTGAAGACCCAGCTCCGTCAAGCCCCCTTAGGTGGTCCTCAGCTGTTCGGCGACACTTGGCACACCATTAAGGAATCTTCCAAGGACTTGTGGCCCAAGCCTGCATCTAACCCAGCCTCGACCCGCTTTCGCGCCCCCCGCACGGCGGGGGTCGTGCCCAGCGGTCCTTCAGGCCCTCCTTTCCTACAGTCGGATCTTCACGAGGTCTGGCCCGTCCATTCCAGGCTACTCAGGCCGGCCCCGCCCCTCGCCCTGCTTGGCCCCGCAGTGCCCGTAGATCGGGCCGCGGTCGGGATCATTGACTCGCCCCCGCCTCCGCCCCCGCCTCAGTAATCGGGCCTCCCGTCGGCGGGCGGCTGTCGCTCTTCAGCGATCTTGGAGATCGCTGTTCCCGGACGACCCCTGGATTCTTTCCACCGTTACCGCAGGCCTGCAACTTCGTTCCTGTCGCCTCCGCCTCTTCGCAGAGCACCCATGTGGACCCAGTAACCGCTCGACGGCACACAGGCGGACGCTCTGCGCGGGGAAGTGGCGACCCTCCTCACCAAAGCGGCGACAGAGGTGGTTTCGCGGCAGGACTCTCCGGCGTTCTACAGCCGACTCTTCTAGTTCCCAAACCAGGCGGCAAGTGGCGTCCAGTTATCGACTTATCAGCTTGGCCCCTCGCTTTGGCCCCTCGCTTCAGGATGGAGACGGCCAGGACACTCCGTGCGGCCCTCCGGCCGATGGACTTGCGATCAGCCTCGATCTGTCAGACGCCTATCTGCACGTCCCGATTCATCCGTCGTTTCGCCGGTACCGTCGGTTTGACTTGGGGGGATCGTCTACCAGTTCTACGCCCTTCCTTTCGGCCTCAACATCAGTCCGTGGGTGTTTACAAGACTGCTCGACGCCGTGATACCCTTTTTCCGTCAGCGCTCCTTGAGCCCGGCCTCCATTTACTTGGACGACCTTCTACTGCGCAACTTGGTTTCCGCAGCCCTCCAGACGGACAGGGATGCCCTGCTTTCCCTTCTGCGTCGTCTAGGTTTCCTACTCAATTGGGGAAATCCGATCTTCTCCCTCTCGACGTTTCGGGAGATGGAATTCCTGACCGGCCTCAACCTTGCCCGCCTGCCTCTGGCCAGGCGACAGAAGATCGTCGACTTGGCGACTGCGATGGGGATGGGATCCTCCTTCACCGCCAGGGTCTGGCTTCAACTCCTGGGCCTCCTCAGTGCGGCTGCGGACCTGCTTCCCTTGGGCAGACTTTATGCTCGGCCTCTCCAGCTACGTCTCCTTCTTCACTGGCGACCCTCGGGCGCTCTGTTGGATCTAGTACCTGTCACGCCTCTGGCTCGTCCTCACCTCGAGAGGTGGGCGGACCTCGCTTGGCTGGCTTCGGGGGTGCCCTACACTCCCCGCCGCCTCGGTGGTCTCTCTGTACAGAGGCGAGCTAGGCCAGCTGGGGCGCGCACCTGTTACCGGATTTCTCTCGGCCTCGGGCGTTGGCTTCGGGAGCTGTTAGGGAATCACGTCAACTGGCTGGAGCTGAAGGCAGTTGGGTTGGCATTCGACGTTTGGCAGGAGACCTTGGCCAATCAGGACGTCCTCGTGCTCTCCGACAACTCGACGGTGGTGGCTTACATACAGAATCAGGGTGGCACTCACTCGCCCTCCCTTTGCATTCTTCGGTACCACCTTCTCCTCTGGTGCAGGGATCGAGGCATTGCCCTACGAGCCCGCCACATCCCTGGCCACCTCAACGTGATGGCGGACGCCCTGTCTCGTCGCGGACAGTTGCTCCACACGGAGCGGTCCCTACGCCCGGATATTTTTCGCCTGCTCTGCTCTCACTGGGAAACGCCGCTAGTGGATCTGTTTGCCACCAGATGAAACAGCCAGCTCCCGGTCTACGTCTCGCCAGTCCTGGATCCACTCGCTTGGGCAGTGGACGCGCTCCCATTCCTTGGGTCGGCCTGATTGCTTACGCCTACCCCCCGTCAGTCCTCGTTCCGAAGGTACTGCGGAAGCTTCTGGGATGCTCGGCGGTCCTCCTGCTGGTGGCCCCCCTTCAACTGGACCAAGAGCTGGACCACGGACCTCCTCGCGCTTGCGACGGACCCTCCTCTGGAGCTTCCTACCCCTTCCACGATGCTCAAGCAGCCCCGTCAGCGGCTTTTCCATCCGTGCCACGTACGCCTCCGCCTACACGCTTGGAGGTTGTCCGGCACGCCCGCGCCGCTAGAGGTTCTCGGATGCAGCAGTGGCGGCAATTGCAGCAGCCCGCAGACTCTCTACAAGGAAGGTGTACGAAGGCGCGTGGAGGGTCTTTCAGACCTGGTGCACCTCCCATGGGCACCCTCCCACTAACCTAGCCTCCCACCAACTGGCGGAGTTCTTCCTGGGGCTCTTCGACGACCGGGGCTTAGCCCCGGTCGCCATCAAGGGCTACCGCGCTACGATCGCGGACATCTACCGTCACCGGTGTCTTCCGGACCCAGGCGCCTGCAAGGATCTGTCGAATTTCTGGCTCACTTTGAACTCCGACGTCCGGTTTCACGTTCCCTAGTACCCCGGTGGGATCTTGCCTGGGTACTGACGTGGTTGAATACGGACCGGTTGAGCCCCTCCCCTTGGCTCGGTTCTCAGACTTGACCCGGAAAACCTGTTTCCTTCTGGCTCTCGTTACAGCGTCCCGAGTCAGCGAGCTTCACGCGCTCTCGATGCTCCCAGCCTGGTTGCGGTTCGTTCCGACGGCTCTGCGCAGCGGCTCTCCGATCCGTCCTTCCTGGCCAAGAACCGCCGCCCCGCGGCGGCCCCTCAGATGCTGACTATACGGCCCCTCCATGGAGCGGACCTCTCCCCTGGATCGGGGCAACAGGACCCAGTGCGGGCGCTAACGATTTACCTGCGCCGCTCTCAGCCGCAGCGCCGGGGGCGCGCGCGCCTCTTCTTACCTTGTCCGCGGGCAGACGCCACATCTCGGCCCAGATCGTGTCATCCTGGCTGCGGTGGGTGATTAGGTCAGACTACCTAGACCTCTCCCCACGCGGCGCTGAGCCTTTACAAATCCGGGCGCATGAAGTGAGAGCAGTAGCCGCCAGTCTAGCCCTGGACCGCAACTGCTAGGTCAAAGATATCGTGGCAGCGGGTGGCTGGCGCTCCGACTCCACTTTCGCACGCTTCTACCTTAAGAGACCTATCCGGCTGACGTGACTCCCTGGCACGGGTGGGCGACATCTCCGCGGCCCAGCACTCCCTCCGAGCGCTACTGGTGTCTTAGGCACATCATAGCTGAAATCGTCGGGAGTTCTCTCTCGAGGGGGCCGGCGGAGTGGTTGGGTTTTGGTTAGATACGGCACCCTCCGCCTGTTCGCCATTCTCCCATATAGTAATGCCATCGGTAATGTATTTTGAAAAAACAAATGAATTTTTTTTCTAAAATGTATTTTTTGGAAAAATACTTACCGATGGCATTACTCGAATGGCCCTCCCGCCTGCCCCGCTTGCCTCTTGTGGCTATGTGTGAAACTGACGAGGTCACCCTGTGCTCGCCGGGATAGGGTAGTAAGGGGAGGCCACCCGGGGTCATAGTGCTTGGATCCCCGGTGTCTCCTCCCCAGTTGTGTGCTACACACAATTTTGCTGAAATCTATAGGCAATAGAGTGTATTCCCAGATAGTAATGCCATCGGTAAGTATTTTTCAAAAAAATACATTTTAGAAAAAAAATTCATGTTTCCTATGATTTCATAATGTCGCATTTCTTTGCTCGTCGGTATAGTTTGTATTCATAACATTGTGTCCTAACTCAATAGGCAAGCCTCATTGGGCGAACATTAGCTGCAGTTGGTCTGCTGCATATGATGTCAACTTAATAATCTTTTGTATAATGGGAAGGTTGAAATTCACACATTTTCAAGTTGCTCTCTCAGGACTATGTTACACTTCAGGTGACGGAACAGCCACGTGACAAACTGTTCTTACCTTTTCCATTATAGTTCCATGTGAGCTGTAATGAGAATATCCCTTTTGGGACAATACATATCTTGAATCTATAATTATGGTTGGGTATGACTTCATCATGGCCATAGGAAGAACTCAGACTGAACAGGATTGTGAAAACCACCTCCAGCGTTCATAGGCAAAGATCTCCCAAGCCTGGACTCTCTACTGGCTGTGTCTCTTGACAAGGGCAAGCCTCATTGCTGTATAGCCCTCACACCCTACTGAGTTCTTTGACCTTTTAACATCTGGCTGAACCAGAACAAGCAGATTTAAAAATAGAGGGAGCCTGATCAGGGAGTGTACACTTGCATGTGCTTTACTATATAAACTATGAGGAATAAAAAAGCGAAAAAGAAAGGAACCATTAAAACGTTAATAATTTGATTACAGATCGAAGTGAATGTTGTCAGCATGTGCAGCAAGCTTAGCAGTACTAGCCGTTGTTTTACCCACCGCACTGTGCGATTAGTGCTGAGTCACCCTTCTCTGCACGGGGTCAGCATGCGTCATGTGACCCACTTGAACCATGTGCAGAAATGTGAACATCAGCTCACGCTACTCGGTGAACCCAGGCTATAAATGCTCTGCGTAGAAAATGTTTTTTAAAAAGTCCAAATCTGTTGCTAAATCAAGATGCCAAGACTTTCAGCCCAAGATCGTGAAAGAGCACTGGGACGTCTGGATGCAGGGCACAGCAGGTCGCTATCGCTCTGGGCATGCATGTCTCCACTGTTTATCGCCTTAAGAGCCGTTTCCAGACAACCATCAACACTAATGATCGTCCGAGGAGCGGCAGGCTGAAGGCAACAACAGCAGCACAAGACCGTATTATCCGACATCAGCATATCAGAAATCCCTATGAGACCGCTGCCAACGCGGCCAGAAACGCCCTTGGCAGGCACGGGAGACCGATTAATGCCCGCAAAATACATCGAAGGCTGATTTTAGGAGAGCTCCATTGCAGGCGTCCAGCTAGACAACCCATCTCGACTGCTTGGCACCGCCAGAACCGTCTTCAGTTGACGCAATACCACATCAAATGGTGTCATCGTAACTGGCACAGGGTCCTCTTCACTACGAAAGCAGGTTCTGCATTGATCCGTCTGATGGCCATGTCAGGATCTGGCGAAGACATGGACAGTGGTTTCGAGCTGCTGACATCTTGCAGCAGAGCAGATGGGGAGGTGAAAGCGTGATGATATGGGGTGCAATCGGGGTTAACCAGCAAATAGGACCTGCGGTCATCCAAAACATCAGCCGAGGATGAAGAAATGGCGTCAATGCTGACCGGTACATCAACCAAGAGCTAAGACATTATGCGGTGCCATTCTTCCAGCGTCACCCAAACCACCTGTACCAGCAAGATAATGCACGGCCGCACACAGCACGTCACACTGTGGTCTGCGCCACCTGACACGAAGAGAGGTGGTCGCAACTGTGGTACTTCTATCGCCGCAAACGCCTGTCGACGGCCCGGGAACAGACTCCTTCTACCGCTCCCATGGCCTCCATGCTTGCTTCGACACGTGTTCCTCCAGTGGTGGATGAGGGACGGTCGATACCTCCTGCTACGGTCGTCTCCAACACTCGTACTTCGCACGGACGACGCGTCAGCTTGGGGAGCGATGTGATTAAGACTTTGATACCTGTCCCTCAAAGCACATACACGACCCGCCTACCTGACCGTGCTGGCCCAGGAAACGGCATGGCGTCTGCTGTACATCCGTCACTTAAATTGACTCTGACAGAGAACCATTTACATGCACGTCAGCCTTCCAGCCCCCGGACCGTCGTGAAGTACCCGGAGTCTGGAATGGGCTCAGAACGTTTAGGGTCCCGCCTGTCAGGTGCTGTTGATGGGTGTCGCCCTCCTAAAGATAACACGCCCTGCCTACCCCCCATTGCGGGAGGGGTACTCAGGGCTCGTGGTCATGCACGTACAAGCAGACAAAGGAACAGCAGGCCAAGGACCCGTACTTGCTCCCGAGATAGATCTTCGCATCCTCGGACTGACTCTCGTAGCCGTCGCGACCGCCGTCACTCGCGTTCTACCGACACGTCAGATGTGGCTTCCTCGATCCGCCAGTGCTCGGCGTGGCGCTCTAGGCGTGACTCTTCTCCAAGCGCCTTGCACCGCTACTTGTCTCGGTGCTCGCCTTCGGCCGACCGGCACCCTTCTCGCCGTTCTTCTGCCTTCAGACGGCCGCGGTCCCCCCGTCGTAGTCGTGCTCCGCGAAATCGCCGTTCTCCGCGTCGCAGACCCAGTTCGTCGCTTTGGCCCTCGCGGGATCCCTCCTCCCGACAGCGATCTCGGGAGCGGACCCCCCCCCCCCCCCCACCTCCTGCGCCTCTGCCTCTCGGCGGAATGCTACTTCTGTCTCCTCCGCCCTCCGTCGTAGTGTGGAGTTGCTCCCTCGTCGCTCCCCCACACCCCCTTCTGATGACGGCTTCCTCAGCTTGGCCCCGGAGGATTCTGTGTCAGTGCTCCTTGGGGATGCCGAGGCAGCGGATTCCAGGCGCTCTTCCTCGCGGGACGACTCCTCGTCGCTACCGACCCTCGCGGGACCTAGGTTGGAGACACTACGGACCTTGGATGAGGCGGCTCGCCTTATCTCCGCATGCCTTCCCCCGGAAGATTGCCCGCCATCCCCTCCACTCAAGAGGAGAGCGTCAGCCCTTTGTGGATGCTGAGCGTCACACAAAACGTTCAAGTCACTTCCTCAGCCTCCTGGTTTCCGCGATCTGCGCGACGCCTTCACGGCCCATCTGCAACAGGGCGCCTTGGGCAATAATGGCTTTCTCCGACTCCAAGTGGCCAGCGGACTTGGCCATCGCCTTCCGACAGCGGTGGTACTCCGGTCACTCGCAAGCCGTCTCCTGCCCTCTTCCGGAAGTGGACACCACCCCCCCCCCCCCCCCCCCCCCCCGCGCTCGCCCTGGTCGGTGCCTCCCGGCTTCGGCTACCTTCGCACGGCATCGACAGGACAGCCTCCCTGATTTGCACTCGTCGGGGTTTCTGGATCTTGCCACCCAGGCCTTGGTTCGATGGGTCGAGGAGGCCTGGCAGCCTTCTCTTATGCCGCTCCTTGGGGATCGTTTGGCCCTGGCCTTTTCTGCCAGTCGTGCGGCATACCACACCTCGGTCAACGCTATGGCTGCGACCTGTTGCGTCGGGATGCCCTCCTACGCGACTGTGCCCTCCCGGCCAACGTGACGAAGCAGCTTCGACAGGCTCCACTGGGGGGTTCCCTCTGTTTGGCCCGACTTGGCAGTTGGTCAAGGATGAACATAAGGACGTGTGGCCCACCTGGCCCCACCCCCGCCGGTCCCCGGATCGCCTGTCGCCCTAGGCGGGGCCGGACCCACTGACTTCCTTCTTCCGCCCCCGCCGTCCATTCCCGTATCTCTGCTCAGCGGGCGGCTTGCCTCCCACAGCGATGTGTGGCAGTCGCTGCTGCCAGACGACCCTTGGATCCTATCCACTGTCTCCGAGGGACAGCTATCCCGTCGGACCAGCTCAGAGCTGACGCCCTGCGCGGCGCGGTCACCGCTTTGCTCCGAAAAACCGCCACGGAGGTGGTTGCGTGACAAGGCTATCCAGCGTTCTACAACCGGCTTTTCGTGGTGCCCAAACCAGGCGGCAAGTGGCGTCCCGTCATCGGCCTCTCTGCGTTGAACAGATTCATCGTGGCGCCGCCCTTTTGCATGGAGACCGCTCAAGCCCTGCGCGCTGTGGTTCAGCCCATGGACTTTGCCGTCAGCTTGGATCTCTGGATGCCTTTCTCCACATCCCCATGCACCCGGCCTCCCGACGTTACCTCCGCTTCGCCTTCGAAAGGGTCGTCTACCAGTTCGTGCGCTGCCCTTCGGTCTCAACCTCAGCCCTGGGGTCTTCACCCGCATCATGGACGCAGTGGTCGCCACGGCCAGGCGGACATCGTTGAGCCCCACGTCGAACTACCTGGACGATCTCCTTCTCTGGGACCAGTCTGAGGGCACCTTGCGGGTCGACCGGGCTGCGTTTCTCCTTCTCGTCAGGCTCTGCTTCCTGGTCAACGCGGGGAAATCCGACCTCACGCCGTCTCATCGCTTTGTCCATCTGGGAATGGAATTCTGCACCAACCTCACCCTCGTCCGGTGTTGCCAGAGCAACGCGTTCAGAAGTTGGTGACCTTTTGCGCGACAGGTGTCTCAGGAGACGGCGATCCCCGCCATGCGCTGGCTTCAGCTTCTGGGACTGATGAGTGCGGCAGCGGACCTGCTTCCCCTGGGACGTCTCCACTCCCGACCGATACAGCTGCACCTGCTTCTCCACTGGCAGCCCTCGACGGACGACCTCGAGGCTCCGGTTCCGGTGCTGCCTCTATGCTCCGTCCTCACCTTCTCCGCTGGGCAGATCCCTTCTGGCTTGCCGTGGGCGTTCCCCTCTACTCTCCGCCTCCCCGACTGTCCCTGTGCGTCAACGCGTCTCTCCAGTTGGTGCGCTCACCTGCTACCGGAGTTCTCTACAGCCTCCTGCGTCTGGCCCCTGGATCTGCTGGTGCGGCACATCAACTGGTTGGAGTTGAAGGCGATCTGGCATGCCCTGCTCATCTGGGAAACACGGCTGCGATAACAAGAGCTGCTGGTTCTCTCGGACAACTCCACGGTCATCGCCTACATCCAGAAGCAGAGAGGGACTCGCTCTCCCTCGCTCTGCATGCTACTCTATCGGGTGCTCCGCTGGTGCGAATATCGGAACATCACTCTCCATGCGCGTCACATCCCCAGCCATCTGAATGTTCTCGCGGACTCAATCTCGCGTCGCGGTCAGCTACTTCACACAGAGTAGACACTTCGCCCGGACATCTTTCGGATGATCGGAGCGGCGTGGGAGGCCCCCATGGTCGATCTGTTCGCGACGAGATGGAACCACCAGCTGCCAGTCCTCGTCTCGCCAATTCCAGACCCTCTTGCTTGGGCTGTAGACGCTCTCTCCATCCCTTGGGACGGCTTAGTCCCCGACGCCTACCCCCCGACAGTGCTCATCCCCAAAGTCCTCCTCAAGCTCCGGGGATGCAACACGATCCTGTTCCTGGTGGCTCCTCTTTGCTAGACAAGTCGTGGACCACGGACCTCCTGACCCTCGCCCCGGGCCCCCCGCTGCGGCTTCCCGTGCCTCGCACATGCTCAAGCAACCCCGGCAGGCGCTTTTCCACCCGTGCCCCGAGCATCTCCTCCTCCACGCCTGGAGATTGTGTGGCAGGCCCTCGCCTCTAGAGGCTTCTCAAGTGCGCCAGTGGAGGCTATCGCTACAGCTCGCAGACCCTCGACCAGACGAGTGTACGACAGCAAGTGGCGCGTCCTGTGCGACTGGTGTGGTGACAAGCTCCTCTTTCCCACTGATATGACAGTTCCCCAGCTGGCGGACTTCTTCCTCTGGCTCATTCGGGGTTATTTGGCCATGATCGCAGACACGTATCGGCATTTGGGACGCCCCAACCCGGGTGCCTGCAAGGACCTCTCGGACCTGATGGTGCATTTTGGGCTACACCGGCCCGCTCTTCGCTCGCTGGTACCGTGCTGGGACCTTCCGCGGGTGCTTACTTGGCTCAACTCCGCCTGCTTCGAACCGATCCACATGATGCGGAAAACCTGCTTCCTACTGGCTCTCGCCTCCGCTTCCAGGGTCAGCGAGCTACACGCCTTTTCAGCGTGGCCGGCATGTTTGCAGTTCCGGGCGGACGGCTCGGTTCATCTGCTCCCTGATCCGGTGTTTCTCGCCAAGACCCGATCTCCTTTGACTGCTCCTCAGGTGGTCTCCATTCAACCTTTGCGAGACCCAGACTCCACCCGTGCGTTCCGACAACAGGACCCGGTGAGAGCTCTACGCGTTTACATGCGCCGGACCAAGCCGCTATGCAGGGGACGCACCCGCCTTTCCTCCCTCTGTCCCCAGGTAGAAAGGACATCTCGGCCCAGACGATATCCTCCTGGCTCCGATGGGTGATCTGCTCTGCCTACCAAGATCTCGCCCCTGACAAAGCCACACGAATGCACTTCAGGGCGCACGAGGTTAGAGCCATGGCTGCTAGCCTCGCATTCGACCGCAACTGCACGGTCAAGGTCATTGTGGCGGCCATGGGCTGGCGAGCAGAGTCTACCTTCACCCAATTCTACCTGAGGGACCTCTCCAGCCAGCGCCAAAACCTTTCACTGGTGGGAGACATCGCAGCGGCGCAACACTCCCTCCCGGCGCCCTAGGCGCCGTCAGTATCTTCGCTAAAATTATCGGGAGGTTGCTTAACCCTTTGAACCCGAGCGGTCTCGTATACCGTTGAATCCGGGAAACCGCTACAGCGGTTTCAGGTGTTTCGAATCACGCGCGCGGTGACGCGCATCGTCGCTCGCATGACCTCGGTGGCCGCGCGGTAACTGGGCCACATCCTGTTTACTTAACCGATATCCTGCCAGTGCCAAAGTGTGTTCCTCTTGCAGTTTTTGAGGTACTAGTGTGTAATTTTGTGATAATGTCAAGTGATTTTGAGAGTGATGATGACTTGTGGTCGGACAATGAATTTTGGGATACCGGACAGTTTGACTTGTTGGACAGCGATATCTTTGACCCACCGGCACTAGACACACGTTTTCACGGTCAGCCGGCCGTGAATGACACTGACACCGACAGTGACATTGAGCTACAATCTGACGACGAAGACGATGATTCTGATGATTGCCTCTTTTTTACCTGGCGCCCACCTTCACCTGGGCTGCTGATTTACCGCGGCATGGTGACGTAGGTGACAGTGTGGACACCAGTGACAACAATCAGGATGTATATAGTATGTATAGACACGGTAGTATTGTTAGCGACTCACAAACTAATGTGCATATAATTGTGACAGCAACTGAAAACAGTAAGCGTTGTGGAACATTTTCTCTTGTGTGCTGTGGATATACCGTATCAACGACAGGTGTAGAGAAGGACATCTAGAGACCAGGTAGGTTTGATTGTACATTGCATAACGTCCCGACAGCAACAAGACTTTCTCAGGACGTGCCTGCACTGCTTGTGAAAAAAAAACTAAACAGAACATTGAATGTATGTCGCCAGCCGGTCCAATACATTAAATGAACCTAACACATGGGGCCTTAATAAAGCTACGACCATTTAGCAACACACATCCAATATCAAGAGGTACAGGCAGTGCAGACAGTAGGGAGAGTTTTAAAAAGGCAAATACAGGTGAATGGACAAAGGGTAGACAGAAACACATGCCCCAGAATAGAGAGGAAAACCCACCCTGTGGGGCTGACCAGGGTGACCCTGGGAACTAAAAAGTAGTTAACCCTACCCAAGTCCCCCAGGGAGACCAGGTAGGGGACAATACAGTGTATCGGCATGCTGGCAGTGCATGAGCAGTAATGTGGCACTATGACTGACATCATAGTTAGTGTTGCATGGAGCTAGATAATTATTCTCAGTATGAAGCATCCAACTTTTTCAGGTTTTTCTCTCACCTGTCACTATTTTCGTCACCCAGCACTGTGAGTGTGACACAGTCTTGTAACATAGACAAAACAATAGTTCGTCCAATGACAAGTCTGTACATACGTTTCTGGTGATATCTGCAATAGTTATTTTTTTATTTTTATTATTACTTAATCTGAGGTACCCATATCTAGACTAAAAGCTCTCAAATAAAGTCAGGGCTGAAAGGAATACAGTCTTGTTATATACTCAGGGTTCAAAGGGTTAAGGAGGGCGGGCCTAGTTGCCTGTATTGCGGGTTAGGGGCATTATAGCGGCACCCACCTCCTCTTCGTAATTCTTCCATACAGTAATGTCATCGGTAATGTGTTTTGAGAAAACAAATGTATTTTTCTTTAAAATGTATTTTTTTGAAAAATACTTACCGATGATATTACTCGGATGACCCTCCCACCTACCCCACTTGCCGCCGGTCCGCTCAGAAACTAAACTGAGTGCTCACGATAAGGCGCGTACCCGTATGGGGATGAAGGGGAGACTACTCGGGTTACTGCCTAGCTATGGCGCCCCTCACCTGCCAACACTGCCCTATATGTACACAACAAATTTTGGCTAAAATTAGGCTAGCGTAGACACGATTCCATACAGTAATGTCATCGGTAAGTTTTTTTTTTTTTTTAAATACATTTTAAAGAAAAATACATTTTACTGCCATAATGTTACTTCCCTTCGATTCAGCAATTGGCTTGTAATATAGGTGTTTGTATATGTGTGTACGATTTTGTCTTTAACTGTACACATATAAATGCTGGAAGGGCCCCCATGAAAGAACCCCTGCCAAGTACTTTCAGTACTCAGGGGATGCAACTCTTCGTGTTAGTGAATTAATCTACCAGTGGAACGTGGCTTTCACTCCGAGTGTGCATTTCTGTCGAAGGTTTGTCCAGCTTATCACATTTTGAGTATTTTTTATTTTTTTTTAAAAATGAAATATGAGCCCTAAGTAGCACATAACTCATGCATGTAACATTTGTGTTGTGTAACCCCCTCAGTTTTTAATTATCTGGCCCGTTTCTCCGTCATTTTGACTGTGGTCAGAGGTACAGCCTACGTAGGGCTTTCGCTTGGAATTTTCTGTCGTTTATATTATCTAACTTATCCAAGTTTTGAGTTACATTTTGTATAAAATTGGTACCAATGGTAAAACATACTACCTGCATACAGTTCATTTTGTTGTGTAACCCTGTAAATTGTTATTGTCAGCGTTTTCGTGGATAAAGGTTTGACTGAATGAAAATGTTTGTACTGACAAATGTGATTGGCCAATGATATGAGAAAAACGTTTTCCTCATCATAACATGCGATAAGTTACCACGTTACCTTGGTAGCGTGTGATAAGGAGACTCCTGTTGCCTTGAGAATGGATGACCAGGGGGAAAAGGCGTATAGAGACATGCCAATGTGAGTGAGAACAAGTGTAAAGAGTCTGAAAAAAGAAGCAAAGTTTTGGGCAACTAGAGGTATTTTTAACCACTTTTGAACTATACTGGTCAATCCCATCTCCTGTTATGATGTTTCAGGAAGTGGGGGGAGGGTGACTTAAAGCACTAATAGAAAAGAGTGGGGAGACCTTTTCCCATTTTACATGAAAACAAAATCATTGGTATACATTTTCATGTTTTACAGAGATGCCTGAGTGGAATGCCCGAAGATACACAGAGCAGCGACGAACAGAACGTGATGCGGAATTTGCACCTCCCCAGATGTACTTTGAGCGGCAGATCCTCTCTGGCAAGCCTGCCCATCCAGCAAGAAGCAACATTAGTTCCGCTGCACCAGAGATCAGTTCAACCATGGAGAAGCAAACAGAAGTCATGCTTCGTCAGATGAGAAATTCAGTGGCAGCAACTCTGTCTAGTGGTGATTCTCAGAGGGGTAGTGCAGGAGATAGTAGACCGAGTGCAGCAGTAGGTGGAGAGTTTAATTCAGTCAGTAGTATGAAGAAGGAAGGTGACTTTGTGGACCCGCAGTTGATTCCGTTACCCTCAAAGGGTATTCCATTACCTCCCATGAAGAATGAAGGGAGAGACAATAATGCTGTGTCTGACAGTACAGTCAACCCCACTGTGCATGCAGCTTCTGGTGCTGTTAAATTTAACCCCCTTGGGCAATCAGCCACCAGTACTTCAAGCAGTACTGGTGGCTGCACACAGAAAGGGATGAAGGATGAGGTCGGTGTGTCTGAGGCAGATCAGGCCCAGTGGTCTTCATCAAAACCCTTTGCAAACATAGGTCCAACATTGCCGGCAGCACCAGAACATTTGCTACTGGTCAGCCCACCCGTACCAGATTTTTCTGTACCTCCCCCAGGTTGGAATCCACCTGCCCAACACCCTGCGGCAGCACCTTCACAGTATTCTTCTACCCTCCCCCAGTTCTCTTACCCAACCAACTATCAAGGACCACCACATCCTACAGGACAGTTTGGAGCAGCATCACAGCCACCGCAATTCATGTACCCTTCTCAGCAGGGGCTTTTGAGTGCCGATCAGCCTTCACACTCATCAAGGCCTTACCAAAGAAGCGAAACCTCTAGACCACAAAGAAGTGAGTCCACACTTCTGCCTGCAAGCAAGACAGCAGCCCCCAAACCGAGTGTCGTTGACAAACGTTTTATGCAGAATAGGGAACTCCCCATCGATGAAATAATTGGGGAAATAGAAGAGGAGTCGAAGGATCTTTTGCTGCGAGTGAAACCAATCTCTTATCAACCAGGTATTTTCAGCAAGCCTGCCACTCCAGCCATAAGTGCTTCAGACCGTGCTGCCTCAAATGTTGAGAACATTGAAAAGGTGTCTCATCATGCAGGACAGGCACGTAGCAGTGAAAATACAGTTATTAACCCCCTTGCACATGTGGCCTTGGGTACTGTTCACAGTGCTGGTGGCAGCATGCACAAGGGGGTTGATCAGAATCACCAAGAAAACTCATTGAGGGGTAATGCTACCAAACCAGCTGGCGCTCAGACAGAAGGTGTGATTTTTGGCGTTCCAGACTTCTTGCAGCCAGCATCGGGGATAGAGGCAAAGGTTTACCAGCCGGGCAGCTTCATGGCGGCAAAAGAGGCAGCAAAACAACGTGCAGAGGAATTATACGAAGCAGCACGCAACAAGACACAGTATTCGGGCGCACCGGTCATGTACATGAAGCCCTTAGACTGTGATACTGATAACCTCCATGGGCATGCAAGCACCGATACTGTTTCCAGCAGCTACATGCACAAGGAAGCAGCCCAAGTTGATAAAATATCTAAGGAGGGGAAGAGTAGTTGCGGAGATGATACAAAGAACACAAATGTTCAAGAAGATGAAGAGGTAGAGAGATTTTTGAGGGACTTAAGAGGAGGGAAGTAGATCAAGAGAAAATGATACTCACTCGAGTTATTCTATTGATGAGATTATTGTTCCCAAGATTTGGGGTGGTTTGTAATTTTGGATCCTGTAACTCTTGGTCATAAGGTCCAAAATCACAGCCAAGCACCCAGTCCTTTTTGGGCGTGGCATTCACTTTTTTTTTTTTTTTTGGGGGGGGGGGGGGGGGGGGGGGGGGGGAGTTAGAAGTACAGGTAACTCATTGCTCATGGTGCCATTGAATATACAATACCTGGTAAATGAAAAAAAATAACTACATGATTGTAGTCAAGTGTACTTAAGTTAAAGCCTGTTGCCATTGGCAGAAGTTGAATTTCTTGTTGCGTTGGTAGATATCTATTGTACAAGTTCTAGCTAGTCTGTGATTTTTATGGGCGACAGTAAAAAAGAAAAAAAGAAATGGCTGAAAGATGTCCACAGACAACATAGTATGTCCCGCTATGGTGCAGGGACAATTAGAATGTCATACTTGTTTGACAGAAAACGAAAGTTTTTTTTTTTATCTACAGAGTCAGTCGTGTTACAGATGTAGATGTAATTCTGGTCGACCCATTCTAGCAAGAGATATATTCTTATAAGCCCACACATCTGCAGTGGTTTATGAGAATATATCATTATATGCCTCATGCAGACAAAAAGGCTTAATTCAGCTTTCCTAGATTTTGAAAAAGCTGAATCCGTGTGCAGGACTGAGGACTCTGCCCCATGGGTTTTGGACGTTAGCATGGTCTCAGGCTGCATAGCACCGATCAACACACCTATTTTGTACGAGATCATATATTGTGCCAGCACACACATTTTGCTCTTTAGAAAGAGTGGACACAAGTTGAATGAGATGTTGTTCATATGATTAATAAAAGATCATTTATTACATTTGGATTCCAGTGCTATTTATTATTTGTGGGTTGATGAGTGTATGCACTGTGCTGAGCTCGTGTCTTATAGAGGGATGGAAAATACAGTAAACTTAACCCTTTAGCTGTCGAAAGTGAGGTTGCAGTGATTCCTGTAGAAATCACTTTGATTGAAAGCATGACCAACAGCCAAAGGGCTAATGCAGATGACGTTTGCACTCTTCCAGTTTAGGAGTACATATTGTTTTGAATTATCATCAGTAATTGGACAGCTTCCATTTGCCTTGGGATATCTAATATGTGCTAGTGAAGTGTAATAATACACTTATATGAATTCATGCCGTTTTCAGGATGCAATAATAGTATGTCCAGTAGTGTGGGCAGCACATTGTGTTATAAACTGTCTTGCATGTTTTTATTATTTTATATATATATATATAGTGATGTGAAAAGTGAAGATTATATGATTATGCTCATTAATATCTTTAACTGCTTTTATATGCATCAGAGAGCTTTGTCCCCCCTGTGACAATAAACATAAATCTATTGGGTATCATCAACAGTAATCAGCCAGCTTCAATTTGTCTTTCACAAAAGTCAACTCTCCATTGCAATCCTACTCTTTGTTGCTGTTGTGATATTGCCAGTAAGCATTGTACAACTAACCAACCAACTTTCACGCCACCACCCTCTCCACACACATATGATGAGGGCCATGAATAAAAAGAAAAACCATCAACACGTTTTTTTTAAAGATTTATTAGCATACTTCTCACCTTAGTTCACGAAGCCACTTTTTACATTAACTTCTCTTAACCCATATCACACTGAGGCTAAAAGCTTTAAATTTGTACACTGCCAAATGCAAGCTACATTATAGTACTTACAGATAAGGATATAGACCAATGGCTTTAGTTCAAGGGTGGTGCCACAATAGCTTGGCGCCTACAGGCACCATGCTATTTTGGCACTACCCTTGAACTATTTTAGTCAAACTTATTTTACACACTGGTGTATTCTGAATGATAAGGGCTAACACCCTTGTGTATGCAGCAACTGGAACTGTAAATATATTACCAGTGACTGCATGCATTGGGGCCTGACGATGGTGCTTTGACCAAGTGCAAATATGCTGTGCCACCGTGTGCGCACTACTACATCTAGTTCAATTCAGAATACAAGGGAGGAAATGGACGACTCGTGCATGCGGCGATGCACTGTGATTCCAAAGCAGTTTTCAACCCTTCGAGCAACCATCCACCTAAAACCCCGAACTGAACAAGCTCAGTAGATATTTTGCAACAAATCTATACCAACCTTCTCCTCCGATCAAAACTGATAGTTTAGTATCAAGGCTTTTTGCACAGTCAAGCATAATTTTAGCTGACGTCCTTTTTTTTAGGTTTTAGACGAGGCCAGAAATATGCGTCATGCTCATTTTTCATTGGTTCATGTAAATTAGCATATCCAATGAAATCAAACAAAAGTGCATCTACTGTCAACATGAACGTGCACGCAGCAATCTTTAGGTACGTGTTTCCCCCAGCCCAAAAAGCTCTAATGGGAGTCTGGTTCAAACACTGCTTAGCTGTCAGTATTTACTCGAGTAATTCGTTTTGACTTTAGAGTAAACACAGCAGAAAACAATGGATACAAAGCAGTGCAGAGTGGCCTCTTTCACAGCACTTTACTAAAGGGTTTAACGTTGGACTCTAGATGAAGAGAAAGAGGTCCAGGATACTTCCGGACTCGGCTAGAATTCCACACGTGTCGTCCGTTTCCTCCCTTGTATTCTGAATTGAGCTATATGCGGTAGCGTGCACGCAGTGGCGCAGCGAATTTGCATTTAGTCAAAGCACCATCATCGGGCCTCTATGGCTGCATGGACAAGAGCGTTGACTCTTTGGCTGTCAGTGGTAGTTTTTGTTGTGATGATTCCTGCATCACAAAAAAAAACTGCTACTGAGAGCCAAAGGGTTAAGCATCCAGACTAATCACACACACGCACACTTAAACACACACATACACGTGGAGTTTTAACTAAATATTGCACGACGGTCCCATTCAACCAGGGCTCTTTGTCTCAAGAGGTGTATCAGTACCACCATCCCCTTCCTCTTTCCCCATCTCCTCACTGTAATGCTGCGTTGGTGCCAGTTCAAGTTGTTGGTACTCTTGTACTAAGCTATCCATTGTTTCTGCAATAACAAATTCAAATCATATTCATGAATGCATGGGTGAAGGCTGATGAGTTGAAATCTATAAATTCTAAATCATGCGCACAGGATTTTTAAAAATTGAACCTTTGGGTACACTAGTTACAAAAGTATCACTTCACACATCATATCAGATAATTTTGGAATCAAATACATTAATAAACATCATCAACCATGTATCTCGCAGAAAAAGAAAATCTGTATTGTGGTGTACTTACTTTTTGCACGACTCATTTCTTGCTCCACTCCAGACACAAACAAAATGTTGCTGTTTTGTTGCTGCCGGTAGACCTTCTGCACGTAAATCCAAGCAAAATGTATGTAAAAAAATTGAAGTGGTCTAGCTATTATTTAGAATCCTATGCATTTGTTCCTGTGAAAGAGTATTGAGAAGATGGGCTCTGGGTGTTGACAGATTTTGCCTACTTTACTCAGCAGAATTCAGTAAAAATAAGGCCCTTGGGCCTATGCACAGCTCTGCACATAACACCAGCATGCAAAAGACCCTTGGGATGTGAGCCGTAGTCGGCCCCCACTTGTGCACGGGTCAGCTGCGGCTCACCTTGGCCCAAGGATCTCTTACAAACTGCGAATTGGCATGCTTCTTCCTCATCAGCCAGCAATCAATACAAATGAGCCAAATACTGTGAGGGCGTGCAGTCATCTTCCTCACCAAATGCTCAATGTTGGTTCAACTTACAGCATCCTTTTTCAAGCTGTTTAGTTCATTTTCCAGGACTTTTTGCTCTTTTATCTGAAACAGAAACACAGAAGCACTTAGCAAAAACTCTAGATGCTGTACTTTCTAAAATCCCATAAGCCTGTATAAATATTGGCAGCTATCTAGTGAGAACTGCATTCAAGACACGTTGACTCGACTTGAAGGGAGGTACTGGCCAAACATGCAGCTTATAAACACCTTGAATGGTGTTGAAGCGAGTCTGCCGAGATCGCCCTTGAAATATGGTTGTTCCATCTCCTGTTGTGTCAAGGCTCAGGGCTACTGACAACCGACATGTTATGTTTCCTCAAATTATGTCGACTGTTTCGTAATAACTAATGAATACACTGTATAATTTTGATTAAACTGTTGTCTAAGCACACCGACTGGAACAGAATAAAATAGTTGCCTGCACAACTTTTGTCACTCTTAACACATATATTAATTTTTGTACAGCGCGACTGTTGAGCAATATATATATATATATATATATATATATATATATATATATATATATATATATATATATATATATATATATATATATATATATATATATTAATGTTCCTCGAGTCGCCCGTGTCGTATAAGTCAACGCTGTGCCTCGAGCGGCATTAACAAATATTCAAAGAAAACATGACTGTGACAGACATTCAAAGAAAACATGACTGTGACATAACAAGGCGAAGGTTTGTGGTGGTTGATAGGTACAAGTGCAATGAAGTACCCTTTGATCAAGTTGCACTTTTGTTTTCGCCATTTGTTCATCATTTAGTGTTCGTTGTAGATGTTGCATGGTTGCACTCTTTTTCCCCAATGGACCGCAGGAGTTAAGTTTCTTGGTCTAAGGGAGACAAGTCATAATATTTTAAGTAATTGACATGTTATTTCCCATGCAATTTTTTTTTTACCAGATCTGTCGCCACTCAGTAAGTATTGTTTGGTTTCATTATATGCATCATATGTGAAAATGTAAATGTGATATATACCCGACACATTTTATTTACTTACTTTTCAGTTATGACACTGACGTGCTGTTGGCCAGTGGAACTGCATAATTCACAGTTACACATTTGACAAAAATGCTGCCTATGCTCAGTTCTTATATATACCAATCTGTGAATTCAAAAGGTACAGCTCAAATCCGTTAGGTCCAAAACCATTAGACACTTGCAGAGGCGCTGAAATTTCGTAATTAACAGTGGCAGATCCGGGGCGAGAGTGGCAGATCTAGAGTGGGGGGGGGGGGGGGAGTGTTTAAGGGGCAGATGCCCCCTCCGCCCCCCCCCCCCCCCCCCATTTCCCTCCTCTCTAACCCAGTAGGCTGTGGGCTGGTGTAGTGACAGGAATTGCGAAGAAGAAAATCAGGAGCAACAAAATGTCAATATAAGCTTAACATAATGGCATTGCTAGTCCCAGGACGCCATGTACACAGTGACAATTTTGATATTTCACAATGATAACATGGATATAAGAGGCCACACACATGTACACAGACTTTCACTTGACCACTTCAAAAAGAAAAACAAAATAATTGTACACAAGTTTTATTTATACTCTGTCTCAGCAAGTGATGGTCAATATAAATAATGAGAACATACATAAAAAATATTAGTTACTTCAGAAATAAGAGGGGAAAAAAAGAACATACTCGCAACAAAACATGAACTGTTACACATACACTAATAACGTTGCACGGTATTAAACCACTTGTAAATACAGCTTCTGGCACTGCATACAGCTTCAGTGGCTGCATTTGCAAGGGAGTTAATCAGCTATGATACACTTGTAAGCCAGAGGCAGACTGCAGGCATGATGTTACAAGGTGACAGACTGAATTTCAGCCTGTCCAGACTTGAAAAAAGATACCTTCATCATGCAGTTTGTAATAGGGTCCAGCGCTATGCTTATTACAGATCACTTTCAGTGTGGTGAAAGAACTTGCATGTCTTCCGCAATTCCTTGCAACTCAAACTTCCAATGTCTTCAGGAAAACTTTGTGTAAAAAGGAATAATGTAAAACGTGCAAGTTGTTCTTGCTCTAAAAAATTCCTTTTTTTTTTCCACAGATTGCTACTACAGTTAAACCTGAATGTTAACCAACAGGGCAAATTGCTACAGCTGTCAAAAAAAGTCTTAACACCCGGGCAAAAGGGCATCTGCATATTCGTTTACTTTGTTCAGCAAATGTTTATTTTGTATTCTGGTCTGTAAAATTGGACCTTACAGCTCCAAACCCAAGGGTCTATTTGTTGCAAGATTTATTAGTAAAGATTTTGGTGAATCACAAGCGAACATACTACACTAAAAGTAACCTGTACTTGACCTAAATAAGCTATTTAATTACTCTACAAATGAGATACATTTCCAAATGAGGTCAAAAGAATATAATCATACAAAACAACAATCCAGTTTGTTCAATGCTGAAAATCATGACTCCAAGTAGTAGAGAAGTGTCAAAAACAAAGCCTGTTTTTGTTTGGAATGGTGTGCTAACTTGTGTTCGGTTCTCAGATACTGTGTTGCGTTGAATGATGCCCCTCAGCATCTACATGCTGGCGAAGTCTATGCAATTTCAACTTGCAGTTTCATTCAGTCAGACTAGGTCATTCAAAACACGCCAACAGAATAAGCTATACAGATGACATGATTTGTAAACACAGAGCAGTAAAACAGATCAATAAAAGGAAAAACTCGAATAACTGTTCATCACAGGACACATTTCTAGTCATTCACCCAACCCAAAGTTGCAGGCAAAAAACAGACCCCACCCAAAAGCCAACAAATCTAAAATGGCAAAATGAAGTTTAATGACAAAATTTCCTTTCAATTTCACACTTGCCATAAAAGGAAACAATGGTTGCCATAAAAGGATGATGGCCAAAACAAAGCCCAGTCAATTGTCCAGAAGAAGAGATGACAGTAGAGGTTTAGATGGCAAGACCAAAAACGCTGACAATGCAATACATGGTCTTGTTTTCCCATCGCACTGTACAGCTACCTGGAAAAAAACAACACATAAAGAAATTAATCAAAATTAGGCACAATACTATAAAGAAATCAAACCTGAAAACTAAACAGTAAAAAAGTAAAGCAATGAAACCACTTACAAACAATGGTAGATAATGACACACAAACACCTGTCTATACTATAAAAAAAAAAAAAAAAGAGAAACATCTGGGGAAAAAATCTGAACAAAAATTTTATGAGTTATTTGTTCCACTTCATCATTTGTTTCCACCTGATATTCAGATGGTTCCAGAACAGATATAATAGATGCTTTTAAATGAAATATTATTTCCTCCACTTAATCATTTTTTCCACCTGATATTTAGATAGTTCTATAGTAGGTGATCTAAAGATGAAATATTTCAGGCTATTAATGAATTTTTTAAGTTAATCTGTGCTATGTCATCTTTTACTACTACCTTAATCAAAGGCATGGGTAGAAATTGCACCATACAATCGATGTGGAGCAGTCTATGTAAAATGTGTGGTGCAATTTCTACCCATGACATACAGAGAAGAGATGTAAATTTACACCTTTGCAATTTTTTTATGTCAGTGAGTGAAAATACATGTACTGAGCAAAACATTTTAAACACAACATGTGTGACCATAAGTAATCAGCAGTACACAATGTTTCCCAATATGAAAAGCCAAGAACAAAAGGTTTAATTATGTTAGCTAAAGCAACTCTCAACCAAGAGGCAAAGCCTTAAGAAAGTGCACTTTCGTTCAACATGTATACAGTATATCTACTAGTGGTTAAAGAGACAGTTAATTACAAATAAATACACAAATAGCACTGAGACATTTAACTACTTGATTGCTACTGATGATACTGTTAGGTGCAAAAGTTGCATAATTATGCATCTTTTCTGCTGAATGGTATTGACAGTAGCAGTTAATACTTATGTGTATAGTTAAGACACATTTTCATTGCATTAGCAATCTATGGCAGTAACTGTTCTCGTAACGGTGTGTGTGTATGTGCGTGTGTGTGTGAGCTTTTGATATGTGTCACTTTAGTTTTTATAACATTTATTTATTGTAGCTTTGACTTTCTTGTACTTTTGTTCTGTGATTTTGATCTTGTAAAGCGCCTAGAGCATACTTAATTTGGAGGTTAAGCGCTATATAAATATACATTATTAATATTATTATGTATACAAATCTCCAAAGTTCAAAATGACAAACAAGATCAACTCAAGCACACATCCTCAAACTGGTTGCACACTACTCCTTTCATGGAGAATGCACACTCTCTAATCATAGCAACTGTACACTTTTATTAAGAGGGCTCCTGTTTCCGTGCATCTGTGTATAGATCTATGATGCACTGAAATTCGATCACGTACTGAAAATGTGACAAAGGGGTAGGCAGACACACTAAAGTTCAGTGCATCTATGTCCAACACACAGTATTTTTTTTATTTAACATGCTCCGAATTTTTCAAGGAGAAGTCCATTTTTTAAACCCTTTAAAATGCTCAGAAGGCTCTGTGTACCCTCTAAAATTTACATCTGGAGGTCTACGGATGATGCTGCGAAGCATACCTCTTTTCAAACCAATGAACCTATATGGTTTGTTACCTTTATTTGAAAGTATTAAAGTTATTCTTTTGAAAAATCACTACAATTGGGTATTTGGTTCAAATTTTTTTTTGACCAAAAATGTGTGTAAATGGGAAATGCTCAATACAAATACTGTGAAAGCTGTCGGAAGCCCTGATGTCTAATCTTCATACTACTGATACATACTGAGCAAAATAAATTCAAAACTTAAATTATGCATCATTGGCAAAACCAAGATCAAAAGAAATGTGACATCAAAATCATTTAGAAACACCCCAATATTTCCAATTATTTTGATGCTGAATTTCTTTTGCCCATCAGTCTACAATACTAGCACACACAAAAAAGAAGCAAAAGTGAACTGACCAACATACAGTATATTGCACTTCTATTACTAATCAGTATGCTAGCCCAGGCATGAAGGCAGCAAAAGTAACCTGACCACAATATCCATTTCCAATTTGTTCTATAGTACACTAGCACACACAGAGAGGGCAGCAGAAGTAAACTGACCATCAGTGGAATTGTCCCAATAGCAGGAACTAGCAGTGTGGAGGCCGGCACCATTCTTCTGCATTAAGACACAGGTCACTGCAAGCAGACAGGAGGACACACATGGGTACAGCATCACAACGTCAACAGCAACACAAGAGATGAGGATCTACACAATTACAGGTCAGTCTCAGTATTAGGCAGCTGCACTAGGTGAAGTCTCAGTATTAGACAGCTGTACTAGGTGAAGCTGATTATCATGGACAGGTCAAAAAGTCCCACGTGGATACTACAGGAGTTAAAATTCTGCATGCCAAGCTCAGTTTTATGAGCCTGTGCAGGTCTATGGATTCTGATCTTGGCCAGAAGAATGCATGGTTTTTCTTCCCAAGCCTATGTAAATTCGACACCACATAAAAGCAAATGCCTACATTACAGCTCCCAGTTATCATGATACATATATACAGATGCTGACATGTATCACTGTACTAAGATTTTACCAAAAGCTCTGAAACAAGAATGGCAAAACCCTTAACTCATTCAGCCCGATGCACGTATTTCGCAAATTTTGGAGGCTTCATCCAATAACTATGCACCTGTTGCAGGAGATGGATCGACCATGATAATTCAAGGGTAGTGTCATATTAGTTTTGGCACAGACAGGGGCGAAGCTAATCTGGCACTACCCTTGAATTATCATGGTTGATGGTTGACCCATCTCCTGCGGTAGTGTGTCAGGAACCCCCCACGACCTTTGTGATTAGTTGACTAAATTAGTACGCTTAGGCAGGTCTTATCATCAGCTACCTTTGTGCCCAATTTGATTGAAAAGTTTGAAAAAATGTTGATAATACCTACAATTTTATCAAACATTTGCCGGGCTCTTGTGACCCTTGACCTTTCTGAGGGGGTCATCCAAACTAGTATGCATAGATAGGTCTTACCATCAGGTATCTCTGTACCAAATTTGGGTTGGAAGTTGTGAATAGTATTCGAGAAAAAAACATGTATGTCAAAATATGGCTATTTTAGGGCCTATTTCTTGAGCTCTTGTGACCCTTGACCTTTCCGAGGGATCAACCAAATTAGTATGCATAGAAGGGTCTTCCCATCAGCTATCTCTGTAGCAAGTTTGGGTTTGAAGTTGTGAATAGCACTTGAGAAAAAAAATCTGTTGACAAAATATGGGCCTATTTCCTGAGCTCATGTGACCCTTGGCCTTTCCGAGGGGTCATCCAAATTAGTATGCATAGATAGGTATCTGTGTAGCAAGTTTGGGATTGAAGTTGTGAATAGTATTTGAGAAAAAACATCTTTTGTCAAAATATGGCTATTTTGGACCTATTTCCTGAGCTCTTGTGACCCTTGACCTTTCTGAGGGATCAACCAAATTAATATTCATAGAAAGGTCTTACCATCAGGTATCTTCATACCAAGTTTTGGTTGGATGTGGCGAATAGTATTTGAGAACAACACTGACCAGAATCTATTTCTTTTCAGATTTTGTCTGTGCCAATGACAAACGGCCTTCAATTTCTTTCTGTCTCTGTCAAATTTATGTGTCAAACATGGAGAATTGTATGAAAAGCCTGTCATGGGAACTGATACTTAATTGGTCAATCATATTTATCCCCAAATAATTTAAATATTTGTCACCAAGAATCCACACTTGCCATTAATTGAAAGTGGATACGGGGTACAGACAAATGCAAAAAAATTAACAAAATTGCAGGGAAGAAGTTTTACCACAGTACTGAACCTTCATCACAGTGGGAACTCAAACAAAATAAGCAGAAAATATTAATTGAGAACAATGATATAATTATTGCAAAGCATTATTTTAAACAAGGAGATATGAACATATATAGTAAATGAGCTAGTTTTATCAGTCAAAATACAAAAATGTACACAGAACTGGTATCCGGCCTCCTGAATCACCTAGCAAGCACAGAAAAACCAAGCAAAAATACAGTGTAATAGTCTTTCTCCCTGTAAAACTGAAAGACAAAATACAATGAAACCGCAGGTGCCTGACAGGTGTGTGCTGAGATGAATAAATTTATACATTTTTTGCATGTGTGCCCTGGTACATACTCAATAATAGAACACAAGGCTAGAAAGTAAAGTATGATCCTATGGACAGAAGTACTTTGATCTATTCCTTGAGAATCTATGACTTTTAGCACTAGGACTTTCACCACAGTGTCACGAAGAAGGCCAAACTAATTGATTGTGACACTGTCAATACAAGCCTATCAGAAATGTACATTTAAATACTTCCATCCTCGGACATGTTCAGCGCTGTCACTGGCTGTCAGTAATGTCTGACTGTAAAAACAGTCTTGATTCTAACTCACAGTTTCATTGGCCAGCAAAGTTGCGCAAAATGTCTACTGAGCTTGTTCCCAGACATTTTTGGCTAATGGTCGCTTTGAAGGTTGAAAACTGTTGATGAGTCACAGTACTAGCTTTTGCTGAAATCTGTTGTGGAGTTTATGTTCAAACCTTCTATTTAATACTATGTGGCCCGCATGTGTGAGAAAAAGCACTCGTACGTCAACACAGATTTGTCAGGCACCTATGCATAGAACATGTCTTGAGCAACCACCTCTTTGGAAAAAGTTGTCTTAAAAGATGGATGATCTCTCAAGCAATGTGCTGAAGCGCAAAAATTGTCAATGTCATTTAAGGCCATTATTTAGGTGGCTACAGGTAATTTCCCATAAGGGTGGTCACTAAAACCAGGTTCTGCTGTAAAAACACAAGCTGTGGCACTACAATTGCCAGTACAAAACACAGGAGCACCAGGGATGGTTATTTGGAACGCTGTACTGCCTGTAGTGTCTCATCAGTCGATGCACTAACCATCAGAGTTGGTGTCCCAAAAGCAAGAACTGGCCATGTGCAGTCCAGACCCCGTTTTTTGCATTATCACAACTGATACTGTATGGTATAAACAATTAGTAGTAAATTTAATATGGTAATAACTGTAATACGTAATATAGAAAACAAATGTTTAGGGCTTATCATCTTCTGTCCACCATGAAGGTGATTTCAAAGACGGGGCACCGAAGAGGGTCTGAACAAATTTTGACCCCAGCTGGATTTGAACCAACAACCTTTCGGTGAGAGTCAAATGCTCTACCAACAAGCCATCCAGCCCCCCATGTAATTTAGAAGTTCATTGGCCTTGACAACTCAAGATTATTGAACCTGATTATTGATTATTCAAGTTTACTGAAACTGTTTCACCTACTTGGTGGTCGTGATAATTAGGCACTACCCTATAACGGTCATCCCGATCTGATATGTAACATACTGATGACAAATAGTGCTCAGCAGACAATTACAAACAAAAGCCATTTGGCTATGAATCTGAAAGTAGTTTCATCTGACATACATGTACTACAAGCACTGAAGAAGTAAAATCATGATAATGCTAACTGTTTGGCTGTCGGTAGCGTTTTTTGTCGCGATGATTCCCGCAGGAATCATCACCAAAAAAACCACTACTGACGGCAAAAGGATTAACAAAATTAACCCCCACACTCAATCACCATTAGTCGTACTCGTAGATGGTGTTTCTGAAATATTTATTGATTCAATGCAAAAGAGCCCCCGTTGATTCAAAATGGTGTCAGCAAGAGGCACAGATCTTTGTAAAACCCATGACAGCAAGGACTCTGGGGTTTTACGTCTCTTAATGTACCATTAACTCATTCAGCCCGGTGCACGTATTTCCCAAATTTTGGAGGCATCATCTAACGACTATGCACCAGTTGCAGGAGATGGATTGGCCATGACAATTCAAGAGTAGTGCCAGATTAGCTTGGCGCCGACAGGCACCAAGCTAATCTGGCACTACCCTTGAATTATCATGGTCAACCCATCTCCTGCTATAGTGCGTCAGGGCTGAATGAGTTAAGCATCAAACTGAGGACAAATTTCAGCACCATTTGTTCTTGTTATACCTTGTTGACACACCTAATGAACCTGTATGGCAGTTGGACATGCAGCAAATGCACATGTGTAATCAATCACCACTTGCTTATTCTGTGCAGCCATTAGGGCATAATTATATTTTCAGCTGTTGCTCATAATGAGAAAGTTGTAATGGAGCGGCGTCATAGCAAAATTATAACACATGCTGAGCTGATTCTCCTGTGTCTAAATGAACCACTAGACCTGTATGTAGCGTTTTAAAAGCGTCTGTTGCATGCAAAAGTGTATATTTTATCAGTTACGGCAGTAGTGGGCTTTTAAGGTTGAATCATGTTCACTTGTTCTCGGCAGTGAAAGGGGTTAATAATGTAAAAGTGGAAGCAGCTTCTCATACAAATCTATTTTCATTAAATATGTCATGAAATCCCACACGCATCAACAAATGCAGGACAAGACCACGAGGCTTGCTGACATCTCGTCCCAAGTGGGCCTCACCATCCACAAACAGAAAACAAAGACAATGAGGCTGAACGCAACCAGGGAAGAACCAGTCTTGCTTGCTGGCACCCCATTGGAGGAGGTGGAGTCCTTCACCTATCTCGGGAGCATCATAGACAAAAAAGGCGGCACTGATGCAGATGTCAGAGCACGAATCCGTAAAGCCAGAGCAGCCTTTCTCCAGTTGAAAAAAGTGTGGAGTTCCAGAGAGCTGTCACAAAACACCAAAGTCCGGATTTTCAACTCCAATGTAAAAGCAGTTCTCCTATATGGAGCAGAGACTTGGAGATTGACAAAAACCACTGTCAACAGAGTACAGATCTTCTTAAACAGTTGCCTTAGAAGAATTTTGAAAATCCACTGGCCAGAGAAGATCAGCAACATCAGACTCTGGGAGAGAACAGAGCAGATAACAGCAGAGAATGAAATTGGGCGAAGAAGATGGGGATGGATTGGTCACAGTCTGAGAAAGCCAGCTTCCAGTATCACTAGGCAGGCATTGTCATGGAATCCCCAGGGAAATAGGAAAAGAGGTAGGCCGAGAAACTCCTGGCGTCGAGACCTCCAAGCAGACATCAAGAGAATGGGAACCACCTGGAGTAAAATTGAAGGAGAAGCACAGGACAGGAGTCGCTGGAGGTCTCTCGTCGACGGCCTATACCCGGGTAGGGGTGACAGGCGTAAGTAAGTAATGTCATGAAATGTATTTTTTTCAACCAAATTGTGAAGATGAATAGAGAAATAATTTAGGTGTAAAATGTAGGTTCAAATACCTACCTATATATTTGAACGGTTTGCCAAGTTTTGTCAGCTGGTTTAGGCATTGTTCCACAACACTGGATGTCCACTGGTTCACCTTGTTGTGCTGGTATGCATTTCCACCAATCGCTCCTTCAACAGCCTGAAAATAAATAAAGTTCAAACTAGTGTTACCCCTTTATGCATGGAGTTAGTGGTACATGTACTATTTGCAGTATCACTGACTGCATGTACAAGGGGGTTAATATAAAGATGCTGCTCAGGAGTGCTCTTTATAAATTTCCAAAAACACAACACTGGATGCATTTATATCTGTCTCAAAAATAGAGAAATCTGAAAACTAAAACTGTGTGATAGTATGTGATTATGGATTTGCATTCAAGAGCTTTATGGTACAAAAACACAATCCTGCATGCAAATCATTATGTATCAAAAGAAGGCAAGGACATTTACATTTTGTGATAATTGTCATGCACTAATAGAAAGCATCTAAATAGCTCGAGCAGAAGGGTTTTGATGCAACTTCTCACCTCTTTGATGATATTGGTCACCTCATCCACGACAAACGCCGTCTAGAAAAGAAAAATACAATCACAATATTAGATGCATGTAATCAAGAAACTGTGTTTTTGTGGGGGATTATACTTCATCCTCTGGAACAGCCATTATTATTTGTATCAGTAGGGTGACCTGTATTCCCTACAAGCATTACAAACATTCCCTCTGCATGTTTTGAATTAACAAATCCAGTCTCTGATAGAATGATGGGGTGAACCAAGCAGGCATGTTCATAAAAAGTTGTGGAACTTGATTAGCTGGAATCCAATCCTAGCCGTGCTAGACCGCCGGACTGCCAGACTGTAAACCTGGCGCAAAAATACTCAAAACAAAGCAAATCCAGACGGAATTTCCTAGTACAATACATGCGTTACCTCTTCTCCGGACTGAAAATCATCCATGTTGCTTTCCTTTTTGTCAGTCAAGTGAAAACAAATGAATTATTTCAACAGGTCGGTGTTGACTCAACCTGCCTGTCTCGTTGACAACCACTCTCGCAACGTAACGCGAGGTTCGACGTTGTCAAGGGGCTTTACTTCCCTTCACGAAAACTCCGTCGCGCTTAGACGTGTTAACTCGCATCTATATCCCGTAGTCTTGCCGACCGTTGGGGCACCACTGATGATTTAACAACCAGCTCTCTCCATTCCTCTCTGTTCTCTGCCATTCTCAGCGTATCGCCCAGCTTCAGTCCTGTCCACTCTGAGATATTGTCCTCCCATCTTTTCCTCTGTCTTCCTCTCCTTCGTCCTCCTTGCACAGTGCCTTGCAGGATTGTTCTGGCAAGCCCTGCTGAACGTGTGTGACATGCCCATACCACTTCAGTTTGCGTTTTCTCACAATGGCTAATAAGTCTTCATAGGGCCCGATGGCTTGCCTGATTCTGCTTCCCACTTCCTCGTTTGTGATGTGATCTCTGTATGAGATGCCAAGCAGCCTTCGAAAGCATCTCATTTCAGTGGCTTGTAAGGAGTCTCAAAATCTTCAAGGGAGCTAACAGGCAATTTCCTGATTTGATTAGTACATTGTTACTTCCCTTAGGCCACATTTCTCTCTCTCTCTCTCTCTCTCTCTCTCTCTCTCTCTCTCTCTCTCTCTCTCTCTCTCTCTCTCTCTCCTCTCTCTCTCTCTCTCTCTCTCTCTCTCTCTCTCTCTCTCTCTCTCTCTCTCTCTCTCTCTCTTAAATATTTTATTGTGTTGCTCGATGTAAAATATTTTATGTGTGTAGATTAGCAGGACAGTTTGTAAGAGAGGCGTTCCGCACATGCCTAAAACTTTATCCTAAATAAAAACGTTTAGTCATCGTCATCATCCTCTCTCTCTCTCTCTCTCTCTCTCTCTCTCTCTCTCTCTCTCTCTCTCTCTCTCTCTCTCTCTCTCTCTCTCTCTCTCTCTCTCTCGTCTCTCTCTCTCTAGTCTCTCCTGTCACCAAATACTTTTACCGTTATAAAATAAAGGTTCATTGTCATTGTCATTGTCTCTCTCTTTCTTTCTCTCTCTCTCTCTCTCTCTCTCTCTCTCTCTCTCTCTCTCTCTCTCTCTCTCTCTCTCTCTCTCTCTCTCTCTCTCTCTCTCTCTCTCTCTCCTCCCCCCCACCACCCACCCACCCACACACACACACACACACACACACACACACACACACACACACACACACACACACACACACACACCTTGGCTTGACTTCGCGAACGAAGATTCTATAGGGCTTGCCCACGTCGTCTGCAGGATCATAGTCCGTGGGCGTTTCCTAAAGCCTGCGCGGTGGAGCTTCTTGGTGGAGTGCAGTGTGCGCAATACTGGCCCCACCCTTTAAACCCTTGGTTCGTTTGCCATGGCCTAGCAAGCTGGGACGGTGGCATCGAGGTCCTCGGGTCGTAAGTTTTATATCAGACTGTCCTTGTCTTAGTCTCTGGCTCAAAAAGCCTTCCCCGGAGACACGGGGGCCCTTTGATGTCAGGGGTTTCCTCCCTTAGCCTTTCCGCAGCCAAGCGGCCAGGCCTGCAAGGCAGCAGGGGACTCGTGGGGGCCGGGGTCGTCTATGTCCCGTGCAGATGTGAACATCTGCCCACTGCCCAGACGGTGACACCAGAGGAGAAAAATCCAACGCCGGAACCCGGTATCGAACCTCGCACCTTTGGCATTGGAGGCAGACGCCTTAACCACTGCGCGGCACTCCCCCGGGACACACACACACCCACACACACACACACACACACACACACACACACACAAGGCACACACACACCGGCATACACACACACACACACACACACACAGGCGGGGACAAAAGCGTCAGAGTGGGTTACCTACCATTTTATGTCAAAATGGGTTCCCATATTTCTATTTATTCTAGGGCTCTGGAATTGATGTGAATGTTTAGAACTCACCTTATAATTAAGCTCTATAACTTAAAATAAAATATTTCTAAGCGTGTTTCTTTCTCCGTTGGGTACTTCTTTTCTTAAAATAAAATAGACATTTTCTAGAAACAGAGCCACTAGATGGAGAAAAAAAAAATGGGTTTCTACCAATAAAGTGGGTGCCTCTCACACAAAAACTGGCATTACAGTCAAACTGGGTGTCTTCACAACAGTAGAAGTCTGTAATAAGGTCAAGTTCATGGAATACTTCTTTTTCACATTAATTTTTTTTCCAACTTAATGTGTGCTTTAACATTTTTAACATTGTATGGTGCAAAATTCAATAAACACTGGCCCGTAACCTTTCGATTATGATTTTTACAGAGGAAATCTTTTAAACATTGCTGCGTTTTGTCCTTCTGAAGCAAAACAGTTTATCATGGCATTTATGTGAGTATCAACATAATGTATTCTGGAAATTAAAGGACTTTTCTTTTGGTTTTGGGTACTCTGGAGTTTCAGACAAACAGCAACAGAGCATTTTGAATATTAACCCTTATCATTCGGAATACACCAGTGTGTGCAACAAGTGTGACTGAAATAGTCCAGGGGTTAGTGCCAGAATAGCTTGGTGCCTCTAGACGCCAAGCTATTGTGGCACCACCCTTGAACTAAAGCCATTGGTCTATGTCCTCATCTGTAAGTACTGTAATGTAGCTTGCATAGAATTATGGCAGTGAACAAATTTGAAGCTTTTAGCCTCAGGATGATGCGGGTCAAAAAGTGTGGAAAAATATGAAAGACAGAAAAAGACCCAGACGAAGAAACTAACACTTAACTTATTCTACCCCAGACACACCACAGCAAAATAAAGATCCACCATGATAGTTCAAGGGTGATGCCAGAATAGCTTGGCGCATATGGGCGCCAAGCTATTCTCGCATCACCCTTGAACTATCATGGTGGATCCTGTGTCCTGCACTGCAACGCAGTCTGTTACACTACCGCAGCCACACGCAAGGTGTTGTAGATGGAAGACGCAGCCAGACAAGAGTGTTTCCAGAAGAGTCTTTTATTTCTTGGTCATCGTGGGTCTGATAGGTTGGGCACAACCAACCTACTAGCATGGCATACTAAAATGGCGAAAATACCGGAGCTCGGTCTCTCGCTTCTCAGCTCCCTCTATCTATCTCTCTCTCTCTCTTCGTTGTGTGCTCTCTATCTATCTCGTTCTCTTCATTGTGCGAGCTCCCTCTCTATCTCGTTCCCTTCGTTGTGAGCTCTCTCGTTCTGGTGTTTCCCCCCCCCCCCCCACACACACTATATATACCCGTTCTGGCCGAGGGCATCGCCCCTTTGTCTCAACCAGTAGTCAAAGGGGCTATTACTGTCACCCATATTATTCCACATCTATCATGGTGGCCAGCGTCCCCTGACCCTATCTGTCAAAGGAGCTATTACTGTCGCCCATAATCTATCCCCCATCTGCTCTGGTGGATAGCGCCCTCTGATCCTAGCTGACCAGGGACCCATTACTGTCTCTCATAATTATTCCACATCTATTAGGCTGGTCAGCGTCCTCTGATCCTAGCTATCAAAGGAACCCATTACTGTTTCTCATAATTATTTCACATCTATTATGGTGGTCAGCGTCCTCTGATCTTAGCTGACCAGGAACTCATTACTGTCTCTCCTAATTATTCCACATCTATTATGGTGGTCGGCGTCCTCTGATCCTCGCTGACCAGTAACCCATTATTTATTCATTAGTCCCAGCTCCCAGTTCGCTACTGCCCGCCTCGGGACCGCTAAAGTGAGATTGATGTATTTCCACTCGCAATTATCATTCATTAGTCCCAGCTTAGTAGGGCCGGCCACTTGTCAACTCCACGTGAGCCCGTGGTACTAATTATACCCTCGTTATTTTCATATCAAGGGAAATTATAAAATTACCCGACCGTGATATTGGTCGTATACACTTATAGTGTAACAATTCCTCCCAAACCTACCCGAAAAAAAAAAAGGAATCTTAATTCACAAGATTCGTTTTTTTTTTTCATTACACAATATTCAGACCACAAAATCATTTCAAACAATTAAACATGTTATCCACAAAATACATCATTTTTCGGAATGACCGCTTATTTAAATCGATCACTCCTTATTAAAAATTATTATTGTCCGGCGTAATCACGCCAATAAATGTTCACATCAAAATCGTCGACTCAGTTATGTCTTTGCACATGTGTTCGTTATTCTTCACGATCCTTCCTGGATCGCAACAGCGTTGATCCTTGGTTACCCCAACGACGGGTAAAACTTGACAACGTTCGAGGCGGGGAGTAACTGCACTCCTCCCTCCATCATCGGCGTAGAGTCCTTCGCTCTTGCGACGTCATTCACGTCTGCTGATTGCACAGCCGCCGAAATCAACGTAGGCACAGTGACCTCACGTTCACCCTTCCTGAGTCGTGATAGCATGGAGCCAAACCATGCGCTAGTTTTCTTCTTATATCGTATACACCCTACCCCAATTATGATCACTACCACTGTCCCTACGATAGAACCAATGATGATCTGTTTCCATATCGCCCATTCTTGTTTTGGCTTAACGAATCGCATGCTCTGAAGTCGAGCAATTAGATGATCCATTGGCATTTCCTTAATTTCACCTAACTCTTTGGACAAAGAGATGGGATCGTAGTCTGGTAAAGCGCTATGAAATGGTTTTTATAACGTTATATTGGAAAATGCATAGTTTTCCATCTATCCTATCAATTTGTCTTCCACCTGATACTGGCTCTCTTGTTGGTAGTAAGGGGTTAACATCAATCTATCACTAATAGCCGTACATGATTCATTGAGGCGGATTAGCGATAATGGTGGGTTGATTTGTTGGTACGTGACCCCTTTACCGTGACAACTAATACTCATCTTTAGTGGACTATGATTACTAATGACCCATAGCCCATCCATTATATACCGTGCCATAGGTAACACTGTACCCAACTTGACCTTTGTTTGGCAGTGTGTTGCAATTACGTCTGAATTGTTTAAAAACAGCGCCGTAACACATAACTGATTAATGTTCATAGGATATATTGCACTTCGAATCGCACAGAATCCTATCAAGGGTTTGGAACGAGCTTCAAGTTCAGCTTCCGTAAGGAACGCGAACCGCGTACGTTGCGCGTCTACTGCTATTGTTGTGGATTCTAAGTCATACTGAGCCGTCATTGATTCTGGCGCAGGCCGACCTGAATCTCCAGTTACTAGTGGTAACTTCATCAAGTTTTTGAAATACGACATTGTGATTAATATTTAAACCCTGCGCTAGCCCCAATACTATCAGACTCAAGAAAAACTTCATCTTGTTGTTGTCTGCAGTACGAGATATCACCAGAGACTTACACCACTGTCTCAGACAAAACTCAAATCATGCTTCATGATTTACACATTACAATAGTCCTCTCCCAGATACCGTCTGAGAGTCGCATTTCTAATTTGAAGCCTTCTTTGGCAGAAGAGTCAGTATCGCTTCAAGAATTTCCCTAACCCCATTAGTCTGTAAACTAGGATGAATCGAACGATTGTCGTCGATCTCCCCATCATCAGAACTGTCTGATGTGCCCTTGTTACAACTAACGTTTACTGCTGAGAGAGATCTTTTCTCTCTTGTCTTTAGGCGCTTTCTTAACTCCATTAACGGAACGTCCTCCTCGGATGAAGAATTCTCACGCTCTTTTCGCACCCCCCTAGTCAGTCTGTCTCGTGCGTTCTCTTGCCCTACTGCATCGTCACTGTCGCTATCGGATGATTCTGGAGCTACAACCTGTGTGGCTTTACGTACTGTTCTCCCCCTGGCTTTTGGAATAGGCCACTCGCTAATTTTGGCTATCCGCAAGTGTTCAGCATGTGAACTGACCTCAGTGCCATCTAGTTGATGTCGTACCCTGAATGTGACAGGCGACAATTGTTCCACCACTCTATAGTGCGACCTCCACTTACTGTCTAACTTATTGTGTCTACGGTGATTACGAAGGTACACTGGATCACCGACCTTAATCTCGACAGGCTGTACACCTCTATTAGCATACTTAGCCCCTTTCTTCTGTGCTTTCTTAATTCGCCGATATACCTGGGTGAAGGCCTTGTGTTGCTGTTCAAGCGCTATCTTGTGAAACTCTTCACCAGCGTATTTTCTTCGGGGTCTAAGGATGTTATCTAACGGTAGCACTGGATCGCGACCGTACAGTAAGAAGAAAGGAGATTCCTGCGTAGTTTCCGAAACACAAACCCTATAAGCTGCTAGTACCTGGTTAATATGCACGTCCCAGGTCGAAAAATCCTCTTGTATCTTTTTGGACAGAATGTCGTTAAAAGTTCTGTGAAAACGTTCGACCTTAGCGGCATTGGACTGTGGATGATAAAGACTGGTCGTAACATGATCTATGTTCAGTTCTGCCAGCGTTTCTGCCATAACCCTATTCACATTCTCAGATCCATTGTCTGATACTATCTGCAATGGACAGCCATGTCTGGGTAGAATTTCTTCTACGAGCAGCTGTACCACTGACTGCGGCGTTTTATCTGGTACAGGGAACGCCTCTACCCAACCTGTCAGATGACAGATGAATGCTATGACATAGCGATTCCCGCTAAGGGAGCGGTCAAACGGACCTGCCAAGTCCAATGACAACTTAGCGAATGGGTATGGAGGAATGTCCATTTCCCTTTTCTTTTGTAACACTCTAGACTGACAGATGACACACCCACTAACATATTCATACAGTTGTTTGTACATGTTAGGCCAGTAATACTTTCTACTGACTGTGTCATGCGTCTTGTCTATTCCTAAGTGACCATTTTCGTCATGGTACTGTCTGACTACGTACTCTACCAAGTGAGACGGAACATACAATCTGGCTACTGGTTCATCATCAGGGTGAGACAAGAAATATAGAACATCCTCTATCAGCATGTACCTCCTATTGACTGTCATGGTTCCTTGTTCACTAATCAATAAGTCCTTTAAGCGCACTATTTCAGAATCCTTCTCCTGTTCCTCAATAATATCAAACCCTGGAAGATCAACTTTTTCCAGCTTCTCGTCACACCCTGCCCTTACTGTACAACTAGCAAACTGCTTGGGGGTGAATTGGTTGGAGTTTATGACTCCTATGACAAAAGCATTGTCATTGACCTCTCTGGTTACCTCTTTTTCTTCCTCATGCTCTGGCATGTGAGTACCACTCGGCATTCTGGATAGTAAGTCTGCCAAAACATTTTGAGGACCTGGGATATATTCAATAGTACAGTTATATCCTGAAATGCCAAGGGCCCACATCTGCACCTTCTTATTCTGCATTGGTGAATTAAGCAAATACTTAAGAGGCATGTGATCCGTGCGGATTACAAACTCCGCATTATGCAAGTAGTGATTTAGCTTTTGAAGCGCATAATGGATCGCAAAAGCCTCTTTCTCTATTGTCGACCATTTCCTCTGACTGGTACTAAGTTTATGGGATAGAAAGTAAATAGGTCTTTCTACCTTTGAGCCTGGGGAAATGTCTGAATCCTCATCGCATTTTTGCGCGAGACATGCCCCCACGCATGTGTCGCTGGCATCCGTGTAAAGAATGTACGGACGCCGTGTATCTGGATAGGCTAACACTGGTGCTAAGGCTAACGTCTCCTTCATCAAATCAAACGCTTTCTGGCATTCCTCTGTCCAACTGAATCTCGCATACTTTCGTGTCAGTGCTATGATTGGTTCAGCCATCTGGGAGAAATTAGGAATCATTTTCCTGTAAAACCCAATCATACCAATGAACGAACGGCACTCTCTGACACAGGTCGGAGCCGCCATAGCCCTAATGACTTTTACCTTTTCCTCATCCGGTTTTATCCCCTGGCTACTAATGACAAACCCTAAGTATTTGGTTTCTTCCTCAAAGAACTGACACTTCTTGAGTTTCAGCTTCAGGTCATGCTGTCTCAATCGATCAAAGACTGTCTGAAGGTGACACAGATGGTCTTCTATTGTTTCTGAGAAGATCAAAATGTCATCGAGATAGGCACAGGCAAAACTTTCTAAACCGGCTAGCACGATATTCATAAGCATCATGAACAATCCCGGTGCTCCCACCAAACCAAAAGGCATTTTCGTGAATTCGAATAATCCCTTGTGGCATGCAAATGCTACTCTATCCCTACTCTCCTGATCCGCCATCTTGACCTGCCAGTATCCCGACTTAAGGTCCAGACTGGTAAAATACTTGGCCTTTCCAAGCAGTGACAAAATGTCATCTATCAGCGGTAGTGGGTACGATGTTTTCTTTGTAACCTCATTCAGTTTTCTAAAGTCAACACATAAACGTTTCGACCCATAGTGGATACAATCACTAAACTAAAAGACCATGGGGACTGAGAACGTCTTATCACACCTGCCTGTAACATCTCTTCTAGAGCCTTGTCAACAATCTCTCTATCTTGAAGCGGGATTCTATACGGTTTTATCCTAATGGGAGGATGATCGCCGGTATCTAGTTTCATCGTGACAGTGTCAGTAGCCCCTAAATCAAGGTCGCTATTCGCGAACAAGTCTTGATTGTTCGTAATAAGCTCTGACACTACACCTTTCATCTTCTCCGGCGCAGTGACTTCCGTCAAGTCGACTGCCGATACCTGCCGATCAACCGACCCTATCTGTACTTCATGTACTTTCTGAACTGCTGTTACCTTCCCTACAACACAACCCCTTCTAACTCTATACGTCTTGTTTGTGTTGTTTACTATCAGTATGGGGTACGTCTGGTGCTTATTTTGCCTGACTACCGTGCTTGTCACTAACAGTCCCGGTTCTTGTGCTATAAATCCCTTGTCTGTTTCCGAAATCTCTAAGAGTGTCTCTCTTGCAAAATACGGAGCATTCTTCATCCGTACCTGGAGTACTTCTGCCGTCTGAGGTTTTATCACTTTCGTCTTAGTCACTCTGACCAAAGACGAAATGTGGATGTCCTGTTCATATGGCACATAAACACTTCCGATTCTGAGTTTCTTCAAGTCAAAATAAATCCTCACCCCGTTTTTGTCTAACCAGTCATTTCCCAAAATAAAGTTCCTGTTGAGCCCTGATACCACGTAGAACTTATGTTTAAACTTTTGCCCCGCTACCGTAAATTCTAATTCTGAACTCCCCAATACTTGTAAAGCTTCTCCACTAACTGACTGTAATGACACATCTCCCTTTCCTAACTTTGGCTTATGACTGAGTTTATCGTAAGCCCCCTTGCTAATCAAAGACACCTCTGCTCCCGTATCGATCAAGCTACGAAATCGTTGCTTCCCAATTTTGAACACTATGCACTTAGGGTTACCCGCTACATTAATGCTAAACAACTGACTCTTTCTACTTTTCCGGTCCTGCGTAACGGCTTCGTGTGCCGCAGAACCTTCTAGTTTTCCTGCCTCGGCGGAAACCTTCTTTGACCTTGTGGCCGTCTGTTTCCGGCCTTTCTACATTCCCGCTGAATGTGACCTCGTTCCTCACACTTCCAGCATTGAATCGAGGGACGCATTGTTTGCTGACCAACCGCCCCTATCACTCGGCAATTTCTTGCCTGGTGCCCTACTCTCCCGCATTTAAAACAATTACGGTGACGAGCATGGTCTACTTCCATAGCCTCTTCTCCACCCCTAGCTGTCCCTCTCGGCTGACTAACTGGCCGATTGTTTATCGTGCGTAGCTCAAACCTCTGGCGGAGGTTTTCTTCTTGCATGGCCACCTGCATGGCCCTATCTAACGTATTTGAGTTATCCCTCAGGACTTTCATTTTAAGAAAGTCATGCGCCAATCCGTCAACAAAGAAATTTGTTAGTTGCCGTTGTACCACAGCAGCGCCCATCTGACTCGGGAAGGCTTCGCCGGCCAGAGTCATTAGTCGCTCTGCGTACAGAGGCACGCTTTCCCTCGGGTTTTGTTTCACCCGCTGTAGCAACGCAAAAGCATGATTTTCATCGGCGATTTCGCCGAACCTTACGGTTAGCTGCCTTTTCAGTTCATCCCAATCCCCTGCCGCTTCCGTTTGTAAGAATCGATGGATAAAATCACTCACCACCCCCGAGCTTGCTTGATAAGCAATGACGGGGCACCTGTTGAGGGCTTTTATTAGCACTGCATATTTGTCAATTTCTTTTATCCACTCCCTAAATTTGGTAGGCTTTCCGTCAAACGTTCCTACCATCTGCCCTATACTCTGGGCGTTAATCGCCTGACTCATTTCCTCTACTTTTTCGCCTAAAATCCTAAACACTTCCTCTGCCATTTTTGTTTCTTTTTAAATGTAACAACAACACAACTCTAGCTAACTGGTCTGGCTCCTATATAAGACTCAACAAGGGTTAAACGAAAAAAGTCACTTACCCCGTGATCCTTTCGGCTGTTGGTCTTGAATGAGTCGCAGACGTCCCGTGGGCTCGAACTCTGTTTTTTCCTTGACGTGGGCTCGAACTCTGCTTTTCTTGAAGTGGGCTCGAACTCTGCTTTTCTTGAAGTGGGCTCGAACTCTGCTTTTCCTTGACGTGGGCTCGAACTCTGCTTTTCTTGAAGTGGGCTCGAACTCTGCTTTTCCTTGACGTGGGTTCGAACTCTGCTTTTCCTTGACGTGGGCTCGAACTCTGCTTTTCTTGAAGTGGGCTCGAACTCTTCTCTTCGGGTTGTTGGCTTGCACTCTTCTCTTCTCTTTCTGGTCTGCTCTTCCACCCTTGCGTCGTTGGCTGTCGATTTGGTGCTGATAGTCTAGTTTTTCTGTTTCTTCGTTCCTCTGTTTCTTCCCGTTCCGAGATCCTGCTTCACGGCACCAAATAAGAAGATAAGGTAGTGTTACACTACCGCAGCCACACGCAAGGTGTTGTAGATGGAAGACGCAGCCAGACAAGAGTGTTTCCAGAAGAGTCTTTTATTTCTTGGTCATCGTGGGTCTAATAGGTTGGGCACAACCAACCTACTAGCATGGCATACTAAAATGGCGAAAATACCGGAGCTCGGTCTCTCGCTTCTCAGCTCCCTCTATCTATCTCTCTCTCTCTCTCTTCGTTGTGTGCTCTCTATCTATCTCGTTCTCTTCATTGTGCGAGCTCCCTCTCTATCTCGTTCCCTTCGTTGTGAGCTCTCTAGTTCTCTTCATTGTGCGAGCTCCCTCTCTATCTCGTTCCCTTCGTTGTGAGCTCTCTTTCTATCTCGTTCCCTTCGTTGTGAGCTCTCTCGTTCTGGTGTTTCCCCCCCCCCCCCCCCACTATATATACCCGTTCTGGCCGAGGGCATCGCCCCTTTGTCTCAACCAGTAGTCAAAGGGGCTATTACTGTCACCCATATTATTCCACATCTATCATGGTGGCCAGCGTCCCCTGACCCTATCTGTCAAAGGAGCTATTACAGTCGCCCATAATCTATCCCCCATCTGCTCTGGTGGATAGCGCCCTCTGATCCTAGCTGACCAGGGACCCATTACTGTCTCTCATAATTATTCCACATCTATTAGGCTGGTCAGCGTCCTCTGATCCTAGCTATCAAAGGAACCCATTACTGTTTCTCATAATTATTTCACATCTATTATGGTGGTCAGTGTCCTCTGATCTTAGCTGACCAGGAACTCATTACTGTCTCTCCTAATTATTCCACATCTATTATGGTGGTTGGCGTCCTCTGATCCTCGCTGACCAGTAACCCATTATTTATTCATTAGTCCCAGCTCCCAGTTCGCTACTGCCCGCCTCGGGACCGCTAAAGTGAGATTGATGTATTTCCACTCGCAATTATCATTCATTAGTCCCAGCTTAGTAGGGCCGGCCACTTGTCAACTCCACGTGAGCCCGTGGTACTAATTATACCCTCGTTATTTTCATATCAAGGGAAATTATAAAATTACCCGACCGTGATATTGGTCGTATACACTTATAGTGTAACAAGTCTTCTGAAGACGACTTCAACATTTGGGGATTCCGGTCTTGGGGTAGAAGGAGTTAAAATGACAGAACAGAACACTGACATTAATTAATTAACTGACAACATAAGAAATCACTTGAAACTTCAGCCTTTATTATTGTCTTTCGTCCCCAACCAACCATTTTTCCGTCTGCAGAGTTTTAAATGGTATGCAGTATACAAAATGATCCAGGCAGACCCCCCCCCCCTCCCCCCCCCCTCCCAATAATAACACTCTTGTAATAAATCTTTACGTTGTCAGTGGTTTTCTTATCTTATTATTGTCTTTTGTCCCCAGCCAGCTGTTTCGTTTTGCAAATCCAAAGGTTATACAGTATACAAAATGATCCAGGCGTCCATCAGATAAAAAAAAAGCAGGCTATACATGCTGAAACCACCCCAATAATAACACTCTTGTAATAAATCTGTATGAAACCGAAAATGCCGCGAGTGGCGGGGAACCTCAATTCATTTCTTTTGTAACTTTTTCAGTCTGTTGCGGACGTAATCCTTAATGTTTGTCCAGCGCCTATGTCTAAGTGCAGGCTCTTCTGCCATTGCATGCTGTATCTCGGCCTTACCAGAAAGTTTGTTCATGACGAGGTGTGTCTTGAAACGAGTTTGAACAGCTTTCTCTTCAGCTCCCCCCCCCCCCCCCCCCCCCCCATGGTTTCCTTGTAAATCTAGATCCCCTGCCCCCGCCTATCAGGCACCCATTCGCCAGCCCACAGAGAAATACGCAGGTATAGAACAAGACGATCATCTACATCCCTAAAAAGGATGCATCAGGTCTCTTATATAACCCATGTCTTTCTCCGGAACTTAGGAAGTAGGCAGGAGAAACATACATACACAAACACGAAGGTGCATTACTATATGTGGTCGGGTAAATACCCTGAATGCCCACAGTAGATGCACAGAACATTACACAACAATGTAACGATACAAATTTGCCTCGAGTTATACTGAGATACTCACAAACCAGATAGGTGAGGCTAGCGCTGGCAGAATTGTACAACAAACCAAGGGGAATCACTCAGCGCTGGACAGACGAACAGTTAGATCCCCTGCCCCCGCCTATCAGGCACCCATTCGCCAGCCCACAGAGAAATACGCAGGTATAGAACAAGACGATCATCTACATCCCTACATCTACATCTGTGGGCTGGCGAATGGGTGCCTGATAGGCGGGGGCAGGGGATCTAACTGTTCGTCTGTCCAGCGCTGAGTGATTCCCCTTGGTTTGTTGTACAATTCTGCCAGCGCTAGCCTCACCTATCTGGTTTGTGAGTATCTCAGTATAACTCGAGGCAAATTTGTATCGTTACATTGTTGTGTAATGTTCTGTGCATCTACTGTGGGCATTCAGGGTATTTACCCGACCACATATAGTAATGCACCTTCGTGTTTGTGTATGTATGTTTCTCCTGCCTACTTCCTAAGTTCCGGAGAAAGACATGGGTTATATAAGAGACCTGATGCATCCTTTTTAGGGATGTAGATGATCGTCTTGTTCTATACCTGCGTATTTCTCTGTGGGCTGGCGAATGGGTGCCTGATAGGCGGGGGCAGGGGATCTAACTGTTCGTCTGTCCAGCGCTGAGTGATTCCCCTTGGTTTGTTGTACTTGTAAATCTAGCTTTCTTTCGAACAGGAGCTGACTCAGTACTGTCATCATCAAAACTATCTAGATTGTCATCAGGCTCTGGACGTCTTTTCTCCATCATGATCATTGATTCCTGTGTTGTTGACTTGCTACTTGCTTCATTCACAGGTGCCGTTCCCCCCCCCCCCCCCCCCTCCGAGACCTCTCTGCCAGTTTCTGATGTGTCTTCATTGTCAAAGTCAATCTCTTCATGATCGCCCAGCTCAGCTCTAATGCAACTCTCAAAATCTGTCATCCCATTGTTAACTGACAGAAGAATCTTTGCCACTTTTGCCTTTTGAAGGACGTCTTGAGGTTGGCGGTAGATGTGGCGATGTATCCGAATATCATGACCAAGGAAATCTGCCAGCTGATCCTGGTCTAACTCCGAGATGGCCATTGACTGAGCCAAAGTTGCAACCTGCTTCCGTAACTGAGTAAATGTGAACATGGCTGGCTATGACACCCGTGCTTCTAGGGCATGGGCCTTCAGAACATCATAGTCATGGCCTCTGTAAGGCCTGACCAGAAGGTGTGGCAAAGATGTACTGGGAATGAGCGAGAGCTGGCACTGATTGCCTCATTTGAAGGATTCTGTCCACAGTTGTCATCATCTTCTTCGTCAGCAAAACGGGAACACTCCTATTAAACTTGCCTCTGATTTCCACTCACTGAAAATGATTCACCATTTTCTTCTCAACCTTTGTGAAACCTTTCAAGATATCTTGCTTGGTGATCGATCCAATCTTAGCATTCTGGAAGTCTGACACCTTCATTCTCTGAACTTCTCCCCCTCGTTTTCGGTTGAAAAGTGATACAGCACAAAGAGTTGCTTTAACCACTGTCGGATAATCTTCCGAAACCATCCTTGTCTCCAGAAGCTGTTGGACCTTCCTCACATCTTCACATGATGGGATCAGCTTGGGTTTGTTCATGGTCATTTTCCCGACTGACTGGGCTGCTGTAGCGGACACACAATCATACCAGTCCCCGTTGAAGACAGAGTCAAACCGCTGCACCTCAGAGAGCTCCTGTCGCCACCTGTCGTCTGAACCCTGCCCAAGCTGTTTGGATGCCTGTGACTGTTTGATCTGTGAACACTTTTTCAAAGCATGGCCTATGCGCATTGCGAGATTGCCTTTTTTGAACTGATGTGTGTCCTCATCAAAATCTGCTAGCTCTTTTACAGCCAGGACAACATGATCAAAGCTAGCTGAATTGATCACAGCATTTAAACTTGCGATTTTCATTTCTGACCTCACTCTGATAATCTTTAATAGTCTCCCGGCCTAACTCCCGCATCCTGGAGCTGATTTGTCCAGCCGTGTGTTCTTCAATGTCCCTGCGGTCAAATAATCTCTTTCCATACTCAAGAAGCAAGGGGTCAGTTCTGATGAGACGGCTTATCTCATCATCTCTCTGCCTGGCTAAGACCTTGTGATAGAAGGAAAATTCAACGTCTAAGGATATTGGAAGCATTAGGCGACCACGGCACGCCGCCTCACCTCTCTGAGTGATCTGAAACCCTCCTGGTTTCTGACAGCAACGTTTTGAGTGTACAGAGATCAGCTTATTTTGATAGAGCCCTTTGCAATGGCTACAGGCGAGAAGGTCGTCTACCTTACTAGTTTTGGTGCGATACTTAGGAATCAAACATCCTGATTTGTTTTCAAGAACAGCAACGTTATGCATGTAATCACCCTCATCTTGTAGTCTGATCCATGCTCGACGTCTCTGCTTTGTCCCTTTTTTCATCAACAAAATTTTAGCAACGTCTGCCTCATCTGCATGGACATCAATTTGCATGCATGTTTCTTGTCCCATTTGTACTTTCCTTTCCCTCTCTGCGACACGTGCACACCTGTTTCTTCTGTAAGTGCTCTTTCCCCACCCCCAGCATCATGTTCCTTCTGCCTATCCACATTCTCATTGCCGCCCCCTAAAGCACACTGCATCTTGCTGGTACTAGCGTCACCGACACTTGGCCACCCTGAACCTGCCACTTTGATGAAATCTAACATAGTCGATACAATATTGTCAATGTCAGAGATCCCAGCAATTGATGCCGACACACCGTCTGAATCCGGTGAGCTCGAGCCAGGAACAAACTCCTCGTCATCACTGCCCTCGTATTGCGATGCGCTTGCACTCTCATCCTCAGGTCCATCCCAGGCTCCATTTGCCAACTGGAGAAAGAAAGAAAGAAAGAAAGATTGAAACCAAAGCTGCATTAGGACAGAAACAGCCCAATTTTGGTTTAACTCATTCTACCCCAGACACACCACAGCAAGATAAGGATCGACCATGATAGTTCAAGGGTGATGCCAGAATAGCTTGGCGCCTATGGGCGCCAAGCTATTCTGGCATCACCCTTGAACTATCAAGGTCGATGTGTGTCCTGCACTGCAAAGCAGTCTTCAGAGGACAACGGCAAAATTTGAGGATTTCGGTGTTGGGGTAGAATGAGTTAAGGGGCCTTGCACAAGAATAAAAAGAGTAATCCCATGTATGACCGATTTACATATGTGTGACCTCGGTGACGAGGGCTGGCTTCTGCAGCAGCAAAATCCACGTTTTCTGAAAATGCAAGCAGTTTTCACACATTTGTCAACCCTGCGTGACCCTTTGAGAGAGGTCACTCAAATTGGCATGTTTAAAAAGATCTTGCCACAAAGTATCCTTGGGCCAAGCTTGAAGAATGTGGCTTGAATAGTCTCCGAGAAAATGCCACCGTTAACTCATTCTACCCTAGACACACCACAGCAGGATAAGGATCGACCATGATAGTTCAAAGGTGATGCCAGAATAGCTTGGCGCCTACAGACGCCAAGCTATTCTGGCATCACCCTTGAACTATCATGGTCGATCAGTGTCCTGCGCTGCAATGCGGTCTTGAGAGGACAGGGGCAAAATTTAAGGATTTTGGTGTTGGGGTAGAATGAGTTAAAGTTTACCATGGACGACGGACGGACGACCAGTGGCCCAGAACATAAACTCACTTTTGCTTTGCACGCCAGCCAATAAAATGAAGATGATCATAGAATCACTTTACTTACCAGTTTGTAATTGGGAGCATTTCGCTGCCGTCCATGCACCCTCCTACCAGACGCACCCTCTGTGGCAGAGGCTGGGGGGCTATGATGCTGCAGCTGACTAATTTTGCCATGGGCCTTGGTCATGTGCCAGGAAGGGGCGTGCTTGTCCATTTCCATAGATCCCGATGGGTTTGGACATCCTGCTGCCATCCGGCGCTGGGTGTGTGCAGAAAGTCCTGAGCCGGTGTGACCAAAACGGTGTTGCTGCAAACATGTCCAATACAACCATGTAAACCATTGACATTTGAATCAGATTGATTGTACATTGCTTAACGTCCCGACAGCAACAAGGCTTTCTCAGGACGTGCCTGCACTGCTTGTGAAAAAAAACCTAAACAGAACATTGAATGTATGTCGCCAGCTGGTCAAATTTTAATATGTTAAATAAACCTAACACATGGGGCCTAAATAAAGCTAAGACCATTTAGGAACACACATCCAATATCAAGAGCTACAGGCAGTGCAGACAGTAGGGAGAGTTTTAAAAAGGCAAATACAGGTGAATGGACAACGGGTAGACAGAAACACATGCCCCAGAATAGAGAGAAAACCCCACCCTGTGGGGCTGATCAGGGTGACCCTGGGAACTAAAAACTGGTAATACAGTAAAAAGCGACACTTCAGTTGCACAATCCGAAAGACCTGTTTGTGGAAGTTTGTTCTTCGAATCGCGAGGCAGTTTTGCGAACGAGAATTGAAATCTGGCGCCATTTTTTTTTTTTAAAGTCAACTCATACTGTGCATGCATGTGTCAAGTTACTTTTCGATCACTGACAATCACACATGTCAGGAAAAAAAGAAACAAAATCGCATGGCAGATTGACCTTGTAATGGTGTTATTGAACGAATTCCTTTCATTGAAGAAGAAAGCTTTTGTTAAAATCGTGGGGTTCTATTATCATTTACTACAAGACTCAACGGTCAGAGAGGAAGACACGGACCAAGCCACGGCCGAAGCAGACACCTTATTTTTCTGGGCCAAACGGGTATCGGGGATTGGAGGCATCTCTCAGTTAAATAACTGCACTGAACAAGTACATTTGGGCGTGCTCTTAACTAAGAAATATTGCATAAAGCACCTCTGCAAACGTGAAGAATGGCCAGTGGGGGACGAAAGACGTTTTAGGAAGGGCAAGGGAAACAACTCCGTTCATCGGTGTTATTGGCCAATCAGCGATCATCAAGTTGATCTGAAAACACTCGCTTCCGTGTGAACACACAGGCCCAGGGCATCGCAAAAACACAACATGAAGTAAATCTGGGAAAATGGGGACATCCTATTTTGATATTTTTTTTCTGACTTTTGAATGAAAGATAATGCAGAAACAACCCTCAGATAAAAATGGGTGCCTGACTTGGTCACCCAGAATTTTACACACACCCATTTTGCATAAGGATGGTAAAGAAAGTCACCCATTTCAGTGGTTTCCTGTACGCACACACACACACACACACACACACACACACACACACACACACACACACACACACACACACACACACACACACACACACACACACACACACAAAGAGGACCAAATCCACTCGCCCGTCGCCAAATGCAAACAGTTTTCTTCAGGTCGGGTGAGGCAAAGTCATGTTCTGGAAGCCGGCCAAATGGCGAATGCTATGCATCATATGAATGCATCCACACACAAAAGTGTTCTGGCTACCAGAAAACAGAAAATCCGACGGAGAAAGAAGCGCTTTTTGAAAAGAAAGAAAGAAGAAAGAAAAAAAAAAGAACACAATTTATCAATATTTCGTGATTTTAAAAAAATAGACAAATAATAATAATAATAATAATAATAATAATAATAATAATAATAATAATAATAATAATAATAATAATAATAATAATAATAATAATAATAATATACTACTACTACTACTACTACTAATAATAATAATAATAATAATAAATAGTTCTTGTATAGCGCTGTTCTCCAGGAAAACACTGGACTCACTGCGAATGCACAACTGACAGCACACCCTCTCTCTCAGACACACGCACAATTATACACTACTTTCAACCACTATGACGTGACCCCATCCCTTCCCAACACCATACATTCACTTCCCTCTAGGATCAGAATGAAAGGCAGTCATTAAACAACCGGTTAGCTAGAGGTGAGCTACATGTTAAATGTTAAATGCCCGGCAGAAAAGAAAAGTCTTTAAGTGAGCTTTGAACTGTGACAATGTGGGCAGATTCCGCATTTCTATTGGCAGTGAATTCCACACACCGTGCTTGGGGCTAAATAGGTGAAAAAAACGCTCCCCGACAGTTTTCATGTTAAGCTTCGGTATTTTAAAAAGTTTCACTGGAGGAACCGAGGGTGTGTGATGGCTGATAAACAGACAGGCTTGGCAGAAAGGTACGGCGGGAGATATCCGTCAAAATGCCGTAGTTTTGTCACACTCGGCACACTCAGTACTGGCAGCGGAATTTTACTGACGGGCAGCCAGTGCAGCTGCTTCAGTAGAGGCGTAATTGACGTGGTCTCCGCTAGTCTTTCGTTTGATCAAGATGAGACCTGGCGCCGCATTGTTTGGGAATCATCTGAAGCGTGAAATGTGGTCTGCAGGTAAACCTGCCAGTACAGAATTGCAATACTGAATCGAGCCTGGACGTAATGCATTCAAGTCTTGACGACGCACTTTCTGTGAGATTGATACGGTCTAAGGGAAGAAATTCTGCTCAGCTCAGTCAAGAAAACCAGCTTGGCACTGACGCTACAGTGATATGTATGATCATGCATGGAGAGCGTCGAAACAATCTTCCGCCAGATATTTAACACAGTTCTGGCACAAACAAGTAGGCCTATATATAATACAGTCGCTACCCAATGCGCAAAAGGCCATCATCGGGCCGATGTCGTCCGCCACTGCCGGGACCGCGCACAGCCGTGCGCGGGCCAACGGCGGCCGACATAGGCTCGATGGTCTTTGTGCACTGGGTATTTATCTTGTCATCGAAGACAAGCTAAAATGCTGTCACTTTGATTCTTCCCTGTCAAGATAAGTCAAGTAGCGACTAAATAAGTTGCATACATATTCTTGTTTGTTTATTTTGAAATATTAATAAACTGTGTTGTAGCTGTCTTTTTTAAGCGTGTTTCTTTCTCCATGTGTTCTTCTCTGCATTGTGCACGCTTGGCAGTCTCAATTTTGGTCTTTCTTTTTTTCTTTCTCACGGCGTTCATTTTTTATTTTTAAATTTACCGACCTGGAGAATGTAACTTTAAAGTAATACTAAGTTCCCCAGGATCAAGCATCTCAACACAGTCAGAAAACAGTCTGCAACAGATACTGCTGACAGTATGTGTAGCAGTGGGCCCTTTCAAGTTTGTGTACTATCTGAGAACTTTATGATGTAAATACAATGCCGCTAAATGTCGAAATTCATCGTTTGGAGGATGCGGCATTGTTTTTGTACCCGAGTCAGTCGCGAATTTATTGTCTGCATCGGCCTCGTTTTGAATTAATAAGTGCACACATATATATATATATATATATATATATATATATATATATAATATATATATATATATATATATATATATATATATATATATATATATATATATATATATATATATATATATATATATATATAATGATCCTACGTCACAAGGCAGAACCCTGCTGACTATCAGTGTATCACAATACTGCAGGTCACGAGGTCATCGGTGTGATGTACAAACGTGTCACTGTACTCCAGCATCCCTTTGACGTAATTTGTCACGAGAAAGTAGAATAAACCTTCCGTACTCACTATGCTGTCAATATCAGTGTGGGTTCCGCTCGACCTGCTAGTATTTACTAGTAACGATCGTGCGTAGTGCACCGAGGACGTCGGCAGTGCGTGTTTGGCGCTCGCAAAGCGGCGAGTCCAGCACGGTGCCTAGTTGACCTTTGATCCTTTACCCCTCATCGGAAACACGCACCGTCTTTCATCATTGAAACAGAACATTCAGTTGGTATTTATACCCGCTCAAGTTTCTGTACTGCCTTGTCAATTTTCCATGTCACACATCGAGGTCTACGTAAAGCATGGAATTGACAAATGCCGCACCCTCGCAGCCAGAAACACTACCTCTCGGCTGAATCGAGTGAATGAGTGCCGGCACAGACAAAAACATGGGAGTTACGACCAGCGATGTGCAACCGGCTTTGACACACCGTAGTTTTCAGATCTCGGCAGCAAAAAAAAATGTCATAACTAGCTCGTAACCGTATATATGAGAAAACAGGTTTAAAATCATGCGAAATCAGTAAGAGATAAATTCTACTGACTGAAGATCATGAAATCTGAAAATCACTAGCGCTCGCGGAACTATAGGAAGATCGACAATGACCGTAGATTATTTATTGATTCAGCAGGAAAGTCAGTGACAAAGTCCGGGTGGGTGGTGTGTAGTATATGAGAAAGAGTGCAGAGGCGAGCAGCGGCCTCTGAACCTGAGCTGCTGACGTCTCTTAACTCATTTATCGGGTTTCTGCATCCGGCCTAAGGCCGCGTGTCCTGATGCGGCACGTCTTGAATGAGTTAACCCTTTGTAGGTATCATCGCGACTAAACCGCTACCGACAAGCAAAGGGTTACATCTGATTACATTACGAGGGCCGGCTAAGGAAACTTCACCTGCGCTCCTGCCTATCTCTCAAACTTACTTCACCCCTACACTCCTCCCCGCTCCCTCCGCTCCGCCTCCGACCCTCTCCGCCTCCACATCCCCCGCACCAAACTCAGCACTTTCGGCCCCCGCTCCTTCTCAGTATACGGTCCATCCACCTGGAACACTCTCCCACTCTCTCTCCGTCAGAAACACTGTCTCTCCTCCTTCCAGTCCGCCCTCAAAACTCACCTCTTTCAACAGTTCTAGCACTATACCACCACACTCCCCACCCCAAGCTGGCTCAGCTGTCGTAATGTATTTTACTATTTGTGGTACGTGAGTCGTTGTCTAAAGCGTGCGCGAGTTGTGAGTGCGCGCTTAAAGTTATAATTATTATAAGATAGGCGCATTATAAATACCGTTATTATTATTATATTATTATTATTATTATTATTATTATTATTATTATTATTATTATTATTATTATTATTATTATTATTATTATTATTATTATTATTATTACCTTCCGCAGGTCCGCTCTCAAATACAACTTCAACGACTCTACTGAGATACGATCAATCACTACATGCACTTTAAAAAATACTGATTCTGATGATTCCACAGTCAGTACTGAACTTTTCAAATTTGCATCCTCAACAACAACCAGAAATCATGGCCATAAATTGTTCATACAGTTTTCCAGGACTAATACAAGAAAGTTTTGTATGCTGGCGTATTGCTAATTGCTGGAATAACTTACTTACCCATGTTAAAAATGCCCAGTGCTTGTACTGAAAAATCGTCTCGAAAGCAGAATATAACTGGAGTATACAATACAATACAATATAATACAATATAATACAATACAATACAATATAATACAATATAATACAATACAATACAATACAATACAATACAATACAATAATACATTATTAACCCCCGAGGGGAAATTTTGGCGCAGCGGTATAACATGCACAATAGAAAGAAGAATAAAAGTAATAAAAGTTACATGTTCACGTCATATGTAATAACTGCCAGTATGGAAAGGGCATTAGAGGCCGCGCCTATTGTCCTCACTACCTGACCTGACACGTAGATGAAAACGACGATTGAGCTGTCCTGCAGTGGACAGAAAACGCATACATCTTAATATAAGGCAATATCGCGAACTTCGATCGCGGCATTTGCCAGCTATCTAGCGGCAGGCCTAGACAGCTTATTCAAGGCCGCTTTTTCTCGTATTAAGGCATCCCCTCTCCAAGTTCTGGCACTCCCAACCTTCGTTTTTAAGCATCCACGCCACTTACTGGCCTGGACACAAACGCCCCGGCCACTACGTACACACACCAGTTATCAAATTTCCAGGCGCCCCTGTTGTCCATCTACTGCGGATCAGTCGGACTCAGACCGCTGAGATACAATTTTCTACACGGCGCAACCGGGTGTGCCCACTTAAGGCCGGACGGGCGCAGTACTGAATCATACTCTTTACGAGATCATAGTTATAATATGACTTGATGAGGATGAAAAACTTTACGAGATCATAGTTATACACGACTTGATGGGGATGAAGTAAAATCGCCGTCCATTACGGCCCACCAAATAATTATTCTCTCGTGGAAATTTATCCGTGCAAGGTCACATACACAGCGGGACAAACGCACCCTCCTCCCCCCCCCCCTCCCCGCCCCTCCCCCCTCCCCCGGCCCGCCTACCCCCTGATATGTCGGCTGGTGGTGTGAAGGGAAGGTCAAACAGGTCCTTACACGCTTGCACACGCACACCTCCACCCCCACCCCCACCCCTCTTCCTCTGCTTCTGTAGCGGACATTACAAATGTTACATTTGACGCGTGCCAGATTTAAACCCATTCTGATTTCTTTATTTCCGAGAATATAACAATACTGAAAAAGAACACAACTTGAGGTTCCGCGGTCCTGTCAGAGGACTTCCATCCTCTGTGCGTCGAACATGGCACAACTGAATGACCAGCGTGCGCGTACCTGATTCAGCGGCAGGGAGTACACGCTGGCCGTACCCGCAGGATCCAGTGTGAGGAATGCTGTCCTGCCAGGGCGGATACCAACTACGCCCTGAGGCATCGCATGTGGAAAACGTTGAGATGGCGCTCCTGACTCATGCAACTGACCCCAGGTAAGACTCGCTGCCGAAAGCATACTCGAGGACATATGCCTTTTAGACACGTACCTTGTGTTCTCTGAGAGCAGCCTGTTCTCCCACACTCTTTTTGATAGCTTTGCCGTGGTGGCTGTTGCCCTCCCTATGCGCCTGGGGCCAGTTGCACGAGCGAGCTTAGTCCTGCGCCAGCCCCTAAGCAAGGCGCGCCGAGCGAGCTTATCAGTTCTGCGCCAGCCACTAAGCAAGGTGCGCCGCTATAGCGGCGCGCCTTGCTTAGTGGCTGGCGCAGGTCTAAGCTCGCTCATGCAACTGACCCCAGGTGATTTTATTGTGTCAAGCGACAGCTTGGTAGAGATGGTTGACCCGAGGTAGATAAAATTTTCCACCACCAGCAGGGTGTAGTCACCAACCTTGATGGACGGTGTGTGGTTGGCATCTTGCGCTCTGACGTTCAGTCGTTTTCTTCAGGCTGATGGTGAGACCGAACTCTCTGCAGGCGTGGGCAAGGCAGCTGATCAGCCTCCTGAGGACCTCCGCAGTGTGGATAGCGAGCGCCGCGTCATACGCGATAGATAAGCGCCTCCGAATGCCGCAGTGGCAGTTGTGTTTTCATGTAAATAGGTTAGACCACTGGGCTCTGTGGACAAATGGCGCAAAAAGCCGAGTGCCGTTTGGCTTTATCAGGATGTCTCCATAGTCCTACGTATCAATAGTCCAACTTATCGATAGTCCTTTGGCCGATGGCCCTATCGATGATCTTACGAATAGTATTGATAGTCCTATGTATCGATGTCTCGATATTCCGATGTCTCGATATTCCTACTATTTTTTCCCCAGTGTCTCGATAGTCCTACCTGTCGACAGATTAGGAATCTATTGTCCTACTCAGTAGTCATATGTATCGAAAGTCCTACAATTTCAGCCTATATTTGAATTTATATATATATATATATATATATATATATATATATATATATATATATATATATATATATATATATATATATATATATATATATATATATATATATAATTTCCAAAACTTCATAGCGAGCTTGTCCTTAGCACCACGTGAATGTTCTGTGTTTATGCACTGTGTGTGAGTGAATGCGCGTGATTCACGTGAGCGTGCTTGTTGGGTTCAGTTCGCGGCGGCGCTTTGAGCCGATTTTCAATTGGGATAAAGCGCCTATTTAATGCGCTAATTTATTTATTTTTATATTTCCAAGCACTGTCAAGTATGTTAGCTGGAAAAGCCCGGCGTTTTGATACGTATCTTGAGGGTATGTTTTGTTCCCCTCCCCACATCACCTCACTCCCACCCCTAACCACCGTAATAGGTCCAGACCTCCAGTGGTAAACTTCTTCCCCACTGAATTAGGCAGGTATGTTTTGTCAACCAGCTATTGCCGCTTCAGTACAGCAGAATGATCGTGACGCCACTCGGGTATCGTGTCTCCGTTTGTAAGCGTCCAGCTAATCTGGACTACATTGAAACAATCACGGTTTCCATTATGGTGACAACAGAACCACTTCAGTCTCTACCCACTTGACCCTCTTTGTTTTGTTTAACTCATATACATCCTGAGGCTGATTTTTTTTTTAAAGTCTTATTGTCCTGTGAAGGGCTACAGAACGGGTGCCAGAATAGCTTGGCGCCTGAGGCGCCTCTGGCACCACCCTTGAACTATCATAGTCAAATTAATTTCAAGCAGTGGTGTATCAGTATCAGTTCAATGAATAAACTGGCTCTACACCACCGCTCGATGTACAACCCCCTAATATACTGTACCTTACTGACCTCTCTCACCTCTCACCGCTTCGCTCACACTGTACATACCTCCCGCGATTAAATGATTAACAGATGTAACCTAATTACTGACCTCTCTCACCCCTCACCGCTTCGCTCACACTGTATATTCCTCCCGCGATTCGCTACGCATGGCCATGCTGCGGATAATCGAGGGAGGTAACCAGTGTGCGTCCCGCGCTCCATGTTTACTCAGTGTGCGTAAAGTGGCCCCCTCTTTCGCTGACTGCAGACGGCCTCGATTGCTTTTATTGATTTCTTGCCTCCTCTATCCCACTGCAGTTGTCTCTCTGTTTTTTTTATGTGAGTGTTAGGTCAGTCTCACTTTGTCCGTCAGTTGTACTGAGGCCTCTTACATGGCTGACGCTTGTAGCGCCAGCCATGTAAGAGACTGACCTCAGTACAAGAGGAGTCCTACCGTTACATGATATGGCAACAGCCAGCATGTACTTTTTTTTCTCTAGAAAATAAAATATTTTAATTGTTATTATATAATATACAATAAAAATCTCGCTAAAAAAAAAAAAAAAAAAAAAAAAAAAAAGAAACACGGTCATACTGCCTTTGCGGCCATATAAAGACAGAGTTGCCTCATTTTCTAAGAATGTATTTAGTTCTCACATCGTTAGTTGCACTGAGGTCTCTCTGGCTCGGCTGCTGGCAAGCGTCAGTAAGCATATGGGAACTTAATAATAGCCTTTATCATCTGTGGACTGACGCCTGGTGGGCCCAACAACGAGGGTCCGGACGATCGAAGTTATTACTGACGGACCTCGCAATACTATATATGCATCCTTTGAAATCACTGATCTAGGCCGGACTGATGATCTGTTAGCTCCTCCCCTCCTCAGTCTCCCCCCCCCCTCCCCCCACACACACACACACACTTACACACACACACACACTGACATAAAAAAAACCGCACCACCACCACCACCACCACCAGTTACAACAACAACAACAGGAACAACAACACACGTTGCACATTGTTTTCAGAGCCACGCAGGAGTTACATAACGACGACGATACCCAGGAAGCAAAAGGTCGGGCCGACGTCGGCCGCAGAATCTTTGCTTACTGCGTACGGCGACAGTGATGACGCTGAGCCGAAACTCTGACATCGCTGACGACAACAAGAACAACAACAATATTGACACCACTATTATTATTGATTCAGTCAATCAAGGTTAAAAGAATAGAAGAAGTCTGATTTTTCCACACAGTGTGTAGAAGATGCATAGCTGAACCACCCCTCAAACCATGCTCTCCTTAGTTTAAAATAAATCGGGGGGAAAAGTACTACCATGCAGGCGCGGACGTTTGTACGGGTTTGAGGGACGCTTCTACTATGCGTTCTCTTCATACTGTGTGAAAATCCGACGATGCTTCTTCTAACTCTTTTCTTAACCTTGTCCATAGGTTGACCGGATTAATCTGCACCAGCAAGGCTTGCTGCTCCCCTTGCAATCAGTTGTACGCTAACACGCACTAACTAAATCAATCGTGTGGACTGGAATCTAAATATTTTTTGCATATATCCGCGTATCAAGCCTTCCGATGCCGAGAAACAATTTGTTAATGATCACCGGCCAGCTACAAGAGGCAATCCGCATTGAGAGAATCTATGCCTATAGCTGGTCCTTTTCTGAAGCCTTCAGCATTGAACTTACATTAAAGTTATTTCAGAAACACAACTCAGCCGTGGTCACTGGCTGTGAAAGCATTGAGTCCGGCCTTCGTTTCGATTCATCGCAGTCTCCATCTCCCCAAATGAACTAGATGAAGATTGCGTGCACGATGAATGTGAAATGTGGGCGAAGAGGGGCAAATTTTGATCTTTCAAGATCGCAGGCTGAACTCAGTTACTTCCTCTGTCCGGCCGCTGCAGGTGCTCATGAGAACCAGATTAATCCTCCTAAGTGAAGGTCGATTTCTCAGTCTGAAACTGTGACTAGGACGGAAAGGTCTTGCAAACGTGCTCACGAGACTCTATACCTCTTGCAGATGGGAGGCACTCTGAGGTTCAGGGGCAAAGCTGGGTTCAAGGTCACGCGACAAATGTGAAAATAAATACACGGAGACAGAGACTTGATGGGGACAGTGACAGGAGAGACTGGAGAGAGAGGGAGAGGAGGAGGTGGGGAGGGGGGGGGGGTGAAGTCCAGGAAAATTTCAGAAGTGGCCCGAAACATTATATGTAGCGGTTCTTGTCGCGATGATTCCGACAGGAATCATCGCGACAAAAACCGGCTACCGACAGCCATTTTACTGGCTCAGTTGGACAGTGAGACTGAGCTGCTGATAGAGGTATAGGGTTTGAGACCGGCTGTTAGTGTACTCGTGAGTCAATTTACTACTGCCCCGTTCAGTACAGTCAGTGACTACATTTGCAACTTCAATCAGTAGCTACTGCCTAATTCTGATGGTGTTTGCTCATCTGTGATTTTTAACCTTACGGCGTGAAGCCGTAAGGTCCAAAATCACAGATGAGCAAACATAATTTGTGTTTTACAACTTGAGTTTGTCCGTTCAAGCGTGTTTCTTTCCTGGACGATAATTTCTTTGAACGGCGTTACACAGCGCCTGGCAATGGCATCTTATCGGTCAGGATATTGTTTCTTTCAGTCACTGTAAATTTTCTATTTGAGACATTTTCAGTCATCTGTTCATCTGCTGTGCTATCTGGCAGGAAAACAAATCACTGTAATGACAGGTACAACTGAAATGCTTTTTTTTTTCTTTTTTTTTTTTCTTTTCTTTCTTTGTCCGCAACATTTGAATTGTGGACCCGGCACTGAAAACACCGATAATTGTCAGAGCGGTACCTCAGTGCCATCGAGGATGTTTTGGTCTAGGGGCGATGAGTGACGGTGGAAATTGACCACGACTCCAGGGTCAGACTCATCCAGCAACAAGTGCCGTTCAGTTGCAGCGCACGCCAACGACGGATGATGAAGGGGAAACCGATATCCGTGGACATCTTTCACTTCTCGCGCCAACTATGGGAAATGGTTCAGTTTCAGTTCACTACAATCATTACCGTACTCAATAACTAACCCGTTCAGTACAATCATTACCGTACTCAATAACTAACCCGTTCAGTACAATCATTACCGTACTCAATAACTAACCCGTTCAGTGCCGATAAAAAATGAACACCACCCAACTGCAAGAGGTATAGATCCTCATGAGCCCCCGCAGTTGCGGGGGCTCATGAGGATCTATGCCTCTTGCTGACAATACTTTGAATCCATGTTCCTGGGACATCTAAGTTTTGTGTGTTAAGGAAGATTGCAGAATCACAGTCTGCGTCAGCCGGCACTGAACGAGTTAACTCATTGGCGGCCAGCCGCATCCGGATGCGCGTCTTATGCCGCGCATCCGGATGCGGCTTGCCGCGAATGAGTTAACGCCTGTAATCCAATGTGCATGGTTCGTTCCAGATGGGATCTATGGCGCACTCGGCGGAGGCATGCACTAGGAAGATCTACCCCCGGCTCTCGCCTGAGATCAGATGATCAGCTCTTCCCGAGGGGGTGGGGGTTCCAACTTTTTGCTTTTGGACCCTGTAACCTCAGACAGAAACTGAAACTAAACCATCCTTTCTATTGGCCGAACTTAAAAATCTGAAGGGGGGGGGGGGCGGGAGGGGTTGGAGGGGAGGGGATTGAGGGGGGCAAAGGGGGGGGGGTGGTGGTGGTGGGGTGGATGGCGGCAGCTGTTTAGAAATCTTTCCTGCGAACTCCAGTAACGGAGGCATGACAAATGCCGTGTGGAGTGTGTGCATCTCCACGCCTTATCTCCGTGTTGTGCACTTTTGCTTGTTCTTTTTTTGCCTGTGGTTGCATGTGATGGGCCGATGGCCTGAACAATAAAACCGGCCATTGAATCTTGAAAAAAATAAAACCATTGAGCCTTGAGTCAAATAAAGGACTTTGATATAGCACTTTAAAGTATTTTCGGGCTGAAGGTGGAGGGGCCCAGATTCCCTGGAATCCCCTCCCCACCACCCCCGATTCGTCCCTGGATGACTAGAGGTTCAGCATAGTCATCTAAGCAACAATACAAGACGGCGTAGCCTTGATCCGTTGCATCGCACACCCAGAACTAATGGTCAGTTGCGTGAGCGGAGCACCTTAGCTTAGTGGCTGGCGCAGGACTAAGCTCACTCACGCAGCTGACCCCAAAAGTCGATGAAACTGGCAGTACGTATAGCCCTCTTTGCCTGCAATCGGCAGAAACGGATCCTCCTGAGCCCCTATCCTGCATTGTGTCTGCCGACCAACTTTAACATTTTCAGAGAAGACTTTTTTTTTATCGGGACACAATATGCATTTTGCAGAAACTTATGCGCATGCGGACGTATGGCTTTTGTAAACTCAATCAGAAGAGGTAAATTTACTAGCGGTCATTATAACGAGTGCCGTTCCGTTGCATCGGCACGCCCAAAATGGAAGAGCTGCCGCAAGCCAGCAGAGATCACATCCATGCAAGCAAGACTGAGGCGGCATAGATCCTCAAAGGAGTGCCCCTGTAATCTGAAGTAGCGATGAGGATCTATGCCTCTTGTCCGAGTGTCACCAGAAGAGGTCAATTCAGTCATCCAGCAACAAGTGTGTTCAGTTCAGTGCATTGCGCACCCAAGACGGATGAGGAAAGAAAAACCAATAGAGATCATCTTCCGCTATGTCAGAACTGGGAATTGTTGACTTAGACGTGCAGTGATTTAGAGACTGAATCAGATGAGGTGGAGGAGATTGGGGGGGGGGGGGGGGTGGAGGGGGGAAGCGGGGTGGGGGGGGGGGAGGTTAGGTGGTGATGGTTGGGGAGGGGGGAGGGCGGGGTAGAGCGACTCCCGGGTTGACTCACGCACCTGAAAAGGATGAAGGGTTGGGGGTTTGCTAGAGGAGGGTCGGGTGGATTAACCCATATCATACTGAGGCTAGAAGCTTCACATTTGTACACTGCCATATGCAAGCTACATTATAGTACTTACAGATAAGGATATAGACCAGTGGCTTTAGTTCAGGACAGTTTGGAAGATAGGCATTGCTATGCCTAAAACTTTTTATCCTGAATAAAACGTTTCATCATCAAGGGTGGTGCCAGAATAGCTTGGCGCCTAGAGGCGCCAAGCTATTCTGGCACTACCCTTGAACTATTTTAGTCAAACTTATTTCACACACTGGTGTATTCCGAATGATAAGGGTTTAAGAGGACTGTCTCGGCCGGACGAAAGGATCTAGACTACATGCTCCCAGTCGCACACTGCACATTCATCTCTCAAATATTTCTGGCAGGAAACCTGTGCACGCTCCTTTGCATTTGTGTCTGCACCAGCTGCAAGATAGACGTATATCGTTAACCCTGTCAGTGCCTGCTGACGCAGATTGTGTTTCTACAGCCTTCGATAATTCAACACCAAAAAAAAAAAAAAAAAAAAAAAAAAACTCAACATGGATTCAAAGTGGTGTCAGCAAGAGGCGTAGATCCTCATGAGCCCCCGCGACTGCGGGGGCTCATGAGGATCTACACCTCTTGCAGTTGGATGGTGTTCAGATTATCCCGGCACTGAATAATCATGATTTTTTTTTTTCCCCTTTCTCAATCTGAAATGGGCTCGATACACTACTCAACCAGTAAGAGGTATAGATCTTTATGAGCCCGGTCGGCTGCAGTGACTCATGGGAATCTGTTCCTCTAGCAGACAGAAGGGTAAGTCGTTCTGTCATTACTATCACATCTATCACCCGCGAGCGACACAACGGCAGTAAATGACACCAGTAATAAAGGGTTGTGTTTTTTCCCGAAGAAAAACCTCACCACGCATGTACAGCGGTGTATTCTCAGATTCTGGACGACAAAGGAAACGTGATCAAACATGGCGCAAGTTGCTTCTCTCTCACACCGTGTGATTGAATTCTGTGTTGCTACTAATATACTGACTAGCAAAAGAAATGCGACACCAATCAAGTCATCGGAAACAATGAAGTGTGTCGGCGCATTTCTTTTGCCCTTCAGTAAATTTTCAGAAGAGTTTGGTGAAACTTGAAATCAACCTTTTTCAGACAGTTATCCCAGAATAGTATCCTGTTTATGACTGTGACCTCATCAGATGCACAACTTAACGTGTAATCAAAATTAGTATTAGATGACAAATAACTCGTGCTCCGCAACCTGTACCCCACTGTCTGGGAGCGTCCAATAACTCGACCGTCACAACCCGTCGCCCCGTGTTACTTACTTACTTACTTACGCCTGTCATCCCTACCCGGGTATAGGCCGTCGACGAAAGACCTCCAGCAACTCCTGTCCTGTGCTTCTCCTTCGATACTACTCTAGGTGGTTCCCAGTCTCTTGATGTCTGCTTGGAGGTCTCGACGCCAGGAGTTTCTTGGCCTACCTCTTTTCCTCTTTCCCTGGGCCGGTTCCATGACAATGCCTGCCTAGTGATACCTAGCAGGGAAAGGTTGTACTTTTGCATTTCCGCTGCTATCTGGGCGGCCTTGCCGCTCTGGTACATGGTCTTGACGTTCCATGTGCGCATGGTTGTGTCCCTGGATAGAAAGAGGCGGCTCGGTCCTGTGGCTTCCGAAGACTTCCGGCTTTCATCACAGGACGTCATAAGTCTTCTGGTAGAAGAACCTTCCTCCTCCAGGAAAGGAATTACTGTTAGTCTTTTCGTCTGCGTTTTTGTAGCTATTTCTTTTTTTCTTTTTTTTTTGCGGCAGGTTGGGGAAGCTACCCCCACGCCCAGCCCCCATACTAGGAGGACCAGAGGTTTTCTGTCGGGGTCACCTTCCCTTAGACCATGTTGGTTCACAGCACCTTCAAGTATTTCATTCGGTGCACCCCTCTCACGAGGGACACCCTATCCACCACCCAGGGGACGCGCCTCAACGCCATATGGTCCCAGCGCGAGGCGTCGCCCCTTGTTAAGGTCCGTTTGTACAGAGCGCGAACGCGAAAGTGAACGCGGTTTTTCGTCCTGAAATATTTTAGTCATTTGTAGAGGAACCGTTCAAATAGAGTGCGAACGCGAACAATTTTTTGTTCGCGCGAACGACCGCCTTGATTGCCCCCAGAGCGAATTTTCTCGGAAGGTCGCGCGGCTTTTTTGCTATCAACCAATCAGCAGGTACTTCCCTTGCATCATTTCCACAAATAGAAACTTGTACGCCTGACCTGACAATGGACAAGACAGACTGAAGCCATGATTCTTGAAATTGAGAAGAATCTTGTACTGTATGACAAAGCAGACAAAGATTACAAAGACATCACGAAAAAAAGAGACATATGGAAAGCAATTGGACAGAGAGTCGGACTGACAGGTATGTGATTGAAATTAACTGACACACGCCTCTTTTTCTTCCTCCGTTGTTTTGCGTACAAATACAGTACTATGATTTCCTCCGTGTCTGAGCCCCACCCGGGTCTGCCCTGGGGGACTTGGGTGGGGTTAACTACTTTTTAGTTCCCAGGGTCACCCTGGTCAGCCCCACAGGGTGGGTTTTCCTCTCTATTCTGGGGCATGTGTTTCTGTCTACCCTTTGTCCTTTCACCTCTATTTTCCTTTTTAAAACTCTCCCTACTGTCTGCGCTGCCTGTAGCTCTTGATATTGGATGTTTGTTGCTAAATGGTCTTAGCTTTATTTAGGCCCCGTGTCTTAGGTTTATTTAACGTATTGGACCGGCTGGCGACATACATTTAATGTTCTGTTTAGGTTTTTTTTTTTTTTTTTTTTTCACAAGCAGTGCAGGCACGTCCTGAGAAAGCCTTGTTGCTGTCGGGACGTTAAGCAATGTACAATCAATCCGTGTCTGACTCTACCTGCGCCATGATTCCAAATGACCAAATTTTATCTCTCACAGCAAGAAACAGACGAGCCGCCTCGAAAGCCGTCTACGGTTTTCCGCGTTCGGGTTCGTGCTCTGTTTGAATGGCAAAACTGCTCAAAAGTCGCGTTCGTGTTCGTGTTCGCGTTGGACGCGTTCGCGTTCGCGCTCTGTATAAACGGATACAGAGCGCGAACGCGTCCAACGCGAACACGAACGCGAACGCGACTTTTGAGTAGTTTTGCCATTCAAATAGAGCACGAACCCGAACGCGGAAAACCGTCGACGGCTTTCGAGGCGGCTCGTCTGTTTCTTGCTGTGAGAGATAAAATTTGGTCATTTGAAATCATGGCGCAGGTAGAGTCAGACACGGAGGAGATCATAGTACTGTATTTGTACACAAAACAACGGAGGAAGAGAAAGAGGCGTGTGTCAATTAATTTCAATCACATACCTGTCAGTCCGACTCTCTGTCCAATTGCTTTCCATATGTCTCTTTTTTTCGTGATGTCTTTGTAATCTTTGTCTGCTTTGTCATACAGTACATGATTCTTCTCAATTTCAAGAATCATGGCTTCAGTCTGTCTTGTCCATTGTCAGGTCAGGCGTACAAGTTTCTATTTGTGGAAATGATGCAAGGGAAGTACCTGCTGATTGGTTGATAGCAAAAACGCCGCGCGACCTTCTGAGAAAATTCGCTCTGGGGGCAATCAAGGCGGTCGTTCGCGCGAACAAAAAATTGTTCGCGTTCGCACTCTATTTGAACGGTTCCTCTACAAATGACTAAAATATTCCAGGACGAAAAACCGCGTTCACTTTCGCGTTCGCGTTTGCGCTCTGTATAAACGGACCTTAAATGCGGACGGACGAACGGCAGTGAGCTATCTTTTCATAATATATCTATTACTTAGATAAATCGTTGATCACCTTACTGAAATAGTCTCTCTTTTATGTGAGATTGAATATACGTTTATACATAGGCCTAATACTATTGAAAATTTACAAAGAAAAGATTTTAACTCTTAAACTCCCAGAACTAAATGACTTCTATTCAATAGAATGGAAGTGATTTAGTTCTGGCCGTTTGAGAGTTAATTGATCAGGATGTGTACGTAAACACAAACGCACCCCCGCGGACAGACACACACAGACACACGCTCACACACATGCGTACGGGAGTACGCACGCGCGCACTGAAGCAACCACATACGCACGCACACACACACGCACACACACACACACACACACACACACACACACACACACACACACGCACACACACACGGTTTTCCTTTCATAATACTACCATTCGTATTCCCCGAAGAAACAACACAAAAAGGCGCCACCGATCATCCCATCCCCTCTCATTTTCTCACAGGAAAACGTGGCTGGCGTATTTATGACCAATTTGGATAAAAGAATACGATTCTTTGTGACAACCTCAGCTAACCTGCCGTCGATCACAAGGCAAATTGGACACCGCACAGCGGCGCACAATCCTCATGAATATGCAATCAGGACAAGTGCCTTGAGGCCCTGGTGAGGTTTCGGTGACAAGGAAAGAAAAAGTGTTCCGATATACGCGACACGCTATTCTGACATCGCTCTGGGGATAAGTCCTTATCCTTCCATAGCCAAGCAATTTTCCGTTAGGATCATCCGCTAAGCACTACAGTTAAACAAGTCGCAGGATGTGGATCAGACTGACTGTGGTAGCTCAAGGGTAGCGCCTGATTAGCTTGGAACCTGCACACGCCAATCTATTCATGCACTACCCTTGAACTATCGTGGTCGGTAATGGCTCGATGAAAGCGAAGGAAATAGCTGACTTGTCTGGCAGCATTGTTTTCGATTTTTGTCATTCAGTCTCATGTTGAAACACAGAGTACTTACTGCCTCTGCGGAAAACATTCATACGTCTCAAAAAGGCGTATGGGCCCTAGTGAGCCCCTAGACCCGCTGAGTCTCATGAAGATCTGTGCCTTTTGCAGATTGAAGGATTTCGCCGATACCCAGGAGCGGACAGCCGCATTCACTCTTGCTTTGTCTTCTGTATACATTTATTTTGTCATGCACTCAATTACAAAGCAGACGGACAACGGCAAAGTAGGTTTTCTTTTGTTGTCTTGTCACGTCACATTTGAATACTGCAACGAGGGTTGGACAATTGTCTGAAGTTGCAAAAGCAACGCGCGAACGGCTGAGTAATAAAACTCGAAGATGTACTGGGTTTGCCTCTGTCCAGTGTCTTCTCCATTCTTGTGTTTTACATGTTTGGGGTGGGGGATGGATGGTAGTGTTGGCGGTTTGCGTGGGCGTGCGTGACTGAGAGTGCGTGCGTGCTTGTGGACAAGAGTCTTGTAGCTACCACATTGTTGTCTCCCTCGATTCTTGTCTCCGACCTTGATTGTCTACGGCGGATCAGCGGTAGAAAATCGAGGGAGACATCCAGTAAGTCTCGTAACGACAGTGCGGCTGGCTTTGCTCATATAGGGCCAGTTGCATGAGCGAGCTTAGTCCTGCACTAGTCACTAAGCGAGGTGCGTCGCTATATAGTCCTGCACCAGCCACTAAGCAAGGTGCGCCGCTACTCTATAGCGGCGCACTTTGCTTAGTGGCTGGTGCAGGACTAAGCTCGCTTATGCAACTGGCTCCTGGATCTTAACCCCTTCACTGCCAGTGGACCCAGACTCAGTTTAATTTTTTTTTTTTTTTTTTTTTTTTTTTTTTTTTTGGGGGGGGGGGGTTAGTTCAACGCCAAAGAGGAGCCCCAGACGTCTAAGAGATATGAGCACAAAGTCGTGCGGGCAAGAGATATAGATCCTCATGAGCCCCCGCGACTGCGGGGGCTCATGAGGATCTACGTCTCTTGCAGTTGGATTGCGTCCAGCTTTCCTCGCAGCGAAGGGATTAAACATGCGGCGTCTTGCTCAAAGAAACTCTCTACCGACCCAGTGCTACCGCTTCGCACGGATTTTTCTCTCTCCCAAAGGGATTGTGTCAGTCTGTGTTTGTGCTAGGAGTTTGTGAGGGGGGGGGGGGTAGGGGGGGGGGAGGACTCCGAGAGAAGGGAGATCCTAAGGAGCTAGGAAGATATAGGGGGTGGGGTTTGGGTTAAGGGGGTGGGTGGAGAGAGAGAGGGGGGGGGGGGGAGAGCGAGGTGATCGAAATTACAATAATTTGCATTCTGTTCCGTTTTTAAGGTAAATGATTCTCTGTGCGTCAGATCTGCCCCAAAATTGGATCGCTGATGCAAGACAGGGATGCTACAAAAACCACACAGCCGTCCTTTCGAGTAATTTCCGTGAAAACCCCTTTGCATATAAATTCTTCAGCCCCAATTCATTCATCTGCCTCAGCGTTTTGGGAAGGTTGGAAATCTAGAACTGCTAATTCAGCAGGATCTGAGTTTTATCGCTTTCGGTTTACTCCTGAAGAATGAACCTTAGTGCCCACTTCTCAACAACTCACTGCCGGGAGACGTTTAAAATGCGAACACTTGCAAAAGGCAAGAGACAAAGAACCTCATGAGCCCCCGCAGATGCGGGGGCTCATGAGGTTCTTTGTCTATTGCTGGCTCCATTTATATCTATTAGATGACTGAATGCGCCGGCTATTTGCCATTGGTGTTCGCTGGCACCAAACGGATCAAACACTGCCAAAGAGCTTTCAATGAACGACGACACTAACTGACATAAAAGAGTTTGGGAAAATGTTATGAATACTCGTGGAAAAACACCTTCAAAACCTCTCTGTCTCTTCCCCTCCACCCCACCACACAACATCCCGCCTTCACCCGTCTCCCTCTTTTATTACCGGCCTTTTACAAAACCGAAAAATCTAGAACAGCTTCGTTAGTTTATAGCGAAGCGGTTCTAGTAGTCTTTGCTTTCCCTCTGCACGATAAAAGTCACATATATAAATTAAGCGAGTTGTAGCAGAACCTGGGGCCAGTTGCAACTGGCCCCTGACGTTGAGTCGGCACATTACAGCTTGATCACACGAGACCATTTTCGGGGGTACTGACATAAGCCTGGTTTTCTAATGCTGGGTCACGCTTACCTAATGACTTTTTCTGGTACATGGGTCTGACTTTGTCTTTGATGCCCTCCCCCCCCCCCCCCACACACTCCCGCGCCCTTTCAAATTAAGAAAGAAAAATGGGAAATGCAAAAGAACCGGTAACAGCATCACAAAACAAGCATTTGTCACACTGCTAGACGTTAAGCTCAAGTCACGAGAAATCAAAACAAAACAAACAGTAAACAACAACAACTCCAACAAATCTAAAAAAAACAAAACAAAAACAAAACAAACACACACACACACACACACACACACACACACACACACACACACACACACACACACACACACACACAAACAAAACAACAACAACAAAAAAGAGCAAAAAACAACCAACAAAACAAAAAAATAACAACAACAAACAAGCAAAAAGCACACACACAAAAACCGACATAATAATTTACACCCCGATGTCATCAGTTTGAAGAATGATGTAAAGTTGCAGTCCAATCCCATAAACTCCTGCAGCCACACAGACCCTAATAATCCAGTATGCCTCTTAATTGCAGATGGAAGGTATTGGCAGAGAGACTGGATAGAGAAAGTGAAACTGGCATCATTTCGTCTTCCATGTATCGATTAATCAATTTCATCGTCTCCTTTGATAGACAAAATCACCCATCTGCAGAAATTGACAAGATCTGCATGTACGATATGAACTAGGGATTTTCGAGTGTTTGTCTTGTTGATTTCTATCAACAGACGACTGTCTGAATGAGAGAGAAAGAGGGTGAGAGAGAGAGAGAGAGAGAGAGAGAGAGAGAGAGAGAGAGAGAGAGAGAGAGAGAGAGAGAGAGAGAGAGAGAGAGAGAGAGAGAGAGAGAGAGAGAGAGAACTTTTGATGACTGTGGAATGGTCGCAGCAGCTTTTCGTGGTTTGCAATTTTACTTTTTCGAGGCACTGCTAAACATTAGAGAAATGCTGGAAATAATTTTTAGTCTTGCACACAAGGAATGAACCTGTTACTGAAGTGCCCAGAAAATTTGAACACCAACCAACTGCAAGAGGCATAGATCCTCAAGAGCCCCCGCACTTGCGGGGGCTCATGAGGATCAACGTCTCTTGCTGACACCACTTTGAACCCAAGTTATTGGGACTGCCAGAGACGTATAGTGTTGAATTAACTCATTCTACCCCATCACCGAAATCTCCAAATGTTGCGGTGTCCTCTGAAGACTGCATTGCAGTGCAGGACACAGATCGACCATGATAGTTCAAGGGTGATGCCAGAACAGCTTGGCGCCCATAGGCGCCAAGCTATTCTGGCATCACCCTTGAACTATCATGGTCGATCTTTATCTTGCTGTGGTGCGTCTGGGGTAGAATGAGTTCAGGAAGATTGCCGCAGAAGCACAGTATACGTCAACTGGCTCCGCACGGGTTAAGCAGGAATACAATAACATATTGAGCCCTAGGGTGAAAATTCCCAGCGGCACTGGGAGACGTCGTGGACTACATTAATTCAGGAGACAGGTGGACCGTGATACTGCAAGGGTTGCGACAAATCAGCCATCAAAGGTCAGGGTGGTGCCAGAATAGCTTGGCGCTTCTGGGCGGAAAACTATTCCGGCACCTTGCACTGTCATGGTCGACCCATCTCCTTGTGTGGTGTGTCAGGGCTGCATGAGGAATTTGGTCCACGCTGGGAAATACATAGCCCTTCATGTGACTCCTCTAGGCAGTTTATGTTGATCCGAAAATGCGTCCTAATTTTTTTGTTCATGCATGCAAATGCGTTCATGTATAGAATGAAAGAGTGACCTTCTTCATTAAGCCCCTGTGAGAGCCCAAGACGCAAATAAATAATGTAGCCTCTTCATTGCCGAGTAAAAAATAAAAACATCACCCAGCTTCTGAGGTATAGATCTTCATGAGCCCCCGCAACTGCGACGGAGGGCTCATGAGGATCTATGCCTCTTGCTGAGACCGCTTTGTATCCATTTTCCTTGGATGGCGGTTGCTAGTTTCGGCCGTTGAATCATAAACGAAGATTTCAGAAAGGAAATAGACGTTCAGTGGCAGAGAAGGGGTTTAAAACGAATGTTATCGCGCGCATGCACGCACAAGCACGCACACACACACACATAAACGCACGCACGCACGCACCCACGCACGCCGCACGCACATACACGCACGCATGCACGCACGCACGCACACACACTCATATTGAGTCATGTAACGTCATTGATTGTATCCTTCCTATCCCCAAAAGAGGCAAACGAACTTCAGAAAACAAGACTTTCTTTGAATGAGACTGACTTTGACGTTGATTAGAAGTTTGTCAGAGAAATGGGACCTTTTTGCTCGCCCCCGACTGAACCGGCCCCCGACCGGTGGTTAGCGTTTATTGGAGCTAGGGTGGTCGATCGGACTATGTTCAAGCCGACCGAGCCGAAACTTGTGGTACCAACTGCAAGAGGCATAGAATCTGCGGGGGCTCGTGAGGATCTTGATCACTCGGTCCACTGTTAACTCATTCGACATCGAAAAGCCACGGCAAGACATGGATAATACAGGCTTCAGAGGGCAACTCACCTTCAAAATTTGAGGATATTTGGGTCCTGGGGCAGAGTGCGTTAATGTGTTGTTGGGTTTTTTTTTTTTTTTTTCTCTTTCGATATTTTCGATTATTTTTCCTTTTTTTTTTTTTTTTTGTTGGTCGATTTCAATCATTTAGTTTAATTCATTTTGGAGTTTCTTTCTAGACTTTTAATCACCTTTGGGAGGTTCAGTTTGTTTCTTTTAATACGGTTTTCAGTGAGAATTTTATCCCGGCATGTTTCTGTGTTAGCTGTGGTTCAAGTCCACTCAGTCCGTGTAACCCGTGTGTATGAGAGGTGTGTTTCTTTTTTTATCCGCCAGATCACCGGTTTCGCCGTCATATCTTTAGTAGGGGTGGTTGGGGGGAGGTGTGTGTGTGTCTGTGTGTGTGTGTGTGTGTGTGTGCGCGCGCGCGTGCCGGCGTGCGTGCGTGAGTGTGTGTGTGTATGTGGGGGGGGGGGGGGGGGTAGGGTTGGGGGAGCTACCAAAAAGTGTGTAAGTCCGAAGTGAGAATATTTTTACGACAATGACCATTGGTTTCCTACTGACAAATCTAGGGAACAGTTGCCACTCCGTCATGGGTCGGCTAAACCCGCTGAACCTGGCTGGAGGCTATCTAGCCTCTCTCAGTTCTACCACCAGTTGCGGAAGATGGACTGACCATGATAACTCATTAAGACATTTAATCCATTACACGTGACCCACTGGTACACGCAACCACTATTCGGCTCAGTTGCATGAGTGAGTTTAGTCCTACGCATGCCACGAAGCAAGGTGCTGTAGCGGAGCACCTTGCTTAGTGGCTTGCGCAGGACTAAGCTCACTCGTGCAAATAAGACCTGGTACAGTTTACAGTATCTTTGAAACTTCGGATGTTGGGAGTTGTCCATTGATAATTATGATGTCCTGTATGATACTGGCTGCACTAGTTACAAATCAGAAACAAGATCAACAGGCACTGACATCACCCTTGAACTATCATGTTCTATCCAATTGCAGCTGGTCAGATCCGAGTGTGTCTTAAAAAAAGCATTGAAATTTTGGATCGAGGAGTCAGAGGTTAATCAGTCACACTGGTTATCTCCCTCGATTCGCAACGAGGGAGACAACCAGTGTAGTGAGATCATCAATCTAGTACAATAGTCTTTTCGTTCTGGATTCGAAACTACCGAGGGTGTAGGCCCAGCTCAGTCTATGGGTCACAGAGTTAAAGAAGTGACGTTTATTGATTTGTTGCCGCAGAAAAGTGGCCCCTCTTACATTCACTTGTATTTACTTTGCAGTCACAGGCTTAAGGCACGGTAACTTCCACCAAGTAAGTATCAATAGAGTCTGTCCCTTCCGGCAAGGAGTGTTTTGAAACAGCCAAGAAAGAAACAAACACGCTTTGAAAGGACAAGCTCAAAACAGTGAACTGTTTTGTGCTTGTCCTTCCAAAGCGTGTTTCTTTTTTGTCATTTTTTTCACTCTCATTTTCCACGTCGGCATGGCAGTCGCCATTCAGGTATGGCTCTTTAGGGAGAGGCATATATTCCTTTGTGCCCCTGAAGCTGGAGGGGCTCACGAGCATCTATTCCTCTTGCAGATGAAATGGAACGACAGGCACTGTTCAGCTACACGCTTCGATCTCTCCCCCCGCCTCTCCGTCAAATTACGGCACCGCGACCTCGGCGTTTGGGTAAATGGACGGAAATGAAAAAGGGCAGCAACTCTCTTTGACTTATCCACTTATTTCTTCTGACTCATCCTTTTGCGAGTGGGGGTTGAGGATTGGCGAGGGTGGGACGGGGTTTGGGGGATGTGGGGGGGGGGGGGGGGCGGGGGGAGGGGGCGGAGCAGGAGGAAGGGGAGAGGGTTGAATGGCGCTTGATTGATTTTATGTCCGAGAAGTGACAGAAATTTACTCATGACGTGTGTATACAATATATACAAGAAGCAAAATAAAATGAAGTTTGGGCGTTATGATGGGAACTTAGAGGAAAAGGGATGGAGCGTTGCATCGAGAGTATGAACTTGGGGGGGGTGGGGGGTGAGGTGGCGGTATACAAGAAGAGATGAATGCGGAAAAACATGATGCGTTTGTGTGTGTGTGTGTGTGTGTGTGTGTGTGTGTGTGTGTGTGTGTGTGTGTGTGTGTGTGTGTGTGTGTGTGTGTGTGTGTGTGTGTGTGTGTGTGTGTGTGTGTGTGTGTGTGCAAAGACTGGGATGACACTGTTGGGCTTATTCGCTAATTCCTTTGAGTCATCCTTCGGAAACTCGACCGGGAAGGGTGTACGAAATTTACGAAGACGAAACTATATGTTTGTATTGCTGCTTAGCTGGGGGTATACACATCTTTTTTGGTTTATCCACATCCTCCCTCTGAGTCATACATCTTTTTGTACGGTAAAAGCAAATGATGGACGAAAAAGAAAGGAGAAAGGTTTATGTTTCACAGCTACATTTCTGACGTTGAGTGCTGGGATTAAATAGGGGAAGATTGGAGGTGGGTGTTGGGGGAGGGGAGGGGGAAGACAAATAAACTGAACATTAACACATTCGAGACGTGCTGCATACGGATACGCGGCTTTAAGCCGCGTATCCGTATGCGGCACGTCTCGAACGAGTATACTTATTCAGTTCGCCCCGCATCAATAGTTGCGAAAGTGTCGCATAGCGTTGCCGGGGGCAAGGCTATACGACACTTCCGCAGCTATTGATGCAGAGCTGCTGGAATGAGTCAAGGAGCTGTTTTTATTGTCGTCGGGAATATATTGGTGATGAGTTCAGGGAATTGGTGGACCAGATATGGGGGAAGGAGTGGGGTGGGGTGGAAAGACATATATAAGAGGAAAGGGATGGAACAAGATAGAGAAAACTGACGTGAACAAAAGAGACGAACACAAAAAAGAATGCCTTGGTGCTTTGCGTCGCCGCCTCCAGAGACCCAGGCTTTTGACAGACTAATGCAGAGACACAAAGAGAGGAAAATGCAGCAATGTTTGTGTCTCATCTCATAACCATCGATTTCTCCAGATGATGGTCAACAGATTTTTTTTCTAGCCGGCTCCATCCGTGAGACAAATATTAGATTAACCGTGAAGGCTCAGGGGTAGCGCCGGAATAGCTTGGCGTCGGGCAGACGCCATTCTATTCCGGCACTACACTTGAGCTATCCTACTTTTATTCTCGGTGCTTTACGTATAATGTTCAGCGAATTCGAAGTGTGAGCAGTTTGGTTTGAGAGGAGATCAGCAGTTAATTACAGTCAAACCTTAAGTCAACGGTCACCTAAGGGACATAGCATATGTGGCCGCTATAGACAGGTGACCTTTTTGTTAAGGGTCTTTATACAGTAAATGTAAACGGGAGGTACACCCTTTGAGTGGCTGCTATGGACAGGTGGTCACTGTATACAGCTTGCCGCTGGTTTGCAAGTTTTGTAGTCCGGAGGGGTGCCAAGTAAAGATCAGCTAATCAGGTACTACCGTTGTGCTGCCCTAGCGGCCGACCTTACTTTACCAACTTGCACGTAGTGTTCAGCAAGAGGAACTTGTGACTGGGTTGGCTTAGTGGAAACTGAGGTTATGATCAATATTATGAAAGGCTGTAGCAAGTTGCCTCTCCGCATCGGATAATTCATTTAACATTCTGACTCATCCCAGCAAAACAAAACAAAAAAATCGAAAATAGTTTTGAAAGGGAACCCCTATAGATCTTGATAATTGTCTGCAAAAGGTTCTTGGGTCGACCTCGGCCGGAACTGTGCACGGGCCAACTACTGCCGACGTCGGCACGATGACCTGTCGCTTACTGAGTTTGAGCTGATGCGGCCAAAGAGGAGTTTCTCTATCACTATCAGCCTTGAAAGCGAAAGTGACTAGACACTGAGATCTGGCGATGGTCCCAGAGGAGATTACAGGGAGAGAGAGAGAGAGAGAGAGAGAGAGAGAGAGAGAGAGAGAGAGAGAGAGAGAGAGAGAGAGAGAGAGAGAGAGAGAGAGAGAGAGAGAGAGAGAGAGAGAGAGAGAGAGAGAGAGAGAGAGAGAGAGAGAGAGAATTCATGGATTTGTTAGCCTGACTATGACGCTGGCTAGCGCTTGTCTTTTTGTTTTACTGATTTTGGGATGAATGATTAGGTACGCAAATATTACAACAGATCATAATTTATAATTCGAGCACTGAGCCTAGAGGCAAAATGAGACGGAGAAACCGAGCGATGGGGGTGGCGAGGAGGAGGAAGGAGCCCGGGGGGGGGGGGGGAGGTAGGGAGCAGGGGAAGCGATGTGCAGGCGTGGGGTTGGGACGTGGGGTAGAAAGATAATCTTATTTTAGGCCGTTTAACAATCAAACTATATATTGTTTTCTGGTTATATGTTTCTGTTGATGTTATGGATTTGGGAAGGGGGCGTGAGGTGGGAGGGGTGGGGGTGGGGGTTGGCGGGGGGGCTGGGGGGGGGGGGTTGGGTGGGGGTGGGGGGTGGTGGTGGGGGGGAGGGCAACAGCAAAGCTAGCTAGCACACGTTAAACGGTCATTCTTCTCTCATACACAGCAGGATCGACTATGATAGTTCACGGGTGGTGCCAGAATATCTTGGCGCCTGCAGGCGCCAAGATTTTCTGGCGCAACCCTTGAACTAACTTCTGAATTGTAATGTAGTCCACAGAGGACCGTCAGTCGACTCGCAAACTTAGAGCTTAGTGTGTTCACAAGAAAGGACGGGAAAAGCTGGAGTTGGAATGAATGGGAGGCGCAGCAGGTGCAGCTACGTGCAGAAAAAAAAATTGGTAGTGGATGAAAAATTACTATGTTCTAAAAAAAAAAAGGCATGGTGGGGGGTGTGGGGGTGGGGGGGAATGGGGGGGGGGGGTTGGAGGGGCGTGTTGAGGGGGAAGTTGGGGGGGGGGAGGGCAATAAGGATAGTGAACTTCAAGATGATATCGGTTTACTTTAGAGAAATCCCACACGGTGCCATCTCAATGATGTGTTGGCCATTCAAACAGCCCAGCGACAAAAGTTTTGTCATAGTCTCAGAGCGACATACATGCAATTGCTTCTGTTGCTTTGATAGGCCATTGATGACCTACGCCTTCTGGCAACGATGTCTAGTCGCTTTTATGACTGTCTTCTCTGAAAGGAGGAGATCCGAGGGGATTTCAGTTCAGATTTTGGAAACGGTTGGCAGCAAAATTTGATTGCCTGTCTTTTGGAGCGAGAGCGAAATGGAAGAGGATGTGACAGCACTGAGTATTCCTGTTTTGATTTGTTGCCGGGTTTTGGCGAAAGTGAAGTCCCGGTAACATCTTACGCCTCAGGAACACAGATGTAAATGGGGTAGACAATATGCATAAATCATCATGTCTCAGCTACTGAAGGCGGGGCTCTAAGGATCTATGTATCCGGCGGCAAATCGATGATCATTTCTAGAGGAGTTTTTGACACTTATTGAGCGCAGCTAGTGACCTCTTGCGCCCGGAAAAAAAACACAGCTATAAGTGCGGCTAGCAAGTAGCATTGATTCGAATGTACCTCCTCGTGTTAGGGCCGGGGCTCATGATGAGCTATGCTTATCTTAAGATGGATGAAAGTTCCTAGGCTGAAGAGTAAGAGCAGTGTTTGCGACACAACTTCCCTCTGACCTTCTAATCTGGAGAGACACAAACGACAGTGACACTACCCGGCAAGAAGCATAGATTCTCGTGAGCCCCCCGCTTCATGCGGGGGCTCACGAGGATCTATGCTTCTTGCAAATGAATCAGTGTCCTTTTTGTGGGTCCGCTGGCTGTTTGGCAGGCAGGCTTCTTTTGAAATGTCGTCCACGCTGGGAACAAATTTGCAGAGAAGACTCAGAAGTGTCGGAAGATCACAGGAGACTATTTTCTTTAAATATGCAGAGAGCCAGAATCAAACCTCTCTCTCTCTCTCTCTCTCTCTCTCTCTCTCTCTCTCTCTCTCTCTCTCTCTCTCTCTCTCTCTCTCTCTCTGCCCCCCCCCCCCAACCCCTACCGCCAACAATCCATTTCTGGCCTTTATTTTATTTTTATTTTTTTAAAATCTGTTAGCCTTATCTCTTTCCATAAATAGATGGTGGGTGGGTGAGTGGACTTATTTCGCGAGGTGCGTGTGATTGATTGATTGATTGATTGATTGATTTGACTGATGGTTCGTGCGCACGTGTTATATGCATGAACACGCTTGTCTGTGTGTGACTGACTGACTGGGTAGGTGGGCAATTGGGTCAGTGACTGTTTGACCGATTGCTTGACTGACTGCCTGACTGACTGTAACTGCCTGACTGACTAATCAGCTATTACACAATTGTCTGTGCGCACGTGTGTATTCACTCGCTAGTCTGTGTAAATAAATCTTTCATAAAATGGTTCAAAAGTGCAAAAATCATTCAAACTGGCTCCGCCAAGTTTGTCAGTAAACAGCCCCTTCCCCTCACCCCCAAACACACACACACACACACACACACACACACACACACACACACACACACACACACACACACAATCCCTTCAAACACCCCTCCCCCTCCCACACACCCCACCCCTATCTAAAAAATCAAAAATGAGTTACAACTTGTTGAAAGTTCTGTAAGCTTTCTGTCAAAACATGAAACTCGTCATTGAAACACTGAAACGCGCATTTTGGGAGAGGGCCCCTTTTTCCTCAGCAATCTTTCTGCAATCAATAAACGGCAAGTTTGCAACACTCGATTGCATACTAACACTTGTTAGATGAAATGTTCGACAGAATTGCAAAAGATCGAAACACACATTACCCGTTAACTCATTCTACCCCAACACCGAAATCCCCAAATCTTGCCGTTGTCCTCTGAAGACTGCACTCTAGTGCAGGACACAGATCGACCATGATAGTTCAAGGGTGGTGCCAGAATAGCTTGGCGCCCATAGGCGCCAAGCTATTCTGGCATCACCCTTGAACTGTCATGGTCGATCCTTATTCTGCTGTGGCGTGTCTGGGGTAGAATGAGTTTTAAGCAAAAGTCGGCCGCCGGGCCGCCGACTGACGTCAGGTCGATGATCTTCTGCGTGTATCGGGGTCAGCGTCAGTCTGAACCCAGTCAGCAAAAGGTCCTCGGGCCGATGTCAGCATCTGCGGCTGACGTTCGCCCGTGGACCGTTTGCTTACTGGGAAACCTCCGCCTCCCCCTTCACCTCACCCCCCCCTCCCCTTTCTAAAACACACACTCACACACACACACACACACACACACACGCGCGCGCGCGCGCACACACACACACGCGCGCGCACACACACACACACACACACACACACACGCACGCACGCACACGCGCACACACTCTCTCTCTCTCTCTCTTTCTCTCTACAAACACTGTCGGTCTTTCTTTGTTCCCAATACTCCATCTTCTTCAACGTGTCAATTTCAGCCGCATCACTGTACCCACCAGCTTGGTAAGCAAAAAGTCGTCGGGCCGACGGAGGCTGGCTAAGCTGCCATGGCTGCAGTTTTCGCCTTTTCACCCCTTTCCCTCCCATCTGCATGGTATGTATAACCCATTGTGCCCCAAGGTCAGTCGAGATCCCAACATTTTGGAGCGGTTGACCTCTGAAGACTATTCTGGGATATTACAAATCCATGAGACAGATCGACCATGATAGTTCAAGGGTGATGCCAGAATAGCTTCGGGCCTATGGGCACCAAGCTATTCTGGCACTACCTTGGAACTATTATGGTTGATCCGTATCTTGCTGTGGTGTGTCGGGGCTAAAAAAAAAAAAAAATTAAATTACAACACTACGACAGGGCGAGGAAATCCACGAGTTATATGTGCCCCTGATCGGTTCCGAGCGTTAACGGTATATTCTGTGTTTATACCTCAATATTGACGTCCGGATCGGCCCTCGTCGGGGGGAAGGGAGGGGGGGGGGGGCATCACTTGTAAGGCTTCCTCATCCTATGATGACGTTTAACTGCAGGGATGTGTGGTGTATCGAGGTTATTTCAGGCTGTATGAAGCAAAACTAAAGGAGAATAAAAACACGTTTTATTTTATTTGATTCGACATTTAATAAAACTGTAGCCAGTGACGTTTTGGCTTCGTTTTTAACATATATTTATCCCTGACGCACTACAGCAGGAGATGGGTCGACCATGATAATGCAAGGGTAGTGCCAGATTAGCTTGGCGCAACAGGTGCATAGTCGTTAGATGACGCCTCCAAAATTTGGGGAAATACGTGCGTCGTGCTGAATGAGTTAATAAAACAAACTTTGGTAACATGGCAGAATCAATAACTTGTTTTGGAAACAATAGGAAAGCATTTTAAAACATTGAAAGTATACTGACTTCAGTTTAAAATCACTGCTTGGTATGGCAAACTCAGTATGAAAGACAGGGGCATACTGTCACGTATCGTCAGAACATCTGGGAAGATCATTGGCGCAGGACAATACCCATTAGATGATCCGCAGTACCATAGGGCTGTCCGAAGGAAAGCTGCTAGCAATTGTCAGTGATCCTCGTCACCCACTATTTGATCAGTTTCAAATGTTACCTTCAGGCAGACGTTTCAACATGCCACATGTCAAAAAGAATGTTTTTAGAAGTCTTTTATTGCAGATGCTGTCTCGATTTTGAACTATTGTTTATAACGACGTGATATATGATGCGTGATCTACTTAACATTACCTCCCATCTTGTGATAGATTGCTTTTGATAGATTGCTTTTGATAGATTGCCTGTGATAGATTGCTGCAATGATAATTTTAATGGGATGTTCTTATATTTTTTGTTGTCTCGTTTTGTTGTTTTATGACAAGCCAAAAGGCAAATTTCTGTCGTGCTTTGACTCGAACAGACAATTGTATTGTATTGTATTGTATTGTATTGTATTGTATTGTATTGTATTGTATTGTATTGTATTGTATTGTATTGTATTGTATTGTATTGTGTTGTATTGCAGGATGGGCTATGGAACGCGTAACGTCGCCATCAATTATCCAGTAGAGAAAAGGCAAAAGACAGTAGGTGCGGATTTTTTTGTATTGTATTGTATTGTATTGTATTGCATTGTATTGTGTTGTATTGCAGGATGGGCTATGGAACGCGTAACGTCGCCATCAATTATCCAGTAGAGAAAAGGCAAAAGACAGTAGGTGCGGATTTTTTTTGTGTGAAAAGCTGTTCAGAAAAATGGACCTGCAGACTTTTGCTTTGACAGGTCGCAGCTCTTCGCGCTGGTGTCGGCTATAGTCGACCCTTTGCACGATTGTGCGAGGGCACAACTTTGGCCGAGTTCTTCCCGAGAACCTCAGTTTTGGTCACTGCGTAGATGGCACCACAGGCCCACGGGAGTGGAGAACCTGTCCAAAGATTGCGCGTGGTAATGACAGTGTATACGTACAGTTTAGACTTTGCTTGTTCTGAACTGGGTACTTTTGTATATGAACAGAACCTGTTTATCACCTGTCATTAAAGATCATCATTTAGGTGGCTACAGCCACCTAAATGATGGTCTTTAATGACAGGTGACACTATTTCCCCCTTCGAGACTTCTCTTGACAGAACACTTGTCTGTTAACTCATTCAGTCCGACGGCCGTATTTCCCAATTTTGGAGGCGTCATCTAATGACTATGCACCAGTTGCAGGAGATGGATCGACCATGATAATTCAACAGGCCAGTTATCGGACGCTGTTGCAAGGAAAGGTGTGTGTGTGTGTGTGTGTGGGGAGAGAGAGAGAGAGGAGAGAGAGAGAGAGAGAGAGAGAGAGAGAGAGAGAGAGAGAGAGAGAGAGAGAGAGATGTAACTCCGTTTGATTAACAACAAAACAAGCAGAATTAGCTGCAATATAAGACATAACAGAAACAAGTAAAATACAGGAAGAGAAATTTAATGCTGGCATGCATGACCCTACGTCTTGAGTTTCCTAATCCCCCACGGAGCCAGAATCAATATAAATTTTTCTTTTCCCTGCACTAATATCCTTTTTTATTCTTCTTCTTCTTTCTTTTTTTTTTTTTTTTTTTTTTTTGCGCCGCCATAGAAATGCCCGTGATACGCGTTTCAATCACAGGGCCAATAGGTCAAATTAATGTTTGCTAACCCTCTGAAGCACTTAATCAACGGGACATGATCTCTCAAAGGTAGTGCCCGATTACTTTGATACAGTTCCAGGATTTTTCTTGAAAGCTTTACGTACGGATAGACCAAATTGCTCGTGGTGGAAAAGCTTAGTCGTTAGAGAAATAACGCCGTGCAAAGCAACGTTTCCATATGGGCGTTTAACTCATTCTACCCCAGACACACCATAGCAAGATAATGATCGACCATGATAGTTCAAGGGTGATGCCAGAATAGCTTGGCGCTATGGCGCCAAGCTATTCTGGCATCACCCTGAACTATCATGGTCGATCTGTGTCCTGCACTAGAGTGCAGTCTTCAGGAGACAACGGCAACATTTGGGGAATTCGGTGATGGGGTAGAATGAGTTAAGGAGAGTGCCTGGTCAGTTAACTTGGCGCCTTTCAGGGCGCCAAGCTAACCAGGCACTGCCCTTGAACTATCAAGGTTAAAAGGCCCTCTTCCATAGTTGGCGACAGATTCGAGAGGGTTCGAGCTGGCTACATTGTGCCGTCTGAATTGAGCTGTCCTTGTTTTACAGAAGAAGACGATAACTGTTTTGAATTCGTAGCTTTCTGACAACTTTTCAAATAGAAAATAAATAAATAAATAAATACATGAGATTGGACAACTAAATGGAATCAATTTCATACACGTGTACAAAAATTAAACAAACAACAAAAACCGTCTGAGGTCAGAAAAAAGAAAGAAAAAGAAAAGAGGAAAAAGAATATAAAATATGACGTTGACATTAACAGAAGTCAAACGAAAAGATATAGTCAATGGGCAGACAATATTGGGTGTAATCAGCCAAAATTCGATTTCTTGTTTTACGCTCTCTTTTTTTTTTAAACACACACACACACGCACACGCACACACACGCGCATACAGACACACATACACATACACGCACGTACGCATGCACACGCACGCACGCACGCACACACACACACACACACACACACACACACACACACACACACACACACACAATTATATATATAATATAAACGCTTTTATGGATCACTTCACAAGAGAATCTCAAAGCAAGACACCCCTTTGACAAGAGAAAAAGAGCCAATCAACGAAAACAATATGTGTGCTGGTCTGTGATTTTGGACCTTACGGCTGCACAGCCGTAAGGTCCAAAATCACAGACCAGAACAAGATAATAACGTCAGTGGCAGTAGTGAATTTAACTAGCCGTGCAAACTCGTTCAGGTTTTCGAACAAGAACATGCAGTGTGTGTTGTGCTTTGAGCAGTTATATTCCAAAAAAAATGGTGACTACAGGGGCTTCTACGAAGCACTGAAAGCAGTGTATGGTCCCAGGCACCTGGTACAAAGTCCCCTGCGAAGCGCGAATGGCCAGGCACTCCTCACAGATAATACCTCCATCTTGAACCGCTGGTCGGAATACTTTCAGAGCCTCTTCAGCGCTGAGCGCACTGTTCAAGAAGCAGTCGTCCTACAAATCCCACACCTCCCAGTAAAGGTTGAATTGGACGAACCGCCCACCGCTGAAGAGACCCTCACAGCCATCCACCAGCTCAAGAGTGGCAAAGCAGCAGGCATTGATGGAATACCGCCAGAGATCTGGAAACATGGAGGCACAGCACTGCACAACAAGCTCCATGACCTCTTTCTCTGCTGCTGGGAGGAAGGAACACTACCAAAAGATCTCCGTGATGCAGTCGTTATCACCCTGTACAAGAACAAAGGCGAGAAGTCTGACTGTTCCAACTATCGGGGAATTACCCTGCTGTCCATTGCTGGGAAAATCCTTGCAAGGCTGCTCCTGAATCGGCTGGTACCTGCCATCGCTGAAGACCAACTCCCAGAGGGCCAGTGTGGCTTCAGAGCAAACAGGAGCACCACCGATATGGTCTTTGTGCTGAGACAGCTACAGGAGAAGTGCCGCGAGCAGAACAAAGGGCTGTACGTAACATTTGTCGACCTAACAAAAGCGTTCGACACTGTAAGCAGGCAAGGCATGTGGCAGATCCTGGAGCGACTTGGCTGTCCCCCAAAGTTCCTCAACATGATTGTCCAGCTACACACGACCAGCAAGGGCAGGTCAGACTCAACAATGACCTCTCAGAACCATTCCCTATTCTCAACGGCGTAAAGCAGGGCTGCGTGCTGGCACCGACCCTCTTCACCATCTTTTTTAGCATGATGTTGAAGCAGGCCACAGTGGACCTCGATGATGACGATGCAGTGTACATCAGGTATCGTCTCGATGGCAGCCTGTTCAACCTCAGACGACTGTAGGCCCACACGAAAACCCTAGACCAACTGATTCGTGAGCTGCTTTTTGCTGATGATGCTGCCCTCGTTGCACACACAGAGAGAGCCCTGCAGCGCATCACGTCTTGCTTCGCAGATGCTGCCCAGCTCTTTGGACTCGAGGTCAGTCTGAAAAAGACAGAGGTCCTCCATCAGCCGGCACCCAAGACAGTGTATCGCCCTCCTCACATCACCATTGGCGAGTCTGAACTAAAGTCAGTGCACCAGTTTACTTACCTTGGCTGCATTATCACGTCGGACGCCAAGCTGGACAAGGAGCTTGACAGCAGGCTGGCAAAAGCGAACAGCGCTTTCGGGCGACTTTTCAAGCGGGTGTGGCACAATCAACAGCTGAAAACAGGCACCAAGATCAGCGTGTACAGAGCTGTGGTCCTCACCACCCTGCTGTATGGTTCCGAGTCCTGGGCCCTCTACCGCAGCCAACTACGACTCCTCGAATGCTTCCACCAGCGCTGCCTGCGTACCATCCTGGGCATTCACTGGAGTGACTATGTCACCAACGTCGAGGTCCTTGAACAGGCTGAAACTGTGAGCATCGAGGCTTTGCTGCTGTGGACACAGCTCCGCTGGGCGGGGCATGTCTCCAGGATGGAGGATCATCGCCTACCAAAGATCACCCTGTTCGGCGAGCTTGCTACTGTACACCGTGTCAGAGGGGCACCAAAGAAGAGATACAAAGACTGTCTCAAGAAGTCACTTAGTGCCTGCCAAATCGACCACCACCAGTGGTCTTCGCTTGCTGCGGACCGTGACACCTGGCGCTCCACCATTTACAAGGCAGCTGTCTCCTTTGAGGACTCTCACAGAGCTAGCCTTAAGGACAAGCGGCTCAGGAGAAAAAACAGATGCCGCAGCTCAGAACCCTGGCCATACCTTCCCCTGCAGCCACTGCGGTCGAACCTGCCTGTCTCGGATTGGCCTCCGCAGCCACGAACAAGCCTGCAGACGTCGTGGGCAACTCCTATAAAATCTTCGTTCGCGAAGTCAAGCCAAGAGAGAGAGAGAGAGAGAGAGAGTTATATTCCCAACGTTGGCCAACGTTATCTCATTCAGCCCCGACACAGCACAGCAAGACATGGATCGAGCATGATAGTTCAAGGGTGGCGCCAGAATAGCTTGGCGCCAAGCTATTCTGGCACCACCCTTGAACTATCATGCTCGATCTGTCCGATTCTAGAATTGTAATACAGTCCTTCAGAGGGCGATTTCGGTCCTGGGGTGGAATGTGTTAACATAAATACTATCATTAAGACAATAATTATGTTTACTTACCATTTACTGTGTGATAATTATTTGATTTCAATTCAACGGACGGTCTGGAAATCTACAGTTAAATGTGTATCTGATAATGTGATTTTTGCTCAGTTTAAAAAAAAAAAAAAGAGACCACATGGACAACAACAACGACGACGACGTAAACGACAAATTTAAAAGAAAAAGTAAGAAAAAAAAGTGTGTGAATTCAGCGTTTAACTCATTCAGCCCGACGGCTGTACTTCCCAAATTTTGGAGGCGTCATCTAATGACTATGCACCAGTTGCAGGAGATGGATCGACCATGATAATTCAAGGGCAGTGCCCGATTAGCTTGGCGCCGACAGGCACCAAGCTAATCTGGCTATACCCTTGAATTATCATGGTCGACCCATCTCAGTCCTGCTGTAGTGCGTCAAGGCTGAATGGGTTAATGCAAAATTAACCAGTCCAAACCAACAACCATCGACTCCTTTGATATTCCCATCACACCCATGCACCCAACCTCATAGACCCCCCTCCCCCCCCCCTCTCTCCCCCACGGCCTCCCACCCCCGCCCAGGCCTCAGTACGAATGCCAATCCCCGCCCGTTAAAGCCGAGGAGGGGGATGGAGGTTGGGGTGGGGTTGTGGGGCGGATAGGGGGGTGGGGGGGGTGGCGGGGGCGGTGTAAAACGAAATGAAAAAAAAATCTGTTGAATACTTGCACACACATAACTTGACAGGAAGCTAACTGAAAGTGGCAACTTTTCCCAAAGTGACTAAATTCCCCTCAATTTGTGTCCAATCCTCCGAGGCCGTCACCGAATTTGGGGCAGTTCAACGGAGGGACGGCTTGCAGGCGAAGCTGGTTCTAATCATGGTTAACAAGAGACATAGATTCTCATGAGCCCCTGCCCTGCAGGGGCTCATGAGAATCTATGCCTCTTGCAGATGGTAGGAGCAGGGTAACTAGCATACGTCGGCAACGTGCGTATCGCTAGCAATACGTATCACGAGATCTACGTGTCGATAACACTCTGATCGGCGCTAACAGCGCTATACTACAGTATATAGCACTACAACCCGGCGCTACGTGTCGATGACACCACTGCGATTTTTCATTCACTGCGATCGCTAGTGACTACGAGTTGCTAGCACCAAGGATCGCGACTAGCACGACGTAGTGTCGCTAGCCGCACAATCTAACGAGATATCACTGCGTAGTTCCAGCTCCCGTAGGTATAGCGGCCGTAGTGCCGTCGAGGGTAGTACTGAATAACTGAACGACACGTCAAGTGCTTTTGACACTGACCTAGTGCTAACAGCCGTAGTTCCATAGACACGTGGTGCTCGTGATACGTGGTGCTAACGGGATTCATCCCCTTAGGTCTAACTCGAATTAACACTCTTGATTTGGAGGACAGCTCAGTGGAACCATTCTCGGGCTAGCGAGAAGTCTCATACTTTTAGCAGGAGCTCACCATGGCCGTTCGCAAGAGGGTTAGGTGCTCATGAGCCTGTACCTGCAGCAGGAAGGGACGGACTTGGGTGCCTGCCCCTATGACTTGTGTCCTGAGGTGGAAGGAAATGGATGAGACTGAGACGGCCACTCAGTGCGACTAGTACGGTGTCTGTAACCCATATCGACTCATACTGACGCTAAACGCTTCAAATGTGTACGCGCACTGCCATATCATCCAAGCTACATTATAGTACTTACAGATAAGGATGTAGACCAATGGCTTTAGTTCAAGGGTGGTGCCAGAATAGCTTGGCGCCTAGAGGCGCCAAGCTATTCTGGCACTACCCTTGAGCTATTTTAGTCAAACTTATTTCACACACTGGTGTATTCCGAATGATAAGGGTTAACCCTGTGTCTGTCGGTGGCGTTTTTTGTCGCGATGACTGATCAAGTTCCTACAGGAATCATCGCCGCGGCACAAAAAGAAAACTGCTACCGACCACCAAAGGGTTAAAACTAATAAATTACATCCGATGGATCGACCCACACTGTTTGTCTCCCTCGATTCACTATCAGTCGCTGATCAGGGGTTGCGAATCGAGAGAGACAACGAGTGTGGAATCGACCATGGTTATTCAAGGGAATTTTTTTTTTTTTTTTTCTAATATTTTCCTTAACTTCTCTTGAGAGGGCTGTTGGATCGCACGTAATGCAATGCAATTTGTGTCGTTTCTCTTTATCTCCAAGAAACAGGCTCTGCCTGCACGGAGATCGGTCGATTAGCCTGACGCCTGGCGGGTGGATTAATGAAGGCGCGTTTTACCTGACTAGAACCTGGGTAGTTAACGGGCAGTGCCTCAGGCGCGTTTTACCTGACTAGAACCTGGGTAGTTAACGGGCAGTGCCTCAGTAGCCGGCGGCTTGGCGCAGATCCGGCTGACAAGGCGAGCTAACCAGGCACTGCCCCTTCAGTTTTGAGCGGCCGTCAGCGTAACATATATCTCCAAAGCCGCGAAGTATAACTGAACCCAATGCGCAAAAGGTCATCGGGCTGACGTCGGCCGCTCAGTGTTGGCCCGCGCACAGCCGGCCGTCCTCATTGTCTAACATTGTTCCCTACGTTTACAACATGGGGGTTCGATGACAGTAGCTTTGACTAATCCAAATCCACTGCGCCACCGCGTGCGCGCCACCGCCGCCTACTAATGCTCAAGACAAAGCTGAGTAAGCGGCGGTGGCGCGCACGCGGTGGAGCAGTGGAGTTCAGTTTGCATTAGTAAAACTGACTGTCAACGAGCCCCTATGGTTTACAAGCGTAATGTGCTTACTAAAGTGTGATAATGCATGTAAGCTCTTACGGAGAGACTTCGTGGGCATAGTTCATCCCGTCTTGTTATAACTTTGGCTATGGCAGGCAATGAAACGCGGAGTGGATCTGAAAGACTGAACAGATGAACAGAAAAATGATGTTGCCGCCGCGGTTCCAACTCGTCTGTTTATTCAAGTGCTTCTCAGTGATGCCTGGGGACCGGCATGGTCTTCTCAGAAAGCACAGATGTAAATGGGGCAGGCATGAGTAAGCTCATCTAGTAAATATCACAAGGAATCGGACGCCTTAGAGGATCTTATTGTGCAAGTCGGGGCTGGTCGCCGTCGGCACTGACACAGTCAGGATATACTGACGATGTACACTTACTTACTTACGCCTGTCACCCCTACCCGGGTATAGGCCGTCGACGAGAGACCTCCAGCAACTCCTGTCCTGTGCTTCTTCTTCGATTCTACTCCAGGTGGTTCCCAGTCTCTTGATGTCTGCTTGGAGGTCTCGACGCCAGGAATTTCTCGGCCTACCTCTTTTCCTCTTTCCCTGGGGGTTCCATGACAATGCCTGCCTAGTGATACTGGAAGCTGGCTTTCTCAGACTGTGACCGATCCATCCCCATCTTCTTCGCCCAATTTCATTCTCTGCTGTTATCTGCTCTGTTCTCTCCCAGAGTCTGACGTTGCTGATCTTCTCTGGCCAGTGGATTTTCAAAATTCTTCTAAGGCAACTGTTTATGAAGGTCTGCACTCTGTTGACTGTGGTTTTTGTCAATCTCCAAGTCTCTGCTCCATATAGGAGAACTGCTTTTACATTGGAGTTGAAAATCCGGACTTTGGTGTGTTGTGACAGCTCTCTGGAACTCCACACTTTTTTCAACTGGAGAAAGGCTGCTCTGGCTTTACCGATTCGTGCTCTGACATCTGCATCAGTGCCGCCTTTTTTGTCTATGATGCTCCCGAGATAGGTGAAGGACTCCACCTCCTCCAACGGGGTGCCAGCAAGCAAGACTGGTTCTTCCCTGGTTGCGTTCAGCCTCATTGTCTTTGTTTTCTGTTTGTGGATGGTGAGGCCCACTTGGGACGAGATGTCAGCAAGCCTCGTGGTCTTGTCCTGCATTTGTTGATGAGTGTGGGACAGTAATGCCAAGTCGTCTGCAAAATCGAGGTCGTCAAGCTGTGTCCACAGTGTCCACTGTATTCCACTTCGTCTGTGCTCTGTGGTCCTCTTCATGACCCCGTCTATGGCCAGTAGGAAGAGGAACGGAGACAGCAGACACCCCTGCCTGACACCGGTTCTGACTTGGAGCTCCCTGGTGAACTGCCCTTCGTGGATCACGCGACATGTCATGCCATCATAGCTGCTCTTGATCAGGCGGACGAGCTTTGTGGGTACACCGTAGTGTCGTAGGAGTGACGATGTACAGCTGCTGGTTTAGTCTTGTGGAGCTCGAGGCGGGGCTTAGCTAAGTCGAGGTCAAATTTGGAGAAGGGGGCAGCTGCAAGGGTCTAGTTCAACAGCGGCCGATGTGGGCCCGATGGCCTATTGCGCACTGGGCAGAAGTCAGTGAGTGTCCTTGGTGAGGCCACAGGCCGACGGCCGCTGTGCGCGGGGACAACTGCTGCTGACGTCGACCCAAGTGCCTGGTGTTCACTGCTATTTTTCTTCTCGAGAAAAGATAGAGTTTATTTGTTTCAGTATAAATAAGGTTTCGTTTTCAACGAACGACTCCCAAGAACGAACGAGAGTGTAGTAGTGCAATAATATGCTTATGTATGGTAGGCTACAGTCTGGACAGTTATCCGTTGTCACTTCGCTCTCGTTCATCATGTCATGTTGTTGGGAGTCGACGGTCCAGCGGCATAAACGTCTCTAATAAATAAACTGCGATCATTCAGCCGTTGACGTGATGAGCTGACATTCGCTACTCAGTGATTTAGAGGACGATTCGAAACTATAGGCTTCTTTTGGACTAATCCAAAGTCTGAGCAGGATAACCGTACGTTCCCCCAGTCGAGCACCTCACCCTCACCCTTCAATCCTCGACCCCACCCCCTCGCCTCTAACAACATCCCTTCTGTCCCGGCCCCCATGCGCGGAAGCGCAACCACTTGCCTCTCGCAGGAAGCGCGGCTCGCTACCACTGTATGCTAGCCACCGTGCCGGCCCAGTGACAACTCATGTGAAAGAGAGAGAGAAGGAAAAAAAAGCCTGAGGAAAATCGATATAGAGGGGGCCAGGCGATATCCAAGCGGGGGTAGCTTTCGCAGACGGGACTGGGGCAAACTAACAGTCAAGATTTGTGCTGAGCTCTGGCCCTTGCTATTGTCTGCTGCGGTTTTTTGTTTGTGACTTGTGAGAAAACTTGCCGCGTCAGTCACCGAGTCCGAGTCAATGAGTCAGTTTTTTTGCGCGATGCAAATCGCGTCTGTTTTTCTGCGCGATGCAAAACGTGTCAATTTTAGATTTAAAAAAAATAATAAAATAAATGTTTTCGTGTTGCACATATTAAGTGCTGGTTATGACACTTGTTTTCTGAAGAGAGTTGCATGCAGATCAGTCGATCTGCTACGGGTACGGCCTATTGTTTTTAGCTTTGTTTGTACAGAGATGTGTTAGCCACTAACTGTGATTTTGAACCGTACTGTCTGGGATTCAAGCTGAGCATGCGGCAAGATAAGTTGTGTCAAAGTTGAATGCCACTTGCTTTGTCATTCTGAAATCAGAAAAACTCAGATTTGAAGCCGCGGCAGTGGAACGACTTGATTAACCTATTTAACCCTGACCCACTAAAGCAGGACGTGGCTCGACCATGAGAATTCAAGGGTAGTGCCAGATTAGCTTGGCGCCATCAGGCGCCAAGCTAATCTGGCACTACCCTTGAATCATTATCATGGTCGACCGGCCACCTCCTGCAAATGGCACTTAGTTGTTTGATGACACTTGTACTTATGAAATGCAGCCTGGGGTTAAAAGGGTTAACCTGATGATTTACGCTGGAATCCGTCGCGACAACTGAAAACCGCTACGGACAGCCAGAAGGTTAACTGATTGTTTGACTGAAACTGTGCCCTGTCTATACAGACTTTTAAAAAAAAAAATTTAAAAGCTGACCCTGCAAAACTGCGGCTGAACTGAATGCCACCGCCCGCTGTGCGATTCTAGGCTGATTTTCCTGATGAGCGCTGAGTAATTTCTGATGGCGGCGGGGACGGTGACACCACAAGGGCTGGCTCCGCTTCCAGGACTGACGATGAAAGCTGAACAAAGACTGACTCAGGCTGAGAGTGTCACAGAGGATGCCTTAGCCCAACAAATGGATGCTGTGAGTATGGTGTGACTTTAAATTGATAATCTGCTTGATTTTTGTTCAGTGTTCATTCTTGTTTTTTGTTTTTTTTTACCCTGTGCGTGTCGGTAGCGGTTTTTGTCGCGACTCATGATTCCTACTGGAATCATCGCGACAATAACCGCTACCGACACGCAAAGGGTTCATATTAATACACTGCTATTGGAGAGGGCCTGAACTTGAAGGAGTGGGTGTGTGGGGGTGGGGGTGGGTGGGTGTGGGGGAGCCAAAAGATAGACTGAATATGCAGTCATTCTAAGGTATCATGCCGACTGACCCGCGACCATGTTGGCGCAGTACAGCGGAACTATATTGATATCATCATTAATGTGTCAGTTTTATCATATCATAGTTGACCGTAGTATTACTATTGTTTCTGTTTAAACCCTTCACTAGTGCTGATGACATCGCGGCTCGGTGGAAAAGACGCGTAAACCACGCGTTTTGTCTTTTTTGCAAACGGTATAGCGTCAGTAGCAGTCATGGGGTTAATTTGGTGCTTTTCATTCGTTTGAAAAGATACGGGTTTGTTTAGGCCGGGCAGCGGTGCGGTATTGGAGTCTGCTGCCACAGTGTCTCGATAACTCGCGGCTTTTACTTATCAAGAAAATGAAGAGCCGGTTGTGCTGTGATGTTTTTCAGAATCTTTACTGGTAACACAGATTTCTTATGGGTGGTCCGCACGCCAAATCTGTACCGCTATGAAAGAACAGAAGTGGCTTGAGGCTAAACAGATGCTTTTAGTTTTGATGCCCGAAATCGGGCGTCGCCAACAATCTGACAGGACCCTAGTGTTAGGAACTACGAAGCCAGCCTAGTTAAACAAGAGACATAGATTCTCATTAGCCCCTGCAGATGCAGGGCTAATGAGAATCTATGCCTCTTGCAGATGGAAACAGTTCGGTCAATAACTTTTAGGGCAAGTTTGGGTTCCTGTTCTAAATGCGGTTTCTCTGCTAATGGAATTTCCTGCGGCTAGGTTCTAGTCATTTCCTTTTTGCCTTTGTTGTGTTTGGACAATAATAAACATAAACTACGTGTAGGCCTCGGCCTCTAGTCTCGGGGAGCTGGGTGGTCAGTTAGGTGGTAGAGCCTTCGACTCTCATCCGAAAGGTTGCGGGTTCTAATCCAGCTTGGGTCAAACTGATTTGTTCAGACCCTATTCTGTGCCCCGCCCATGAGTTGAATCACCTCGGCCGTAGTGGACGTTAAGCCCTAAACGTTTAACGGGTTCTCTCTCTCTCTCTCTCTCTCTCTCTCTCTCTCTCTCTCTCTCTCTCTCTCTCTCTCTCTCTCTCTCTCTCTCTCTCTCTCTCTCTCTCTCTCTCTCTCTTACCCTCTTTCTCTCTCATTCAGACAGTCGTCTGTTGATAGAAATCAATAAGACAAACACTCGAAAATCCCTGGTTCATATCGTACATGCAGATTTGGTCAATTTCAGCAGATGGGTGATTTTGTCTGTCAAAGAAGAAGATGAAATTGATTGATCGATGATGACGTGGACAACGAGCATATTAGGCATTTATGACCCAGAAAGTGGTGTCAGTTTCTTTATCCGTAGCACTAGGTCAATCAAAGTAAAAGACTCAGTTTCGAACTGTCTTCGGAAATGAAAGTCCTTCAGTCCTATAAGGCTAAAAGCTTCAAATTTGTACACTGCCACGATCCAAGCTATATTATTGTACTTACATATAAGGATATAGACCAATCGCTTTAGTTCAAGGGTGGTGCCTGAATAGCTTGGCGCCTCTAGGCGCCAAGCTATTCTGGCACCACCCTTGAACTATTTTAGTGAAACTTTTTTTTTCACGCGCTGGTGTATTCCGAATCATATGGGATAACTGACCAGTCCAGGCAAAAAGACGGGCTTGTTCAGACAGCATGTCCTGGTCCAATTGATCAGTGTTTAAGTCAAACTCCATAGGCAATGGCTGTCTCTGGCAGACCAAAATCAATCCGGTGGCGCAGACATTGACCTCTTCACTGCCAGAAAAAGTGAACACGATCCAACTGTAAGAGACATAGATCCTCATGAGCCCCCGCGACTGCGGGGGCTCATGAGGATCTATGCCTCTTGCTGAGACCCCATGTGTACCCATGTTTCTTGGACGATTTTTGCCGGGCGGTTTTGGCTTTGGTCGTGGAATGAACGAAGATTTCAGATTGAAACAACAACTTACGTACAGCGGCCTTGCGCGTAAGGAGTCACACCCAGTATTAAGCAACCAGCCGACTGACCTAGCGACCAGGAAGCAAACTGTCCTCGGCCCAGGTGCGCACCTTTTGTTCATAATTACTGTCAACTGCTACATTTTAAAAGAAAAATCAGTCGTGCCGGGTTGCTGTCAGACTCCCGAAGTTCATTCAGTCTTGACATCATCAGCTTGCCAGAAACCTGCGCACAGATTAGAAAAATATTGGGTGGGTGTATCCGAAAATAAGCCCCTCAGCCTTTGAGTAGTATCACGAGTCAGTCACAGTCTCCAAGAGGCACAGATTCTCATGAGCACCTGCTGTCGCAGGGGCACTTGAGAATCTATGTCTCTTGCAGAGGGATAGAAAATATTGGGCTATATGCTGAAATTATACCCTCAATATGAGTATCATCACAAGCCAATATCAGTTTGCAATAGGCATAGATTCTCATGAGACCTTGCTGTCGCAGGGGCCCATAATAATCGGTGCCTCTTGCAGACGGGTAAGATAAATACTGTGCGGTGTGTACCCCCACGCTGATTCATTTCCTAGAAATGTGTTTATATCGCTTCTGGATAAACTTTACATTTCCAAGCTCGTGGAGCCTGGCTTTAGACACAGAACACGAGTGCGTCTGTTAACGGAGTCTTTTCATGTCGGCAGTAAATCTTTCAGAACTTTCGGCACAAAATTGCGTAATACATTTTTAAAAAATAATTATTAGCTCGAGTCCATATCGTAATTTTAAGTCCAACGTTCATGTTAATGTAAACGGATTGCATCGGTATCATAGCAGTCTTGGCGCCTGCAGACACTGTTGTTTGGCCACAACAGCCCGTGAGTTGATGGTTGAGCTATATTACGCCGTTGACTGTTGACTAATGCGGTAACAGACAAAGGCCGGTGATGATGAACTGTGAAAGTGATGAGGAATTCCAGTCTCTTGAAAAGTTAGTACCGCGTTAACACGATTCTTGGAGACATACCAAATATTATACTGAGAGGCTACGCTAGCCTCTACAGTCTTTGGACATACTGACATGCTTTGTCCAGCTCTTCTGGAGCTGGATGGGCCGGAGGTAAGATGGTGATGATAACAACCCCATCCGCCCCCCCCCCCCCATCCCCCCTGCTGAGTACTGACAAACACACACCTTGCGGAGCACCTTGCTTAGTGTCGACTCGCGCAGGACTAAGCTCATTCAGACAACTGCCTCCCTCCCCTCCCTTCCTCCCCCTCCCCCTCCCCCCACCCCCCCACCCAGTGTCCACCAGTTATCTGACACGGCCACACAAAAGGACTGCGTCTCGGAACGACTGACCAGCCAATCTTACTGCTAGACTGTCCTACATGTCCCTCTTCACAGTGTTGGCACGCGCCTGTGATCCTGCGCCGGACAGTAAATCAATTACAGGGGAGAAGTTATGAACACCCGTGCTTCCTGTGGACGTGATCACGTCAGTAGCCGAATGGCGCGCATGTCTCTTTCACATTTACAGTTGCTCGTATTCAATCAGGAGCCGGCCTTTTCAGTCCACCTACAAGACATGAAGAGGCATAGATTCTCGTGAGTCCCTCTCAGGATGTTACCGTCTAAACATCTTCACTGTCAGTGGACGCAAATGTATTTCTTTAACTCTTTTGAGACGTGCCGCATCTGGATTCGCAGCGTAAAGCCGCGAATCTGGATGCGGCACGTCTCGAAAGAGTTAAAAGCGGGGCAAATTCAGTTTCACGCCGAATAATTCCATTAACTGATTCGAGACGTGCCGCATCCGGATACGCGGCTTGCTTCAAGCCGCGTATCCAGATGCGGCACGTCTCGAATGACTTAATCAGAGAGACAGACAGACAAGCATGCCCTAATATCACTGCAGTAGGAACCGTGTCGCCAGGCGTCCTGAGCGTGCAAACTTCATTGTCAAACCGGTATGCAGGAATGTTCCTGGAATAACAGCACTGTCAGCCCTTTTAGTCAGTTCCGCTGTTTCTTTCATCAATCCAAGGAACGTGGATATAATTATGAGTCGGACCAGGGGGCAGAGAAACTCATGAGCCCCACGCATCTGCGTGGGGCTCATGAGGTTCTTTGCCCCTTGCAGTTGGGTGAGGTGCAGTAGTGAAGGAGTTAAAGAGTTCAGCGCCCCTCCCCCCCCCCCCCACACCCCAACAGGCTGATTACAAGACACAGATCGATCACGAGAGGATAGCTCAAGGGTTTAACCAAGATACCGACAGTTAGGCGTCTCTACCCGCCAAACTATTTGCCTACCGTCCTTGAACTGTACCGGCATCAAGAGGTCGATGTGGTTCCTACGCTGTTATGTAGTCTTTAGATGACAACTCCAAAATTATGGAATTTCGATCTTAGAGCTCAATGGGCTCGTGAGAATCTGTGTCTCTTTCTGAGAGAGATTGGTGCTTTCGCATTGAGGGCAATGGTCCGAGTTTTTAAAAAAAATAAATTAAAAAAAAAACTGTAAAAAAATTTTTAAAGAGAGGTGAGGTGATATGATGCTGAGCGTTGAGAGCATCAATATTTAGCTTACTCGCTCGTTTAAAAAAAAAAAATGTGTTGGTTTGGACCATGTGGCCTGGAGCCTATGGTCTACGGTTTGAGATTTTGGATCTTACGGCTTAGTTTCGTAAGGTGCAAAATCACAAACCGGCAGACATGTCCCAGCTTCCATCTCGATCTGTTTTGATTCGTTGTGCCATTTCGTTCTGACAATTGAAATAATCGTTCCCATGACAGTCATCCTGTGATGCAAAAAATAGTTTCTTTTTACCCTCAAGCGGAAGGCCCCTCGTTTTCTGATGTAACATGTTAATCGTTTGAATTTTCATGCAGCAGCAGGAGATTGATCCATCACGATAGCTGAAGGGTTGTGTCGATCGACGTCTGATGAGCTGGGTGCCAAGAGAACAAGATTTAGGGCCCAGGGGGCCAGTTGCATGCGTGAGCTCAATCTTACGCCAGCCACTAAGCAAGGTGTTCCGATGTAACATCTTGCTTTAGCTCACTCATGCAACTCGCCCCAAGTGAGCTTAGTCTTGCGCCAGCACTAAGCAAGGTGATCTACTATAGCGGAGCACCTGGTTTAGTGGCTGTCGCAGGACTAAGCTCACTTATGCAACTGGCCTCAGACCCGTACACGCTTTAAAAAGAAACAGATAAAAAAAAAACTATCACTGAACCAGACATGCAGACACTGATTCGGTTGACCGTTCAACTGGCTGAATTTCCTCAGATAACACTCAAGCACAGCAACCAAAGCAGCATCCTTTTCGCCAGGATTATACGTTTTTACTGTTTTAAATTATTTTAAAAAAATTCAAATAGCCCCATCAGCTTTTAAAGAAAAAAATATCGGCTTTTCGCTGCTAAAAAAAAAAGTTAACATTAAAACGCCTTTTTTTTGCAATAAATCCAGCTATTTTGTCAGTTAGTTGAGAAAAGACACTTAAACTATTATAAGGCAAGGGCGGATATGTTAAGGGAGGCTGGAGGGGGGGGGGGCGCGGGTGAGTCCAGCCGTTCCTCGAAAATACTGAGGTGGGAGGAAAGCGGGAGGGGGGGCTGAGGGCAGAAAGAGAGAATGAGAGGGACAAATAGGAAAGACGGAATTAAAAGAAGCTTCAAATGCATGCTGGTCCTCTGGCAATTCAATTTACGTCTAAGTTGACTTCACAAGTAGTTTGATATTGACACCTCTGCTTTCGTTGTACAAGGGGTTCGTTCCCTTATTCCAACCTACCCCCCCCCCCCCACCCCCCGACCCGTTACAATTCCAAGTCCAAATCCAACTGCAAGAAACATAGATCCTCATGAGCGCAGTTGCGAGGGCTCATAAGGATCTATGCCTCTCGCTGACACCACTTTGTATCCATGTTGCTTAAACGGCTGCTGCTCTTTGGCGTTGAATTAGCAAAGGTGTCAGTAACACAGTTTGTGTCCATTGGAGATGAAGGGGTTGAAGAACCAGCAGGAATCACCCGCACGCCCTGACCCCTTCCCCCCCCCCCTTCCCCTCCCAACCCCTTCTGTCAAATAACGGATCCGCCCGTTTAACTCATTCAGCCCGACGGCCGTATTTCGCAAATTTTGGAGGCGTCATCTAATGACTATGCACCAGTTGCAGGAGATGGATCGACGATAATCATTCAAGGGCAGTGCCAGATTAGCTAATCTGGCACTGCCCTTGAATTATCATGCTCGACCCATCTCCTGCTGTAGTGCGTCAGTCAGGACTGAATGGGTTAAACGATGACTGTTTCTCGCGCTATTGAGCCCTCATCGAAACCTCTTCCACTCAATGATCTGGCACTAATAATAGTAATTCTGGCCCCTCTCACAGGGCTCAGTCATGTGCGAGATTCATAGATCCTCATGGACCTTTTCCACCGAGTGGCTGGGGCGCTTGAGGATCTATGGCTCTTACAGAACAAGGTCCCCGCTATTCAGTAGGACGCATGACGATCTATTGTTGTTTACGATTAACCCTTTGGCTGTCGGTAGGACTTTTTGTCGCGATGATTTCTACAGGAATCATCGCGACAAAAAGCCCTACCGACAGCCAACGGGCTTTGAGAACGAGACTGCGGGTGCTCGTGAGAATCTCTGCCTCCGCCAGATATATTATGGCGTTGCCACTGGTGGTCATGAAGATCTTAGTCTTTTTCTACTCGCCAGTTTAGATCTGCAGGAGGAGGTCCTTGGGTGTTACATCGACAGCGGAGGCAGTAGGGATAATTGTGCAGAGCTGTGTTGTAGTTGGACCCGGCGGCTTTGAACTCTAGTGTGGTGTGTCTCCATCACGGACACAATTACACTATTACCGTCAAAGCGTGCACATTATGTTGGATCTAAATGTGATGGATGTTGTATTGCACGTGTGTATTTGTTTCGCTCTGGAGATGTAATTTACGAACACAAATGAAAAGAAAGAAAGAAGAAAAAAAGTGAAAAACGTCTTGCCCATGTAATGGGCAAGAAGTTTTTCACTGTTTTTTTTTTTTTTCTTCCCCCTTTTGTTTTTCGACAAATTTTGTCACATGGCATAAATCAAGTGATCTATGCAGAGGATTGCAGGGGCTCATGGCAGCCAATGCCTCTTGTTTGTGTCAAAGCGGCTTAGCAGAGATTATACACATGTATAAAACTTCTGTGTTCCAACCACCGCAGAGGAGTCTAGAACTCCAAACACACTGTGGTTGGTTGGTTAGTTCGGGTTTAACGTCCACAACACCGAGGTGATCATGGACGGCCCTGACGGGCGGGTTATGGGGGACAGGGAAATCTATTGCCTATGGAGTACGACCTGAACACTGATCAACTCAGGCGCACTCCAACTGTGCCACTTAGATTTACCAGGACCTTTCAACGGACATGCTATTGAACAAATCCGTTTTTTTCCCCTGGATTGGGGCCGGGACGGGATTCGAACCCACGACCCTGCGATTCCCTTCGCTCTCCTGCTCCGACGTTTAACCGCCTGAGCTATTTCGGACTCTTCCAAACACACTGTGTGCGCTGGTTTGTGCTTTATAGTCGATCACGGCCATCGCCTCAAACTGTCGCTAGCAATGAACTCAGCAAGCAATGGGTCTACAGCTTCGGGGAGCAGCAGGATCGACAGGGCCGCACTCGACTTTCGGGGGAGCAAATGGGGGCGGGGGGCGGGGCGGGGTGTGTGTGTGTGTGTGTGTGGGGGGGGGGGGGGGGCGCGCAGTTTAGGAGAAGGAGAGAGATGGCGGGAGAAGAGGACACAAAGCCATCTTAACTTAGCGCCGGGACTTGACAATGGCGACACATGGCCCGCGCCAACCCCTCCCCCTCCCACGAGGCCTTATTCCTCAGTCTTTTCTTCTGTATTATCCTTCACCCCCCCCCCACCCCCCCCACCCCCCCCCCCCCCCCCCATCCCCGCCTCAACTCTTGCTGTCGCTTTTCCACTTGTCCCGTTTGCTATTATTATTTCATGCGCGTGTGAAGTCCTCTCTCTCTCTCTCTCTCTCTCTCTCTCTCTCTCTCTCTCTCTCTCTCTCTCTCTCTCTCTCTCTCTCTCTCTCTCTCTCTCTCTCTCTCTCTCTCTCTCTCTCTGAGAGTGCCCTGTCGTACTGGATGGATCTATTCCTTGGAGTCCTAAATAAGCATGCGCCCATACGAGAAAAACGAGTTAAGCACTCTACCTTGCCACCCTGGTTAACAGTAGATGTCAAACAGGCCATGTCATTTAGAGACAAACTTAAGAAAGAAAAACAGTTTGATGAATATAAGAAACAACGAAATCGTGTTAAATACTTAGTGAGAGCGTCAAAAAAACTGTTCTTCCAGGAAATGATTAGGGACAAAAAAGATACAGCATCGGTGTGGAAAGCCCTGAACGTTATAACAAAGGGTAAATCAGCCCCTGAAATACCATCCCATTTGTCAGCTGATATATTAAATAAGCACTTCCTATCGACAGCTGAAACACTTGCTCAGTCAGCTGCAAGTAGTAACACAGAGTACCAAGTTCCTAGTGTACTGGAAAAATACTGTGAGGCCAAAAGTATACTGCAGACATTCATCATTCCTGATATTACCGTCGCTGAAGTCGGCAAATTCATCTCTAGCATGCCGAACAAAAAGTCCACCGGGATGGATGGTATAGACAACAAAATTCTGAAAATGTCACTACCATATACGGTAGAGGCACTCACTTATATCTTTAACCTCTGTATAAAACACAGCACGTTTCCAACTATTTTCAAAGAGGCCAAGGTAATTCCAATCCCTAAATCAAAAGATCTTGAAGATGTCAATAACTACCGTCCTATCTCACTTTTGTCGGCCCTGTCAAAGCCCCTTGAAAAACACTTACAAAAACACCTCCTCGATTTTCTAGAAAAGGGCAATTTCATAAATATTCATCAGTCCGGCTTTAGACCGAAACACTCATGTCAGTCAGCACTGGCACAAATTGTAGACAGCTGGCTGGAATCAATAAATAAAAACCTGATGTCTGGAGTTGTGTTCTTAGACCTACAAAAAGCATTTGATCTTGTCGACCATGACATTCTCTTAAAGAAGCTATCAGCATACCATATAAGTGAAACTGCCATAGCATTTTTTAGATCATACCTAAAAGACAGAAAACAAAAGGTATATACTCATGGAAAATACTCTAAACAAGGACAAGTTAACTACGGTGTCCCCCAGGGGTCGATCTTGGGACCTCTTCTATTTATAATATTTATTAATGATTTGCCTTTGCATATTACTAACACTGATGTTAATTGCAACCTGTTTGCGGACGATACGAGCCTCCATGTTTCGGGTAAAAAAAACAGCTGACATTAACATTAGCTTACAAAGTAGTCTCAGCGAGGTTTCCGACTGGTGTAGAGAGAATCATATGGTTCTTCATCCAGGAAAAACAAAGAGTATTTTAATCACTACACGACAAAAACACCAACGCCGACCACAGCCGTTACATTTACAACTGAACGCTAAACCGATAGAACAAGTCACAGAGCGTAAATTCTTGGGAATACACGTTGACGAACAATTATGTTGGGAGACGCATATAAATACAGTCTGTAAAACCATTGCTAAAAACACTTTCCTGTTGTCCCAGCTTAGACAAGTAACGGATACACATACTCGTAAACTGTTTTTTCATGCCCATATCAAGTCTCACGTTGATTATGTCTCCACAGTGTGGGACGGTTGTAGTGATGTTCACATGAACAGGTTAAACTCTATATATAAAAGAGCTGTCAAAATGATAGATACGCGGCCCATTCCTACCATAGACAAATTTAGACATCTAAACATTCTCGGCCTGCGCCAACAACTTAATTTCAACAAATGCATCCTCATGCACAAGATATTAAATAACATGACACCGCAGTATCTAACCACCAAATTTGTGCCACAGCAAGAACGCGAACGGTCCTCAAGGAAGAATACTTTACCCCTACCTCTGCCTAGAATTGACCTCTTTAAAACTAGTTTATCCTTTTCTGGACCGTTTGTATGGAACACTATTCCTGCACATTTGAAGACTATAGCCTCACTTGGAATCTTTAAAACGAAACTTTTTGATTACCTGATGAGCCAAACATAACAACACTGGGCATTTAAACAAACCCTGATGGTTAATACTTTTATGTAATATAATTATGCATTTATTTATATTGTTGGTGTGTGTGTGTGTGTGTGTGTGTGTGTGTGTGTGTGTGTGTGTGTGTGTGTGTGTGTGTGTGTGTGTGTGTGTGTGTGTGTGTGGTATAAGATGAATGTTAAGTGTTATTATTATTTTGTGTCATTTTTTAAAATTTTTTATTGTTGCATGAAATAATATGTATAAATATAATTCTTTATTATTATTATTATCTTTTAATCTATTTTATGTTGTAGATGTTAGCAACGGCAAGTTTGTAAAATGACGATTTGTTTCTGTCAAAACTTTTTACCGTTGATAAATAAAGTTTCATCATCATCATCATCATCTCTCTCTCTCTCTCTCTCTCTCCTTCCCCCCACCCCACCAAACCACCACCCCCACCACCCCCAGCCCCTCCTCCCGACGGCGTTGTGTGGAGATCAGATGCTGAAATGAATCCACAATCCACACAGTTATTTCATATTTACGTGCTGGTTTGTTCGCTTCAACTTTACTGACTGGCGTCAGTCCCCGGTTTTGACATAATTATGATAACGGCAGCCGAAGTTCATACCTTATCCCCTTGTTCATACCTTATCCCTTGTTCATACCTTATCCCCTTGTTCATACCTTGTCCCTTTGTTCATACCTTATCCCCTTGTTCATACCTTGTCCCTTTGTTCATACCTTATCCCCTTGTTCATACCTTATCCCCTTGTTCATACCTTATCCCATTGTTCATACCTTATCCCCTTGTTCATACCTTATCCCCTTGTTCATACCTTATCCCCTTGTTCATACCTTATCCCCTTGTTCATACCTTGTCCCCTTGTTCATACCTTATCCCCTTGTTCATACCTTATCCCCTTGTTCATACCTTATCCCCTTGTTCATACCTTGTCCCCTTGTTCATACCTTATCCCCTTGTTCATACCTTGTCCCCTTGTTCATACCTTATCCCCTTGTTCATACCTTGTCCCCTTGTTCATACCTTATCCCCTTGTTCATACCTTATCCCCTTGTTCATACCTTATCCCCGTGTTCATACCTTATCCCCTTGTTCATACCTTGTCCCCTTGTTCATACCTTGTCTCCTTGTTCATACCTTATCCCTTGCCTGACACTGTGCGTACAGTTTTGTGTCTAAGATCTTTGTTCATTCAACGACCAAAAGACAAACCCGTCCGAGAAACATGGACACAAATCGGTCTCAGCAAGAGACATAGATCCTCATGAGCCCCCGCATTCGCGGGGGCTCATGAGGATCTATGTCTCTTGCAGTTGGATTGTGTTTACTATTTGTTGCCGACAGACAAGCGGTTTAGATGGGTGAACGGAATCGGTTGCACGGAGACCCACATATCCTCATGACTTAACCCCTGAGGTTTTTACTGACATAGTAATATACGGTAAAGTTTCTTGAACTGCAACCCGGATGCACTTTTGCAAATGGCATAGATTATCACGAGCCCCTGCGGACGCAGAGCTCATGAAAATCTATGTCTTGTGCAGATGGAAGGATGTTGTGTGGGAGAGACGGTGTTTCGTCCCGTTTTTTGTTTTTCGTTTTTTGTTTTCAATTTTTCTTTGCGTGTTACTGTGAGTCAAACCGTTATGTGTAGAGCGCTGTGCCTGTACAACCGTGATACCAATGCGCGAAAGGCCATCGGACCGACGTCGGCCGCCGTTGGTCCGCGCGCGGCCAATGGCGGCCAACGTCAGCCCGATGGCCTTTGCGGTCTGGGATGAAGTTGGTGTTACTTCGACCGTGATGTGAACTGAAAGCAAGAACTATTTGTCAGTCTGTCCGGCTGCTAGCTCCCTGCCCCTGTTGTGGTCCAGCACTATCATACTTGGCACTTAAACTGTCTGGGCAGGCTAGCCGGATGTTTCCGTTTGGCGTGTCGGTCATTCTTTTGTTTCAAGAAGTCGTCAGTTTGCGGCATCCGAGCGGGGTTTTCCGGCGATGTCCCATCATTGAAATTAATCGGCAGCACCTCCTCAGACGGCGGTGGCGACTAAAGACCATAATTATAAGACTCAAACGTTTAAAGCTTTTCAGTGTTGCAGTATTTGTAAAGTTTTGTCACAAATTCTAGATAAAGTTATTAATGTACAACTACTGCCCAGCCCCTATTCCAGTTTCGCCGTTGAGATGGCTTGGAGTCGCCTCCTCGGCCGCGTTAAACCCCAATAACAACTAACCTATTCCAGTTTGCTGATAAAACTGTAAAGGTAACAGGAAGGAAAACGAAAGAAAATCAAATATTTTAACAGATTCAGCTCAGACGATGACATTGCACAAAGATGTGGGAAGACCATGATAGTCCAAGGATAGTGCCAGAATAGCTTGGCGCCTATCGGCGCCAAGCTATCCTGGCACCACCCTTGAACTACCATGGTCAAACCGCTTGTTTTTGAAACGTAACGTAGTCTTGACTCTCTAGAGGACAACTTATAGTTTCGGGATGCGACGCTAGGGTAAAATGTGATAATGTTCCTGACACCGTGACTGTTACAGTAGCTTTCGTTGTCTCCGAAGACCAAAGAGGTGTGTCTCCAACCACCACCACCCCTCCATACCACCACCACCACACAGACTTGCACCCACCCTCTCCGCCCCACCACCACCCCCGCCCCTACCCTCCTACCGCCCTGGTCGTCTCACCGGCCCTTCCTTCATTACACAGCGCTTTCATTCAAAAGTTTGTTCAGTTATTTCAAAATCAGATTGATCTTCACAGTTGAGACTGAAATTTGATTACCGTTGAGTCCCTGAGGATCCCACCCATCAGTAATCAAAAGGCATAGATCCTCACGAGCCCTTGCAGCCGCATGGGCTCATGAGGATCTATGCCTCTTGCAGGCCGAGCCGAGCTTGGCTCCAGCTTTTCCGGATGGACCGTCTCCCACTAGACACCACCTGTCACTGACAGACTGTCTTCAGTCAGTGGGACGCAGATGACGACTGAAACCAAACCCTGTGCGGGCCTCCGTTGTCATAGGGATGACCAGTACTCTAGAGACAGGCATCTGTCAGAGCAATTCGGGTGTAGAAGTTTGAGGTCCTCGTGGGGTGTCCTTAAAACGATTATTTCTCGTCTGGACTGAGATGCCAGGGAAAGTAAGATAAGTAATTTGTCAAAAACCAGCATGCAGACTCAATGCCCGACAACCTGCCACCGCCCGGGGAACAGATGTAAATGAGAGCAGCCAGAGACATGGCTCGCCAGTGTCTGGTATGACATTCAATGATTATAATAAAGTTTAACGTTCACATTTTAGATATATGATAATTATGTTGAGATCAGCGTTTTGTTCAATAGCTTAGAAGAAAGAAGTCTTGCGATTGTTCTGGCAACCTACTCCATGAAATAAAGGGTTAACAGTTCGCAAGATCTACTTTCTAAGTGTTCTTAACCCCTTCACTGCCGGGGCAAGGCGAATGCAAGACTGATATAAATAATAATAATAAATCAGCGCATTAAATAGGCGCTTTATCCCAATTGTCAATCGGCTCAAAGCGCCGCCGCGAACTGAACCCAACAAGCACGCTCACGTGAATCACGCGCATTCACTCATACACTGTACATAAACACAGAACATTCACGTGGTGCGAGGCTAAGGGCAAGCTGAAGCCAGCTACTGAAGTTTTGGAAATTCAAATCGTTTATATTTGAAATTTGATTTAAGTGGGCGGAATTGATACCAAGTCGTGGCGGGAAAGTGCCGGAGTACCCGGAGAAAGAACCCCCGACGGTCTGCCCAAATTAACGTGACACTTACTAGACTGAGGAGAAAAGTCCGACGCCGGAACCGGGTATCGTACCTCGCCCCCGTCTCTAGCATTGCTGGCAGGCGATTTTATCGCTGCGCCACGGACCGCCCCATAAATCCTCATGAGCTCCGACAGTCGCGAGGACCTCTCTTGTTAATCCAGTGTTCATTGTGCCCACGCTTGGTCCCATTGCATATGTGTTCTTCACGCGAATCAAGTGTCGGTCGGTGTTCGGTGATTTAAACGCGAAATCCGCGTCCACTGGTAGTCAAGGGGTTAATATGTCTTACAATAATGCTGGGGAAAAGAGGGCTAACTTATAAAGTCCTAATGTCTTCAGCTCATCTTTTTTTTTTTTGTACGCAGAAGAGTTCCTCCGTTACACCGTGCCGCAATGGAGTGTGGAAAACCACCGTTAACATGTAGTCCTACTTACTCTAACCCACTCAGCCCTGACGCACCACAGCAGGAGATGGGTCGACCATGATAATTCAAGGGTAGTGCCAGATTAGCTTGCGCTATTCTGGCATTACCCTTGAACTAAAGCCATTGGTCTATATCCTTATCTGTAAGTACTATAATGTAGCATGCATATGGCAGTGTACAAATTTGAAGCTTTTAGCCTCAGTATGATATGGGTTAAATAACGAGGACGATTTCACGAATCACGAGGACCTAGTTTAGCATTCACGTTTTACGACGATTACTTTTTGTTCACAGAAATCTCAGGGGGATAAACTAATGTGAAATTACGAATCACGCGAATACTAAACAAGGCCACACATTAATCGAGATTTTAGGATATACACCCCCCTACCCCCCCTCCCCCCTCCCCTCCTCCCCCCCCCCCCCTCCCGCCCCCCCCCCTCACACCAGCCCCACCCCTGCCACCTCATCCAGTGCAATTTTAAACGATGATTCCTGATGTTTAAATGTCCAAATTTCAGAGTTGTCTGCCGAAGACTACATTACTCATATCGACGATGAAAGTTCAAGGGTGGTGCCAGGCGCCAAGCTATTCTGGTACCACCTTTGAACTTTCATCGTTGATCCCTATTTTGGTACGGTGCCCGTGTTTCAGAGCTGAATCATAGAGCTCGGACGTTGTTCTTTTTGGTTTTTTTAATGTGACACGCTGTGGAATTTGAGACGACCAGAACGACTTGACTATGGTTGCTGTTGCCCTTTGCGGTGTCTGATCAAATGAAACCAATGACTGGGACATGTGCTGGCAGGTCATGTTGTAGGTGAGGCAGTGCAAGGATCGGTGTTTTTTAAAAATAACTTTTTGCCTTGTTTGAAAATTTGTAGTAGAGCTGAATGTTGGAATTTGCTGGAAATTTCTGGTTAGCTGAGAGGAGACATGTTTGGTGCTTTGATTCATGCCATCCTGAGCTTATCCAGTGGACAATTGTGGGCCTATGTTGAGTTGCCGCTGCCATTGTGATTTGAGGGGCACGCTGATTTCAGCTGTGCTTGGGTGTGGGGTTGGTGAGGAATCAGGTTCATAGCCGCCAAGAAATGAGACAGTCAATGTGCTAGGTTTTTTTATATAATATTTTTTTTATTTTGTGCATGGCAAATGTGCAGCTGGTAGGCGGTAGTGTTTTCTAGGGAACTGAAAAATTAGGGGATGACTGGGACTGACTAAGGCTAAGAGACTGGACAGTACGGAAACGGCACTGTGTTTCTTTGGCCGTAAGCAGAGTCCATTGGAAACCACTCAAGGCTGAAAAGCGTTGAATGATCCCCTTGGTCTCTCTACTGTATTTATCTATAGGTCAGAAGTACTTTTGTTAAAAATAAATATCAAGCTTAATTTCAATAGTGTGAAAATATAAGAGAAAAGAAGCCAAAGGGGGCTTATAGAGGGGTACAGCAGAGTGGGAGTGAGGGTGAGGTGGGTGTGGGGGATTTGGGGGGGGGGGGGTGCGGAGGGTAGAGATCAAGTTACTTCCCAATTCGCAAAAGGTTCATCGGGCACGGGGTTCAATCTGCACTCTGCAGACAGATTCTCCGTAAAGGATGCCGCTTTGGCCAGCTGCCGTCTCGGTATAAAAGTAACCCCTTTCCTGCCACTGTACTAACATGTTTTGTTTCTGAAATCTTGGTTCATTCAGGCAACGACCAAAAGCCAACGCCGGCCAAGAAACATAGACACAAATTGGTGTCAGCAAGAGGCATAGATCCTCATGAGCCCCCGCAGTCACGGGGTCTCATGATGATCTATGTCTCTTGCATTAGGATCGCGTTCACCTTTTTTCTCGACCGTCAAGGGTATAATATAACGATTTAAAATTCGTATGTTCATTGAGATGACTACGATGTGTCAGTTTGTGCAAGATCCGATATGGTCATGCTGTACCTGCCTCCCTCCTTCTACCTTTCCCAAACACCCCAGGTTTTCTCACAGCGGAGTCGTCACCCTACACTTACTCATGGTTTAACCTCTTCAGCACCAAAACTGTTAACGAGACAGGCTACATTCGGATACGCGGCTTTATGTCTGAAATGAGTTAACACATTGTACCCCAAGGACCGAAATCCTCAAATTTTGAAGTTGCCAGCTGAAGGACTGTGTGACAATTCTCGAGACAGATCGATCATGATAGTTCAAGGGTGGTGCCAGAATAGCTTGGTGCCTATGGGCGCCAAGCTATTCTGGCACCATCCTTGAACTATCATGCTCGACCCATGTCTTGCTGTGGTGTGTAGGGCTGAATGAGTTAAATGTGTTCTGATTCAATTTTATTCAATACAGTCGACAATTTGATCCCGCTTGACATCACCTCCATGTACTATAAACATCATCTGACAGAACAAAGGTCGGAAAATGAATGCATTACGAACAGACTAACCGTTTGACCGTTGTTCTGACATTTGCAGTAATAGCCCCCCCCCCCCCCCCCCCCCCCCCCCCCCCAGCACTTGCAGGCAGGACGGACGATACTAATAAGGATCAAATGCTAGTACAACTATATATATATGGCGTGAAGCATTTTAAGTCCCTTCTATTTATAGAAGGGACTTTTTAGGACGAGTCGCGGTGGGGCGAATTTAATAGCATGTCCATGATGTCTAAGGCGGGCAGGCTAAACATCTAACAATTGAAGTAACAAGATAAAAATTACGTCATGTCTAGTTACGCTAACTTCGCTGCTGAACGTACATTTGGCGCGAAGCGCCATATGTGCGTATGTATGTATGTGCGTATGAATGTATGTGCGTGCGTATGTATGTAAACAAATGAATTTCCAATATTTCTGTACACATAAGCTTGAAACTTGGCGAAATACTTTTTTAAGTGGGTGGCTAAGAGAGTCTCCGAGCATATTGTAATTGAATATCTCATTGAAGACATAAACAACAGTTTATAGGAAGTCGTTTGACCCAGATTAGAGTCCGTAATTTTTGTCATATTTACTTAAACTTTTGCATATAGCTAGTTTGGAGAAAGACATTGGATGAGTTCGTTAGCCAGCTTTGTATCCTTTTAACTTCTTTAGTAAAAATTAATTCTTTCTAGAAAAGAATTAAAACACTAAAAAACTATACTTCTATAGAAAGTCAGACAGTGGCGGCCACCTCGCAAACACTGACATAATACTCTAAATATTACGTCTTTCTCTCTCTCTCTCTCTCTCTCTCTCTCTCTCTCTCTCTCTCTCTCTCTCTCTCTCTCTCTCTCTCTCTCTCTCTCTCTCTCTCTCTCACACACACACACACACACACACACACACACACACACAAACATGCGCGCATCTCCCGAAGGAATAGATCCTCATGCGCCCTCCAGGCGCATGACGATCTATGCCTCTTGGAGATTTTTGGAGCGCGCAAGCAAGCAAGCACTAATACGCACACACACATCGACGCGCTTTGAGATGAGCATCATTGCAGGTGACCCGTGTACTTAATATATCATGTAGCTAGGTAAAGTCAACCTGGTTTCACACAAATTATAGCAAGACTGAAATTGTACCGTGAAGTTCTAGTTTTGTCACCATTTTCTCAAGCCTATAAAGCGAAATTGAAACTTTTATCACGTAAAATATAAAATTACGTAAAAACTAAAACTTACGTCATGACGAATGACGTTTAACAAATCAATGACGCCTATGTCCTGCGCCCCTTATATAACTCACTGACACATTGGCAGATCTGCGAGACTTTTTCAATAGGAGATAATTCAACAATCAGAATCAGGTCAAAGACAAAAGGTAGAGACCATTGACAGCGATGAAAGCTCTCATTGTGGGTTATGGTTCATCAGTCCCATCTTGTTCAATTTGAAATAGGCCGCGTCTTCAGAGATGCCGGAAACGTAAAAGGGTTCACGAAATCCCTGACTTAGCTGCAAAATTTGTAGAACAGTATAAGCCTTATAACCGGTTTTAAATTATTATTATTATTATTATTATTATTATTATTATTATTATTATTATTATTATTATTTGTTTTTTTACAGTTTGAAACGTTTTATGATTTTTTTTTTTTTTTTTTTTTTGTGTGTGTGTGTGTGTGGGGGGGGGGGGGGGGGGGCTCTGCCGTATAACACATCCTATGATCATAAAACCGTGCTGATCCGTATCATGTAAACCTTGTGTCTAATACCCCCCCCCCCCCCCCGCCCCCCCCAAAAAAAAAAATTTAAAAAAAAATCTAGATGTCCCAAGAACATGAATTCAACGTGATGTCAGCAAGAGGCATAGATCCTCATGAGCCCCCGCTTCTTCTTCTTCTTCTTTTCGTTCGCAGTGGGCTATACGGTCAGTCCAGCACCGGCGATGAATGACGTCGTTTTCTCCAGGTCTTCTCGACTACCGTAGAGTTTGGTCTGCAGTGGAGTTGGCGACGGCCACACTTCTTTTCTTTCATCGTCCAGTAGGGGGCATCTCTGGAGAATATGTTCCGCTGTTTGGTCTTCCTGGCCACAGGCGCAGGTTGGTGATGGCGCCAGCTTGAGCTTTCTGTTCATGTGAGCGTTCAGTCTGTTGTGGCCGGTACGCAGTCTGATCAGGACGACTTGCTGCTCTCTGGTCATTGTGTGGTGGTCGTCTCTGTTTGACCTCGGCCTCATCAATGCTTTGATGATTGTCTTTTGCTCACTATAGCTGACGCTGTTTTCTTGTTGAGCTTTTGTGGCTCCTTCTTTCGCCAGCTCGTCTGCCCTTTCATTTCCTGGTACCCCACAGTGGGCTGGTATCCACTGGAGAACAACTCTTCTGGTTTGTCTGACCTTCTGCAAAGCTCTGGTCAGCTGGGGGAGTTTGTCGTTCTCGATGGCCTGGAGGACTGAAAGGGCATCGGAGAAGAAGACAACTTGATAGCATGGGTCTGTAGAATTCTGAACCATGGAGGCGGCCTGCATAAGTGCTTCAGTTTCTGCTTTGTAGTTTGTGCAGTGTTTGCCGGTGGCTACACTGGATGTGGCTGTATGTCCCCCTGGGAACTGGATCAGGATGCCAGCACCTCCATTGGAAATGGCATTTGTTGCTGATCCATCAGTGTAGATGTGGATCCATGCCTCCTTTGGGTACTGTTCGTCGATCAGGGCTAGGGTGAGTGCCCGTCGAACGGTGTCATCCTGACTGTCTCCTGAGGCAGCATGTGGGACACTGGTGCAAATCTGGATGTCTGGTTTGTCCACTGCCCAAGGGTTTTCCACTTCTTTTGTGATCAGAGGTAGAGTGCTCTGTGGAAGGACTTCCCTGTACTGTCGAGAAAGTCGCATGCTCTCATGGAAAAAGCTGCTTCTTTTGAGCCGGTTCTTGGTGAAGTTGCTTAGTCTGTGCTTCATGGGGTGGTCGGGCAAGCACCTGAGCTTCTCCGCCTGTACCATGGTTTTGGCTTCTCTCCTCTGGCTGAGAGGTTGGATTGTGGTCAGCTTCTCCATTTCCTTGATTGGTGTGGATTTCATTGCACCAGTGATGAGTCGAAGAGCCTGGTTTTGCACTCGGTCGAGGGTCTGCAGGTTCGCCTTGGCTGAGGTTGACCACGCTGTGGAGCCGTACTCGAGGTGGGGCCTGACTGTTCCCTGGTATACTGTCTTCAGTATCTTCTCGTTCGCTCCCCAGGTGGTGCCTGCGAGTTTCCTGAGTATGGCCAGCTTGCGCCGGGCCTTCCCCTCTGCCTGTGCAATGTGTGGTTTCCAGGTCTGACGTCTGTCGAAGGTGACACCAAGGTAGGTAGCTTCTTCATCCTCTCTCAGAGGGGTTCCACCAAGCTTGATGGTTCCGGCTTTCTGCTTTGGGGACAGTGTGAAGAGGGTGGTGGAGGATTTCTCCTTGTTGACAGAGATGCACCAGTCTTCTGCCCATGCGTTCAGCTTATCTGCCGCTAGCTGCATTCTGTAGGTGGCAGTACTTGCATGCTCCTCCTTGCACCAGATCACAAGGTCATCTGCGTATAGGGCAGCTTTCATTCCCTTGGGCATCTCAGACACCAGATCGTCGATGAAGATAAGGAAGAGGGTAGGTGAGAGGACTCCGCCTTGCGGGACGCCATGACGAAGGAGGAATTTCTTGGTTTTGGTCTGGTCGACGCTGACTCTTGCCCTGCGGTTGAAGAGGTAGGAGCGTATCCACTGGAACATGTTACTGGACACGCCTTTTCTCAGCAGTTTGACAAGCAGCCCATCTTTCCAGACCTTGTCAAAAGCCTTCTGAAGATCAATCCAGGTTACAAAGACCAGCTTCTGCTCCTGGAAGGCATCTTCAACTTCCTGCGCCAAGTAAGTGACCTGGTCTTCGGTGCTGCGGAACTGTCGGAAGCCAGCTTGTTCAGGGGCGAGGAGGTTCCTGGATTCCAGGTAACACCTGAGGCGCTCGTTCACAATTCTCTCTAAGGTCTTCACAACACAGCTGGTGAGGCTGATTGGGCGATAGCTGGTGGCCTTCTTTGGATCCTTCCCTTTCTTTAGAATGGGGATCATGATCGCTTCTCGCCAGAGTTGTGGTAGCGATCCTTCTTGCCAGCTCCTGTTGAAGACCTCAAGTAGCTTGTTTTCTGCTGCACTACCAAGGTGGGTTAGCATCTCGTTGGTGATGCCATCTGGACCAGGAGACTTTTTCGCCTTCAACTTTTGGAGAGCTATATGAAGCTCTTTGTGTGTAAGTGGTTGATTCATGGCGTCTGCTGTTGCTTGTTTGGCAGGTCTCTCTCTTTGCTCTCTTCTTGCTTCTCTCTGCTTTTGGGGCTAACATGGAGATTGCTCTCAGGTGCATAGCTTTCAGCAAATTGGTTGGCAGCATGCTTTCCTGTTAGTATCTTCCCATTTTCTTCTAAGGTGATGTTTCCTTTGCTCGTGTTCTCATCGTTCAACTGCTTGGTCAGTTTCCAGAGCTTTCTGCCGTCCTTCTCAAGGTTCAAGGAGCTTGTTTTCTCTTGCCAGCTCCTGCGTCTTGCCTGTAGCTTCTTCTTGAGAAATTTGGCTTTGGCTTCCTGGAGGCGGATGTTGTTTGCCTGTGATGGGTTAACTTCTGCTTCCCTTCTGGCATCTGCTAGATCATCATCCAGTTCCTGCAGTTCATTGCTCCAGTAGGGCTTATAGTCTTTTCTAGCACCTCTGGGTATGGACTCACGCGCTGCTCTGAGGATGCTCATGTTGAGGTCCTTCACCACCATGTTGATGTCTCGATCTTCGATTCGAATGTCTTTGGTGAGATCGCTGGTGCGGTGTCTAAAGAGGAACCAGTTCGCTCTTTTGTAGTTCCACCGTGGGAAGGTTGCATCAGCGCAGGACTCCATGCCCAAGGTCAAAAAGACTGGCCGATGGTCACTTCCACCTAGCTGTTCTCCGACCTCTCTGCTGGCTTGCTTGTGCATGTCTTCTGTGCAGAAGGCTAGGTCAGGAGTCGATGTAGTGTGCCATCTTCTGGAGTAGAACGTGGGGCAGTCAATGGGACTGTTTAACAGAATGAGATCGTTGTCGTCCTGCCAGTTCTCCACCTCTTCTCCTCTCCGATCCAAGTGGTCGTATCCCCAACTTTGTGAGTGACTGTTGAAGTCGCCCACTACAATGAAGTTGGAGGCCTTAGTGGGGATCGTGTCAAGGGTGAGTGGTCTGTCGTTGGGGCAGTAGAAGTTGACCAGCTGGAAATCTGCTGTCTTCGTCTGGATCCGAATCACTTGGTACTCGGAGTTCTCCATGTGAGTGTCGGTCAAACAGGCGTTGATGTTGTTCCTGATCAGGGTCAGGATTCCTCCCTTGCTTCGATCTGTTCTGTCAGACCTGAAGCACTGGTAGCCTCTCACTTTGAAGGACTTTTGGGGTGTCAAGTGCGTCTCCTGAATACAGCAGATGTTGATGTTCTTCTCATGCAGGATATGCTCCAACTCGGTCTTCTTGTTCAGAATGCTTTCTGCGTTCCAGTGCATGACCTGAAAAGGTCGCTGCTGACTGGGATTCTTCCTGGTTGTGGTGGTGCCAGTAGCTCTCCTCCCGCGTCCCCTGGCACGACAAGACGGGCGGGAGGGACCTCCAGTAGCTGAGGCTGGGTCCCTTAGAGGCATGGGACCCGACGCTGCTCCACCCTGGAGGGTCCTCAATGGGCGAGCGCCATTATCGTCAATGGTAGTTGGCCGTATAGTCATGGTTGCGGGTTTGCCTGGATCCATGGTTTATCAGAATGCGCCGTGCGGCCTGGGTCCTCCGTCTTCAGCATTCGAGGTTTCTGTCGGGGTTACCTCACCCTTAGCTCCTGGTATATGACCTTCCCTGGGAACACAGGGTGGCTAGAGCTTTATGCGGCTCTTGATCGCATGATAAACCCGTCGTTGGACACATGGGGAATTTTAGTGGAGGTACAGTGCCACCTGCTAACCCGCCCCGTCCTGGTAAGCTCATCGCCATTTGGTCCGCGACTGCATGCGCAGCTAACCTCCATATCTGAAGGCCGTTCCCCTATCCGCCACCCGGGGACGCGCTAGGGTGGGGATGGTCGCCCCACTGAAAATCCCACACTGGGTTAAGGAAGTTCAGCATGTCCTAGGAACCCCCGCAACTGCGGGGGTTCATGAGGATCTATACCTCTTGCAGCTGTTTCTCTCTCTCTCTCTCTCTCTCTCTCTCTCTCTCTCTCTCTCTCTCTCTCTCTCTCTCTCTCTCTCTCTCTCTCTCTCTCTCTCTCTCTCTCTCTGAACGGCGTAATAAATAATGCAGAGGCTGAAATCGGAGACGAAAGATGATTTTTGAAAACCTTTCCGCTTCTCTCAGGCTCTCTTCTTAATTAATAATGCATCCTGCGTGCCCTTTCACTGCCGGCGCCAAGACACCCCGTGTTAACCCCTTGAACTGCTACTGACGTTACCGTTCGGAGTAAAAGACGCGCAGTTACACTACGTCAGTCTTTTCCGCTGAGCGCTATCGTCAACAGCAGTGAAGGGGTTAGAATCTTAGAACTGGCTGTTACCCGCTGCGGTCAAGCCAGTCGCAATTCGCGATGGAGGTGAAAGGTCTGTAGTTTTATCTGAGCAGTCGAAAGGTCATAGTCGAGGCATTTTCGGTTTTCTCGGAGTGGAGAGGCTCGCCTTTATTTTTTCATTTTTCCTCCATTTGTTGTTGTTGTTGTTGTTGTTGTTGAGTCTGTCGGTGTTTAGAATGGAACTGAAGAAGAAATAAACTGAGCTTTCACGTTCAGTCCAGTTCAGTGCAGCAGTGCTGTAGTGTTTGTCTGATTTGGAAAAAGGTCATATGCCTGCCAGAGTATCAAAGTAGATTGCATTAAATTAAAAAAAAAAATAATAATAATTTTTTTTCGGGGGGGGGGGGCGGGATGGCGGGGGGGGGGGGGGCAGTAGGGGGTGGCGGGGAGGGGGGTGGCGGGGGGGGGAGAAAGGGTTTGGTGGGTGGGGGGGGGGGGTGGCCTCTTTGGTTTATGTGAGCTTGTAGAAGAAGCTAAAGTTTCATTTACTCCTTAACTGCCAGCGGTCACTGATTATGTTTCTTGAAATGTTTGTTAGGTCAGAACCAAAGAACCCCATCTTTCCAAGAAACATGGATACAAAGTGGGGTCAGCAAGAGGAATAGATCCTCATGAGCCCCCGCAGGTGCGGGGGCTCATGAGGATCTATTCCTCTAGCTGTTGGATTCGGCACTTCACATTTTATACTCGGCAACGAAGAGGCGCTTAGTCCTGGCGATGCCTTTTATTTTCGACTCTCGATCAGTCTGTGTTTGTCTACGTGTAGATGTACGTGTCTGTCTGCGGCCACCAGACTCACTCTAAATACTTCATTGTCTGTGTCTGGCTGTTTGTCTATGCGCGTCTAAATGTATCTCTGTCTGCCTCTAAACAAAACTGATATCTGACGAACCAATGGTTCGATTTGGCAGTTCAATTTTGGTATGTTGACGGGTGTACTAAGGAGCTACTGACTAGTTCATCTAGTTCATTTTGACTTGAGAGAGAGAGAGAGAGAGAGAGAGAGAGAGAGAGAGAGAGAGAGAGAGAGAGAGAGAGAGAGAGAGAGAGAGAGAGAGAGAGAGATAATGTATGAATGAATGAATGAATGAGGGAGGGAGGCAGGGAGTGAATGATACTTGTATCCTATTTCTCAAAGTTGGAAACAAGAAAGGGATAGCGGGAGTGAACATTAATGAGGGGTTGGGTGGGTGGTTGGGTGTGTGAGTGAGTGGCGGAGTGAGTGAGTGGCGCAGTGAGTGAGTGAGTAAGTGAGTGAGTGAGTGAGTGAGTAAGTGAGTGAGTGAGTGAGTGAGTGATACTTTTATTTTATTTCTTAAGGATGGAAACAATAAGCGCACAGACTTCTTTTTTGTTTGATGTTTGTCCCTGTTAAACTATTACATTTATACATGTTAACAGGAGAGAGAGAGAGAGAGAGAGAGAGAGAGAGAGAGAGAGAGAGAGAGAGAGAGAGAGAGAGAGATGATGATGATGATGATGATGATGATGAAACGTTTTTATTCAGGATAAAGTTTTAGGCATGCGAATGCCTCTCTTACAAGTGTCCTGCTACTCTACACACATAAATATACATCGAGCAACAAAGGAAAATAATTATATTTAAAAAAAACAGACAAATATAGTGTCAAAAACATTCAAGTGCACGAAAAGCATAAAAGGCGATAAAAGCAAACAAACAAGCATAATAACAGCGAAATAAGCTGAAGGGCATCTTGAAATTAGAACATGTTTCTGAGAGTACAGCATCAATAGAGGAGAACTGAATCGTGGTATTAGTTTAGAAGTAAAAAGCGATAAAGGCGATCCTTAAAAATACTAAATTTAGAAATAGACTTAAGATGCTGGGGTAAATTATTCCATGCTTTTGCACCTGAGGAGGCCAGGCTAGTTTTATATATATCTAGTCTCCTTCTTGATAGGTGGAGCGACCTGTTTCTCGTGTTATGTCTATGTCTATCGGCTGAAAACAGAGTTCGCAAATGGAGTGGAGCTCTCTCGTGTAGACTCTTGTACATTAACACACACCGATTAATTTGAATTGTTTGTTTAATGCCAGCAATTTAAGAGATTTTATTATTTTTTTGTGTGTCTGTGGGGGCGGGTCCAGCAAGTATGAGTTTAACACCTCGACGATACAGAGAATTTACTTTTTTCATATGAACTTTGCTGCAACCGTCCCAGACAGTGGAACTGTAATTACAGCCGGAGCGTTTTGATATGCGCGTGGAAGAAAGAAAGAAAGAGAGAGAGTGGATGAATGAATGAACGAATGAAACTGTATTTTTCAAGAATGGAGACAATAGGCGCACAGGCCTCTTTTCATATATTATAACCTTGCTAAACTACGGATTGAACACAAAACAATAATTCCAAACAGGCAAATGACATATACATACATGGATAAATAAGCTTCGTTGAAAATGACAAAGCGAAATCATTTTAACGTCAGTACACACACTACATACATGCACACACGCCCACCCACACCCACACGGCACACACAAGCACGTACGCACTCACGCGCAGGCGCGCGCGCACACACACACACACACACACACGCACACACACACACACACACACAGACACACCACAATGCTGATCAGTATTGCCGAGGGCGTCACAGTGCAGTTAGATGTGCGAAGAGTCAAAGCGAGAGAGAGAGAGAGACAGAGAGCAATACTGACACCTGAATGCAGTTTTATTTTCACGCCTCATCTTACCACATTATTACGAACCAGAGGAAACATGCAGCGCATGGACACCTCAGTCACAAAACCGTGCCAATTATGTACGAGCCAGCCATTACACCGTTGTGCCGTTCTTTTCAGCAAACACCTAACTCGGAATAACTTCACACCTTGAGGCTGAGGTTGTAAATGTGTCCGGCTATTTCTCAGCAAGAGACATAGATTGTCATGAGCCCCTGCTGTCGCAGGGGCTCATTGGAATCTATGCTTCTTGCAAACGGAATGACCCGGATGATGAATTGTGTTGGTTTTCCGTGAAAAGAACACCTTAACTACTGACACTCTCTCCCTGACTGCAATTTTCCGCACAACATTTTCCCCCGTTTCAAGCAATGATCATTACAACACCTCTACATCCTCCAGCGTCAACTGCTAGACAGTCGTCGACGTTGTCCTCAGTAGCTTACACGATCGAAGCATTCACGTGAAGTCGTTAGGTTGTGGTGATGAAACGGTGAACGCCGGTAAATGCCTAGCTAGATGCACTCGTGGCGGCTGCATGACTCATTCCTTGCCGGGGACACAGAGACAGAAATCGTGCTGTCCTTTTTTTGAGGTCTGCATTTCGTCCTCACAGATTCTCATGAGCCTGTGGACACACTCGCTGTGCATTCTGACATCTGAAAGATGCACAGAGTGCCACAGATTCTCATGAACTTAAACAGCCTTCCACTGGTTTGTACAAAAGGCTTCTCTGGAGCCCCTGCAGCCTTGGGCGTCCTGTTTCCCTGTTGTGATCGTAGATTTTCAGTTATGCAGTCTTAGAGCATGTTCAAGAAGCATAGATTCTCATGAGCCCCTGCAGGGGCTTATGAGAATCTATGCCTCTTGCTGGCAGAAACTACCTGCTTCATTTTACATCTTAAACTCGGGGAAGTTAATAGGTTTGAAGTAGAAGACATGGACATGCCTGGCGTCAGGTAGCCTGCCAGCAGTGTCAGTAGCCGCACCTTTTGGTGCTTGCTGCAAATGGATTGAACAAGTGTTTGAGAGAGGTCAGTGTCGGGAGAGAGAGGGAGAGATAGAGAGGGTGGGTGGGTGGGGGGGGGGATGAAATTACGTGAACTGAAATAAAATAAAATGGAATGTTGCGCAATAAAATGAAATCAGATGTTATTTGTGCAAACGCATGGGAAAAAAATCGGATGAGCGTGCTTCAGTCGTTCATTGTCATACTTCACTTGCTGATGAAAGAAGAAACCCCTACTCCACCCCCTTCACCCCCCCCCCCTCACGGCCACACACACCGTCGAACCGAACACCACAACCATCCAAATCCATCCCACCCACCCCAACCCCCACCCTCATCACATACTCAAGTGATCTGCAGATTTGCATTGAGTGAACTGAAATAACTTGATATGACAGAACGCTTTTTCCAATGGGTACAGTAATTAGTGAGTGCTAGACTTAAAAAATACTATATCAAAACAACAAGAAAATATCACTAAAACTGCACCCCGCACTCTCCCCCCCCCCCCCCCCCCCCACTATCCTACCCCAGCCTACCCCCCTCCCAACTCGTATCATTTCTCTGTCTCCCAAGCCTCACTACTGAGGTGTGTGTGTGTGTGTGTGTGTGTGTGTGTGTGTGTGTGTGTGTGTGTGCGCGCGCGCGTGTGTGTGTGTGTGTGTGTGTGTGTGTGTGTGTGTGTGTGTGTGCGCGCGCGCGCGCGTATGTGTGTGTGTGTGGAGGAGAGAAAGAGAGAGAGAGAGAGCTCTCCACGCACACACACACACACACACACACACACCATCACACACCTAGTGAAACTTCCTTCTAATAAAGCTCTCAGCCTTCGGAAATCCCCGTCAGAGATAAACTTCAACCCAAATCAGAGTTAAATCTTCGGATGCGAATAAACCCGACCTTCGCAGGCAAGAGGGGTAGAGTATCATAAGCCCCTGCGACTGCAGGGACTCATGAGAATCTATGCCTATTGCAGATGGAAGTCTTGGCCGAGGCACTGCTGCGTCTTGGGCCCGCGTATGGCTGGGTATGGTTCGCCTGATTAACTGTGTGTGCGTTATTGGTGTAATCGAATTTGTTCAGAGCGCCGAAGAGAACGGAGCTTGCACGCGACTGAATCGGCATCGGAATGGTGTGCTGGTCTGTGCCCTAGGGCCGTAAGGTCCAAAATCACAGACCAGCACACAATTAGCATCGTTGGCCTTCGCTTCCAGCACCAACAGCAGGAACTCGATCAGCCCTGATAGACAGCTAGGTGCGAAGTTCGGCGTTCCATCTGGCTTGTGGCTCAGCTGGCCCTGTGTTAGTGCCTGATCAAGTTTGGCGCCGTAGGGAAGTGCTCGTGTGTTAATCACTTGAGTACTTCGGTCTGTCCACGTCAACTCAGTGTTCGCATAGACTGCCTGTAGATCCATCTCCAAGGACTGGTCGACTGATTTGTGTGTAGTGCTTAGCAAATTAATCTCAGTCATGCTAGCATCAGTGCAAGCACCGCTGAGATTATAGGCAAAGAGTGGCAGCCAGATTTGAATCAGCAGGTGTAAAGGGCTGGCTATTAAAGTATAAGTACTTTCTATCAGCATAGCAAAAAAAAAAAAAAAAAAAAAAAAAAAAACCACCCTGACACCCATAATAATTATGTCGCCTCCATCCTTCCTGACTCCTTCATCCCCCCCTCTCCCACCCATACCTTTCCCCTCCTTCTCTCCCTCCCCTCCCCCCCGCCCCCCTCCCCCCCCTCCCCCCCCCCCCCCCCCCACCCCCACCCGCTGGCGATTCTGCCTCTGATGTATTCTCCGGCTCCGGCCATCCTCACAGAGTCTAAGAGAGAGGAAGAGCAGAGGTGAAGACTGATGGAAAACATTAATTGTCACAACTAAACTCATCAGTGCGTGCAAACACTGACAAAGCACAAACACACATACACACGCACATACATAAAGCATCCGAGATGATGATATGCCACACACAGAGAGGCACAGATACATATCACGCACGCGCTCACCCGCCCAGCAGCCTACGCGCACGCAGGAACACACACACCGACACACACACACACACACACACACACACACACACACACACACACACACACACACGCACGCACGCACACACAATCACACACGCACACACACACACGTGCGCGCGCGCGCACGCAAGCACACATTGATCCTTCCCGTCCGACACATACAAATACATCCACCTCCCCCCCCCCCTCCCCCTTCGTACCCTCCCCACCCGTTTTCCCCAACCTTCCACCCCTACACCCCACCCCACCCCTACCAAAAACAAAACAAAACAAAAAAAAACACAGCCTAAGGTCATGAATCAGATATTGGCTACTGTTGTTCCTGTTCTATTAGCCTTTTTGACGGCAGTCATTTATTTCCCTGATGAATGGCTCACGGAACACCGCCTGAAAAATCGTTACAGTGAATACACGCAACGGTTCTGAAGAGACATCAGGCAGCAAGGGTCAAAGAGGTCGCTCTCCGTATGACAAATGCTCATAGAAGTAAATGAGGTTGGTACTGAGCAGGATCAAGAGGCATAGATTCTAATGAGTCCAAGCAGGTGCTCATGAGGATCTATGTCACTTGCACATGTGATGGAAAAAGCGGATAATTTGTGTTGTTGTTGTCTCTACCACGACATCAGTCGTAGCCGATCTGAGCGTTGAATCCGACTCTGATGTTTGAAAGCTCCATTTAGTTTTATTACATTTTTTTTTTTTAAAACGCATTCACTTCTTGGAGCGCCAGATACCACGCCCGACGGTTTCACCTCTTCTCTGCCGGTGGACGCAGATTATGTTTATAACATCATTGTTAACCCATTCAGCCCTGACGCCCTACAGCGGGACTGATGGATCGACCATGATATTTCAAGGGCAGTGCCAGATTAGCTTGGCCGCGCCTGTCGGCGCCAAGCTAATCTGGCACTGCCCTTAAATTATGCTTGCATATTACACGCTTGGCAGTCACCTTTTTGGTCTGGATTGATTATTTTTTTTAAATTATGCTGCATAGTCAATAGATGACGCCTCCAAAACTGGGGAAATACGGCCGTCGGGCTGAATGAGTAATCAACGCCAAAAGACCCCAGCTGCCCAAGAAACATGGATACAAAAGTAGTGTAAGCAAGATCCGCTCACCGCTTCAAGTTCAATGCCGAAACTACAGAGAACACGATCAACTGCAAGAGGCATCGATTCTCATGAGCCCCCGCAATTGCGGGGACTCATGAGAATCAACGCCGCTTGCAGTTGGTTCGTGTTCTCTGTGTTTCAGCAGTTAAGCGGTTAAATGTGAGAGCTCAAAAAGTGTTTTACCCTTTGTGACACTAGTAACTTTAACAAAAAAAAATTAAAAATTCTTTTTTTTTTAAATCCGTGAACAGACCAGCACGCTCATACAGGCTGGAACCAGTGAGATGGCCTTGATAATGGTGCAGTTGTATATGTTCAGAATACTTTTTAGTGGCTAATGCACACATATTCCTATCTTTATATAGTGGCTAATGCACACATATTCCTATCTTTATATAGTGGCTAATGCACACATATTCCTATCTTTATGTAGTGGCTAATGCACACATATTCCTATCTTTATATAGTGGCTACTGCACACATATTCCTATCTTTATATCTTTTCCTCATATTTTAACTTAAGAGTACTGCAAACTCATAGCACGGCAAAGGAGACATTCAGTCCTCCACCACCACCACCCACCCACCCCACCCACCCCCCCCCCCACACACACACACCCAACCCCACCCCCCACCCACCTCCCCCCTCTTCCCGAAAAAAAAACAAGCAATAATCACAACGAATGTCAAACTTTCCCATGCATTCTGTTCTGGTCTGTGACTGATTTTGGACCTTTCGTTCGCGGACCTCAGGCTAGTCGCATGAGTGAGCTTGGTCCTGCGTCAACCACTAAGCAAGGTGCTCCGCTGTAGCGGAGCACCTTGCTTAGTGGCTGGCGCAGGACCAAGCTCACTCGAGTCACGCATCTGGCTCCAGAGGCACACCTAGTCGTGTCAAACCGCACACATCGCCGGGTTCAGTTGTTGCATGAATGAACATAAATCCTGCGCATGGTTGGTTGGTTGGTTGGTTGGTTGGTTGGTTGGTTGGTTGGTTGGTTGGTTGGTTGGTTGGTTGGTTGGTTCGGGGTTTAACGTCCACGGCACCGAAGTGATAATGGACGGCCCTGACGGGCGGGTTATGGGGGACAGAGAAATCTATTGCCTACGGAGTACGACCTGATCACTGATCAAGTCAGGCGCACTCCAACTGTGCCACTTTGATTTATGAGGACCTTTCAACGGACATGCTATTGAACAAGTCCTGCGCATGTCACTAAGCAGGGTACTTCAACTCATAGGGGCCCGTTGATAGTCATCATCATCATCATCATCAGTCCCTTGCCCGAACTGGGCGTTGGGGGGACTGAAAGGCAGCAGCAACAGACAGTGCTCTCCACTGAGTTCTATTTTGGGCGGTGGCAAGCAAGTCTGGCATCTCGAGTTCGGTCCATTCTTTTATGTTTGCGACCCAACTCTTTCTCTGACGACCTCGCCGACGACTTCCTTCGAGAGTGCCTTGGAGGATAGTCTTGGACAAGGTGTTGTGTCGGGTCACGTGGCCAAACCAAGCAAGCTTGCGCCGTTTCACGGTTGCCAGAAGGGGTTCATGTGGGCCCACCAGGGAAGTGACGATGCTCCGTACATATTCGTTGGTCTTGTGCTCGCGGTACGAGATGCGGAGCAACTTCCTCAGGCACTTGTTCTCAAAGGCCTGGATTTTCTTTTCTGAGTCTGCAAACAGTGTCCAAGTCTCACAGCCGTAGAGTAGAATAGACACTACGAGGGACTTGTAAAGCCTGTACTTGATGGTGAAGGTGATGGAGTTACTTCGCCATATCCTGTCCAGCCTGGCCATTGCGGATGTTGCTGTACCTATCCTGATACGGATCTCTGCTATGCAACTACCGTCTTTGGACAAGGTGGCTCCCAAGTACTTGAAGCTATTGACCTCTTCTAGCTTCTGGCCGTTCATGTGAATGTTGCTGCTGCTGTCGCTTGTGGTGTTGATCATCACTTTGCTTTTATCCGTACTGATCTCCATGCCATAAGACCCTGCGCTACTTGAAAGTTTGTCTGTCAGGTTTTGAAGCTCACTATTGCTGCCTGCCATGAGGTCAATGTCGTCTGCGAATCGAAGATTGCACATGGATCTGCCACCAATAGAGATTGAAGTATGGTGGTCGTGGAGGGTTTCCTGCATGATCTTCTCCAGGAATATGTTGAAAAGGACAGGAGAGAGCAGGCATCCTTGACGGACACCGTTCGTCGTTCTGAAGAACTCGCCTGACTGATTGTTAAGTAGAACCGCGCTGCAGGCGTTCTTGTAAAGCGCTTCTATCATTTGGATCAGTCCCTCCTCTATGTTGAACGATCTCATGACTTGCCAGAGTTCGTCGTGCCAGACGCGATCAAATGCTTTCCTGAAATCAATGAAGTTGTGGTAGAGTTCGCGCTGATGCTGCAAATGTTTCTCGATCAGGACGCGGCAGTTGAAAATCTGCTCTACAGTGCTTCTTCCAACTCTGAAGCCAGCCTGTTCTTCTGCCAGCAGTTCCTCGGCGAAAGTTTTGAGGCGGTTGAGAATGATTCTAAGCATTACTTTGCTAGGGTGACTTATCAGACTGATAGTTCTGTAGTTCTGGCTATCAGACTGATAGTTCTGTAGTTCTGGCACTGTTTCAGGTTTCCTTTCTTGGGGAGCGGGATCACTAGAGACTGTGTCCATTCTACTGGCCATTTCTTTTGCTCCCAGATCTTTTGACAGAGTGTAGTGAGTACCTTCGTTGTTACTTCTCCTCCATGTTTCAACAGTTCAGCAGGTACGTTGTCTACACCTGGAGACTTTCCTCCCTTCAGGCCGCGTACGGCTGTTTCCACCTCTTCAGCTAACACTGGCAGGTCTTCGGCCTTCCTGGCCCCAGCCTGGTTGTTTTGGAGGATGCTGGTGTCTGGCTCAGCCTTGTAGTTATACAAGTCTCGGCAGTACTCAGTCCATCTGTTTAGTACAGCAGTGTTTTCCGTAAGGAGTTGGCTGCTGCTGTCTTCGATGACTGTGGCTGTTCGCTGTTGAGTCTTGGTGAGGGTCCTTAGCGTTTCATAAGCCTTCTTGCTGTTGCCGTTTGCCATGCCCTCTTCCACGCTACGACACTGGTCTTCAATCCAATCTTCTTTGGCTTCTTTCATCCTCTTCCTGATCTTCTTGTTGACAAGTCTGTACTTGTTTGCTGATGTGAGGTCTTGGCCTCTCTTTTTCTTCCAGGCTCTCCTCTCATCACAGAGATCAAGGATGTCATCGGTGACCCAGGGCTGTTTGCGCTTCCTCTGCTTCCCCAGCACTTCTTCTGCTGTAGAAAGTAACACCTCTTTTATATTTCCAGCAAGGGTGTCTACGTCCCAGTCCAAAGTAGCCAAGGCTGCAAATCTGCCTCCCACCTGGGCTTGGAAGACCTCTTCTACTTCCGGGTCTTTTAGCTTCTCGAGGTCGAATCGGATGCGAGGGCTCTTGCTGTCTCGTTTCAATGCCAGCTTCAACTTGAGGCTAGTAAGGACGAGGTTGTGGTCGCTGCCAATATCAGCGCCAGGAAAGGACCTCGTTTGTGCTTTGTTAACGCTGGATTTGAATCGTCGAGGCAGCAAGATGAAGTCAATCTGGTTATGGACCAGGCCTCCTGGCGATTGCCATGTCACTGTTCTTGACTTCTTGTGTGGATGGAGGGTATTAGCAACGGTAAGACGGTGACTCTGTGCGAACTCTAAAAGTCGCAGGCCTCTGTCGTTTGTTTCTCCAAGGCCAAACTTGTCAGCTGTTCCTGCCCATTGTTGGTAAGCGTCAGGGCCGATCTTTGCATTCCAGTCACCGAGGACACCGTTGATAGTAGCTTTGACTAATGCAAATCCACTGCGCCACCGCGTGCGCGCAAGCGCCTATACTACGCTCAAGACAAAATACACTCTTGCGTGCACGCGGTGGCGCAGTGGATTTGCATTAGTCAAGCTACTATCAACGGACCCCTATGCTTCAACTGACCCCTGCCATTGTCTTGTGCGGAGCGGATCGAGGGAGGTTAAGAGTGCGCGGCTTCATTCCCGTACATGTCAGTATTACAATGACTGTACTACACAATGACCGTGCCTAATTTCATTGTTTACTGTAACAAGGGTAACCTCGCTAAGCAAAAGGTTATTGGGCCAAAGTCGACCAACGTCGGCCCGAGTACCCTTTCAGTGGTTACTCAGTGGGACTGACTGTCACATACGTTATACATGGTGTATTGTGGCCGCCGCTACACAAAGTTGCCGGTAATTGGTGCAAATGAGAGCTGTATGGTTGTCAGCCAATTAAAGTTCCTTAGTTACGACCCACGGGTCACCAGAACACGGAGGGGGGGGGGGACGGGGGCGGGATGGGGGGGGGGGGGCAAAGGCGCCCGTCAAGTGCGCGTTGTGATTTAATACATTTTATATGGTTTTCGGTTTAGCGTGCCCATAGCAGCTGCACTGTAACAAATACTGAGTATCTAGAGCCGGCTAGCGTAGCCTCTCTACTCTTTGACTGTAAGTCATCAGTGAGTAGAACAGAATGAACTAAAGGCCCCGCCACACGAGCCGGTTGTGCCCCGACTTTGAAGCCGATTCCGATCCGATTGCGATCGGATGACGTCAATTATCCGATCCGGTCCCACTCGGCTGGGAATCGGGTGTCTAGAACCTGCTCTATTTTTTCCGATCCGAATCGGCTCCGGTTTTAAGCTTCAACCAATCAGAGCGCGTCTCGCAAAGCATGTCGTTTCATTTTGCAAATGGCGGAACACGGCTGTTGTGATCAGTACCACCGCCGTTGCTGATGTTTCGCACGCCTCTTCCCGAATATGATGCAAAACTGCTGATAATGCAAGCACATCATCATCACTGTCAAAACTAGCAGCCATTTTGAAGAACAGGTACGACTGTGATCTTCGGTTCAAACCGGTCGGCTAAACAAGTCGGTAAATGTGTGGCAGTGCTCACGTTTTTTAGTCCGGCCCGATCACCTACCGATTCGAAAACTGATCGGGAATCGGCCTCAAAACCGGGCATGTGTAGCGGTAATGGCTTGTGGTCAGCCGAATAAAACCTGCCGCACTTGATACTCAAATGTAACGGAGTGCAGTTTGAGGTAATTCAGTCGCATGTTGACAGAGCTAGGAGGAGGTAATTTCTAGTGGAGTTATCACAGGTAAAGAAGCTGACAGAAATAATAGTGAGGTTTTGATTGCAACGAACGACTCCCAACAACGTGACAAGCGAGAACGAAATCACAGCGGTTAACTAGCTTGTAAACAAAACAATGACTTACTAGTTTTGCTGTGGCTGTGACTGACGAAACTCTTTTCTCTTTCGTGCATTTTAAGCTGGCAGGTCAGTCCAGGATGGAAAATCACAATTTAGTACATTGCATCGCTTGTTGTTGTTTTGGGTTTTTTTGCATTTGACAGGCGCCTTTACTTTAAGGGAGGAAGGGTGTGTGTGGCTGGTCCGCAATGAGTAACACATGCCGGGTCGAGCATTTGAAACCTGCCTCCGAACTACACGATAACGACCTGTCTGAGGCCACCATGGGAAAACCGTATAATACCGTTTTCTGATCTGTGATTTTGGACCTTACGATTTGCAGCCGTAAGGTCCAAAGTCGCAGACCAGCACATGATAATATATACTTTCTGCCTATTTCACTTCCAGCGTCCGCGACTCAGCCTTTGTAGGGGGCGGGTCGATAGATATTTAAATCAGCTACACGGTACTAAACGTTGACAAATTTTGCTTTTGCTTTTCCAGAATGTACAAAGTAATGCAGACGTAACAATTATGATTTTGATGATCATGATGATTAGCTCAGCACCCAAAAGACTAACGGGCCGCAGTCGGCCGCAGTGTGACCGCGCACAGCGGGATGGCCTTTGCGTCACTGGGAAAATGATGACCGTTTTGTTCATATCATCGACATACATGTTATACGTGACATATGCCTGTGTATATTTTGCTTTAGGTGGGATGAAGGGGTGTGTGGGTGTGTGTGTGGGGGGGGGGGATTGGGGAGGAGGGGGTCGGGGGTGTCAGACTGGCACTGCAATTGAAAGAAAGAACGAATAAAGAGAACGTCAAGTTCCGTAACACTGTGATTCTATCTGACCCCAAGTAATGAAATTGAAAAAGAGGTTTCGTCCGTCAGAGTGACTATTTTACAGATGGTGTGTCTGAATGAAGGCCCCAGACAAATGAAGACAATCGTGAGGTCATCCGTCTTGTTCAGCACTGACTCTTATAGAGCAATGCATCAAGTTAGTCTGAGCGGCTGAGTCAGACAGATTGTTCAGACTTTCCGATTTTAGGGTCCAGTCCAGAAGCATTCTACGGTGACTGACTTAGAGGCGTCCTACTTTCCATGCAACAAAGGGTTCACCCATTCAGCCCTGAGGCACTACAGCAGGAGATGGGTCGACCATGATAATTCAAGGGTAGTGCCAGATTAGCTTGGCGCCTGTCGGCGCCAAGCTAATCTGGCACTGCCCTTGAATTATCATGGTCGACCCATCTTCTGCAACAGGTGCATAGTCGTTAGATCAGTGACGGCACCTCCAAAATTTGCGAAATACGGCCGTCGGGCTCAATGAGTTAATAGGGTTCGCCATATGTCCATTATACATTTTTCTGAGTATGTCCAGTGATAAGGCTGGGCAAAAGGGTTAACTTACCTTAACCCCTTCGCTGCCAGTAATCACGAACTGCGCGTCTGAAACGACTGCACGGCACCGACCGACGTTTGCTCAGTGGAAGGACGCAGATAAAAACGGGACAACGTTAGCCGGCATAAAGAACACTGACAGGACTAACAAGAGACATAAATCTTCATGAGCCGCCATGAGGATTTATGTCTCATGCAGGTAGGTGGTACATGCCGCATCCGGATAAGCGGCATTGCGCCGCGTATACTGATGCGGCACGTCTCGAATGAGTTTTGAATCACTTCTTGTATTGAAAGTCTTGCCTTCTTAGCTCCATTGTAAACAGACCAGACCAGTTGCATTGGTACGATATATTATGCTGCAGAACGTATGGTAGACTATAATGCCGAAATGTGGAAGGGGAAACATATGGGCCTTTCTGAATGCAGGGATGTCCTCTTGCAGCATCTTGAATGAACGAACTGGGAAGATTCCGTTCATTTTAGTTCCGTCTTCCTCAGACGATGAAGATGAATTTGATTGAACTGAACTGCCGAACTGAATTGAACTGAATTGAATTAAATTGAATTGAATTGAACTTGTAACTGCCGGAACTGAAGTAACTGAACTGAAATGTTGAACATAACTGAACATAACTGAACTGAACCAAACGAAAAAAACTCACCCCACCACCACCCTCTATCCTCTCCCCAAACCCTACCCCCCCCCCAGCCCCTCCCCCTCCAGCATCTCCCCCCTCCCCCAGTAAGCAAAGGTCCTGTGGCCCACGACGGCCGTAGTGGGCCCGCGCACGGCTGTGCGCGGGCCCACTGCGGCCATCGTGGTCCCGAAGACGTTTTGCGACTGGGGTCTCCTATCTGCCACCTCTTTCTTTACCGCTGCCGGTGACTGCATAAAGCTCGCGTCTTGTTGAGTGGAAAAGGAAGTTACTCCGCTCGTAATACTAGAGGTTCTTTTGAAAGGTTATTGTTTTGGATAAACAACGTGGGAGCTCCAGTGAAGAAAAGTGAAACCTTGTTTCCTCTGCACCTGCGAACCCCGACCACACTGAGGCGTTTGACTCAGAGTTGTCAGATAAGATTTTTTTGTCAGTGCGTCTTCGAGTCATGTCAGTGCCAGGACTTAGACGAGGGTTATTATTTGTCTTCATGTCAGACAAAGCAGACAGTGAGACACAAAAATCAATCTGGACAATTATGAACAGCCCGGCAAGGACATTCAATTAGTAGAACCGCAAGTCCTGACATTGTCGTCATTTGGCAGCTTCGACTGAGATCACGTCAGTGACTTCCCTTAGCTCAGTTTTGGATTGGACACGGCAATGACTTCGGCCGCCGTTGATCAGGTTAACCTGAATTGAATTGAATTGAACTTGAACTTGAACTGCCGGAACTGAAGCGGTAACTGAACTGAAATGATGAACATAACTGAACTGAACCAAACGAAAAAAAAAAAACTCACCCCACCACCACCTGTCGGTGGCGCTTTTTGTCGCGACGGATTCCTGCAGGAATCACTGATCGCGACAAAAGTGCAATCGACAGATAAAAAGTTATCGGCCACGATATGATTAGCGCCCTGAATGTATTGGTTGCATGTGTTTTCCACGGACGATTTACTTTGAGCAAACGCCGCTTGTGTGATGACTGCCGCCTATCAGCGTGTCACCCTTTGCCACGGATTTGCCTGTCCTCTCCGCCTTCCCGCCTGGCCTGGGGATCCTCAGTCTTTTCCCCCATTAACGCTTTTCATCCTGATACACCCATTAACGCGCCTTGACATAAATTTGACATTGATAGTTCAAGGGTGGTACCAGAATAGCTTGGCGCCTCAGGCGCCAAGCTATTCTGGCACCACCCTTGAACTAAAATGGTTTATCTGTCTCCTAATCTGCTGTAATGTTGCCTTCATAGAACAATAAGCAAATTAAAAAAAAAAATCAGCCTCAAGATTTAATGGGATAATTCGACCCTCCCTCGTCGCTACTCACCACATCCTCGGCCGTCTTCCAACCCGGCCCCATCCCTCTATTCTTCCTCCCCAAGATCATTCCATCCGTGTTATTTCTTACATGCCGCTGACCACATGTTGTCTGTCAACACCGTACGGCGCATTTTAAAACAGGATAAGTTGAGCTTTCCGCGCATTTCTTTCTCTGCGCCTGTCGGCATGTTTGTTGACATTATATGCCCTTACCTGCTCTCGACTTTCCGGAGTTTTCTCCCCTCGACACCCGATCTGACCCGGCGTGGAAAAGGTTAATACGTCAGCAGCCGAGCTCTTCAGGCAAACAGTTTCCATCTGCAAGAGGCATAGATTCTCATGAGCCCCTGCTGCCGCAGGGGCTCTTGAGAATCTATGCCTCTTGCTGGCAATGATGCGTACTTTTAACTTCGCATCGTCAGTTTCGGATACTACACCGGGGTTAATTTGGCTCTACGACTGCTGGGTGGACTGAGCGTGGAAAAGGTTAATCGTCTGATGCGAATAATGTGCAGGTGGAGCAAACAGGGGACAGAGAAGTCAAAGGGTTAAACCCTCAATGTCCTCCTCCTTTCGGGAAGCTGGCATAAAAGTTGGTGTCGACATTTTACCGATCCCCATAACCAGCAGGAGTCAACAGGACGTGTCGACTCTCATGAACCTCTGCAGGCTGCACTGGCGCATGAGAATCTGCGCCTGTTGCAGTTGGAACAGATTTTAGCTTCAGGAGCCGAAAAGGAAAGGAAACACACGTGTTGGTTTTTCAATGCGGTCTACTGAACCGCTGTTTGTGTAGTTGATATGTATCACAGTGATGACTGTGCATCTCGTATGTGTGCTGGTCTGTAATTTTAGACCTTACAGCTCTAGACCGTAACGTCCAAAATCACAGACCAGCTTACATTTTATGTAGACCATCAGTTGATGGAACACGAGAGAGCGTGCTGAGTGAGTGAATGATTGCCAAGAGACTGAGAGAATCAGTCAATGAATCCAGTTTACTTTTTACAACGGTAAAGATATTAACAATGCCAGAGCCAATGCCATTTTTTCAAATCTGCCGTTGGGAGAGAGAGAAATGAAATGAAACTTTATTTCTGAACGGATGAAGTAATTAGCACTCGTGCCATTTTTCATACTTGCCGTTGCTACTCTACAAACACAGGATAATAATTGTAATACTAATAGTACCAAATTACACAAAGAAAAATTAGGAGACATTCGAAATTCATTCATTTATTCGGTCATACAAAAACAAACGAAAAACAGAAAGTACACGCAACGCACGCACCACATACACGCTCGCGCGCACACACAGACACGCGCTAATGATAACTTGACCTATATACGAAGCAAATCATTTGGATCATAGTGAAAATTCACTTCAGACAGCAACAATTATTTGGATTATAATAGAAACATGAATTATGTAATTAGGCGATTATTATTAGTATGGACAAACCATACGGCAGCATGCACTGATTATACGATAAGGGCGGCACATGTTTGATACGGATACTTGTGGTAGATTATGTATCAGCAGACAAGTACTTGAGGAGGCATTCCTTGAAAGAGGAGAGGGAGCTAGCGTGTGTTATACATGTAGGCACTTTGTTCCAGAAAGATGCGCCTGAGAAAGATACTCTGGTTTTAAATAGATCTATCCTGGGGAGTGTAATAAAGTTTCGTCTTGAAGTAGCGGAATAACCTGAACTTGCCTTGGTAAAGAGCTTACAAAGATTTTCTGGGTGAATCTCATTCCAGATTTTATACTGACATAACCACACCCTTGTTAAAGAGGCGATGCTTGCTAAGAGGTAGCATTTTCAGTTTTTCAAGTCTTTCGTCAGTTGAGTTGTCAGGGCTGAATCAGGCAGGATATGTTTCGCTGCTCTCCGATGCAGGGAGTTAAGCCTCTTCAAGTGTATGTCCGTCACCGCTGCCATCCCATATCGTGGAGAGAGAGAGAGAGAGAGAGAGAGAGAGAGAGAGAGAGAGAGAGAGAGAGAGAGAGAGAGAGAGAGAGAGAGAGAGAGAGAGAGAGAGAGAGAGAGAGAGAGCCGTGAGAGAGAGAACGAACGAACAAAACTTTATTTTCCAAGGATTGAGATATTAGGCTCGCAGGCCTTTCTTACAATCCGTCCTTGCTAAGCTACTTAAAAAATAAGAGAGAGAGAGAGAGAGAGAGAGAGAGAGAGAGAGAGAGAGAGAGAGAGAGAGAGAGAGAGTCATTTGGGTTTAGCGCCACCATGCAGGCGGCTAAGGCCATCTCGCGGTGGGAGAGAGAGAGAGAGATTTCTATCAACAGACGTCTGTCTTAGTGCGTGCGTGTGTGTGTGTGTGTGTGTGTGAGAGAGAGAGAGAGAGAGAGAGAGAGAGAGAGAGAGAGGCAGGACAGACAGACAGACAGACAGACACTGAGACAGACAGACAGACCGGCAGAGAGAGACAGACGGAGAGATGTGGTTTCGGCGGCAGTCTCGTCTCTGATTCGTGTGGGTGTGCAAATACCCTTGCATGTGCAGGCCATCAAGATATACCAACACAAGACGAAAAAGGAAAACATGTGTCGTTCTCCAGTAACAGTTTGATGGTCGATACGTGTCAGTGTGATGGTCAGTCCGGTTTACGTTGGAGGTACGTGTTGGTATATACATGTATTTATGAACCTTGCATCTGTTGACTATCAAGATAAATACCGGCAAAGCGCTCTAAAAATTAAGAGAAGGCGTGTTGCCGTTCTCATTTGGCAGCCACCTGATTCATGCCGATAGGAAGGACTATACGCTCTCAACTCAGCGGCAGAGAGTCTATGCTTCCAGGCTAACTTCAATACAGGCGTGGGATGATCGTGATCCGCACCTCTATATAACCCGCGTAACACGATAGAGGTGATCGATTAAAGAGCGAATGATCATCCCATGACTGTGCCGGCACTGATACCCGAGCATTCATGCTCATCAGTCTGAGAGATCCGAAGCTGTCCACAATGCCGCTATCATGCTAATCTTGCGTGTTCAGTCGGGCGACTCTCCTGTAAGCTTCTAAGTTAATCGGGCACTATCCTTGAGCTGTCTTGTCCGATCCATCTCCAACACCATAATTAACCCACTTAACCCCACGGCCGCATTTCCCAAATGTTGGCGGTGTCACCGAACATGCACCAGTTGCAGGAGATGCATTGACCATGATAATTCAAGGGTAGTGCCAGATTAGCTTGGCGCCTTCAGGCGCCAAGCTAATCTGGCACTACCCTTGAATTATCATAGTCAGTCAATCTCCTGCTGTTGGGCGTCAGAGCTAAATGGGTTAACTCCTCACAACTTTAAGTCAAAGTCAGTCGGCATGGACTGAAAAGTCATAGTACTACTATGATCAGTTTTGTATGGAGGCCGGTGTTCAAGGTAGCTGCAGGTCACAGTGGGGATTCTGGCAGTCGGTTTCGCTTCCGTCAGCGCTTCACTTGAGCTAATTCAGTTGTCTGGAATTCATAAGAAAGTTGGCGATACCGCTTGAAAGCAGATTCCAGTGGCGGTAGTTAGTACCTCAGGTGTCAGCGGAAACGCTTATTACCCTGCATAAGCCAGAAGGTCATCATGAGGCTGCGTGCCGCGAGCCGCGTGCAGCCGACGTCAGCCCTATGACCTTTTACTCACTTCGCTGAGTGGGTACTTATAGCGACTTGAAACAGGAATGTCCGGCGGCATGATCACCGGTCATCACCGGCTGCAAGGGCTGTATCTTGCGTAAGTTTATTATATTATTACTTCTTGACTTACACATCATTCTGAGCCGAAGCACAGAGTTAATTATGTGCTGGCCTGTGGTTACAGCCGTTTCCAGCACACCGCAACTCGAGGCCTGACATGATAAGCTCAGTACAGTCAGTCTTGGCCAGAGATCGCTTAAAAAAAAAACTGAAGAAGGATACGTGTGGTCTTTTTTGGCTACAGGGGATTATTGCACATACTGACACTCAGCAAAGCATTTTGCTTCTACAGGGGATTATTGCACATCAGTACTGACACTCAGCAAAGCATTTTGCTTCTACAGGGGATTATTGCACATACTGACGCTCAGCAAAGCATTTTGCTTCTACAGGGGATTATTGCACATACTGACACTCAGCAAAGCATTTTGCTTCTACACTGGGGATTATTGCACATACTGACGCTCAGCAAAGCATTTTGCTTCTACAGGGGATTATTGCACATACTGACACTCAGCAAAGCATTTTGTCTGTGGCTGCTTCTTACGAGCACGGGCATTTAACCCATTTAGCCCCAAGGCCACATTCCCTAATTTTAAAGGTGTCACTTAACGATTATATGCCAGTTGAAGGAGATGGATACACCTTGATAATTCAAGGGTACTGCCAGATAGGCGCCAAGCTAATCTGGCACTACCCTTGGATTATCATGGTCCATCCATCTTCTGCTGTAGGGCGTTGGGGGCTAAATGGGTTAACTCATTCAAGGCGTGCCATATCCGAATACACGGCATAAAGCCGCGTATCCGGGCACGTCTCGGCTGTGTTGAGTACTGAATCATCGGCGTGCAGTTCATGTAACCTCAGTAGCTGAACTGGCCCTTCGTCTGTCTTGTACTGTGTTTGTCTTAACTGAATGGCGTAAATCCGTGTCTGTTACGTGAGTGTGCGTGTTGGGTTTCAGTTCGCGGCGCTTTGAGTCGATTTGCCCAAAAATTGAGAAAAAGCGCCTTTATAATAACGGTATTATTATTATTATGAATTCCTGCCAGGCTGCAGGGATCCGTGAAGATCTGTGTCTCTTGAGGAACTGAAGCGGGATTCACAGCAGGACTGCGTTTGTCTTTATTCAAACCACATGCAAGTGACGTGACGTGAAAGTGGCAAGGTCACGGTCAGTGTACATACATCGTATTGGAGGGGTTCAAAGATTTCTCCGCAACAGGAACACATTCATTGCGTTTTCAATCCGGGTTCATGATACAACGCGTAGGAGTGACAGTTTGTGAATGGATGAATGAATGAATGAATGAATGAGTGTATGTGTGTGTGTGTGTGTGTGTGTGTGTGTGTGTGTGTGCGTGCGTGCGTGCGCGTGCGTGCGTGCGTGCGTGCGTGCGTGTGTGTGCCTGTCTAAATAGTACAGGCTCCTCCCAGATACCACATACTATCACGGAAACACTGACTATCTCGGCAGCGAATCGAGGAAGACAACCCCATTGGCATGTCAAATCTAACCTTTAACCTTTGACCTGACCCAGAATCATTCACACCACAACAGCTTCAAGTCCAAGCTGTCGTTATTTCACGTTCACAACAATGGTTCACATCCGCCAACCATCTCTGCTAACACTTTTCATCCTGAAGAACTGATTGCTTGAAATAAATTTGACTATGACAGTTCAAGGGGCCAAGCTATTCTGGCATCACCCTTGGAACTAACATGGTTGGATCTACCTTGTATTCTGTAATGTAACATTCATAGGATGATAAGCAATTTAAAAAAAAAAAAAATCAGCCTCAGGATTTAATAGATTAATAAACCCCTTTGTGCAATCAGCCGGTGGCACTGTTTACATGTGAAGGGGTTAACACTTTGACCAGACGCAAGCGGAAATCTGTCACTTTGACCAGTGACTTGTGTCAGAAGCGTCAACAATGGCTTATCAACTTGACTCACAGTCTCTTGGCTGGACTTCGCGAACGAAGATTTTATAGGAGTTGCCCACGACGTCTGCAGGCTTGTTCGTGGCTCACAGTAGATAGGCGATTTACAACAGCGACAGACAAAAGCCTATCGAGCCGTCGTTGAACGAGCTAGGTCCCCGAGCTGACTGCTGTCTCGAAGGACCGGACGGTCACTCTTCTCCCACTGTGCGGTTTTTCAGTAGTGGCGAAAGTGTACTTCATAATGTTGAAAGTCGAAACTCTAGAGTAACGATTTTCGTCATTATACGAGAAGTAAAGACGAAGGTTGATTTTTCTGACCCAGCATGAGGCATAGATTCTCATGAGCCCCTGCATTCGCAGGGGCTCATGAGAATCTATGCCTCTTGCAGACGGAGCCAAATCAGCTGTGATACAGCTCTTTGTGTCTGCGGTTAGCAGTGCTGTGTGTGTGTTGAAACGGGACTCGCAGCTGCGCGGGTTGTTGAGAGGGGGGTAGTTTACACGCTGGGTGATCCCGCTTACTGTAAACTTGGAGAAACAGTTGTTGTGTGGAAAGAGAGCTGTTCATTTGGGGTTTTCTGACTGCGTTAGAGGCCTGCTCTAACTGTACTGTACTGTTTCATGGACTTCTACTGTAGCTGTGGATATGTGTGTCTTTCTTCGTATTGGATGAAAACTGACTGAGAGGCTTTTGGTAAGTGTTGTATTTTTTACTGTTGAGAGTCATGGCCAGTTTTTTTGGTGGTCACCATTCCGTAGTATCACTGAGTACAGGTTGTGTGTGTGTGTGTGTGTGTGTGTGTGTGTGTGTGTGTGTGTGTGTGTGTGTGTGTGTGTGTGTGGATGAAGTAATGCAGGCGGTTGAAGAAATCCATGGTTTGAAAGAAATCTTGATTTTGCGATTCAACAGTTTCAACTATATATATATATATGGACGTTGTTTCGCAAGGCTAGTTTTCATCAGTCAAAAACTGTTTACACTGACTGACATTCTCTCTCTCTCTCTCTCTCTCTCTCTCTCTCTCTCTCTCTCTCTCTCTCTCTCTCTCTCTCTCTCTCTCTCTCTCTCTCTCTCTCTCCCTCTCTCTCTCTCTCTCTCTCTCTGGGGAGCTTGTGGCTCGGTGGTAGTGAGAGAGAGAGAGAACACAAGGCCCATGCCACAAATTACTCAATAATGACTGGCAGCAGTGTCCGCCCATTCTGTGTACAGCAAACCGGCTTCTTCTTTTACTCCGACACCTTCGAGGCTTAAACTGAGCCACCTCTAGTGCCGCAGCTGCGCATATTATTATCACACCCCAAGGATCCACATCTGGACTCGGCTTTAGGAGCTGTCCTTCCGAAAACGTCGTACCAGTTCAGGAAACCGGACGACCATAAAACATCAAGGGTGGTGCCAGAACAGCTTGGCGCCTACAGGCGCCAAGATGTTCTGGCACCACCCTTAAACTATCATGGTCGTTTCCCAAGCGCCAAGCTATCATGGCACCACGCCGTGAAACTATCTTGGTCGGTCCCCGGGCGCCAAGCTATTCTGGCATCACCCTTGAATCATCATGTTTGTTCCGTCACCAGTTGTGTTATAAGGCGGAAATGGTTAAGTTACACCTTCACATGCTTTAATTGGATGCACGATTCACAATGGCCTACTTCTTGTAATGACCCTTTCTCTTTCGCCGTCAACTGCCCGAGATTGATCGACTGCAGTGTGTAGCTTAAGCCACGGTAATGTAATAAGGGAACACGAGGGTAGTGCCTGATTAGCTTGGCGCCTGCAGAGGTGCCAAGCCAATCTGGCAATACCCTTGACTCGCGAATTGTACGGAGGGACCTATTCCTTCTAATTAAAAGGGGTACACATCAATAAGACTTATTTGGTAGTCTAACAAACAGAATCAGGTAGCTGAAAGAGTTTTTTTTAATGTTGTTTGGACACTGTGAAACATTGACAGAGCATTCATGGCGTCATTAATTTCTATACGTATCATACCATATTGTTCAGGAAAATAATAAAGTGGCAATGCTTTTTTTAAACTTTATTTATTTATTTATTTATTTTTAAAAGTTAAATATGGTATGTTGGCTTTGCGTCCCGTTTAACACATTCCACCCCAGGACCAAAATCCCGAAATTTTGAAGCATTCTGTTGAGAAAAATAATAAAGTCGCAATGCTTTTTAAAAAAATTATTTATTTATTTATTTATTTATTTATTTATTTATTTATTTATTTTTTAAAGTTAAATATAGTATGTTGGCTTTGCGTCCCCTTTAACACATTCTGCCCCAGGCCCGGAATCCCCAAATTTTGAAGTTGCCCTCTGAAGGACTGTATTACAATTCTAGCGACAGATCGAGAATGATAGTTCAAGGGTGGTGCCAGAATAGCTTGGCGCCTATGGGCGCCAAGCTATTCTGGCGCCACCCTTGAACTATCATGCTCGATTCATGTCTTGATGTGGTGAGTCAGGGCTGAATGAGTTAAAGAAGTCTACAAGTGTACCGAAAGCAAGCGATGATAAATTCTCAGATGTCGTCAGGGCGAGCCACTTTGGAAGTGAGAGGCATAAGCAACTCAGGTACTACCCTTGAAAAGTTGAATCATCCTGGACGAGCCATCTTTGGTGACATTTTTTTTTTTAAGCCTTCTGTAAAATGTTTATCACGTTTGTTATGTGCTTTTATTTGAGTGAGTTGTAAAATACTAACCCATTAAGTCGTGATGGACACTGACGAGATAATATTGACCATGACTGGTCAAGGGTGGTGCCAGAACAGCTTGGTGCCCTATGCGCTTACTGACACTTTAGATAAATTTGGATGTGTGTTGCTAAATGGTCTTGGCTTTATTAGGCCCCATGGTTAGGTTTTTAATGTGTTTGACCGCTGGCGACATACATTCAATGTTCTGTTTAGTTGTTTTTTTCACAAGCAGTGCAGGCACGTCCTGAGAAACCTTGTTGCTGTCGGGACGTTAAGCAATGTACAATCAATGTACAATCATAGAAAATTTGACCATGGTAGTTCAAAGGTGGTACCAGAACAGCTTGGCGCCCAGAGGCGCATACACTCTTAGACGAGATACATTTGACCATGGTAGTTCAAGGGTGGTGCCAGAATAGCGTGACGTCAAGCTGTTCTAGCACCACCCTTGAACTATCATGGTACGTATGTCTCCTAAACTACATTGTAGCCACCATCGGACAACTCACAAATCTGAACAAAAGATTCATTAGAATTTAACATGTTAACACATTCGAGAAGTGCCGCCTCCGGATACGCGGCATCAGCCGCGTATCCCGAGGCGGCACATCTCGAATGAGTTAAAATGTTTCCATAATTGTTATGTAGCCCTGATATGCGCCGCTGGTCTGTGATTTTGGCCCTATCGGCTTTCAGTCGTCAGGGGCAATATCACAGAACAGCACGCATTCTAAAAGAGGCAGATACTGTATCTGCACGCTGCCATAAAACACTACAATTTACATTTCGCTATCTTAGGCTGTCAGGTCACGGAGCCGTTTAGCATTTGATTATCTTGTTTTATGAGCATTTCACATTAGTGGTGAACATATAATTATTTCTGCGAGATTTCTTCTTAATTAGTGCGGGCTTACACGTATTGGTTTATCTTCCATTTTGCGCGTGGCTGTGTGGTGTAATTCTTAGATTAGAGTGCTGTTTTATGGTTATGTTAGAAAACAGGTGCAAGGGCGTTCACACTGAATCAAGCATACATGTTAAACTTACACTCACAAACGCACGCACACACGATGTCTCTTTTTCTCCAGCAATGTGTGTGTGCGTGGGTATGCAGAATACATTTGCATGTGCATGTGTGTGTGTGTGTGTGTGTGTGTGTGTGTGTGTGTCTGTGTGTGTGTGTGTGTGTGTGTGTGTGTGTGTGTGTGTGTGTGTGTGTGTGTGTTTGTGCAGATATGTGCATATGAGGATATGTGCATGTGAGTGTGTTTGCGTGTGCAGACATGTGCGCGCTTGTGTATGTAGTAGTCTCAAACGACCACTTGAAAAAGGTACACATAATTTCTTTGGTCTTAGACAACTACTTGAAAAAGATAAACTAAATTTCTCTGAATGTAAAAGTTGAACAACGTGTTCGTCTGCACAAATTGCCCACTTGTTCTCTTGTAAACGCCAGTCTTCACCGCTTTTCAATTAATTGTTACTATGGAAACCATGCGCACCCTGGACGGACACTGAAAGCACGTGCTGGGTACTCAGCTGGGGCCAAATTGTTTTAATCGCCTAATTAATGTCAGTTTTAATCTGCGTTGCCATGGTTTCTTGCTCTTTAGGATGATAACCAAATTGCGCTGTTTTTGTGCTTTGAAGACGCGCTTGTACTAGAAGCGGGATTTTGTCCCATTTCAAGAGGCATAGATCCTCATGAGCACCCGCAGGATTGTAACCAAATTGTGGTGTATGTAGCCTCGAGAACGCACCAGAAGCGAGGCACTGCTCATCTGCAAGAGGCATAGATCCTCATAAGCCCCCGCAAGTGCGGGGGCTCATGAGGAGCTATGCCTCTTGCGTAGAGAGATTGCGGGTGATGAGGATAGGCCTATGCTTCCTGATGTTTTATGCTTGCCTGATATAAATCAGGCCAATAAGTTCATGTGTCTTGTTCATTTACTTGCGCCTTTGGGGTGCGGCGAAAGGAAGGGTGGGTGAGTGGGGAGGGGAGGGGGGAGGGGGGCGGGTGCGTCTTTGGGGTGCGGCGAAAGGAAGGATGGGTGAGTGGGAGGGGGAAGGGGGGAGGTGGGCGGGAGGGGAGGGGGCTTTCTGGTGCACCCAACATTGTTCACAGCTTGAGCTTGTCTTGTTCACTTGGTTTCGCCCATGTCCTCAGGGCGGGCGCAGTGAGCTTTTAGTCTGCGGTTAGGACATGCCAGAGAAGCCTTGGAAGGATCTCTTCAAAGGGATCAAGTGTTTTGCGGCGGATATTGAAACTTAAATGCGCATCTGGACATCCAGACCAAAAGGCACACTGGTTGTCTCCTTCCTCGACTCATTACGGGCGGAGACAACTAGTGTGACCAAATGATGAATGATGGCAAAAGTGTAAAATGCAGGGAAATACGCAAAAAATACCTGAGCAAACGTCATTTCTGCAAGAAGAAAGTGGTTTTAACTCATTCAGCCCCGACACACCACAGCAAGACATGGATCGAGCGTGATAGTTTAAGGGTGGTGCCAGAATAGCTTGGCGCCTATAGCCGCCAAGCTATTCTGGCACCACCCTTGAACTATCATGCTCGATCTATCTCTAGAATTGTAATACAGTCCTTCAAAGGGCAACTTCAACATTTGGGGATTCTGGGCCTGGGGCAGAATGTGTTAAAAGACGTTCTCTCTCATTAGACCTCATGTAGGGCTTAAAGTGTCGTTAAAGACCATTATTTAGGTGGCTACAACCATGATGGTCTCTAATGACGGATGATCGCTCACAAAGAGTGGTCGTTTAACACAGGTTTTGCTGTACCTAGGACGGGACAGTTTGCTCTTCTGATTATAAAGTAAGTTTCTTAATTAGTTATATATTTCAACATCAGTCATTACAGCTAGGCACATGCCTGAGATTTTAGAAACGGTCAAATTATAATGTTTAAAGCTGATCCAGACGGCACCCCATTGTAATGACAACAATACGACATTTTCGCAAGAAAACAGCAAGCAAAGAAAGAAAATGTTTAGAAGAACGAGTTTCGTTGTTACTCACTTATTTCTTTGAACATCACTACAGCTAGACCTAGCAGGCACATGCCTGAGATCGAAAAACTGTCAAATTAAGAATCTTATAACTGATCCAGACGGCTCAACATTGTAATGACAACAATATGACATTTTTCAAAAGAAAGACCCGACAAGGAAAGAAAATGCTTACGAAGGACAAGTAGAACACAGTGTATGCAATTTTCGAAATGGACATGCGGGCAGAAACACAAAGGGCTACTTATATTTCGCAGACAAGTCGGTGATGCAATTCAATTTGACATTTTCAAGTTTTCTTCTTCCTATATTTGGGAAAATACGTGTCTGGACAGACACTCAGACGCCGGGGGACTGTGCAACTATTTTTGACAGTTCGAAATTGAAGTGTGGGTTTTTGCCAAAGAGTTCCCAGACTGGATGCATGTGCTTAAAACTTCGGAAATGTAATTCTTTGTCAATTTTCTGCATTGAGTTGACAAGTAGGCGTTAAATGCAAATTACGTTTCAGGGTTCAATGCAATTACTACTGGAGTGGTATCTTTTGCTAGCCCAGTTTAAATCCTCCCTTACAAGCCGGAAAATAGAAGAGAAAAAAAAACCCACCAAACACACACACAAATTTATGCAAATGGTATAAATCTTCATGAGCCCTCGCAGACGCGGGGGCGCATGAAGATCTATATACTTGTGTGCCGTATTCACAGCTGAGTCCCTCAGCTCAAGGTATATGGGTTCTCTGGCAGAGTGAATCGCGGATGGTTTCTGACACAGGATCTCTAGCATCCGACTTATGAGGATAAGTAGACAATGTTTCCTGTCTTTGCCACACACACACACACACACACACACACACACACACACACACACACACACACACACACACACACACACATACAATCCAAGACTGACACCGTTGGAGGAATATATATATACATATATATATATATATATATATATATATATATATATATATATATATATATATATATATATATATATATATATATATATATATTTTTTTTTTTTTTTTTTTTTTCATCCATACGTCACACGACCAATCATTTAGCGGAAACTGAACCACATGACCGAGCTACAAAAACCCTTGTAGCGACAAATGGCGGACTTCTTGTATCCCTCTTTGTGACGCTTCTTGGATGCGAGTTTTGTTCTATAAAAGATCACCAAAACGTTCTAAAGTAAAACGTTACTTAGTGTTGTTCGAAACAACAAGCGCACTCAGTACTGGAGACGGCAAAGTCATGAAATATTTTAACTTACGTCATAAGTCTATTATAAATGCATATTCCTTCGACGTCAGTTATGTCTGGCGTGATCCAGGTCGGAAGATGTCTTCTTGATTTCTTTTACGAACATAGTGGAGGAATGAAAACAATGTGTACAATGGTTCCTTTGACCTCCCGAAGGCCTACAAGGGTCCGTGTAGCAAACCCCTGCTACCAATAACTTTTAGTATAATTATATTATATATATTTAAATTCTCACATCAGTCTGCCAGTTCGAGTCCTTGCAACATGAACACATTGGAGACGCACGCATCTTGCCGCCTATCCCGATGTCTCCAACGAGTTAACTTAACGAGCCCTTATGTAGAAACTTTTAAAATTGAGTTGTTCTATTGTGTCTACCTACATACCAGTGCAGTAGATAGATCAGTCGACCATCACAGTTCAAGGGTAATGCCAGAATAGCTTGGCGCCTAGAGGCGCCAAGCTATTCCGGCACTACCCTTGAACCATCATGTTCGATTCGTATACCAGTCGACGTGTGACTGGGCACGTAGACAATGGATAGAGTAGGCAAAACTGACGCCTCGGGTACGCACATGAAACATCGCCTATACCGCTATATACTATGGACACAAGAGTTCAGTGTCTGGCATCGAGTCTGGAATGCGTGGATCGCCGTAGGTTAGTAACCAGGTCACAGAAGCTGTGCGGTGTATCATCGCTGCATGCACGTGCCTTTCGTACACAGACGAAAACCAGTCCTGATGTCTGAGAAACAGTTGTTGTATTCAACTCATTCTACCCCAGACACACCACAGCAAGATATGGCTCGACCATGATAGTTCAAGGGTGATGCCAGACTAGCTAGGCGCCAAGCTATTCTGGCATCACCCTTGAACTATCATGGTCGATCTGTGTCCTACACTGCACAGCAGTCTTCAGAGGACAACGGCAAAAATTTGGGGATTTCGGTCTTGGAGTACAAAGAGTTAATGGGAGCCGGGTCTAAGAAGCATATCAGAATCTTTTCCTCTTGCCGATGGCAGGAGCAGGACTGTACTACATGAGGGACATAAACAGAAAACTGCACTCCTAATAGGCCCATTATTTACCAATAATGAAGAGGGCAGTTAAACGTACTGTGCAAATGGTAGAAATAGTTTACTACACACTGGTTGACTCTCTCAATTTGCTGCTGCTAAGCGGCAGCGAATCAACGGGGACAACCAGTGTGTATCTGACATTGAAACTTTAGTCTCAGGAGAATCTATGCCAGAATTTGGCGGTGGGGGGAGGGGGGGTGAGGTGGGGGGGTGGGGGAAGGAGGCACTTAACGCAAACTAAGCCTTTGGCATAATTGACTCATGTTCACATAGGGCAAGTGTGTGCGTACGTTGGTGTGGGGTGGTAGTGGCGTCAGTGGTGTTTGGGGAGTGCTGTTCATTGAGAAGAATGAAGTTCCTTCTCACTAAAGCGTGGTGCTCATTATTTACCTGTTATCATAGACAAGGGTGGTGGAATTCCCACCTGAGGTAAGTGTGCGCTATCTCTCCTGGCATTCAAGGCGTGCATCAACGTACCGGTACGAACTATGATATATCTCCTGGCATTCAAGATGTTCATCAGGGTATCGGTATAAACTACAATAAAAAGACGACTCTTTTGTTGCTTACGTCCATAATACTTGTGCATTTTCGTGATCTGTCATAGCAGTTGTACGTCGCATGGACAGTCCAGGCATGTTTCGCTGTCAACCTATCGAACACTAGACTTGTTACACGCCTGGTGGAAAGATTTGCGAACTTGTGTGTACATATTTGGGTTTGTCCAGTAGTTTCGTCTTCCTGAAAAGATTGAGAGTTTAGCTTTGCATTCAATACTTATTATTGCTGTGATGATCTGCGAATCCGGACCGTACGAAACCGTAGGCTTTAGAGCAGACCTGCACGCGTGAAACGTTTCAGATCGTTCGCTTGTAACTTCGTTTTGCTTTGTTCAGTCATTTTCGTCATCCGGTTAGTGTCACGTGCAAACGATTGTGCATTGATGATCGAATGATGTTTCCTTATTTTGATGTTGAACGCTTCTGCTTTAGAAAATGTATACAGATTTTCCTTAGGCTGTCGGTGGCATTTTTTGTCGTGATGATCCCTTTAACACTTTGGCAGTCGGTAGCTTTTTTTGTCGAGATGATTCCTTTAGGAATCATCGCGACATAAAGCGCTACCGACAGCCAAAGCTATGGTTACCTATGGCCGTCAAGAGGCATACTACATCTTCATGAGCCCGCGTACAGTTCGTAGTGTTCATTAAGATCTATGCCTCTTGGAGGTAAGTGTGGTTTGCTGTATGTATTCTTTTTTTCTGCCGTTGGCTTCCTAGGGAGATCATAGATATGATCCGCTGTCCCAGGGGAGATCAAGGATTTGTGATATGTAGGTTGAGAAAACAAACCTCCCACCTTGTAGGCTGTTGTACACTTTAGACGCAACAACCGAGGACCTTCTCAGTGGGGGAACCTGATGGTAAACGCACACTAAAAGAAACAATAACAACAACAAAAAACAACCCCAAAACGCACACAAAAATCCCTCAACCAGAGGCATTGGTTCTCATCAGTTCCCGTTCCATCGGCAGGAGGCTTAGATTCTCATAAGTCCCCCACAGCCGCAGTGGCTGATGAACATCTATACCTCAGAATGCGTTCGTCCAAAGAGAGATAAAGTGATCAAGATCAATTGGTGCACATCGAAGATGCGCATGGGCATCGGCAGTCTGCGGGGCCCATAAATATCTATATGCTTTGTATGTCAGGTTTTCTGGCTATCTTTGTAAGCTCAGTCGGAAAACATCCGAGATGGGTCTATTTCTGCGGGGGCTCCTAAGGATCCGTGCCTCGCGCATGTGTGTCGTGTTTGTTTGATGAGCGAGCTAGGGTACGCTGGAAAAAAAAAAAAACGAAAATGATAGCAGATAGCGCACAAGAAGTCTGCTATATGTCGGACAGATCTTCGCTTATGAGAGCTTGATACCGCGCTATCAGTACCATCTCACCGTCTCCGATGATGATGGCCGTCTCCGCTTCCGGACCTATAAACAGAATTGCCGACGTCGGCCGCAGCTGGCCCGCGCACGATGTACGTCGGCCAAATGCGGCGGACGTCGGCCTGATGACCTTCTGCTGGCTAGGTAGATGCCCTGTGATACAACCCGTCACTGAACAGTTCCATCTGCAGAGAGAGAGAATCAATGCGTCTTGCCGATCAGCATCGGCTGAGCATGATTACATAGTGTCCAAGAGACATAGATCCACATGGGCCCCTGCATTCGCAGGGGCCCATGTGAATATGTCTCTTGCATTCCAAAGTTTGCTTTATCTCAAAATGAGGGTGCTGTTTCAGGTGAAGTGTACGACTAGTTATGCTGGCGTGTCATATCATGACCATCAGACCGTGTGTGGAAAGAAGGTTCGTCCTGCTTCTTCGGATGTCATGTCATAGGGATATAGGCGTAATTGTTCGATGTGGGAGAGAAGAGAGAGAGAGAGAGAGAGAGAGAGAGAGAGAGAGAGAGAGAGAGAGAGAGAGAGAGAGAGAGAGAGAGAGAGAGAGAGAGAGAGAGAGAGAGACTGAGAGAGAGAGAGAGATGATTAATTTGGAATTCCTTACCAACTGTGCTCCGAAATGCCTCCACCCTTACGCAGTTCAAAGCAAAGTTAAAACTTTTTTCTCAGACTTTCGTGTAATTTCTACGGTATTTCTGTACCCCCCCCCCCCCCTTGCAGACTCTCTATCTGTGTGTGTGTGTGTGTGTGTGTGTGTGTGTGTGTGTGTGTGTGTGTGTGTGTGTGTGTGTCGTTTTCGCCTGCGCATTGAGTTATATTATAAATATGAGAAATGCGCTATATAAATACCATGCATTATATATGTTTAGTAATATTATTATTTTTATTATACCTTTTGAAACTTCTTCTGATATCAACAACCGAAGTCGACGTCTAAAAAACGTTAACAACAATGACAACTATAGTAGTAATATACTGAACTTCGCACATAGATCGGCCTACGCTTTTCCACTGTCTATGCGTTGGACCTGACAAAATGCCATGGTATCAATGCATTTGTTGTTAATATGATTATCCGAAGTTAGTCACAAAAAAATAAGCGGGATAATTTACATGTCAGGCAGTTGAACTGTTTATGTTTACACATAGGCAGTGGAACCATCGATGTGTCGTCGGTACCTATGGTAAATTATAAGGTGCCTCTATATTCATAATATCATAATATTGATGATGATGTTGATGTCCTTGGAGGAAGAGGAATCCAGTCGCGTTATAAACAATTCCTTGCCAAGAATGCTGTTTGAGAAGCTGATGTCTGTTGTGGAAGAGGCCAGTTGGTGGACGAAGCCAGCATTAATCAGGAGATGAATGTGTATGATGTGTGACCGGCTTCACACGGGTTACCTCCCTCTGTCTGCTACGCGTGATAACGCATAGCAGACCGAGGAAGGTAACCAGTGTTGCCGGGCTATCTGCTTCCTCCCCGCTGGACAGCCGCTGACCCGGAGGGTCGCCACACTTGTCTTGGTGTAGGGAATTTCATCTATCACTGTCGTTTCTAGTTCAGCGCACCGCCCTCGGCTTGTAGATCGACTCCCGGCTGTGACCTCTCGGGAATAATTCGCTTACATGTATATTAGACACGAAACGCAAACGATTTATCTTAGTCTGCAGAAACTGCACTTATGGCCAAATCGAGCTATCGTTAACTTCCTTGCTGAACATTTTCTGGTGCTAGTCAGCAAATTTTGACAAACTCAGATTTTGACTTCGCTCACTGTCGACTGCGCTTCTAACAAGGTTATTATATATTATATTTAAAAAATTTGGACACACATACGTTTCAATGTGCCGCGAGCATGTTCACGTACTTGGATTTTGCGCACTTTACAAGTGACATGATGATGATGATGATGATGATGATGATGATGATGACATTAAATTTCTTTCAGGGATATCAGTAGACCGCATGTTTTATAGATCGTAAACGATCTCACTTATCCAAACGTCGGTCTCCCACGGTCTTCTCTACTTTTAGCTCCTAGGGTCACCACAGGGTGGGTTTTCGGCCTCTTTTTTGTCTGGAGCATAAAAATTATGTCTCTTTCTGCACTTGGTCCATTCACCTGTATTTTCATTCTTTATTGTCTGCGCTGCCTGTAGCCTGTGAGATATGGTCTGCTACATCTAAGTGATATGTTATGTGTTGGCGTTCTTTTTAAATATATATATATATATTATATATCATTCCCGCTACATATTTGGTAATTGTAACGCCTTCCACTATTCTAAGTGATATGTTATGTCTTGGCGTTCTTTTTAAATATATATATATTATATATCATTCCCGCTACATATTTGGTAATTGTAACGCCTTCCACTATTCTAAGTGATATGTTATGTCTTGGCGTTCTTTTTAAATATATATATTATATATCATTCCCGCTACATATTTGGTAATTGTAACGCCTTCCACTATTCTAAGTGATATGTTATGTCTTGGCGTTCTTTTTAAATATATATATTATATATCATTCCCGCTACATATTTGGTAATTGTAACGCCTTCCACTATTTTCAATAAAGCAGGGTACGGTAAATTAGCGTGAAGATGCAGCGTCCGTAGCATGTCTTAGGTTTATTGAGTATATTCGACCGGCTGCCGACATACATTCCATATTCTGTTGTTGTTGGGTTTTGTTGTTGTTGTTGTTGTTTTTGTTTGTTTGTTTGTTTTTCACAAGCAGCGCAGGTACGTTCTGAAAATGTCTTGTTGCTCTTGGGACGTTAACCCATTTAGCCCCGAGTCCTTACAGCAGGAGATTGATTAACCATGGTAATTCAAGTGTAGTGCCAGATTAGCTTGGCGCCTGAAGCTCCGCGCCAATCTAATCTGGCACTACACTTGAATTATCATGGTCAATCCATCTCCTGCAACTGGTACATGGTCATTAGGCAACACCTCCACAATTTGACAAACGGGACCTGGGGCTAAAGGGTTAAGCAATGTACAACCAAAGTGCAACCAACAAACTTTGGTTCCAACAAGAAAACAAGGTTCCGTGGCAATTCTCCGACGTTTACTGAAGCCAACCCTGCTTGCGCCTTCTCAAATTGTGCGTGCTGGTCCATGGGTCTGCGATCTGGACCTACGGAAATGAGCTGTAATGTTCGACGTGACAGACCAGCACAGAGACGTGACGGCAGTCTCGACAGTCACATGTCTGCTCTGCTGGCAACTATTTTACCGAATATCAGAACCATTGATCAATCATCTCCATACCAGCTTATTCTTGACGCACCACGACCAATTTCTGAATGTGGAACCAAGGTTCATATGAATCGACAAGAGGCTCATGAGGATTTATGTCTCTTGCAGATGGACTTCAGGGATTGCCATGTGGCGTGCCAGCCTCAGATAAAACTGAAATGAGCGTGGAAAATGAGATGACTTTTTTTTTATCCATCACCCGGCAGGTGGCGTGGCAAGTACTCCATAGGCTCAGGTGAAAGGGAATATGGACGAGGTGCCGATCATCCTCCCCCCCCCCTCCCCCATCCACTCACCCGGCCCCGCCCAGATCAGTACGAGCCCCTGCTTGGCACAAGCATGCGGATTGGGAGAGTTGCTAAGCGTTGTGCCAATATCAACGACTTGAAAGAACCGGCCAGGGAATGTGATGACTTTTTCACATAGATCTCCCTTCAGGAGACATAGCTAGTTCTTCAGAGTACTTGGGGAAAGGGCACACTGGTTGTCTCTCCTCGACTCGCTACCGCTGATGATCAGCGGTAGCGAACCGAGGGAGACAACCAATGTGGTAAAAGGGAAGCTTAAAGAGGCATAGGCGGGTCCTCACGATCCTTTGCACTTCGCAGTAGTGATTATCTAGAGGGAAATGTAGCTGTGTGTGCCAACCATCGAGTGTATGGTGCCAACCCGAACAAAATGCCGGATAGCACATTGAATGTCATGACTTTGTCATATAGCCCTAAAGGAGGCATAGCAGCCCCATTAGCCCCAGTTTTGGGCTCGCGCACAGACGTGCGCGGCCCCACCGCGGCTGTCGTGGGCCCGATGATCTTTGTTTGTACTGGGAAGGGAAGAAAGCCGGGCTGGATGAGACATAGACCTTCATGAGCCTTCGGAGCCATCTACATATGGATTCAGTGGGAGGGTCGTTGAATTGCCTGTCGACCTCATACACTTGTGCTGGAAAAGGGGTGCATGTTTGAGAGCGTCTTGCAGATGTAATGGCCACGTGGATAGGATTGCTATAAGAAGCGTGTCGACCCCAGACAATGGTGTGTTAGGAATGTGCGATGATTTTTCCGTACTGACCTGGGAATGTTGGCAGGTGATGTCGGCAGACCGACTTCTAGCATTTCCAGACTGAGCACGTGCACATTTCTGAGTATATACTGAAGGGACGTAGTACCAGGGACAGCAGAAAGATTTCATTTTTTTTTCTTAGCCTTCTGGAGCCATGAGTCAGCGGCTGATACTACGTCTGCTACTGCTAAGCATTTACACTGGTTGCCTCCCTCGATCTGCTAGTCCAGAGAGATCACCAGTGTGCCCGCATTACAAGGTAAGGGGCAAAAACTGCGGATTGACAAAATGGGCTTAGAACTGATGATTTCTAGAAACTTCGAAGATACCTGGCCACGTCTCAGCAGGTGCCGCTTCCATTGGGGCCGCTGTAACCCCTTCACTGCCGAGAAAAAGTGAACGCGATCCAACTGCAAGAGACACAGATCCTCATGAGCCCCCGCGACTGCGGGGGCTCATGAGGATCTATGCCTCTTGCTGAGACCGATTTGTATCCAAGTTTCTTGGCTCATGGTCGTTGAATGAACAAAGATTTCAGAAACAGAAATGCACGCACAATGGCAGGGAAGGAGTTAAACTTTGTCAAATGACGGACTGGTGGAAGAGACTCCGCTGTTGTCTGTAAACTAAATGCGCCACATGGTCGCGTCGAAATTTCCGAATTTATTTTCGGGAGTTGTCGCCCATGGGCTGCTTTAATCCATGCAAGGGCCCCCGCATCAATAGCTGTGGAAGAATCATATACCGTTGCCGGTGGCAACGCTATGCGACACATCCACGGCTATTGATGCGGGGCGTCTTGACCGAGTTAATACACTGTCTGCTACTGGCGATGCCGTAAGGCGAAACAATGAAGGACGCGTGAGCACATGTCTTTTCCGTATCGTCAGTAGAAGTCAAGGGAGGTAAAATTTCAGGAGACATGGGAAGGTCAAACAACTATCATGGTCAGTCATTATTGTAATCTTGTTGTATCATGTCAAAATAAATCAAATCGTTCAGCCCAGACACACCACAGCAAGACATGGGTCGAGCATGGTAGTTCAAGGGTGGTGCCCGAATAGCTTGGCGCCCTTGAACTACCATGCTCGATTTGTCTCTAGAATTGTAGTACAGACCTTCAGAGGGCAACTTCAAAATTTGGGCACTTCGGTCCTGTGTTAATGCATACCCAGATGTGAATTTGTCGGAAATTAGATGTGGTAGGGGGAGGGGTGGGGGGGACGTTAAACGTTTAGGGCTTAACGTCTTTTGTCCACCACGAAGGTGATTTCAAAGACGGGGCACCGAAAAGAGGTCTGTACAAATTTTGACCCCATCTGGGTTCGAACCCACGACCTTTCGGACAAGAGTCGAACGCTCTACCACCGAGCCACGGCCCCGCTCCCCACTGGTAGGGAGAAGGGTTGTGATGAGAAAAGCGGCCTTCGGGATTTTCAGGAAAGGAGTGGGTAAAACTTCACGTCGTCATGAACGGTATTTTAAATTTGACAGCCCCCCCCCCCCTCACACACACACACACACACCACGAAATTGCCGTGTAAAATTGCCAGCTGCAGCCGGCATTACAGTATAATTTTTTCAATTATGTGCCACACCGCTCGACCATTTTATGCCATAAAGAACGCATGGGCGTTTATGACGTTTCGCTGAGTAAAATGTCAAAGTTGTAAGTTTCAGCTACACTTAATGCCTGACTCACAAAACTATGGAATATAAACCTAACGTTAACCCAATTTGTTCATGCAGCCACCAGGAGGGGCTACTGTTTACGTTACCGGCGACATCGTGCACATTTCTGTAAGCTCTTTGGCTGTCGGCAGCGCCTTTTTGTTGTAATGATTCCTACGCTCTATGCAAAAAACGCTACCGACAACCAAACGAGGTAACAGTCTTTAAGCTAAACCCTGATCGCTTCGCCAGTATGAGGATGTAAAGAGGGCAGTCTCAGCTAGCAAGAGGGATAGGGTCTCACAAACCCCTACGACTGCAGAGGACTCATGAGAATCTATGCCTCTTGCATACGGTAGGAACTACTCATGGATGGATCACTCTCGTTGGCAACTTCAGACACGGTTTAGTGGTGCTTGAAGCAGACAATTTTGATCGGGGAAAAAATGGAATAATATTTCAGCGAGAGGTCAGATCGTGATAGGTGAGCTCCGTCTTTCACACCCACTGTTATTTGTGTTAACCCTTATCATTCGGAATACACCAGTGTGTGAAATAAGTTTGACTCAACTAAAATAGTTCAAGGGTAGTGACAGAATAGCTTGGCGCCTCTAGTCGCCAAGCTATTCTGGCACCACCCCACCCTTGAACAAAGCCATTGGTCTATATCCTTATCTGTAAGTACTATAATGTAGCTTGCATATGGCAGTGTACAAATTTGAAGCTTTTAGCCAAAGTGTGTATATGGGTTAATGCGTCACCAAAGTGCACGCCAGTTTGGCACGTGACCCCTTGACTGCCGGCAAAAAAATGAACATGAACTGCAAGATACATAAATCCTCATTAGCTTGCCCCTCCCCCCCCCCCCCCACCCCCACCTCCACCACCGACCCCCAACCTCCTTGCTTTTTTTTTATTTTTCGGACACTGGGAAAGCAGGGTCTGGCATCCAGGGGTATTTTGTGACAAAATGAAGGTCCCAAGCCTGGCAAAACGTTTGAAACCCACCCCCGTTCCCAACGAGGTAACTGATCCGCTCCAGAGGTGGAGGGGCCATGAAACTTCAAGGGTAGTGCCAGACTAAGGCCGACATCGGCCCGAGGACCTTTCTGGTTGCTTAATGGGCGTTGTATTTGATGATGAGTCATGCAATATAATCACGTGGAACAAATCGACAGCTAGAAACATTTACACATGAAAGTGCCAGGCAGAAATTCTGTTTTTACAGGTTCTGTTTGTCCGTATGCTAAACTCGTTAACTCATTCGAGACGTGTCGTCTATAGATACGCGGCAAATAGCCGCGTGTCCGTACGGACGGCACGTCTCGAATGATCAATTGCTGTTTTGAGTATAGACAGACTAAATGAAATTCCTGGATGTTTCTGTTTGCTCCATCGCTTTGTCATTATCGGTGATTTTTTTTTTTTTTTTTTTTTTGTTGTTGTTGCAAACACAGAAAACACGGAAGTTTCTAAAGTGGTAACAACCGGTTGCCATGTGCACACGTGTGTTAGTCTGTGAGGTTGGACATTACTGTTGTAAGGCATATGCGTTTTAAATGCTTAAAATCAAAACAATTATCAGCATGGTATAATGATGAAACAATGTCTTATTCATCTGCACTATTATGCCATCCTCCCCACCACCCACCCACCCACCCACCCCACCTCCCCCCCCCCACCCCCCCCCAAAAAAAAAACACAAAACAACAACAACAAAAAAAACAACAACTTCTCTCTGTAATGACACCGAAATGTCACGCATATGAAAAATGAAGCACATGTGGCGCACACAAAGACCAGAGCTAAAATATGAGTGGAATTGTGTCTAGTCGTACTGTGGTTAGGTGACAACAAAAATACAGCAGAACCTGGTTTGAGTGACCACCCGTATGAACCTGCCATCAAAGACCATCATTTAGGTGTCTAAAGACAGGTGACTCTTTTAACCCTTCATGGCTTCTCTCTGTCAGTCTTTGAGGCCACTTTTTTCTTGCAATAAAGGTGATTAATGCTGAAACAAAAAATCTACTATGGCTTCTGTTCAAAGCAGAAGATTGCTGTTTGTACCTGACATCACAGATCTTTCATTATTATTGAAGACCAGAGCCTCCAGTAGCAAAAAGATTCGGGTCGACGACAGCCGCAGTGGGCCCGCGCGCAGTCGTGCGGCCGTCGTCTACCCGAGGACCTCTGCGCACTGGGGAACGACAGCTAACCGACGCAGATGACTCATACTCGACTGCGACAGCTCAGCATTCTACACGAGTAACTATAGCTTGTCATCTGAGCATGATCCCAGCAAGCTAAAGGTCATCGAGCCGACGCCGACCGCGGTCTGCCCGCTTGGGCCGACGGCGGCCGGCGTTGGGCCCGATGACCTTTTTTTGCGCACTAAGGTAGCTCAAGGGTAGTCACTGAGTGAGACATGGCACTCTCAGTGTCCGAGCCAAAAGCTGCCCTAACTGAGAAGTCACGAGATATTAAATCAGATATTAAAAATACTATTAATTAACCTATCATTCGGATACACCATGTGTAAATAATGTGACTAAATAGTTCAAGGTAGTGCCAGAATAGCTGAGCCTCTAGGCAAGCTATTTGGCAACCTTGAACTAAGCATGTCTGTATCTATCTGTAGTACTAATGTAGTTGCATATGGCAGTACAATTGAAGCTTTAGTCTCGTATGAATGTGTGTGAAAAGCGAGATTTTCATTGCAATATAATGTCAGTCTTGCTTTTCACAAAACATTTCCTTCTGTTTGCCTTGTACACAGGGTAGAAAGGTTATACTGTTCACAGCATGGACATGACATGACACCCCAGATCTCGGCGTTTCTCATTACTCATGATCATGCCGACGACAGCTGACGCGAATATGCGCAAATGCTAGGCATCCAATGAACGAAATGCTACCCGCAATGACAGGGAACAAGGGAGGCCAGGGAGAGGGGAGTAATAAATGATCATAGATTTTTTTTAAACCAACAAGCACCGAGAGCTTGGTTGTTCGAATGGTTCGCCGAAATGGCGCAGGTTTAGACAATTGCTTCGAGAATCGTTTCGAGAACAAACGCGAGCGCCTGTAGACTCATACCACCCATCTGAGAGTCTTCAAAATTTAATACGCTACCTCCTTAGTGCAGAATATGCACAAGTAATAATAGTGCATGTTGAAACTGACGACGTTCATGTTTTAAACTGACACTGACCATTCACCTACAATTTTTGCTGATCTGCGATTTTGGATCTTACGTAGATGATGGAAAGAAATGTGAGAAATAGTGTGGTCATTGGTCGTGCCAAGAATAGCCCGAAGTCATTTTTAGCTTCTCATGAAAGGAGCTGAATGCAAAATTGGAGCAGTCTGGCCATCAGCAACACTGGATTTGAACAAACTGAAATAGTAACGTGATTGAAATCTCACATTTCAATGAAATATTCAACAAAGAAAGAAGACGTACACTTAGGAAATTACTAGACAGCTTCTTTTCAAAATAGATAGACATACAAACGACACCACTTTTCAAAATAGACATACTCATGACAAAGACAGAATTTATACAATGCACTGCTTATCTTTCCTACGCGAGAAATGCCTGGATTTCGCATTTTCAAGGATCTTGCGTCTCTATTTTCATTCTACTATGAGCCGAATTAGCCTTCGTCAATAGGTTACGAGTAGATGTGGAAACAAGATAGGAGAGAAAGGACCACACCGAAGTTGTCTAGACATTTTCGTTTCCATGGGCCAGTTGCACGAGTGAACATAGTCCTGCGCCAGTCACTAAGCAAGGTGCTCCGCTACATGACTAAGCTACAGCGGAGCACCTTGCTTAGTGGCCTCGCGCAGGACTAAGCTCATTCGTGCAACTGGGCCCTTGTCCTTCAGTTTGCAAGGGGAATAGATTCCCAAAAGCAACCAGCAGCTTCAAGAGGCTCATGGCTATCCAGGCCTCTTGCTGTCAGTTGTATCCATGTCTTCCTATGTAACTCATTCTACCCCAGACAAGAAGATAAGGATCGACCATGATAGTTCAAGGGTGATGCCAGGACAACGTGGCGCTCTATGAGCGCAAAGCTATGTTAGCATCGCCCTTGAACTATCATGGTCCATCTGTGTCCTGCACTGCAATGCAGTCTTCAGAGGACAACGGCAAAATTTAAAGATTTCGGTGTTGGGGTAGAATGAGTTAAAATGGTTAGGTCATTATGGGACAGGACACAGTAGAACATGTTTTGAGCATCCGCCCTTTTTTTTTCCCAGAACAATGTGGTGCTCTCTCAAGAGAAGTCTTGAGGGCAGAAAGTGTCAGCTGTCATTACAGACCATCATTTACTTGTATAGCGGGCTGTGACAGGTGCTCTTTCCAAAAAACAAGTTTTGCCTTACAACGATTTGTACATACTGATCTGTTATTGAGAACTCTCAGTCTTACTGAGTGTTGACCTGTGATGAAGGACCTTACATGTCACAAGTTCCCCAAATCGCAGACATGTTGAATGAGTGAGCTTAGTCCTGCGCCAGCCACTAAGCTCGCTTGTGCAACTGGCCCCTGTACACACAGAATTATGAATATGTAGGCGGCAGACTGGCCCATTTCTTCTGTGACCGACTGTCTTTGTTTCAAGCCGACAGGACGTGAGACTTGAGTGGTTTCCTGCCCCGGAGAAGCCGCGTCTATGACGTCAGTAGCGTCAAGTAGCAGCGGCGTCAGATTGTAATCATAATTATGAAAAGTGTGAGACCAACAACTGGCCAAGTGAACCATACTAGTTTTGGTGTCTTTTATTTCTTCGACTAAAAATGAGATTATTTTTGCGAATTTCATGAATGCCTCATTGATTGATTGATTGATTGATTGATTGATTGATTGATTGATTGATTGATTGATTGATTGATTAAGTAGTAAGTAGTCGTAATAACCATTTGGCTGTCGGTAGCACGTTTTGTCGCGACGATTCCTGCAGGAATCGTCGCGACAAAAAGTGCTACCGGCAGTCAAATGGTCATATTATTATTAATACAGACAAGGACGATTTTCTGCAGTCTGCGGGGACTTATGAAGATCTGTGCCGCTTGCGGGCGGAAAGACTTGCAAACTCATTCTAAACGAAAACCGTGCATATACGTCTCGAATGAGTTAATATTAACTCATTTGAGGCGCCCCGCATCAGTAGCTGAGAAAGTGTCGTAAAGCGTTGCCGGCGGCAACGCTTTACGACACTTTCTCAGCTATTGATTGTGGGCGCCTTGAAGGAGTTAAGTGTATCGTTCCATGGCCTACGACAGAGGTATCTGGGACAAATCGCTGATTATGTCAGGGCGTGCTGACTTAGGCAGCGATAGATCGGAAGTTGGGGGAGGAGGTGGAGGTGGTGGAGTTGGGTTGGGTGATGTGTGACACCCACGCACATACGGTTTCCGGTATGAAAGGTCTTCTGGAAATGAAACACTTCAAGAAATTTCTCGGCACTCACACTGGTGGGAACTTTGAAAAAAAAAAGAGCGACAAAAAGGGGGTGGGGTGGGGACGGTGGGTGGGGTGATGGAGGGGGTGGGGGGCTGATTGCGGTGGACTGGGGGTATGTTGCCGCAAATCCTTGTTTTAACGTCAGTAAAAGGGTCCCGCCAAATCGTATCTTGTTGGGAATTACACTGACTTGCATCACCAGTCTGCGAACACCGTGGGCCGCTGGACTATACTCTGATAACGCCACCTGTCAACAGTCCCGACCGTTATCAGGGTATGTGGCGACACCTAGCGACACACGTTTATAACCGCCATTCACATCTCCAGCATGTGACTAAATAGGGCTCGGGAAGTTCCCCGCGTTGCCTAGGAGCGTCGGTTGCCATCTTGAAAGGACACGCTTCCTGGCGATAGACTTCAGATAGTAGCGAAGTAGTGTTTCAACAGGTTTTTCTTCATGTTTCTACCTCTTTGGAAACAAACAAAAACATATTCTGGTTAGCGGTTTCCTACGGTGATGACAAGACTTCACGTCAGGACTTTCCTGACATTGTCCTGACAGCGATTTCCCGATGAGCTCATGAGTCGGCGTATCCTCTCAAGATGGCCGTCACGACTAGCGTGATGACGTCAGCTTCCTGAGCCCTATACAGGTTAAAAATCCCTTGGCACTTACTTTTGATCAGGGACTGTTGAAGTTTTTCATACTTCATTTTTTGGCAACAGCATATGAAACAGGCCCGAAACTCACATATGTTGGAATTTATTTTTAAACAACAGCTTTCGTCGGTTTCATTCTAAACCAAATCTCTAAAGTTTCTGTAATCTTTGCTCATTCAACGGCTAAAAGCAACCGTACAAGGAACATGGATTCACATTGCTCTCAGCAAGAGGCATAGATCCTCACGAGCCCCCGCACACGCGGGGGCTCATGAGGATCTATGTCTCTTGCAGTTGTATCGCGCTCACTTTTTCGACGGCATTCAAGGAGTTAAAGGTTCCAATCTACTTAATCTCAAGGTGGTTACTCTGATAACTCATCGCTTCCTGTGCGGCCGGGTTAAGTGAAACAGTTTCTGTTGTATGAGGAAGAAGGATGAGGCCTTGACAGTGGTGATGGTGATGATGCGCGGGGGTGGGGAGGGAGGGGGTGGGGGTGTGAGTGAGATGTGGGGGTATAGGCGTGGGCGTTACTTTACCAGGCTTTGCGATACGTGCACAGCGTATGCACAAAAGACAAAGGCGGCCTGCCTGCGCGCGCGTTTGCGACACATCCCGGCATGAAAACCTAGCCGGAACAAGTGATCGGTTCCTGATACTTTCTCCAGCCTCCCGCCTCTTGCATCCTTCCTCTCAGCAGAGATGACCTTGTAAGTAAATAAAATCGACCAGCCGGAGACGTTGATTCTAATCAGTCTCTGCGGCTGCAAGGGCTAATGAAAATCTGTGCCCCTTGCAGACAGATCAACAATAAAGTTCAGTGCTTGTAAGAGTAACAAAATCGACACTTGCAAGCAAGAGGCATAGATTTTCATAAGCTCATGAAGCCGTAGGCTGCAGGGGCTCATGAAAATCTATGCCTCTTACAAGTGGAGGGGAGTGTTGTGCATGCTTAGGGAAACAACTGAGAGATTGTTCAATGCTCGTAATCTTCGGTGGCACACTGATGCAGTAATCGGCTTTTGCGTCTCCAGTTACAACTTGTCTAGGGGGCTCATGTGAAAACGAGTGATAGTCGATGCCGGTGGTATCGGTATGTGGTCTTGTCTTACAAGGCCATTCGAGTCATGTTCTTCGCGACCCTGCTAGAGTGTGTTTATTATGTGTTTGACTGCGCATCTGTCTGTGCCCTCTCGCTGGATCTGTAACATTTTACGTGTTGTAGAGTGGTTGTCAGATATACATGTGTGAGTTGCCACATTCCTTCTTCGCTGATAAGATAAGTAGCGACTGATCTATATATACTTGTTTGTTTGTCTATTTTGAAGAAGGGTATTTTAATATTAATAACTTGTGTTGTGACTGTCTTTTCTAAGCCTGTTTCTTTCTCCGTTGGGTTCTTCTCCGCATTTTACACGCTTGGCAGTCACCTATTTGGTCTAGATTAGATGTGTGTGAGATATGTCATTTCACAATAACGGCACTCGATCAGCTTCGACAACGCCGGCGTATGGGCTTTTCCGGAGCCATCTGGAACTTATACTGAGCAGATCAGCTGAGAGCGAGAACACTGATTTTCACCAAGTTAGCCTGTCGCTCGCGGTTTTGCGTTAGAAGTTGTCACAGACGCTGCGCATGAACATTACAAGAGCAGCTGTTTCAGTGACGAAAGCGGTGTAGCATTGTGTGTCGTCTTAAGACGATTGTCCTTTCTGGGGATTTGTCCTGCAACTCATGCGCAGCTGTTGTGCGTACTGGCGTAATGACTTTTTCAACCGGATCGAGCGAACGCGTTTTATGTTCATGATACATGTATATAGTGGCAAAATTAATGTTTCTCTGTGTGTGTGTGTGTGTGTGTGTGTGTGTGTGTGTGTGTGTGTGTGTGTGTGTGTGTGTGTGTGTGTGTGTGTGTAATTGTGTGCGTGTGGGGGGAGGATGTGTGTGTGTGCGTGTGCGTGCATGCGTGCGCGCACACACAGATGTTCTTTTGTTCATCACCCATGTGCTTATTCACGTGTGTGTATGCTTGCATGCGCGCACGCACACTTTTCTCTGGCCTATTCCTTTCTGTTTCCTTCTCAGCGTATTCGCACCATTGATTATCTGTTTAATAATAATAATAATAATAATGGGTATTTATATAGCGCTTAATCTTACTCAAAAGCTCTAAGCGCTTTACAATCTGTACACAAAAATAAAATACAATGACATATGCACATAACAAACAAAGCACAATGCCCGAACACACCACTTTTACAATAAACTAAACAACAATACATACATAATAATTTATATTCTAATTAACATTCAGTCTAAACAAGGAGGATTGCAGAACTACAACTAAGGCATCAAACACTGGCAGTCATTCAAAGTAAAGCTTGAAGAGGTGAGTTTTCAACGACCTCCTGAAGTCAGAGACAGACTCACTGTTTCTGACCTCAAGAGGAAGTGTATTCCATAACACTGGGGCTTGATAAACAAAAGTGCGCTGACCAAATGTTTTAGTTTTGACAGAAGGTACACACAGCTTCCGTTTATCAGAAGAGGAGCGGAGCTCACGAGAGGGTGTATACACATGCAGCAAAGAGGACAAGTATTCTGGGCCGGTGCCTGAAAGGCAGTTAAAACAGATTGACATAACTTTGTATTGAATACGTGAGGACACAGGTAGCCAGTGAAGGGACTTCAAGATGGGTGTGACATGCTCAGTCTTACGGACTCTCACAACAAGCCGGGCTGCATTGTTCTGAATTTTTTGGAGGCGATCAATGAGATACTGAGGGCAGCCACAAAGCAAAGAGTTACAATAATCTAGCTTGGACAGCACAAATGCACAAACTAGTGTTTTAGTGGCTTCCACGGTCAGCAGGTGACGAACTGAACTAATACGACGAAGTTCCAGATAAGCGGATCTACACACTGCACTGACATGCTGTGACATAGATAACTCGCTGTCAAGTGTAACACCCAGGTTTCTTACACTCGCAGAGAAGCCAATGAGTGTTCCATCCACAGACAATGATGATGGTAAAGGCAGCGACGAAGATAATCTTGGATTAGCTACCAACATTGCTTCAGTTTTGCCATCATTTAACATCAGTTTGTTGGTGGTCATCCATGATTTGACATGGACAATGCACTGGCTTATACTTTGGACGGCATTCACAGCTCGTTCGACAGTATCACTTTTGTACATCTGCGTATCATCTGCAAATGCATGATGGGAAATGGAGCGACTACAAATCAGGTCGGACAGGGGCTGAACATACAGTAAGAACAATACAGGTCCTAGGACCGAGCCCTGGGGTACACCAAACCGAAGAGGTGATGGCTCAGAACGACAGCCGTCGACAGAAACAATCTGGGATCGTTCAGTCAGGTATGAACTAAACCATGCCAAGACTGTGCCTTCAATGCCAAATACAGATTGAAGACGGCACAGCAAAATTTCATGGTCAATAGTGTCGAACGCACTGGACAGGTCCAGCAAAGCAAGGACTGTGATCTTACGCTCGTCCAAAGCACAAAGCAGGTCATTGAATATCTTCAGCAAAGCTGTTTCAGTGCTACGATGGGGACGATATGCAGACTGGAATACACTGAACAGACTATTAGAGTTGACATGCTTTAAAGTTTGAACAAGGACAATTTTCTCAAGAATCTTTGATAGAAATGTAAGATTGGAAACTGGGCGATAGTTTTTCAGTACATTTGGGTCTAAAGATGGTTTCTTCAATAGGGGTTTCACAAGTGCAGTCTTGAAGCTTTCAGGAAAAATACCAGTGGAGAGAGAGTTGTTGATGACTTGTGTAATGGCAGGCAACACTTCATCCAGGCACTCGTACAACAAGTGAGTGGGTATGGGGTCTAACTCACAAGTTTTTGGGGCAGTGTTTGTGATCACTTTTCTGACCTCATCCTCTAGCACAGGTTCGAAGGCTGAGAGAGGTTCTCCACTAAAGCGTTTTTCGGTGAACAAAACTGAAGTGGGCATGAGATCCAGAGAATCACGAATTTCGCGGACCTTATCAACGAAGTAATCTGCAAAAAGCTGAGGCAGCTGGCACGGGGGAAATGTAGTGGGAAGAGGTGATGGAGTCTTCTTCACCATAAGCTTATTGGTCACATTATACAACTCTTTGCTTGTTGTGCACTCACTGATCTTCCTGTTGTAAAACGAAGATTTTGCTCCGTGAACAATCTCATTTTTTGTTTCTCTTTTCTCTTTTTTTTTTTCACTGCAGATCCCACTGCCAATAACTGTACAGAGAGAACCGGACTCTGGGACCCCATTGTGCCAGACCAGCGGCATGCCTGAGTGACGATGCTCTTAGTCCTCTGATTGCCAGACCATTGTTAGTGTGAGTCACCCATGTGTGACAAGACCGATCTGAGTGCAGAATGAGGCGTTTCCTCCGGCAGTCAGTGTGGATGGGAGGGATAATGTTTCGCTGTGAGTCGGATTATGTGCAGGTTTTCCGACGGCAAAAGTGAAGGTAAGGGCTGTTTTTGGTGCACATTATTTGTGGTTTGTTGACTTCGACATCTTTTGGCTTTTTGGCTTTATTGTTGGTTTGTAGTGTGGTGGACGTATAGTTTCGATTTGTCGGACCAGAGAATAAGGCCATCGGGCCGACGTCGACCGCCGGCCGTGCACGGGCCAACGGCGGCCGACATCGGCCCGATGGTATTTCTCACTGGGTCTCTCTCTCTCTCTCTCTCTCTCTCTCTCTCTCTCTCTCTCTCTCTCTCTCTCTCTCTCTCTCTCTCTCTCTCTCTCTCTCTCTCTCTCTCTCTCTCTCTCTGTTGGGAGCTGGGTGGCTGGGTGGTAGAGCGCGTTCGATTCACGTCCGAAAGCTCGCCGTTTAAATTCAGCTAGGGTCAAAATTCGTTCAGACCCTATTCGATGTCCCGTCTTTGAAGTCAACTTCGTGGTGGACAAGACAAAAAAAAAAAAAAAAAAAAAAGCCGTTTATCCTCTCTCTCTCTCTCTCTCTCTCTCTCTCTCTCTCTCTCTCTCTCTCTCTCTCTCTCTCTCTCTCTCTCTCTCTCTCTCTCTCTCTCTCTCTCTCACACACACACACACACACACACACACACCACGCACACACACTGACAACTGCCATGCATTCTCTCTCGGGCCATCCATTTCCTTACTGCACTTTTGGTTACATTAAATCTAGAGCACTTTTCCCTCAAAAATGACACATGTCGAACTCTTCCATTTTCCACAAAGACAGAACCCTATCAAATATGGATTAGGCCGGTGTCTCATCCGCTGGTTGTAGCGGCAGCTGTGCTATGCTTCACTGATTACCCCAAGCATCAATTGTTCTTCTGCTATTCCACTTTCATAGCCCAAACGCGTAAATTACGTGTGTGTGTGTGTGTGTGTGTGTGTGTGTGTGTGTGTGTGTGTGTGTGTGTGTGTGTGTGTGTGTGTGTGTGTGTGTTGGTCTTGTCGTCTCTGATTCGTGAAAACACTGTGTTAAAATATCGTGAGCTTAGTGTCACCTTAATTTTGATTATTGTTTTTGCCAAACGATGTCATCGTGCTGAGGCGAAAGAAGTTTTCCAAATGTTCAAGTCGGAAGAGATTAAACAGCAATGATTGCTCAAGGGTCATTCATTATTAACCCCATTCACTGCCGAGAAACAAATTAACACTATCCAAATGCAAGAGGTATAGATCCTCATGAGCCCCCGCAGTCGCGGGGGCTCATGAGGATCTATGCCTCTCGTTGAAACCACTGTGTATCTATCCATGTTCCTTTGACGGCTGAAATTCGGCGTTTCAAAAACACAATCTGCGCCCACTCTGCTGACAGAAATGGGGTTAACTTGACTTCAGGCGCCGAGCTAATCAGCCGTTATCACTGAGCAATTATGGATGATAAATCAGTACGTCGATCCATCTGTCCTCAGGTGGCAATGGAAGTGAAATCAGTCAGTGCGTGCACCGCCCTCTCTGCGACACTCACGGATGAGTCATAATAATGCGAGCGGCACACTACAAAAGGGCGCGAAAGTCCTAGAACTTTTTGTGCGCGGTACTGATTATAATCAATGTCGTAAACGCGGCAGCCCGTGGCGAAAGAGCGTTCAGTGAAGCGTGCACGTTTGGGCCTTGGCATTGATGTTGATAGCTTTAATTGTGGGTAGCACTAGCAGAGGCTGAAGGAATGGAAATTGTGGCGGCTGACTGAACGAAGTGGAAATGAAATTTTCATACAAGTTTCGTAACATTTCTTCTGTCGGTGTTAACTCATTCTGCCCGCGACACACCATAGCAAGGTGATGGCTCGACCATGATAATTTCAAGGGTGGTGGCAGAATAGCCTGGCGCCTATAGGCGCAAGCTATCTGCACCACCTTGACTATCATGGTCGACCTGTCTCCTGAATTGTAATGCAGTCCTCAGAGGATAGCTCCAAAATGTGGGTATTTCGTTCCTCTGGCACAATGAATTAACTCATTCTACCCCAACACCGAAATCCCCAAATTTTGCCGTTGTCCCCTAAAGACTGCATTGAAGTGCAGGACACAGATCGACCATGATAGTTCAAAGGTAATGTCAGAATAGCTTGGCGCCCATAGGCGCCAAGCTATTCTGGCATCACCCTTGAACCATCATGGTCGATTCTTATCTTCCTGTGGTTGTCTGGGGTAGAATGAGTTAAGAAAATTATAAAAGAAAGAAAAAAAGACAGAAACACTCATGGACAGGCAAGTCTTACAAACACAATTGACCTCCAGTTGTACCAGCTGTACATCCTGCACTTGAAAAGAAAGATGAGTAGTGCTCTATTTTCCTGTATGCAAGCCTGTTTTGAAAAAAAAGGCTTTTAACCCGAAAATGTAATTAATTGTGGTGTAATTATCTTTTCCAAGCTCGTTTCTCTCTTCGTTTGGATTTACTTTGCCTTTTTCGTGCTTGGTAGTCACATTATTGCTTTGGTCTGGGTGTCTGTCTGTGGCTGCTGGCATGTTGTTGCTATAGTGAAAAGCTGCTAGGGCTCCTGAGAATCTATGTCTTTTGGTGGTAGACATGAGGGGGTGTGGGGGGGAGGGGTTGGGGGAGGGGGGGGGTACTGCCACAAGTTCACGAGAAATTCATTTTGTCAATCACGAACCAGGAAGAACATATTTCAATCGCTACGCATGTATGACACAAATTTTAACCAATCTTGTGTCACGACGAGGCTGTGTCACGAGTATAATTAATACGACAATCACTTGGCACAGTTTTAACCCCTACCCCCCCCCTCGCCCCCCTCAGAGATCCGCTCCATTTGCACCCACGGAATGAGGGGTTAACTCATTCAGCCCCAACGCAGAGCAATAATTAATGACTGGTCTGTAAGCGCAAAATCTTGTGCAAAACTCATGCGCTAACACGCAGTCAACCGATAGACGTATGAACATTACAATAATACAAGGACCAGGATCACGACTGGGAAAGCAAGCTGAGAAGTGGTTCACTGAGCCTAACTGAGAGAGTAGGGGATTCGCGACTGACAGGCAGCGTCCAAACTGAAGTGCATGAAGCTGACTGAGCCTTCCGACATTTTCAAGTTACGCTTCGAGCCTTCAACGTTTCTCACTGAGGACGCAGAGAACTGGTATGTGCAGTGAAGCAGGTAGCCGAGAGTCCGTCGAAGTGACGGTATGCCAGAGTGCCATCTTAATCGTCTGATAATTCAGGTAGTGCCTGCTTGGCGCCGCAGGCGCTAAACTGGCACCTTGAATTAATTTCGATCCATCCGCACTGAGCAGTCGTAGTGACACCTGCGAATTTCGGAATGCACCTTGGGCAATGGTAGTCGACGACGCACGCGTACGCATTACCTTCGGCTGTCGGTTGCGCTTGTTCTCGAGGTGATTCCTGCAGGAATCACCTAGAGTGCAAGCGCTTCCGAGAGCCGGAGGGTTGACCATCCCCATGCGGTCTCTTCTCCACAACCCGCATCTGCCGCCTAGTAAGATTTATCGGTATCTTTTTGGTGCCGGCGGACACACATTGACTTTCAAAGCAGGACGCCGCTTGATATCGCTGTAATCTGGGGTAGGATTAGGGCACGGGCTGTCCGTCTCCAGTGATGTAATCTTTTTCGTCCCCGTGCTGTCTCAGTGTGCAGCGAGCCGAACACTGGTTGCCTACCTCGATCCGCTACGCGTGGCGCGTAGCGGTTCGAGGGACGGGCAACCAGTGTGAACGAGCTCGTTCAGTCTAGGAGAATAGATAAGCCTTAGGGGGGGTGGGGGGGGGGGGGAAGGGGGTTTGAGAATCTGTATCTTATTGCTGGACAACATCATACCTATCGATGGCCTAGGTTGAGGCGGAGATTTGCTTGAGGAGTGTAAAAAACTAGCGGATCAGTTACCTCCATGGGGGAATGGGGGTTCCAGCTTTTTATTTGGGTCGTTTGAAACATTTAAGAAGACGCCCAGGGGCCAGATCAAGTTTTCCACTGGCCAACGTCGGAGCTCGGGATAGGGGGGCGGGTGGAGGTCGGGAGGGGGGGGGGGGCGGTGGATTGGGCGTGCCTCCTGTTCTGAGGAATATGTTCAGAAGTTTTACCATCAATTGTCAAAGAACGGGTACAATGTTATTATTATTATTATTATTATTATTATTATTATTATTATTATTATTATTATTATTATTATGTGGCAGTGTTTTAATTTTTGATGTTGGGCTTGCGTTTTACAGTTCTGGATCATTGTCAGGAAATTGTGTTGGGTCGGGTGACTGTTGTGCAATATAAATGATCTGGTATTCTTTTCAAATTTCGATTTTTCACGAAAAGCAGAGAGGACATAAATTGCTCCACACTGGTTGTCTCCCTCGATTCGAGGGAGCTAACCAGTGTGAAACTGCTCATCTCCGATCTTCGTATCCTGTTTCTCTCAATGCAATCTTTATGTCGTTTCTTGTGCAAACGCATTTCCTCTGGATTATTGTGGGCAGAATTGCAAAATGGCGCTGTTATCCGAACATTGCATCGCGTGTCAAAATGTGGCAAGGTCGAGTAACCTACATGCAAAATAGCATAAATGTCTTAGCTGCCTTTGTGGCTGAAATCCCAGTGGATGTTTGTGTATAACCGACTGTGTTCTTGTTTGATCAGACATCACAAGGCAAATGCACCAACAACTTTCGGTGACAAGCGTTAAAAAAGAAAAGACTTCCTTTCCCCCACCCCGCCCCCCACCCACACTTCTGTTCCTCTGCCACCTATTTACCACCCCCACCCCCCTCCCCTCCCCCCCCCCCTACCCCGTCCTGGGGCGCTAGAAGACAACAGCAGGTTATCTGCCCTTCCTGTTGCCCCGTCCCGGGTGACCGCCTCTTGGCCTGCGGGCTTCGTCCCGGCGGAGTAATCTGCATAATCAAAGGGCATGATTGATTTGTGAGGAGGCTTGTTTCGGGCTAGTTCCAGCGCCGAAATTCTGGCTTAGGGGTGACGGACGAGAGGCGAAAGTCACCTGCAAGATGCATTGATTCTCATGAGCCCCTGCAGCTTTAGCTGCAGGGGCTCACTAGAATCAGTGCATCTGGCTCTCGGAAGGCCTGACCTGACAGGTTTGTATGACGGATCTGTGAGGCCTGTTTCGTGCTGTCGCTCGCGCCGAAATTCTTGCCTCTGGGGTGATTGGGGAGAGTCATCTGGCAGATGCATGGCTTTTGACGTGTGAGCCATTGCAGCTGCGGCAGCAGGGGCTCATGAGAATCCGTGCAACTTGCTGCAGGGCTTCTCGAGAACACATGCATCTTGTTTTTGAAAAATGTGTCAAAGTTATTGACACGATCTGCGTTTTCTAGCGGAGGCAAAGCTAGTCGGTCGTGGACAATGGAAGAACAGCTATTGACCTATTTGTTATCTGGAGGCACTGATCCACATGGGCTTCTGCAGCGGCTATACGCGCTTGTGCTCTTGTGCCGATGATGATCATGTGCAAGATCTCTTTAACTCATTCAGCCCGACGGCCGTATTTCCCAAATTCTGGAGGTGTCATCTAATGACTATGCACCAGTTGCCGGAGATGGGTCGACCACGATAATTCAAGGGCAGTGCCAGATCTAGCACTACCCTTGAATTATCATGGTCGACCCATCTCCTGCTGTAGTGCATGGACATATGGCGAACTATTAACTCACTGCTGAGCCCGACGGCCGTACCGTATTTCCCAAATTTTGAAGGCGTCATCTCACGACCCATCTCCTGCTGTAGTGCGTCAGGGCTGAATGGCAGTGCCAGCTGACCCAGCGTGTGTTTCTGCAGTCTTCATTGATTTCAGCACAGAGAGCCCTAGCTGCCCCAGGAACATGGATTCAAAGAGGTGTCAGCAAGAGGTATAGATCCTCACAAACCCCCGCAACTGCGGGGGCTCATGAGGATCTATGCCTCTTGCATTTGGGTGGTGTTCCTACTTTCTGGGCACTGAACGGGTTAATCGATCCGCCCAGTTGGTGTCATCTTTGCTGTCTAACGAAGGAGGAGTTCTGCGGTGCCGAACTTTGCAGAAACTGTTGGAACAATAACACTTTGAAAGCATTTCAAGCTAGTCGCCCACCTTCTACAGGCATGGATTCTTAATGAGCCCCTGCAGCGACACAAGCTTGTCTATGTCTCTTGCGTAAGAAGCATAACATCCCATCTGCCAAGTTCATTTATATCTGTGTTCCTTGTTCGGTGTTGACGAGAGGTGTAAACAAGGCGAGGATGAACAATGGAAGGGCAGGAAGCATTGGGCCTGTCCCGTGCCAACGGGTGAAATGCAGCCAGCTTCTGTTTGGATAGAGAAACGGCGACTACGGCGTGTGCGCTCAAAAGGGAACCGGGCGGAGGGGGAGTGGGAGGGGGGGGGGGATATGGCTTTCACTTGAAGAATGTTAATCCTTTGGCTGTCGATAGTAGCTTTTATCGCGGTGATTCCTACAGGAATCACCACGACAAAAACCACTACCCACAGTTTAAGGGTTAACCTGTTTTCAAGTTATTGATTTTTGGGTCTAATATCAACATATTGCTTTGTTTTGATGTTTTAGTGGGGAGGGGCATGGAGAGGTCAGAGGGGAGTGTTTGGGAACCTGAGGAATGTTAAAAGCCCACTACTGCCGTAACTGTTCAAAGAAACACCTTTGCAACATATAGTTACCAGGTCTAGTTAAGCTTAACTCATTCTACCCCAGACACAACACAGCAAGATATGGATCGACCATGATAGTTCAAGGGTAATGCCAGAATAGCTTGGCGCCTATGGGCGCCAAGCTATTCTGGCATCACCCTTGAACTATCATGGTCGATCTGTGTCCTGCACTGCATTGCAGTCTTCAAAAAACAGCGGCAAAATTTGATGATTTCGGACTTGGGGTACAATGCGTTAATTTAAACAAAGTATAACTCAGTTCAGCACAAATCGTCTTAGTATAAAGTAATTTGACATTGTACATTTGCTGCACATTTAAAATGACAGAAGTTAATTAGGTGTGTCAACACGGCATAACAAACACAAATGGTGTACATTTGCTGCACGTCTAAAATGCAATAGAAGTTCATTAGGTGTGTCGACAAGGCATAACAAACACAAATGGCGCTGAATTTTGTATTCTGATTTATGCGTACCAGTACGTTAATGTACAGTAATTTTAAAATTAAAAAAAAAAAGTTTATGCAGGGTGTATAATATTATTTTGTTTGAAAACTTCATGGATGGCTTGTCTTTGGCATTCCATTTTCGATTGAAAATAATAATACATTATGACCGTCGTGAGATGGCCTAAGGAGCCGCTTCAGCGTCAACTCCTAATAACTGATACACTTACAACACTCGGCGTAATTGCCACTCGCACACGTCATATTTTCTGGCACCAGCGCACACCGTAGTCTCTTTGGGACTAACCTTTGTTGTGGCACCTCGGTAACGACACATTCCATGATAAGTTATATCCAACTACCCCCTCGATCTATGGAGCTGAAATAGAAGAAAATGTAGCCAGTTCGCTCAGTAAGGGGCATAGATTCCCATGAGCCCCTGCAGTCGCAGGGGCATCATGAGGATCTGTGCCACTTGTCTATGTAAATGAGTTTGGCTGAGTGACGCATTCCATTAAACGGGAAGTCAGTCTCCGGGACTGCGATCCAAGGACCATAAACCGACCATTTTCACTCGATTCCGAGAGTCATTACTCGTTGGTGCAGACTGAACGACCCATTATCTCCTCATCAAGAACAGTTTAGATTTAGAAGAGATATGGATCATCAGTATAGTGATTTTTTATATGATTTTTTAAGGGTTGGGGGCCGGTGAGGGGGGGGGGGTGTAGAAAGGGAAATTGTGTTTCTGCAGCGGAAGGAGAGGGGGGAAAAAAATCCACTACCTGGTGCGCAAAGGCCATCGGGCCGACGTCGGCCATATGACCTTTTGCGCATTGGGTAGATAGTTTGGAATAAAGGATAGACGACAGATACTTTGAGTATGAGATTATGCGGCGTTACAAACTGAGCCTCCGACCCCTCCCCCCCTCCCCTCTCCCACCACCACCATCCCTACTACCACCATCACCGCAGTTTGCATGACCACTTGAGAACGTGAGAATGCATTTTTGCAGAAGTGGTCGATCGACTCCCTCCTCCATTTCAGGCTGCAGCGGCTCGTGAGGATCTATTCCTGCACAGATAGTTGGCCTTCGATGCAATACGCTTCTCCTGTAAATTGTCTGCCACTCTAACAGAAGTTCAGCAGCCTCTTGGATTGTTCAAGGGAATTGTTCAGACAAATACTCGGCCTATTTCGATTCCATCTGCAAGAGGCACAGATTCTCACGAGCACCTTGCAGCCGCAGGGGTTCATGAGAATCTGCGCCTATGCCTCGCAGCGATCAGAATCATTTATATCCTTACGAAGACGGTGCCATTGTGGTTAAAGTCTACGGCTCTGCGGGAACTATTGAATTGTCAGCGGGGACTAGTGCCAAAGATGCTGAAATATACATAGATTTACATGAGGCCCAGCAGCCGCAGGGGCTTATGAAAATCTATGCCTGTTGCATGGCCTACTGATGATCTATGCCACTCGCTTGCAGAACACAGAACCCTTGAAATACACCCTCAGTGTCATTGCGGCTGAAGTCTGCGACTGCAGAGAAACTATTGCTGGGGATTGTCTCTGGGATATGTATTATTCAATTACTTTTATGGCGGTAGATACGAAGCATTCTCTTGGGAGCGCGTACATGTCGGATGTATAAGTTGTAATCGTGTATATGGTTATTGTAGTGTGATGGCTGGCAATCGAACAGAAAGCCAGACTCTTCTTTAATTGCTCAGGGGGGGAATGTTTCTGGCATATGTTTCACGTTATACGGATTTTTTTTTTAGGGTGTTCCATGTCTTTTGTTAAAATGCATTATGTAACTGTGCGTGTATGTAAGTTATGGTAGTTTTGTAAATCAGTTATCTAACGCCAAATGTCTCTGGAGTTTAATTCGGGTTGGATGTGTGTGTCCGTGTGTGTGTGTGTGTGTGTGTGTGTGTGTGTGTGTGTGTGTGTGTGTGTGTGTGTGTGTGTGTGTGTGTGTGTGTGTGTGTCTCTCTCTCTCTCTCTCTCTCTCTCTCTCTCTCTCTCTCTCTCTCTCTCTCTCTCTCTTCTCTCTCTCTCTCTCTCTCTCTCTCTCTCCGTGTGTGTGTGTGGGTGTGGGTGGGGGGTGAGGGGGTGGGGGGGGGGGGGGTGGTGATGATGTACTGAAGCGATCTTTTTTTTTTATGGCGTTACAATAATCCGTTGTGGACGGCATGTCAGAAGAGTAAGGTTTCGTTTGCAACGAACGACGCCTAACAACGAACGACGCCTAACAACGAACGAGAGCAAAATCGCGGCGGATAACCAGCTTGTTACACAAGCTTAAACAACACTCCAAACATCTCCAAGAGGCATAGATCCTCATGAGCCCGGAGGGCTCATGAGGATCCATGCCTCTTGGAGATGTTTGGAGTGTTATGTCTGCTGAGTGTTGTGTTGTGTCTGTCTGTTGTTGCGAGTCGTTCCTTGCAGACGATACCTTACTAATACGATAAAACAGTCGGGTACTTAAGTTAGATTTATTGTCATGCACGAAGTTCGACACCACGACATTACTTCTGGACTTTGGATGCCATTAGTCTGATCATCTTTGACATTCACGAGCCTCGCACTGAGAGCAAAGTTAACAGCAAAATTATAGCGTTTCTGGGTGTATTGCTCCGGGCGACAATGGCTGTTTTATGGGTTTGATAAGTGATTTTTATTTCTCAGTTTTCCATCTCGGCGGCCTGCTGCGGGCGGAAACTCTGACTGCAGTTACCACCTCTATAGGCTCTCTTTGCCACCCGGCCGCCCAGCGCTAGGTGCCGCTGCCAGTGATCACGAACTGCGCGTCTGAGATGACTTCGCACTGACCGACATTCACGCGAAGAACACAGATGTAAATGCGGCCACAAAAAATAGGCATGATGAACATAGGATTTACAAGAGACACAAACCCTCATGAGCCCACGCGACTGTGTGGGCTCATGAGGGTTTATGTCTCGCCTTGCCCCGGCAGTTTAAGGGGTTAACTGTGACAACTGGGATAGCTGAAGGGTTTTGTCTGACGCTCTTGAGACCTGGCGGTGCACTGCTCCTGAGCTGTCACAGTTGATTGATCTCTTTAAGTATGTGCTTTTAAGTCTGAGAACTAGGCTGCGTTGCAATGATGACTGAGAGAGCGCAATTCCTGCGAAAGCCACTATGCAAGGGGCTCCGATACAGCTGAGCACCATGCTCAGTGACTTGTGCAGGATTTTAGCTCTGTAGGAGGTTTCTCTCGATAAAAAAAAACAACAACCTCAACAACAACAAAAAACAGATGGGATTGCCAGCCCGAAGTTGTTCCCGTTCTGAAACTAATCCTTATTTTCCATCTCGCTCCACCCTAACCCCTGATTCACACACACACTGGCACACATATATACTGAGACGGATACGGTGCTTTGCGCCAGTGGTACATTCTGTGGGCCGGTGTGCTACAGCCACCTAAACGATGGTCTTTAATGACAGATGATGATATCTCATACAGGTGGTCGCCCAAGACAGGTACATGGAATCTCCCGTAAATGTTGTTTTTTTTTTAAATTTATATAAAGCCATATGAATCCTTGCAAATCATTCAACGTCGTTGGTTGAATGTCGGTCATTGTCTTCAAGTTGTTCTATGGCCGATCAACTCGCAGTTGACCTGCAAGTGTCAGAGTTATCGAGGGAATAAAAGAGTATCGTGTCTTTCTTTCAGTTGAATTCTCTTATCGGCGATGCTCACATGCTCACACTGCACCCTTTGTGCGCTATCATTTCAATTAAACGGAGATCTTCTGCTCGGGTGCATTCGGCTGACAGACCCTGTTTTACTGGGACTTTCTGTTTGTAAACATCTTTTTTTTTTACTTCATCATAATAACTGATGTGTGTAGCTGATAAAGACCGCTAGACAGCAGGAGCCCTGAACACCCTCATCAAGAAAACAAACACGTTCAGGCAGGAAAAGATATCCAGATCACACTCTCAGCGTAAGTAGTCCGCGGTTTTTGGTCACAGGAACAGAGCATGTATTATCCCATTACATCCCGAGGCTTATTTCATAAAATTTGCTTAACTCTTTCAGTGGATCGACCATGATGATTCAAGGGCAGTGCCATATTAGCTTGGCGTCAAGCTAATCTGGCACTACCCTTGAATTATCATGGTCGACCCATCTCCTGCTGTAGTGCGTCAGGGCTGAATGGGTTAATATCCGGAAGGCTACATTACAGAGTAGGCAATAGATCAACCGTTTTAGTTCAAGGGTGGTCCCAGAATAGCTTGGCGCCCCAGGCGCCAAGCTATTCTGGTACCACCCTTGAACTATCGTAGTCAAATTTATTTCAAGCAATGGGAGTATCAGGCTGAAAAAGATTATTACAACTTCTTTTGCGCTCGGTACAAGAGTATACCCCTTTGGCTGTCTGCAGCGGTTTTTATCGAAGTAATTCCTGCAGGAATCACTTCGACAAAAACCACTACCGACAGCCAAAGGGTTCGTGTAAGCATGGAGCATGTACGGGGCGCGCGTGGGTTCACTCAGTCGAAAAAAATCGTAATACAATAGAACCAGTTTCAAGCAATCCCCCCCCCCCCCCCCCTCTTTTTTTTTTTCTTTTTTTTTTCTTTCTTTTTTTGCGAGAAAAATGTGTCGTGCTGTTTTGCAGCGTTGTTGTTGTTTTGTTGCTGTTGTTGTTTTATTGTGTTGATGTTTTGTTTAGTTGTTGTTTTTGTTTTTATTGTCGTTCGCAGGATTGCCTGGATAAAAAGGTCGCCCTTACCATACCCGCTGAAGGAAAGTGGTCTTAAAAAAAACCCAGTGCTCTCTCAAGAGAAGTCTTGAATGGCCCCCCCAAAAGTAATTAAAGACCACTACAGACCACTTGAATGAAGGTCTTTAACCCATTTAATCCCATGGTCGCATTTCCCCATTTTGGAGACGTCACCTAACGACCATGTACCAGTTGCAGGAGAGGGATCGACCATGATAATTCAAAGGTAGTGCAGATTATCTTGGTGCTTAAATGCCCCAAGCTAATCTGCACTACCCTTGAATTATTATGGTCGATCCCTCTCCTGCTCTTGGGTGTCGGGGTAATAGGTTAATGCCAGGTGATCTCTCATTGGTGTGGTCGCCCAAACAGGTTTTGCTGTACAGTTGTACAGTTGCGAGAACCTTCGGTTGTTTTTTTTTTTTTGCACTAGTATTAATCAAACGTCCCGAAAACACGCCACGGTCTTTGCGGGCATATCCTGGCTATGGTGAAAGAGTTCCAGCGAGCAAAACTCCATTAACGCCGGCGTCGGCCCCGTTACTTTTTGCTTACTGCGTCTGTGGTTAAAAAGAGTAATTATCTAATGGATCCGCTGGCTTGGTTTATGGCGATCTGACAGGTGTAATACATCCGGGTGACTCAGAGAATCACGTAAGGACTCCGATCCTCTCCTACGTTTGAGTATGTAAGCGAGGTCTGCAATACTGCTAGCAAGTCGGATAATGTAGATTCACTGATAGACTGCCGATCTATGATAGCTCGAAGCAGAGCTACCCACGGTTCCTTGCAGGTTTCCCGGTATGTGCCAGCGAGTGTCATACATTATGACGAGCAAAAGAAATGCGACATTTTGGAGTCATCGGAAACACGTAAGTGTTTCCGATGACTCCAAAATGTCGCATTTCTTTTGCTCGTCAGTAGGCTATAGATTTTCGTGCAGATTCGGTGATGCTTTGTCCCGACAAGAGGCATCGATTCTCATGAGCTACGAAAGGTCTGTCGATCCGAGGCGTAGATTTTTGTTAGCTTGTGCAGGCTGCAAGGGCTCATGAGAATCTATGCCTCTCACAAATAGAGCGGCCTCAGTGTGGACTGCGCCTTCCGATTGCGTCGGCAGTTAGTCATTCGTAGACTGGAGCCGTGGTCGCTTCTGCCGCCTGACAGTTTGATCACAGATGGAACTTGACAAAAAACTAAATGGACAGTGGTTCATGAACATCTATGCCTCTTTAGGATGGAAGAGGTTTCACTAGGAGGGCTCAGTTGCGTGGATGACGGTGGCATCACAGCTGCAGTCGCAGGAAGCAAGATGACCGTGACCGTTTGAAGAACATCCAAAGACGCAAATGATTCGCACGTGATCTAGCAAGAGGCGTAAAGATCCTCATGAGCCCCTGCAAATTGTAGGGGCGCATGAGGATCTATGCCTCTTGCGTCTGAGCTGGTTCAAGTTGCCACTCGCAGCTGAGTTGTTTTCTCTGAGGAAAGTTTGCGTTGTTGAAAGTGACAGCTTGATTGATGGCTTATTCTTTGGGTCTGACGGGGCTGAATTAAGGAATTGGTGGTCTAGACTGAATGGCTACTCATGTTCCCATTGATTTGTCGAGTAGCAGGGGATAATACGGCGCTTTTTGTCTTTCTTGCAGTGCGTTGTTAGAAACCAGAACATGTTGCTTACACCGTGTTGCTATTGATTATCTGAATCATAGCTGATAATAGGCAAACAGTTTTGTATCGTTCATGATTAATTAGTAACAGGTATTTGTTGCTTAATCCTTATCATTCGGAATACACAAGTGTGTGAAATAAGTTTGACAAAAATAGTTCAAGGGTAGTGCCAGAATAGCTTGGCGCCTCTAGGCGCCAAGCTATTCTGGCACCACCCTTGAACTAAAGCCATTGGTCTATATCTTTATCTGTAACTACTATAATGTAACTGTTATGGCAGTGTACAAATTTGCCGCTTTTAGCCTCAGTATGATATGGGTTAATCCGAAAGGCTACTCTCGTTTCGATCGATTTATGGAACAGGAATTATTCTTTTATCTTAATCGAGTCAAAGACAGCAGATTGAGCCCCTTTATAGTAAGATAAGACAGGTAGCGGCCCCTTTATAATAATAAATAAAGAGACCGTTTTGCTGGATTGCAATAAATTGTTCAGGGACATTGGTATGGTAGGTGTCTGAGCTGGGACATTGAAGCGGTAAATCCTTTTTAGTTTGGACGATGTGTGGCCATGCAGACACGTTACAATAAAGATCTATTTAACCATTTGGCTGTCGGTAGCGCCTTTTGTCGCGATGATTCCAACAGGAGTTATCGCGACAAAAGGCGCGTCCGGCAGCCAAGGAGTTAACAGTCCTATTTCAAAAGTGAAGCCAGACTAGTTTGGCGTTTAAGGGCGCCAAGCTATTCTGGCACCTCCTTTAAACTTACATGGCCAGTTTGTCTCCTGAGCAGCCTAGCGAAACTCAACTCCAATTCGGAAATTTCGCCCGTGCGGCTCAGTGTCCTGACATATTTCATATCAACGGCCTAGTTTTTTTTAATATTTCCGAAGAACACATTGCGCAAGTGCGGTCCGTTGACGCAATGAACAAACACTTGTCATGCTCCAGCGTTTGTTTGAAAACAAGGGCGTCCCAAGTGCGTTTTATCTTACCGTCCCTTGCGTGTTTAGAAACGGGTTTAGCCACATTCGTGTGCCTTTGGGTGTCTGTTTCAGGTCAGGGATTATTTCAAAAAGCCCCATCGCTAGCTCAAGCATCTCGTTTGACTGTGCGCTTGGAAAACGCGTTAACCCATTTAGCCCCGACGGCCTGTACGACAGGAGATGGACTGACCATGATAATTCAAGGGTAGTGCCAGATTAGCTTGGCGCCTGAAGGCGCCAAGCTAATCTGGCACTGCCTTTAAATTATCATGGTCGATTCCTCCCCTGCAACTGGTACCTAGTCGTCGGACAACACCTCCATAATTTGGGAAATGCGGTTGGTTGGTTGTACATTGCTTAACGTCCCTACAGCAACAAGACTTTCTCAGGACGTGACTGCGCTGCTTGTGACAAAAAAGAAGAACTAAACAGAATATTGAATGTATGTCGCCAGCCGGTCTAATACGCTAAATAAACCAAAACCATTTAGCAACACACATCCAATATCAAGAGCTACAGGCAGCGCAGACAGTAGGGAGCGTTTAAAAAAAAGGAAAATACAGGTGAATGGACCAAGGGTAGACAGAAACACATGCAACCTGTGGGCCCGGCTGACCAAATGCGCCAGTGGGGTTAAGTGGGTTAAGTTTTGTTATGTTTAAATTAAATGATGATACTACAAGCGTCTACGTTTTATAACTAGGCTGGATTTAAATGTTTTCAGATGTGCCGACCACACCTTTCCGCACAGCTTATATAACAACAAAAAACTTCCGATGTCAAACACAAACATTTGGGTCCCCTGACATTTTGCGACTGAAGTTCATTGCGTATTATCACTTAAAGTTGTTTGTTTCGTCCTGTTTTGCTTTATTTTGTGTGTGTGTGTGTGTGTGTGTGTGTGTGTGTGTGTGTGTGTGTGTGTGTGTGTGTGTGTGTGTGTGTGTGTGTGTGTGTGTTCAGAGATTGCCTTCTTCGGCGAAAGCCGCTGAACGAAGCTGTGTGTTTTTGCCGTATTGATTTCGTCATGTATCAGTATTGTTTTTTGTCGAAAGTGACAGGCACGCGGGGCCGCTCGTTTTCTTTTATCTTAACCCGTACAGTGCTGAGAAAATGACATTGTGAACACCACCCAACTGCAAGAGCTGTAGATCCTCATGAGCCCCCACAGTAGCGGGGACTCATGAGGATCTGTACCTCTTACTGACGCCACTTTGAATCCGTGTTCCAGAGACATCTAGGGTGTCTTAACCCATTCAGCCCGGCGCACGTATTTCCCCAATTTTGGAGGCGTCATATAACAACTATGGAAATGGGTCGCCCATGATAATTCAAGTGTCGGCGCCAAGTTAATCTGGCACTACCCTTGAATTATCATGGTCGATCCATCTCCTGCAGTGCGTCAGGGCTGGGTTAATCTGGAATTAACGAAGATTGCAGAAACACAGCATGCGTCAGCTGATACTGAACGGGTTCATCATGAAATAGGAAATTTAGCGTTTAGCAAAGCAGGAAGATATGTTTCATTGGAGGTGAAGGGGAGAGGGTGGGCTGGGGGTGGCTGCGGGGTGGGGGTGGGGGCGGGGGGGGGGCGGGCGGAGGGGGGGGGGCGGCGAGGGGTGTTGGGAGACCAGCGTGCCTTGATAGCCGTCCAGTCTAAAAAAAAAAAAAAAAAAAACCTCAATAGTTATAACAATCTGCATCATTTGTTTCTCCAAGAATATTGGCGTGGGGGAGAAATTTGCTGGGCTGTCTTTCCCCGAGAAAGACGCTTTGCAGCATTGCAGTGGCAATCTTACTTTTGGTTATACTTCGACAATGAAAGTTCAAGGTTAGTGCCTGATTCGCATGGCGCCTTCACAGGCGCCAAGCGAATCTGGCACTACCCTTGAACCATCATTTGAACGATCCATCTATCACTGTTGTGTTCTCAGTGTGGATGTGTTAAGACACGACTGAGGAGATTTTGACTTCTCAGCTTATTTATGACTTTTTTTTTTTTCCAATTTTGATATAACCGAGAGATGTGGTTATGAGACTCAAAGTAAATCGGGTCCGCTGTACACTTAACCCGTTCACTGCAGAGAAAAACTGAACACCACCCAGCTGCAAGTGGCATAGATCCTCATGAGCCCCCGCAGTTGCGGGGGCTCATGAGGATCTATGCCTCTTGCTGATATCACTTTGGATGCATGCTCCTTTGACAGCCGGGAATCTTTGACGTTGAATTAACAAAGATGTTTAACTCTTTCGAGGCATGCCGCATCTGGATTCGCGGCGTAAAGCCGCGAATCCGGATTCGGCACGTCTCGAAAGAGTTAAAACACGAATCTACGTCCACTGGCAGTGAGGGGGTTAATTTTTGTCGCGTAACCAAATCGCTCAGTTAAATACAGCCCTGTCTGCACCAGGATGCTCATAATAATAGAATGGTTTCATTATCTGTTGCAGTGACGACAGCCGATGAAAAGATGGCGCGTACATCACTACCACCACTCTTTCAACCCTCACCCCCTCTGTTTCTCCTCCTATTATGGGCTTTTCTAACGACCACCACCTCAGCCGCCACCACTACCACTGCTCCACCACTATTAGGACCTTTCCCAACGACCCACACCGCCACCTTGATCCGCGAACCCAACTCGCTCATGATCCCAGAGAATTCAGAAACGACTTTACGGACCACGCCTATGTCTGAGAGAAGCAACGGTAGGGACTTTGACTGCCCGTCCAAGTTTTGCGATTGCTACGTGTACCAGGGGCGGATCTGGTTGAACTGTACCTTGGATCACTTGGAGAAGACGGACGAAATTCAGAACTTCTTCCGCAGCATCCCTGTGGCGCGCTCGGCGTACCTGACAATCACGTGAGTACACTGGTCACGGTATACATTCAGGCCAGGCAGTAATAGCACCGGTGTTTTTCTTTTTTAATCTTCTGCCTTCTCTCGAAATTTTGAGCATGGGCAGTATGTTGGAATTTTGCTTAAAATTTCTTGATAGATGAGAAGATACATGTTTTTGGTGTTTGATTCATACCTTGGCTTAACTCATTCGAGACGTGCCGCCTCCGGATACGCGGCATAATCCGCGTATCCGGAGGCGGCACGTCTCGAATGAGTTAACCAGCGGGCTCTTCTTCTTGTCGTTCGCAGTGGGCTATACGGTCAATCCAGCACCGGCGATGAATGACGTCGTTAGTGGGCAAGCGCGGCCATTATCATCAATGCTAGTTGGCCGTATAGTCATGATTGCGGGTTTGCGTGGATCGGTGGTTTATCAGAATGCGCCGTGCGGCCCAGGTCCTCCGTCTTCAGCATTCGAGGTTTATGTCGGGGGTAGCTCATCCTTAGCTCCTGGTATGCGACCTTCACTGGGAATACAGGGTGGCTAGAGCTTTATGCGGTTCTTGATCGCATGATAAACCCGTCATTGGACACATGGGGAATTTCAGTGGAGGTAGCAGTGCCAACTGCTACCCCGCCCCGTCCTGGTAAGCTCATCGCCATTTGGTCCGCGACTGCTTGCGCAGCTAACCTCCATATCTGAAGGCCGTTCCCCTATCCGCCACCCGGGGACGCGCTATTTTGGGGATGGTCGCCCCACTGAAAATCCCACACTGGGTTAAGGAAGTTCATCATGTCCTAGACCAGCGGACTCTTTTTTTGGCATAGTTACTGATACCGTGTGGATGGTGATTTTAAGTGCGTACCAGTTTTGGCTGCGCGTGGGTGTGGCAGACATTTTTAGTAGTGGTCATTCATTCATTCATTCATTCATTCATTCATTCATTCATTCATTCATTCATTCATTCATTCATTCATTCATTCATTCTTCTGTGTATTGATTTTACCAGATGCACATCGCCAGCAAGAAGTTACCTCTTTGACGGCATGATATCTCACCTGTCAGGCTTGGCCCAGTTGGACTTCACGAACTGTCACTTCCACGACATCCCCAAAGATGCCTTCCAAGGTCTAGACCGCCTGGATGCTCTTATAATCAAGGTAAAAGACTCCCCAACTTATTTCCCCCAACACTAAGTTTGTGGAGTGTACGAGGGCTGTGCCCTGAGAAGGATAAAGGCAACAAGACAATGTTGGTGAAAAGCCAGATTTTCATCATAATATGATGAAAATCTCGATTTTCACATACATGGACTTGCTGTCATTTGCTGTGACAGGACGGGCTGCAGTTGGCTCATGATCTATTCCTATTGCTGTTCATCTAACTATAATATCCGAGTTGCGTCTTGCAAAAATATAGGGTGACTTGTCCCATAATAGACGATTACCGGAAATCAGAAGTAGGTCAAAATTGCACGTGTTTCGGCTAAAACAGCAGATTTGAAGCACGGACAAACAAGCGATATCGCATGTTTGTCCGGGTTTTTAATCCACTGTTTTCATCGAAACACGTGCAATTTTGACCTACTTCTGATTTTGAACATCGTCTATTGTGAATAATAACTGTGATTGTTTATGCGCGTACTTGCCTGACTTCCAGTCTCGTAACTCATTCGGCCGTGAAACGCTACAAGACCTGGATGGACCGTGATAGTTTAAATATATTGCCAGAACAACTGGGTGCTTAGTGACACCAAGGTGTATATTTGGTACAACCCTTGAAACTATCGTACTCGTTCTGTCTTCTAAACTGCTAAGCACTCTTTAGACAGCATATTAAATAGTTTCAATTTTCGCTTCCTTTCTTTCGTCTCTAGGGCGCCACCCTGCTCGGTTACATCCACCCGGAATTCACCCAACCCATCCCAAAGGTCACCCTTCTGGACATCACGGATTCTCACCTGGACTCCCTCCCGCCTCTGTGTAACCTCAGGACCCTCCGAACCCTCAACGTGTCCTACAACCAACTGCAGAAGATTGAACACACGGGCATCCAATGCCTGGAGAGGCCCTTGACCAGCGTGGAGATCCTGGACGTCAATTACAACAGTGTGTCCAGGTTCCCAGACTGGCTCGGTGAGAGCGTTCCCAACCTCCTGAGGATTTCCTGCGGAGACAACGTGGTGGAGGAGGTCTCAATTCTGCTGTGTGAGAGGCTTCCGAAGCTGATGTTCCTAGATTTGTCGGCCAACAGACTGGGAAACCCTGCCAAGCTCAATATCCATAATTGTTCTAGGTTGGTTCTGTAAGCTCTGTGAATGTGGGAGGAACTGTGTGGCTCGGTGGTAGAGCGTTCAACTCTTGTCCGAAAGGTCGCGGGTTCGAATCCAGCTGGGGTCAAAATTTGTTGAGACTCGGAGACTCTGCCAGGCTCAATATCCAGCAATGTTTTAAATTGGTTTTGTAAGCTCTGTGAATGGGGGGAGGGGGGAGCTGGGTGGCTCGGTGGTAGAGCGTTCGACTCTTGTCCGAAAGGTCGCGGGTTCGAATCCAGCTGGGGTGTAAATTTGTTGAGACTTGGAGACTCTGCCAGGTTCAATATCCAGCAATGTTTTAAGTTGGTTTTGTAAGCTCTGTGAATGGGGGGGGGGGGGAGGAGGGGGAAGGGGGGAGCTGGGTGGCTCGGTCGTAGAGCGTTCGACTCTCGTCCAAAAGGTCGCGAGCTCCAATCCAGTCGGGATCAAAACTTGCTCAGACCCTATTCAGTGCCCCATCTTTGAAATCACCTTCGTGGACAATAGCAGTTAACGTTTAACGTTTCTGTGAATGTGCAGCAGTCACGTGCACTGAAAAAAAAAAGCAATGCACGAGGTTGGTTTTCCAGTTGAACTGACTTGTATTGAAGTAAAGAACTGTTGCAAGAAATAGTCTGAGGCTGAACTCACATGGCCAATAATCATATGATGCTGTAGTAGTAAAAAGAAAAACGTATACCGAACATCAGCAGTGAGATAAATTGGTCTCAACAAGAGGCATAAATCCCCATGAGCCTCGGCTGTCGCAGGGGCTCATGCGGATCTATGTCTCTTGCAATTGGATCGCGTTCAGCTTTTCTCGGCAGTGAAGGGGTTAAATACTTCGACTTGTGTTGCAGGCTGAGGATCCTGGCCCTTGGCTCCAACCCCATGCCTTCCCTTTCTCCTGGCATCTTCCACCAGATGGTGTCCCTGCAGCACCTGTACCTCTTCTCAATGGGGCTCAACGACAACGTGTGGGACATGTTGTCTCATCTCACCTACTTGGACGTGCTGCAGCTTCAGAACAACTCTCTCGTCACGGTGTCACCCGTCGTCATGAAGGACCTCTCCAACCTCTCTATTCTCGACCTGTCGAAAAATTTTATCAGAGATTTGCCCAAGAAGGCGTTGGTGTCTCAGTTCAAGCTGAAATCTCTGGACCTGTCTTCAAACGGGATGATACACCTTCCTTTTAAGGCTTTTAGCAGTTTGATCAACCTTGAGGTCCTGGATCTCTCCAACAACAGTATTTCAGATTTAGATCAGTCGACGTTCTCTGGACTTCGGTCCTTGAAGAAGCTGAACTTCAGCGGGAATTATCTGAGGTCTATCCCCTCGCAGACGTTTGACCCTTTATCCAGCATTGTGTCTTTGGATTTCAGCAGGAACCAGCTCACTAATATCAGCGGTGACGCCTTCCTTCACATGACCGCTCTGGTCAGCGTGGACTTGTCCCACAACCGCATCCTCACGGTTCCTTCCATGTCTGCATGCTCCAATCTCTTCTACGTTGATCTGAGTTACAACAACATCACTACTCTTGCTTCCTCAATGTTCACCGGTCTGAAGAAACTCGCGTGGGTGAACCTCAGTCGCAATAGACTGACCTCTCTCTCCACCAAGACTTTTCACGACTGCGGGTTTCTGCAGTATTTGGACCTATCTCACAACAGCATTCCCGCCCTGACGTCCATCCATTTCTTTAACGTGGTGTGGCTGGACTACCTTGATCTGAGTTTCAACATCTTTTCCAACATCGGCGCCATGTTCAAGACGGTGAAGCTGAAGACACTCAACATGCGAGGCAACAACCTGCAGAGGATCTACAGAGGAGAGGTGAGGATGTTTACCAGTGTTATCAATGTGTGCCGGTCTGTGCTTTACAGTCAAGAGATTCAAAAGCACAAACCAGCACACGATCTCTTGGGTGCAAGTTTAAAAAATTATGCCTCGTTTACTCTCAGTGACAAAGAGTCGAAGGTACAGTTTTTCAATATTATACTGACGAACAAAAGAAATGCGACATTTTGGCCAAAAATGTCGCATTTCTTTTGCTCGTCAGTATGTTAAGATTTTTTTCGCTTCCTTGAGGAGGTGTTTTGAATATCCGAGTCCAGCCACAGGCTCTTCTGCGAGAGGCATAGATCCTTATGGGTCCCTGTAGGGTGCAGGGGCCGCTCTTGAGGATGTATGCCTCTTGCTGGCAAGTGTGAAACTAATAGATTTTACGGTCAAAACTATCTGTAACAGCCACCGAAGGTACTGGTCCTTAAACACAGTGGCCGCTACATGAAGAATCAGGGGAACATACTGCGAGCCGGTGACCGTCATATAAAGGTGGCCGCTATAGTAGGTTTGACTGGGTGTGTGATTGCTTACGCACATCGATGGTTTTATCATAGACATATTTCTACATTGACATCATTTTCTACAATGCTGTTGTCAACGTCAGTATTCAATTTCGTCTCGCAGATACCAGCCACTGTGGAGAACCTTGACCTGTCCTGTAACCAGATCTCACACATCTCGCCCTTCACCTTCACCGTACTTCTCGCCCTCAGAAATGTCAACTTAACCTTCAACGAGCTGACGGCACTGGCCGCCAACGAAATGGAAATTTCCTTCACACAGGTATGTATTTCACGGCTTCTTTCTCACCTCGCAGTTAACCCTCTTAACCCCACGGCCGCATTTCCAACTTTTGGGAGGCGTTGTCTAACGACTATGTACCAGTTGTAGGAGATGGGTAATTGGGTTGATCATGATAATTCAAGGGTAGTGCCAGATGAGCTTGGCGCCTTCAGGCGCCAAGCTCATCTGGCACTGCCCTTGAATTATCATGATCAATCCATCTCCTGCTGCAGGGTTCCAGGGCTAAATGGGTTAAGGTCCTCTGGTGGACGTCGGTCTCATTGGCCCCCCGCTCACAGCCTTTGCACGCAGGTCAACGATAGTTGTCCTGTGGGTATATAGCTCGCAGGGCAATGAAATGAATTTTTGAGCCGTCCGAAACAAAAGCCGAGTTTTAGCACATTAGAGACGTGCTACATTCGAATACGCGGCTTTATCTTAGTAAACAAGGATCGCTTGCTGGGACGCGGCTTTATCTTAGTAAACAAGGATCGCTTGCTGGGACGCGGCTTTATCTTAGTAAACAAGGATCGCTTGCTGGGACGCGGCTTTATCTTAGTAAACAAGGATCGCTTGCTGGGACGCGGCTTTATCTTAGTAAACAAGGATCGCTTGCTGGGACGCGGCTTTATCTTAGTGAACAAGGATCGCTTGCTGGGACGCGGCTTTATCTTAGTGAACAATGATCCTCGGGCCGACGTAGGCTTCGGGTGATGCAAAATGTAGACCGCAGACGAAATCTAACCTCAGTTTTTAAATCAGAGTCTCATCAGTGCCGAGCCGAGAAAATGTGAGCACCACCCAACTGCAAGAGGTATAGATCCTCATGAGCCCCCGCAGTCGCGGGGGCTCATGAGGATCTATGCCTCTTGCTGACACCACTTTGAATCCATGTTCCTGAGGCGCCCAGGTTGCTTCTTTGTGGTATTGAATTACCGAAGACTGCATAAACAAAGTCTGCGTCAGCTGGCACTGAACGGGTTAAATCACTGATGGCATCCCCTGTGAGTGTTTAACTCTCTTGCGCATGCAGCCACCGGTACTGTGAACAGTACTGGTGGCTGTTTGCACAAGGGGGTTAATACAGTGCAGATGTTTCGATGACGTATGTCCTGTATGCTGTTCTGTGTTTTGTGCAGGTGGTGTACTCACAGCCTCTGTTCTTCCTGAGGGGCAACCCTCTCACCTGTGACTGTCACCTGGGCTGGCTGAAGGACTGGAGCCTGGGGGAACTGTCCAACTCTGTGAACCCATTGCCTAACTTTGGCGACCTTGACCAGCTGAGCTGCCGCTCGGGGCTTGTCAATATGAACAACACGCAGGTGAAGACGTTGATCCAGCGGGAGAGGAGCGAGTTTCTGTGCTCGTACAGCAAGAAGTGTGGACAGGGCTGCGTGTGTTGCGGGTTCGAGACCTGTTTCTGTAACAGCGTGTGCCCGCGGGAGTGCAGATGTTACATGGGGGATGATAAGTTTGTGCTCAACAGAGTGGATTGCTCCAGCGCGGACTTGTCCCTTTTGCCTGCTCTGATTCCTGATGTAGCCACCGAGATTTTTCTAGACGGGAATAATCTGGGGACACTCCAGGCAATGTCTTTCCTGGCTCACGGCTACACGCGGATACTGAGGCTGAACGACAGTGACATTCACTTCATCGAGAACAACACTTTCAGAGGGTTGCAGAGGCTGGAGATTTTGTACCTGCAAAACAACTTCCTAAGTGTTGTGTACAATCAGACCTTCAAGGACCTGGAGAAGCTGGAGTACCTCTACCTGCAGGACAATGAAATCAGCTTCATAGAGGAGGGATCCTTCACGCACATGAAAAATCTGAAAGTTCTGAATCTTGAGAGAAATTCTCTGGTCACTCTCCCGTTTAGTGACTTTATGGGAGTGTCAAGTTTGGTAGCCCTACAGCTGAAGGATAATTTGTGGACATGCGGGACGAACTTCACGTGCCCGTTCTTTCAGTTCCTCGCCAACAGTTCGGCAGTCAAGGATGTGAAGAAACTACTGTGCTACGACTTTGAGGATAAAATCATAATGGACGCTCATCGCATGAACAGGACGCCAGTTCTCTCTGTGCCTTTGGGCGAGTGCGGTGTAAACCTGACAGACTTTTTCAACATCACGAGAGAGATTTCTCAAAGCCTACACGCCGGGGAGCGTCTCTCAGCACTCATCATCGTGTCTGTGGCATGCGTGCTGACTATCGGCTTGCTGGTCGTGGTGTACCTCAACAGACACCTCCTCCAGGTGTGGTGCTTCACGAAATTCGGCTGGAGGGTTTTCAAGATGGCGCCGGGAGGGGAAGACAAAGACAGGCCGTACGACGCGTTCGTGTCCTACAGTAATCTGGACGAGGAGTTCGTGGTTCAGGAACTGGCGCCGAGACTGGAGAACGGCTACAAACATTTCAAGCTCTGTCTCCATTACAGAGATTTCCCTGTGGGCGCCTCCATCGCCGAGACGATCGTGAAGAGTGTGGAGGCCAGCAAGAGAACCATCATCCTGGTCTCCAGCAATTTCATAGAGAGCGAGTGGTGCAAGTTTGAGTTCCAGACAGCCCACCAGCAAGTTTTGACTGAGCGCAAGAACCGCGTGATCATGATCCTTCTCCACGACATCGACGAGTCAAAGCTGGACCAGACCCTCAAGCTGTACATGCGGACACGGACGTACCTGAAGTACGACGATCCGTGGTTCTGGGAGAAGCTCATGTTCGCCATGCCGGACAAAAAGACGGAGAAGTTCGAGCGTCTGCCCAGCACTCGCGATCTTGAATACATGGCTAGGGCCGGGCGCACACCCACGAAGTCTGTCTCTCCTGACCGACCGAGCGTTGTTGCCAGGCAGTCTCCCACACAGACAGACTCCAAGTGCGGTTCGCATGTCGAGACTGTCTTTGTTGGAGATAGCCTTCCAGCAACAGTAGGTCAGTCGCCTGCCATCACCTACCGGACGCTTAGTAACTACCGGTACCAGAGCAACGGTCACGTGGGAGGGGATATGATCCGTAACGACATGTACGAGATTCCTGTGTCGAGCCACACCAGTTACGAGCGCATGAACGAAAGCTTGTCAATGTCAAGCTCCCTATACAATGGATCCTTCAGCGCGGGGTCAGGACATTACGAAGAGGTGACGCCAAGGGCCATAACCCTGCACCCCTTGAACAGTAACTGTTTCTCTGTCAACAACATTCCGCCGCCTCTGCCACCCTTGCCGAAAACAGGACTGCTGCCTCACGAGGCCTTGAAAAACTCGCCCAAAGAAATGTTTACTCGGGACGAAAATTGGGTTTGAACACGTGTTTCAATTTCACTCCAATAAGAAAAGTAATTAGCAAGTGAATCACACAGAGACTAACAGACCATGCATACTTTGTAATGGTTCGAAAAAAATCGAGAGAGAAAAGTGGCACTGTAAAAACGCATAAAAAGGAATACTGTGGACATAAACATTAGTCTAGAAAATGAGAAATTGCTACAAAGCCTGTAATATCAAACGTTTGCTGTAAGAAAACCATCGCCCCCCCCCCCCCCCCCCCGCCCCCGCTGGCGATTGAAGAATAAAAACATGTGTTTGGGCATGACCACTTGAACAACTTAATGGCAGTTATGCAGGTGCTTTTGCATAAGTTATGCATAAGGAGTTATGCTTCCGCAACGTGTCACGCTTCCATAAAATGTGTCATACTCATAACTGTACAATATCGCTGTCAGTCACTTGACTTTTAACATCTTTCAACTCAGTCAGCCCCACCACAAATTTTGGAGGTGTCACCTAATGACTATACACCAGTTTCAGGAGATGGATCGACCATGATAATTGAAGGGTAGTGCCAGATTAGCTTTGCGCCTAATGGCCCCAAGCTAATCAGGCACTACCCTTAAATTATCATGGTCGATTCACTTCCTGTTGTACTTCGTCGGGGTTAAACGGGTTAGCCTAAGGACGTAAGTTATGGATCCGTCCCCGTCACTGATCAAAAGGCGTGGATTCTCAAATAGCTCCAGCGACCGCAGGGGCTCACGGGCATCTATTCCGCTTGTAGATGAGAAACGTTCTGTCAGCTAACTGCCGTGAGAAACATTCTTCCAGAGAAACTGGCGGCTTACTATGGAATATGAGGTTGGTCCAAACTCGGTGTAATGCATGATTTGGTATGTGATTGTGTGATGACGATTTAGAGCCATAATTATTAATAGACTGTATTTGGATACATCTGACTATAATTAGCCAGTTTGTCCGTTTTTGTGAAAAGCGAGATTTGTAATGTATTACATTTAATAGTCTCGCTTTTACGACTGATTGTCTTTTGCCTTGAGAGGACAGAGAATTCTAATTAAGCACACTGTGTTTTCTTTCTTTTCACTGGTAAAATAGAATATTTAGAATACTTAATACTCAGTAATGGGTGCGTGACCGTGGTGTGTGTGTGTGTGTGTGTGTGTGTTTGTGTGTGTGTGTGTGTGTGTGTGTGTGTGTGTGTGTGTGTGTGTGTGTGTGTGTGTGCAGGTTTGGTGTGTGTACGTGCGTGTGTGCCTGCACATGTGCGAGTCTCGAGTGGAGGTGCGTGAGTGTGCGTGTGCGCCCGCGCACGTGAGTTTGTGTAAGAACAATGACATAATTGTATACTTATTGTTTCTATTTCAGTCAGTATGTGTCTGTGCCAAACTCATTTACATTTTTTTCAAACACGCCTCCTTTCTTACGTTCTTGTTAAAAGTGAACTATGTCACTCAATTATGCATTACTTGTACACATGTATGTTTGTTTAACCTTTAACCCTCTGGCTGTCGGAAGCGCTACCGACAGCCAAAGGGTTAATGTTACACACTCTTGAAGGTGGTTCCAGTAACCATGTTTCGTCCGTTGCCTTCTGTTACTTCGTAATAGTGTGATACTTGACCCGTAACATGTAATTTGTATGATTTGTTTGTAAACATGCGGTGTAATTTGCTTTGAGTCTAGTTTTTTGTACCACGTTAGAATGACTATATTATGACAGATGGACCCGGGTCAACTTGGCTAATGCGAAATCGACCTCGGGGTCAAGTTGGCGTAAGTGGGGCAACCAACCAAAATGCTCGCGACCCCAGGGTCACTGTAGCGCGCGTCAATGTGACTACAGGCCAAGCTGGCGACACTTACTTCAAGTGGCGTGTTATGCGGGACAGAGCTTTAGTGCAGTGACTGTAAGTGCTATAATAGGTAATGAACCTGTTTTGAGCAAGCGCCTCTTTTGAGAAAAAAAAAAACAATGTCCTAGAGGCAGGTGCTCTCTCAAGAGAAGTATTGAAGGGTAGAAAGTATCACCTGTCAATAAAGACCATTATCTGGGTGGCTACAGTCACCTAAATGATGGTCGTTAATGACACGCGATCTCTCATAAGAGTTATTGCTCAAAAACAGGTTTTTCTGCACGTCGATGTTTGTATGTGTGTGCTGGTTTGTGATTTGGGACATTTGCACTAGAGCACAGACTGCCAAGCTTCCTGTTGTGAGGTCCAAAGTGACAGACCAGCAGACGTTATGATAATTTATGTGGATGTGCCAAATGACATTAACTCTCAGGAGACGTGCCGTCTCCGAACACGCGGCAAGAAGCCGCGCATCACAATGCCAGCACGTCTCAAATGGGCCGGACTCTACATCTCCTACAAAACAACCACGTAATAGTTTAGGCGTAGCTCCTTTACTGCCTTTGAACGCAGGCTGTGTTTTTGAAATCATGGAAATTTCAACGTCAAAGATCACGTGAATGCGAAGAGGTTTCAGCAAGAGGCATAGATCCTCATGAGCCCCCGCATATGCGGGGGCTCATGAGGATCTATGCCTCTTGCAGAGGGCTGGTGTTCGTTGTTCCTCAGCAGTGAAGGGGTTAAACTTCCAGCCGGTTCCTCCCGTTGTTTCACAGCGCAGGGACCTGACTGTGGCCTAAATAGAGGGATGCCGGTATCCGCGCTGTTAATGTTGGGTTTTTGTGTGTGTCGAAATGCGTGACAGAACTTCCAATGCATTCAGTATTCTTTGTATCTGCTGTACAGTTGGCATGCAACATGAATAGTATGGTATGTATACGATGACGCAAAGGACAGGCAATTCACGCGCAAGGGGTGTACGATAATTATTGTGTGCTGCTGCCCGGTATGTGATTTTGGGCCCTACTCCTGGGGCCGTAGGTTTCAAAATCAGAGATCAGGACTGCCTGCTCTGAGCCCATTTTATGCACTCTGAACGAAATACTCGCTTATTCTCATTGGCTTCCACAAAGCACACGGCTCACATTCTGACATCGTCTGCTGCACACTACAAACAAGCCGAGGGAGATGGATCCATTATGATAGGTCAAGGGTAGTGCCTGCTTAGCTTGGCGCCTGGAGGCGCCAAGTCAGGCACTACCCTTGAAGTGTATCATGGGTGGTCCATTTTGTCGGAAAAGGGAGCCGGAGGGGTGCGTGACGCTAAAACCATCTGATTGTCATTATAACTCTTGCTCAAATTCATGTAGGCCATAATTATTACTATAATTGTAAGTGGCCCCACCTTGCAAATTCGCCTCACTAAGTTTTCAGGGTAACTTTGCCTACTATAATTAAAACTATTGTAACACAGCACAGTCTACATTTTGAACTGGATTCATTCATCCATTCATTCATTCGTTCTATTTCTTTCAATTATACCTTGTTGTTGTTGGGTTTTTTTGGTTGCTTTTTTTAATGGCAGATTTGAAAATTGATAATTGCATGTCAAACAACCTTGGGGTATAAAGTTGATTTTAAAATGAAAAATCCGCAAAAGTTGACATGCTATTTAATGCCGATGTGGCTACTTGATTCCGCTTATAGTTTTATTCTGGGCAAAGTTTCCTTGACAACTAACTTGGGCGGATTCCTTCACGGGACCTTTCATGGTGTATAAAACACAATCCCAGGAAGCAAAAGGCTGTCGGGCCGACGTCGGCCCGAAGGCCTTTTGCATGCTGCGATATTAATGTACAAGTAAAACTGTTCAACAAGTCATATTCGCGTTGTAGACATGATGAATGAAGTTGGTCAGATTGACTGTATTTGACTTGAATAGTGTGTGTGTGTGTGTGTGTGTGTGTCTGTGTGTGTGTGTGTGCGTGCGTGTGCATGTGTGTGTGTGTGTGTGTGCGTGTTTACGTGCGTGCGCTCGTATTCCGAATTCAGTGCGTATTATTTATTGTCAGATGGTGGCGGCGACTTTGTGTGGCATTTCTATTCTTTCTTCTTTCGTTCGCTAGCTCGCCCGTTCGTTCGTTCGTTTGTTTATTTCTTCGGTCCCTTTCGCTAAAAAATACTATTGAGCTGTATGGCAAATGTGACAGAAATATACGTTTTAGTACTGTGCATACATGCAGAACGCAACATATCACGATCTCCTCTTGTTGCCTTTGTTAAGCCTTGAATCTACGGTATGCACCTACCCGGCTCAGCCTGACCTGGGTCACACGCATCCACTTCAAATAAACGCTGCACAATACGCTGTTTACGAACACTGCACGGCGATCAAATACTTCCCGCCTTGTTGACACGCGCTGACATGCCCTTTGTGTGGGCAAGCGTTCAAATTAACCATTTGGATATCGGTAGCGTTTTCAGTGGTCGAGGTGGTGATTCCTACAACGCTACCGACAGCCAAAGGTTTTACAGTAGTCAACTTGACCAGAAACGCTAGCGACAGCCAAAGGGTTAACATATGGAGTGATAAAGTCCAAATTTAGAAAATGCTCTTTGAAGTCAGTCAACAAAGGAGACAGATCGACCATGAAAGTTTATAGGCGCCAAGCTATTCTGGCACCACCCTTAAACTGTCATGGTCGAGCCATGTTTTGTTGCAGCGTGCCAGGGCTGAATCATCTTGGGGAAAATTTCAGCACGCCGAACGCTATCAATCTGCAAGAGGCATAGAGTCTCATCATTCCCCGTCGGACTTGAAAGGATCTGTGCCTTACAATGATTTATTTCAGGTCACTTCATCTGTGTGCTTAGTTTGTCGTCTGCGAACAGACGAGGTCACAGGGTGTTCAAAGCAGAATGTCGCTAACACTTGCTTGAAGCGAACCCCAAAACAACACTGACGATTTTTCACAATTGACAATACGCAAAAGATCATCGGGCCGACGTCGGCCCCAGCAGGCCCGCGCACAGCCGTGTGCGTGCCTGCTGGGGCCGCCATCGGCTCGAGAGCCTTTTGCTTACTAGAGCCAAAACGGACTGTCGGAAACCCTGCGCAATTATACAGCTCCGTGACTTGACTTTCCAACTCACTGAACGTGAACTGACAGTAAAATTTCAAATTGCGTCTCTCTCTCTCTCTCTCTCTCTCTCTCTCTCTCTCTCTCTCTCTCTCTCTCTCTCTCTCTCTCTCTCTCTCTTAATATTGCAGTAAATTATTTTTTCTGCCGATTATTTTACATCGACACAGTTCTTTTCTTGATAATTTAGCAAAGATGAACGTCAGTGAAGTCAGATCAAAATCTGTTTGTCCTTGGATAATGAAGATTCGTGGTTATTGACATTGTAATTCTCTCTCTCTCTCTCTCTCCTCTCTCTCTCCTCTCTCTCTCTCTCCTCTCTCTCTCTCCTCTCTCTCTCTCTCTCTCTCTCCTCTCTCTCTCTCTCTCTCTCTCTCTCTCTCTCTCTCTCTCTCTCTCTTACTGACTCAGTCTTATTCAATGAACCTTCAAGTACGTGATTATCTAATCGTACTCAGTATTACTGAGGGGTGTGTCGTACGGCCTTGCCCGGACCCTCTGCGGAAGACGTCGGCCCGCGGACCTTTGTGGACTGGGGAAGGACCGGTTTGTTCAGAGCCTATACTGTGGTTTCGTTTGCTACGAACGACTTCCGACAACGAACGAGGGCGAAATCACGCCGTTGATAACTATCTTGGACCATAAGAGTAGCAAAAAAACTCCAATCATCACCAAGAAGCACAGATCCTCATGAGCCCTCCGTGCTCATGAGGATCTGTGCCTCTTGGGGATGTTCGAGTGTTGTCTATACTTATGGTCCAAGCTGATTATGCTCCGAACTCCACCAGGGAGGCCCCTTTGGGGGCTTAACTGCCTGTCCCAAGTCAGGATAAAGGAGGAGGGTTAGGCGTGGGGCTAGCGACTCCACCCTGTAAAAAGAAACTTGCTACGGAAACGACAACAAGAGAAAAAGTCGCCTCAAGCACCAGACGGCGCAGAGAGGACTGAATGAATGAATGATTATGCTCCGTGATTTTGCTCTCGTTCGTTGGTTGTTAGTAGTCGTTAGGTCCAAACGGAACCTACCTTTTGCCACAGACCTACGTCTACGAGAGCAAGCGACATTTACTGCCGAACTAATTCAATACTCCTGCAAACTTTAGTCAAGTGCCTTGTGATGCAAAATTCTGGAAAATGCCGTCTATGGCAAGACCGAAACGGATAACGCAAACTGTCAACCCTTTGTGTGTCGGTAGCGGTTTTAGTCGCGATGATTCCTGCCAAACCGCTTCCGACACCCAAAGGGCTAGATAGCCCGTCATGCTGAGACTGAAAAAGTGAACACAGGCAATCCAACTGCAAGAGACATAGATCTTCATGAGCCATCGCACTTGTCCCGTTTGCTCGGTGACACCCCTTTCTATCCATGTTCCTTGGTGGCGGCTGAGACTCTTTGGCATTGACTGAATTACTACTACTAGTACTACTACTACTACTATCATGTACTGTAACACTATAACCCAGCAATGCGCGCAAATATTGTTTACAACTGATAGGTCTTTTTTAGGTTTTATTGGTTAGGATAGAGTACCACAGTTACTCCCAATTGTGGCATTTAGAGGCCACAGTGGCTGAATCATACTTTGTTAAGAAAATTGACTACAAAAATATTTAAACAGAGGAGTATGACGTAAGCAATTTTTTATGATCGTTTTGTGTTCCTTTGCGTACTGGAAAATGTGGGTAGGGCTGCAGATTCAGCTACTGTGGCCCCTAAATGAATCAGAACATCATAAAATCATGTTGGGAGTAACTGTGGTACTCTATCCTAACCATTAAAACCTAACAAAGACCTGTCAGTTGTATACAATATTTTTGAGGGCATCGGAGACAACGTACGTTTTCCAATTTGGCAATTTTTAAAGGGAAAAAGCTATCATTCACCACGAACGTATCGTAAAGGATGCCAACTTTCCGCATTTTTTTTGCACTTTATGCTCATATTATTCAAAATTAATAGGCAAAGGGAGGTCAAAATGAAACGGAATAACATTAGTAATGTTTTCTAATTAATTTTGTGTATTATTACAACTTGGAGGTAGGGATACAAAATCAACCACTGTGGCACTCACATTGATCCACAGAATCTACCGATTAAGCGTTCAATTTGGGAAATCACTCACGCCGCCTAAAGTTTATAATATTTGTGACATCCTGTTTTAATGATGTAAGCCTAAAAATAGACTGCCAGGGCTATAGAAAATGTCTGAAGGCATCTGAGACATTATTTTTGTCTTTTTTTTTGCGATTTTGCAGAAATGGCCGTTTACTGGGTGAACAAATACCTTCTCTGTGAGCCACAGATTCAATATTCTGTCATTCTGTTTTTTGCAGAAGACGCAGAAGCTGTGCCTTAACATAATATTGCCTAATTTGGGCTTCTGGAATGAGTTCTGATTTATTTAGAGGAAAATGTTTCTCAAGCTTATTTTAGGATCCGTGAAGAGTGTGAATGGGGGTACCCTTGCGCCATCGGCTATATCTCTGGTGTGTTCCTAAGGATTTTAGGGAAACATGACTTAAACATCTCAGGGCATACTAAGGTACACTTTGAAACCCATCTTATTGAGTACTGGGGGTGGGGGTGGGGGGGTCGGGGGGGGGGGGGGGGGTGGGGTGGCTCTTGGACTTTAAGTACCTACAGCGACTGCTGCGTGCAGGTCACAAGTTCATGGTCGAAAGTAAGACGCACTCTTGTTTTAATTTCATTAGATATGCTAATTTACATAAACCAATGAAAAATGAGCACGGGGCGTATTTCCGGCCGCATCTAAAACTCTACAACTCGAACGGTCTGCTATAATGATGGTTGACTGTGCAAAAAGCCTTATTGCTACTAAACTATCAGTTTTGATCGGAGGACAAGGTTGGTATAGATTTGTGGCAACTACCGAGTTTGTTCAGTTCGAGGTTTTAGGCGGATGGTTGCTTTGAGGTGTGAAATTTGTTCTGGAATCACAGTGCTTCGCCGCTTTGTGTGCCTTTCGTTTCCTCCCTTGTATTCTGTCTTGAGCCTTGTAGGTGGTGGCGCGCACGCGGTGGCGCAGTGAATTTGCATTAGTCAACGCTACTATCATCGAGCCCTTATGCTTTGTATTGACAAACTGAGAAACACTGACCGTAAATGGTTCTCAATCAGATAGTTCAGTTCTAATATTGCATACATTTTAGTAGTGGCCATCTATTCCATATTTATCCACTCCCACCCCCACCCTACCCCCCACCCCTCCCCCCGCCCACCCCAACCCCCACCACCACTACGACCGCCGGCGCAAACTGACGTCCCGGAACAGATTAAATACAATCAAGCCAGTACGTGTAAGTCAAACGGTAAACATGCCTCTCGAATAACAGGATACGACTCTGCATCCGTTCTCTTTGATGACCGGGCAGATACTAGAAACTAGGGCTGTGAGTGTGACAAACGCAAAATTGACATCAGCCAGACACTGCTAGTCGACGCAGACTGTTTCTGCAATATTCGTTAATTCAACACCGAAAAGCCCTAGCTGTCGCAGGAACATAAATTCAAAATGGTTTCAGCAAGAGGCATATATCCTCATGAGCCCCCGCAACTGCGGAGGCTCATGAGGATCTATACCTCTTGCAGTAGGGCGGTGTTATGAAACATGATGTTCTTGGCAATGAACTGATTAAAGTGTAGAACGTGGGGCACTCGATAAGTTTATGGATGCTCTCCACCTGTGAGGTTTAGCCACAAGTGTGTGACCGCCGTGAGATGGCCTTAGTCGCCTGCTCGGCGTTAAACCCAAATAACTTGAGATGTTGGTCAGCCGCCCAGACTCTGTGGCCCCCGCTCCAGCAACTGTTTCATCAGATAGGGTTAACTGGTACAGTGTCACTGAGCTCAGTGATGCAGACTGTGTTTATGCAGTCTTCGTTAATTCAACACCAAACAAACTTAGCTGTCCCAGGAACATATGGATTCAAAGTGGCGTCAGCAAGAGGCATAGATCCTCATGAGCCCCCGCAACTGCGGGGGCTCATGAGGATCTATACCTCCTGCAGTTGGGTAGTGTTCAAATATTCCTTGCACTGAACGGGTTCAGTAAAACAGTCCCTCAGTGAACAGATTGAACGGTCTCTAACACAATCATCTTTTATTATTTGACAGATACAAAACAAGTAACTAGCTATCAGACAAAGATAGATGAGATTAAACTCAGAACTCAAAATACTTTCTTCACTGAAGGACTCATTCAAGTTGGGTGAGATCACACAGAATATTCTTTTAAAAAAACTGACCAAATGATGAACTTGGGTAGGTAGATGAGATTGGCAAGGGTGAATCTTATTTTGGATGCTCAAGTCTGCCAGGAATGACGTTATATCATCATAGGGGTGCACACTAGACGTCTGATGGAAAAGCATAAGTGTCTCAGTTCTATAGCCAGCTTCTACGGTACAGCTTAAGTGTGTGTGCGCGCGCGCACACACACGCACGCACGCACACACGCACACACACACACACACCACACACACACACACACACACACACGTCAGTCATGAGTTCCTTACAATCCATTGAGCATAGTATGTAACCCAAGTGGTGAGCTTACAGAAAGTCCCGCTCTGACTGGTTGGACCTTGTGTTTTTTCTTCAAGTTTGTAGTATTCTTTGTTTACTTCAAACGCAACATTCATATGTCAAAAGATGCTGCAGTAAAAGTTTTTGACAATAACTAGATGCCTCTATTGGAAGTGTCCAGTAACTTTTTTTTCTGTTACAGTAACTGCTGTTTTACTTTAACCCATAACATCCTGAGGCTGAAGTTTTTTTTAACTGCTTATTGTCCTATAAAGGGTATTCCACATTTTGGAGATAGATCAATTATTTTAGTTCAAGGGTGGTGCCAGATAGCTTGGCGCCTGAGGCGCCAAGCTATTCTGGTACCAACCTTGAACTATCATAGTCAAATTAATTTAAAGCAAAAGTGTATCAGGATGAAAAGGGTTAACATATATGACTGCACAATCCAACCATCTTTTCACTTGACATCACTGTGATCGGGGGTCACCCTTGCTACGTTCGATTTTAACTCGTATGTATCTGACTTTGATCATTTTCGTTCTTCCTGACTGGTGTGTGAGGTATTGGTGTACAGCTCAAATTATTTTTTGGTTCCCTCCTTTACTGAACTCATTGTGTCCCAGGCCCAGGTACGAAATCCCTACATTTTGGAGCTGTCCTCTGATGACTGCATTACAATTCAGGAGACAGATCGACCATGATAGTTCAAGGGTGGTGCCATTGAACTCTCATGGTCGAGCCAGTTTGGCTGTGGTGTGTGGACTGAATGAGTTAAAGGACTATGTGGTAAATGAGTTAACAGTAGTAACGGGGGTATGATTTTGAAGATCCTACCTACCCATGTTCAGTGCAATGACTCGATTCAATACTTCAGCAGCAAAAAAGGCTCTTGTGTCCCTACAATAAATAAAATGACTGAATGTTTCTCTTTAAGAGTAATTCGCTGTGAAAGCCATGTCTATCCGTTGCTCCAAAATCTGAGTCACGCAAATAGTAACGTGCTTGAGACATGCAGGGGTATATATATTGAGGAGAAAAAGAAATGTGACATTTTTTTAATCATCGGAAACACTTAACCCATATCATACTGAGGCTAAAAGCTTCAAATGTCTACGCTGCCTACGCAAGCTACATTATAGTACTTAGAGAGAAGGATATAGACCAATGGCTTTAGTTCAAGGGTGGTGCCAGAATAGCTTGGCGCCTAGAGGCGCCAAGCTATTCTGGCACCACCCTTGAACTATTTTAGTCAAACTTATTTCACCCACTGGTGTACTCCGAATGATAAGGGTTAACTTTAGTGTTTCCAATGATTTCAAAAATGTCGCATTAATTTTGCCCGTCAGTAAATATACTTTGGAAGCCGTATTCTAAAGCAACGTATGTCGTAGGCATTTGACATTGTGTCCGTTTAGTTATGTAATCATACTATTTTGTATGACATTGCATTTGAAGACCCTAACCTTTCAGGTTAAGCATCCAAGTGCATACCGAGCGCTCTTCGTGTAAGTAAATAGGGCCCTACATGTCAAGAGGCATAAATTTTTATGAGCCCTTGTAGTTGCAGGGGCTCGTGAGAATCTATACCTTTTGCAGATTGGAAGAAGATCGCTGGAGAACTGTGCTGATCTGACTAATAACACACAGCATACATTGAGAGGGAGGGAGAGTTTGAGAGGCGGAGAGGAACAGGGGTCATCGTGATTCAGTGGTGTCCGCAATTGCGCTGCGGCAATGACCCAAAAAGCACCAGACAACTTCGTCAGTCAACAACAGATGACTGAAAACAAACTCTTTCATTGTGGAAAGCTGTTTTTGACACAGCGAATAGAACAATGAATTGACAAGATGCCTTAAATGTTGTAAGCTGTATTTGACACAGTAACTGAACAAGACTCCTTAATTGTCAGTTGAAAGTTGTATTTGGCACGGTAACAGAACAGTGAATCGGACAAGCGTCACTGACTGTAAAATTTACAACAGAAGCCAGATTCAGGGTAAAGTAAGCTTACTTAGAGACTTAGCGCGTGAAGCGCTAAGCTATTCTGGCACCACCCTTGAACTGAAAGGGTTGATCTATCTCCTAATCTGTAAAGTAGCCTTCATAGTACAATAAGCAAATTGGGGGAAAAAAATCAGCCTCAGGATGTAATGGGTTAGTAACCCATTCAGCCCTGACGCACTACAGCAGGAGATGGGTCGAGCATGATAATTCAAGGGTAGTGCCAGATTAGCTTGGCGCCTGTCGGCGCCAAGCTAATCTGGCACTGCCCTTGAATTATCATGGTCGATCCATCTCCTGCAACTGGTGCATAGTCATTAAATGACGCCTCCAAAATTGGGCCGAAATACGGCCGTCGCGGGCTCAATGAGTTAATGTGTGGAGCAAAGAGTACGTGTTGGCGCAGACAATGTATGCCGCATTAACTTGATGATTTGCCGACAGTCACAGAAGCGAGACAGCGCAGTGAACCAGATTTGTATCAAACTAAACTTGGAAGACTGAAGTGCTATCCATTGCAGTCACGTACTCAACTCAGTGTTGTTTCTGCGACTCAGTAGTGGCACGTGTACCAACTGACGACAGACCGCGGGGCCTGAAGTACTCAGTGAACAAAGCGTTTTTGTTCTCACTGGTTTCTTGAACTATTATAAACAGTAATCTACTGCCGGTATCAATCGTCTCAGGCGTTAAGTCGACCAGAAAGAGAAATATTCTCAGGACTGAGCCTCTCATGACAGTCTATTCTCCTCACTGAGTTGCAGTTGCAAGGGTCTAGCCAGGCTGAGTGCAGTGCAGTTGGTCACATTTTGGGGTTTTACATGTTTAGCATTTCTGTCGAGGTGACTCTGACACTGTCAACTTCAATGGAATTCCACATGTGTTTATATCAACTGCAGCAAATGCCGACCACACATGAGCTGAATGCATGCTCAAGTCAGTAAAAGTGCTTCGCTTGTGTGACACTGCGCTTCCAAACGTGACAGGTACGTACAGAAATAAATGTGTGTAAATAAAGGCATGTATGTAAATATAGGTACACTGGATATTTGTAGCGGCCGCAAAGCCAGTGTTTCAATTTTTTTTTTTAAATAAAAGCGAAATTTTCATTGTTATTCAATGAAATCTCGATTTTTAAAAAAAATGGACACACTGAATTTTAACCCTTTTAACGCCTTAAGTAACGAGAAATTGTGAGCACCGCCCGAGTGCAAGAGGTATAGATCCTCATGAGCCCCCGCAACTGCGGGGGCTCATGAGGATCTATGCCTCTTGCTGAGATCAGTTTCACTGTATCCACGTTTCTTGCCGGGACGGTTGCGGCTTTCGCGCGGTGGCCGGTGAGTGAACGGCAAAGTCTTCAGAGACCATATATACATCCACTAGCAGTGAAGGGGTCAATAGAGCAAGAGATACGGAAAACTACCTGACTGCTCGTCTTGGTTAACCCATTTAACCCCACAGCCTCAAGTCAGTTAAAAAGTTTGAAAGTATCACGGTTATCAGTCTAACGACTGACTGTGCTTCTGACCAGACGCAGGACTGGTAGTAAGGCCGATCGCGGCGTATCATGATAATTCACTAGGGTGGTGCCAGATCAGCTTGGCGCCTTCAGGCGCCAAGCTAATCTGGCACTACCCTTGAATTATCATGGTCGATCCCTCTCCTGCTGTAGGGCGTCGGGGCTAAACGGGTTAATATGGTGTGAGTGTAGTGGCAAGCAGGTCAATGTTTTACAAATGCCAGAGTTGAGAAACGTTTGAATTTGACCCCACTGACACGCAGTGCAAGGGGTCAACGGCGGTTATCTATGTCAGGGAGTGGTACACTACTCAGTCTGATAAGCCGGGGTCAGTGCTATGGACGGTCCTTAACCCGTCCACCCGCCGGGGCGGCCGTCGCCGTTGAGCCGGCGCTACCCAGCTGCAAGAGACATAAACCCTCATGAGCCCCTGCAGACGCGGGGGATCATGCGGATTTATGTCTCTTCAGTGTTAGTCCTGCGTTCTTTGCGGCTTTGTGTGTTGTTGTTGTTGTTGTTGTTGTGTTTAGTCTCATTTGTTTTCTGCAAGCCAAATGTCGGTCACTGTGCGGCTGCTGTAGTTTCAGACTCGAAATCAGTGATCACTGGCAAAGTTAACTCATTCGAGCCCTGCCGCCTCCGGACTGTAAGCGTATCCGGAGGCGGCACGTCTCGAATGAGTTACGGATAAAGGGTAAAGGCAAGGGTAACAGTGACCAAAATGTACCTCAAGGTACCGCCTCATTATAAGAGCAATCATGACTACGAAAATGTTATCTTAAGCATTTATCCTAGAACATTAAAGTGACCTGCTTCAGGCAACAACAACAAAAAAAACAACAACAACAAAAAAACAACCAAACAAACAAAACAAGAAAAAAACATTAAATAAATGGTCGACTCATTCAAGTAGTCTCGCATCAATAGCTGCAAGAGTGGCGTTTAGCGTTGCCGGCAACAACGCTACAGGACACTCCCGCACTGCGGCAGTTTTATCTGATGCGGGGCGCCTTAAAAGAGTTAATAGTTACTGAGCAAAATATATTCTCCATAGATGTTATTCTTTATGTCTTACAATAAACACTACACACAAGGGCTAACTTTACCTATTTAAGTTTAAATGTCGTAATATATCTTCCGGCCTTTTCTCCTTTCAAGTGCTGTGTAGACTGAAGAGTTTTCCCATTGTGCACAGCTTGAGGGACAGTAGAAATCCGCTGTTACGTGTGTGGCCTACCCACAGGCATGCGTTTTGAAAGGACGGGTAAAACAAATCTTAGTTGAGGCAAGGCGACATTGATAAACCTTTGTATCTGGAAATTTCAACACCCAAAGTCCGCCGTGGAGTAGATCACTGTAACAACCCACGACTTGAGTCAGTGACTAGGAGGGCGACCCCGGGTATGTTGTTTACCGGGTGACGGAAGCTAAGTTCGAAAATGTTCTATTGTGACCCCGTTCAGTGCACATAGGTCGTACGTTAGGGCCGGCACTCAAGCATGTTGTCAACACTGAGGTCTTAAATTTCTGAGAACGTGCCTCGAAACGCGTGTTTACTGCCTTCTCACACTGCGGTTTAATGGTTTTATAATAATAAAAAAAAAGAGCACTTCAGTTAACCGTTTCACAGGCATGGGTAACTTGATTGGAGTGCCGGCATGGGTAACTTGATTGGAGTGCCGCCGATCTCAGTGAATTATATGTTCTGTACTGATTTAGAGTCATGGACATGACTGCTAGAAATGGGGTACATTAAAATCTTCGCTGCCGAGAAAAAAAAATGGCCACCACCCGACCGACTGCAAGAGGTATAGATCCTCATGAGCCCCCGCAGTTGCGGAGGCTCATGAGGATCTATGCCTCTTGCTGAAAAAAAAACTTTGTATAATTCATGCTCCTTTGACGGCTGGGGCTCCTTGACGTTGAATTTGCAATGATTCCAAAAACACGGTCTGCGTCCACTGTCAGTGAAGGGGTCCTCGGCTGTGGCTGAGATCCGTTGCCTCGTTTAGCTTGTATGCACTTCCCTCTTCGGTGTGGCTGTTTCAGACCATAACTGGTATGTACTGGTCTCTGGGGTGAATAATCACAAACATTTACACATATATTAACGAGCAACAAGCAACAACAAAAAATCGACATTTTGGGAATCATCGGAAACACTAAAGTGTTTCCGATGATTCCAAAAATGTCCATTTTAAATTTTGTTGTTTTGTTTTTATTTTGTTTCCGATGATTTGTCAGTATATAACCTTGCCCGCACGAGAACTCAAAAGACAGTAAGTCAATGTCGGTGAAAAGCAAACTTTCATTGCATTACAATCAAAATCGCGCTTTCAACAAAAATGGACTATACTGTCTTTTGCCTTCACAGTGCATGCAGGTATCTCCCCAGAAATGCGCTCATAATGCACTGAGTCAGTGTTGAATCTTGTTCATATCTTCTTCAGATTGCCAAGATGATCCGCCGTGGTACTTCACCAAGTGTAGTGTCACTTTTGGTTCTGGTAACCATATTGACGCCAGGAAATCTCCAGACAAGCGTCTGCCAACTGCCAGGATGCATATGCAGGAACGACACCAGTCAACACGATGGCGTCACTGATGACGCGCACGAGTATGACGTCATCTGTTTCGTTAGATCGGTCTCTTCGTCGGACAGCACGATAAGTCGTCTCCCGTCGGACGTGTCTTCGATAAAGCTGATTTGCACGCATGACGCTGTGTGGCCTAGCTATCTTACGCTCGGATTGTTCAGCCATATCCCGAACATACAGCATCTCGGGTTGGCATCGTGTCACTTTTTTCTCGTCTCAGAACAAGTGTTTAATGACATCTCTCACCTACGTTCGCTCGAATTTTCAAAGTGTCGGTTTGAGGCTGATCTGCCCACACAGCTGTTCTCAAAGTCTTCTGAAATTACGCAGCTTACCGTGTCAGACTGTGGACTGAAGCAAATTCCTAGTTTATGCGGGCTGGCACGCCTGGAGAAGTTGAATGCATCGCATCAGTTATTGTCATCTATAGACGACTGGGTCGACGATTGCGTTCCTGGTATTAATCCCCTTGTGCATGCGGCCACCGGTACTGGAAGTAGCGGTGGCTGCATGCACAACAGGGTTAAATTTGATCAGCTAGTCATCGTAGATGTGAAGAACAATTCGTTATCAGAACTTCCCGAGCGGTTGTTCGACCTCGCCCCAAATCTCCAAGAACTCTATGTAAGCTTCAATCGTCTGAACAATATTTCGTACGAGTTTCAACACTTAAATGTCCTCGATGCTGAGGGACAAAAGATCCGCAACATTAACTTCATGGACTTGCCGTTCGTCAGTGAACTGAGAGTGCTGAAAATCGCTGGCGACGGGGAGACGGCGGCTTTTCCTATACAAAAGATTAAAGGCTTGGCTAACATGACACGCTTACATCTTGAGAACTTTGGCGTCGATGATTCTGTGTGGGATGTCCTGCCTAGTCTTTCCAGTTTGACTCATCTGAACCTTGCCAGCAATGCAGTTGTTAATGTTAGTCTGAGCGAAAATAATGCGTTGGTTGAGCTGAACCTGACACGAAATCAGATAGATCGTCTTCAGGAAAATTCCTTTCCGAACGCGAGCAGACTGTCTGTGCTCGATCTGTCGTGGAATATCATGGAAGTGATCGGTAACAACATGTTCCGTAATCTGACTTCCCTCACACATCTGTATCTCCACCACAACAGATTGAGGTTACTCTTTTCGGCAAGCCTCGGAAATCTCCGAAACCTTCAGTATTTGTTCATCGGTCACAATGACCTGGGCTCTCTGCCTATTAACGTATTCAAAGATACAACGCAACTCAAAGAGTTGGACATCAGTGACAACACACTTAAAATGCTGCCGTACACCTACGGGCTGACAGAACTCTATTCGCTGAATCTGCAGAATAACCAGCTCCTCACAGTCTTAGCAACAAGGCTTCAGGACCTTCGCAGTCTTGAGTTCCTCTTTCTTAGAGGCAATAAACTGTCACTGGTAGACCCGGCCATGTTTGACGGTACGCCTATCCTGAAAGTCTTAGATCTGAGAGAGAATCGCATCTCCATATTTAGTCCTTTTCAATACCACCCCACCCTTAATATGATTCTCCTGAACGACAACAAAATCCAAGACATCAGCTTGACTTTCTTGTCTCTACCATCCCTGGAAAGCCTCTTCATTGGCAACAACTACTTGACGAGACTGACTAAGAACATGCTCCCAACCAGTTTGAGGTCTTTGTATGCCAATTGGAACCTCATAGCTTACGTGGATCCCCACCTGTTTCTAGACCTGCCGAAACTGATGGTGGTGTCTCTGGCTTGTAACTGGAACCTGTACAAGCTCACCGTAGAACAAGTAATGCCGCTAATCTGTACCATCAACTGTTCGTGTGTGCGTTTCTTTGTCTGTCGTCAGCTCAGCACGTTCCATTTCATTACAAGCTATTTATTTGTTTATTAATCCACCCAGCCGTTTCATTTTTAGTTTCCATGCATGCATCCACGCACCCATGCATCCACCCATCCATCCACCGATCCATCCATCCATCCAGCCACCCACCCATCCACCCATCCATCCGATCCATCCACCCATCCATCCATCCATCCACCCATCCATCCATCCATCCATCTATCCACGCACGCACGCACGCACCCACGCACGCACCTAAGCTCACATCCATCCATTCATCCATCCATTCATTGCCCAGAACGCAAAGGCCATTGGGCCAAAGTCGGCCGCAGTGGACCCGCGCACGACAGTACAGTACGTGGGCCCCCTGCGGCCGACTTGGCCCGATGTCCTTTTGGATACCGTGAGGGCTCACTGGTATCTATGTTTCCATGTTCTTTGGACGGATGGGTTGCTGTGGCACTAAACTGACAATGATTTCAGAAACACAACTTGTGACCATTGGCAGTGAAGCGATTATATTATTGCTTCTCTGGTTTCAGGTTCAAGTGTCACCCCGGGTGCAACCCAAACCCAGCCTCGTGATTTCTCCCAATGTTTTCGACTGTGACTGCGAGATGGCGTACCTCAAGGCCTGGGAGAAGCATCGGGACAACGCCGTCTTTCTCAGAGACAACCTGCCCTTCTTTGAACATCTCGAGTTCTTGAAATGCTTCACCCACTTCTCCAGCGGATCTTCCGTTTTCTTTGCTAACCTGTCCTTGTCAGATTTTGTGTGTCCATATGAGGGCGCTGTATGTCCTCAAGACTGTACGTGCTGCGTGCAAAACGGAACTGAAGTGAGAGGGCAAATGCAAGCTGGATCGAACATAATGTTCGATCCAGCTTGCAAGTGCACGCTCACGTGCCCAGAAGCGTGCGCGTGCTTTCACGGAGGCTCGGAATACGTCAAGACGTACACGCACGTGCGGTGTGAGAGTCGAAATTTGACGGAGATTCCGGGCAGCATACCTTCACGAGCTACGCACGTGAGGCTAGATGGAAACAGTCTGCCCTATATCGGAAACCTCTCCCTGAAACACGTCACAGGCTGCATGTATCTCTACATCAACAACAGTCAGGTGAGGGAGATAGAACCACGCAGCTTTCAAAACTACCTCGGTGATTTGATCGTCCTGGACATTTCTCACAATATGCTATCCACCATCGACGAAGATACTTTTGGCAAAATGGCTTCCTTGTCAGAACTTTATTTGCACCACAATCACATTTCGTACGTGCACCCTATAGCTTTTACTGGATTGAAAGCGTTGTCCGTTTTGAGGTTGGACTACAACGAACTGGCGAGTATCGGTTCTTTTGATTTCTTCCCAGCGGTGAAGTATCTGACACTGGCCAGCAATCCATGGTCATGTGCTTGTGAATTCGCTGGAAAGTTTCTCAAGTTTCTTTACGCGAACTCTGAAGACGTTAAAGATTTTTATTCAATGCGTTGCTTCTGGACTGAGGGTGAGTACGCAACGTTTCTGAAAGCCATGCAGAACGCTGACAAGACCCTGGCTGGGCTAATCGACTTCGGCGTTCCCGTAGACACTCTGGAGTACTATAGCAACGACATTATGACCACCACCACCACCAACAACAGCAATAACAACGACAACGCTATGTATTCCAACAACAGCGAATCTGAGTCTTTAACAAACGACGCCATCACGAACGAATCCATACTGCTGCCCAGCATCCTCATGCATCGTTTTGAATACGACGACATCTGCACACAAACTTCGCTCTCAGTCCTTGTGGTCCGTCAAGCCAGCTTCTTCGACGAATCATCTCACGTGGTCGCCATCGCTGTCGTGGTGACTGTTGCGGTTGCCGTAGTGGTCGTTGGCTGTCTGATGGTGTGGCGCCGGCGGGAAGTGCAGGCGCTGGTGTATGACAAACTCGGCCTGCGTATCTGGGACAACACGGCGCAAATCGACCGGGAACAGGACAGAGATAGACAACACGGTGAGGTCCGGTACTGTCCCTGCACCTTAACTCATTCGAGACGTGCCGCCTACGGATACGCGGCTTAAGCCGCGTATCCGGAGGCGGCACGTCTCGAATGAGGAAACCCCGCCGGCCACTGCCGGGGAAAAAATAAATGAGAGCCAAATTCAAAGAGACATAGAAGAAACTACCAAGCAAGTAAGAAAAAGCACTGTCGGGGAAGAGAATTGTGCATTATCGACACAGCATAGATAGGAAAGATGGGTGCGCTAAGTAAGCGACTGGAAGCAATTCATATCGAAGCCCCACCCCACCCGGCCCCTCCCGAAGGGGGGCGTATCACATATCCACTGGGTTTCCAGCCCCTTGGTGTATGGAAATTTAAATCTAGGTCCCATTGCTTCCGGTCACTTACTTAGCGCACCCCTCTTTCATATCTATCTTTTTTTGTGATTTGACCAAAAGTAGATCTATGATCATTGGTCGATAATACACAATTGTCTCCCCTGACAGTGCTTTTTCCTGCTTATTAAATTTTGGTAGTTTCTTCTAAATTACAAGCACTGGCAGTCAGCCCCCCTTTGGTCTCGTTTATTAGTACAAAGAGACACAGATTCTCATCTTTCACCTTTCTCGGTCTGGATTTGGCAAATGAATAATTTAACCCATTCAGCCCTGACGCACTACAGCAGGAGATGGGTCGACCATGATAATTCAAGGGTAGTGCCAGATTAGCTGGTGCCTGTCGGCGCCAAGCTAATCTGGCATTGCCCTTAAATACCTGCAACAGGTACATAGTCGTTAGACAATGCCTCCAAAATTTGGGAAATACGTGCGCCGGGCTGAATGAGCTAAACATTCGCAGTGATGAGTTTTGTCCCCTCAGAAAAGGAAGCGTTGAGTTCATTTACTAGTGGTCAGTTTTCGGGAAAAATTCGTATTAGGTGTTTGGCGAGCTTTAGACCATACATTGTCTTCCACACAGGAGACAAGAATCAAACGCCTCTGGTCTACGACGCGTTCGTATCGTACAGCCACGAAGACGAGGAATTCGTCCTGAATACTCTAGCGCCTCGTCTCGAAGAGCAAGGTATGATGGCGCAAAGGTTCATTTACCCTTTTGGCTGTGGGTAGCGGTTTTTGTCGCAATGATTCCTAAAGGAATCATAGAAGGAATCATAGCGGCAAAAAACCGCTACCCACAGCCAGAAGGAATCACCGCGGCAAAACCGCTAACGCCAGCCACAGGGTTAAGATGAACATCTGTTATTACCGATTTAACACATGTCAAGGTGTCAGAACACACATTTAACGTGGAGATCCGTTGTTGATCATTGAACACGCAAATATTTACCATAAAGTTAAAACATTTAACGACCGTTTAGTTCAACATTTGACGTATCGTGAAACTTTTTAAATGTTTAGTTAAACACTGATTTGACGTTCAGTTTAAACATTTTACGTTTAGTTACACATTTAGATCTGTGATCAGTTAACGCGTTCGAGATGTGCTGCAACCGGATACGCGGCTTCAGGATGCAGCTTATCTCGAACGTGTTAACCCTTTCCTTTCGAAGGGCCCAGGGTGTATAAACTGTGCCTGCACTACCGTGACTTCCCAGTGGGCGGCTTCATCGCTGACACCATCGTGGAAAGCGTGGAGTGCAGCCGCCGCACCATCCTCTTGCTGTCCGAGCGGTTCCTGCGCAGCGAGTGGTGCCGGTTCGAGTTCCAGACCGCCCACAGGCACGTGCTGAAGGAAGGGGACCACAGGCTGATCATAGTCTTGCTAGAAGACGTGAAGGAGGAAAGCCTGGATCCCGATTTGAAGGTGAGGGGTGCTCTGAGTTGGGTGGGAGGGAGAGAGGAGGGGAAGTAGACAGGGGAGGGAAGGGGGAGGGCTGGGCGGGGTGGACAGGGGAGGGAAAGGATGGGGGGTGGGGTGGGGGCGAGGGGGCGGAGTGGAAAAAGGGAAGGGTGGTTATCCCCAGTGATCATGAATTTTGCGTCTGAAGCGACTGGCGCACTGACAGAAGTTTGCGTGAAGAACACAGATGTAAATGGGACAACAATGGGCAAAAAGAGCATAGAACTAGCAATTGACATAAATCCTCATGAGCCCCCGCATTCGCGGGGGCTCATGAGGGTTTATGTCGCTTGCAGCTGGGCGGCGGTCGTCTTGCCACGGCAGCGGTTTTAGTCGCGATGATTTCTGCAGTAATCATCGCGACTGAAACGGCTACCGAAACCCAAAAGGTTAAAGGCGAAATATGTTCCATGTCGCCTGTAACGCACGCAGACTTGCCCACAGTCGTACGCACAGACTCTCGCACAACAGACGCATACACCGCCACTGACTCAGACGGGCGCATTCATGCGGTAAAACTCAACACACGGGCTCCCTTTCTAAAGTAACTTTTATACACTATAAAAGAAAAGACACTTAAATAATTATCCAACTATACACATTTCACCTTCCCCACTGCATCCCAACATCACATACACACACGCACAATATCTCGCCAGGCTAGGTGTTAGTTCTCAGTCTCCAACCTGTTTGATGTTATTGCCTGGTTACGTTGGTCCTTCTCACGTCTAGGCGTGAAAGTCCTTCGTTGTACGCTTCTTCCTGCCGTCCTGTCTCTTTGGCACGGACGTCCTCGTACTCGTACTGTAGCGCAGTTCTCGCTGTGATCCGGGTATCTTGGTCCCGATCAGACTCACTCTGAGTGAAGAGCTGGAGGGATGACCTCACGTTAGGTCCCACCTGTGATTGACGTCTCGGCGTCCGTCGTTCCACTCTTTACAAGCACTCTAAACACAACAAGGATCCAAACATAACGCTTGCTAAACACACAACATATTGGATCAATGAGAAACGTCACGTAACCTGGCTGATACAAATAACTCGCATGTTCATTCACACACACACACGTGCTTCATAAACTGTCTACTTCCGTAACACCCCCATATCTGTCACTATCTTGAAACAGACTATAGCCTAACACTCTTGCTATACACTACTCTATACACTGGAAAAGACTATGCTTAACCAACCACGTACTATCTTTATAGCGGCTTAGACATACACACCTCACATTCCTTTAGTTATCTATCTCGGTAAACAACTGTATACAAAAACACCGGTTACTTCACTGAATTCTAAACCAACATAACTAAACCAAACCGGTCAACACTATACAACCACATTACTCTTACCAACTAAGCAACTATCAATACTACATATATAGAAACATACCTGAAATCTAGGCTTCAGTCTTGGAATGCGGGCTAAGGTATCTCGCATAACGTCTGTCCAGAATGACAATCAAGCCCGGCACTAATATATTACTGCTCTGACAGACACAGCTTTTGCCTAGAACTCACTAAACAGAACTCACTAAAACTCCGTGCTAACCATGTCTTACAGATTCCACATGGACAGCAGGCCCCACGGACTATCGGCACAAACAAACCGTTAACAAAAACCGTACCGTATTTACCCTAATGTGTGAGCACTATGCACGATCATAGAGCTTCATCACATCGCCGACCGCTCATTCATTCATTTATTTATTCATTCATTCATTCGTTCGTTCGTTTTTTCCTTCTTTCGTTCGTTCAGTCATTCATTCGTTCATTCATCCATTCATTCATTCATGCATTCATTCGTTCGTGCGTTCGTTCGTTCGTTCGTTTTAAACCATTCTGCCCTGACGCACTACAGCTGTCGGCGCCAAATGGTCGATCAATTTCCTGCAACTGGTGCATAGTCATTAGATGACGCCACCAAAATTTGGGAAATACGGCCGTCTGGCTGAATGAGATTTATTGTATTGTTTGATGTAATTATTCGCAGGTGGCTATGAAAACGCGGACCTACCTTCGAGCGGACGACCCCTGGTTTTGGGAAAAGCTTTGCTTTGCTATGCCGGACGTTCCCCGCAGGAAACAACAGCCCATAGACAAACAGGAGGCAATGGAAGGGCGGATACGTTTACAGAGTGTGGAAAATGGCCGAATAAGTTCACAGAGCGTGCACAACGGTGTGGCTGAGGGAACTGTAGAGATTGCTGGTGACACTCAAGTCCAGAGACAAAATGATTTTCATGGAGGGCGAGCTGCTGACAGTCCAGTAGGGAGAGTGGAAAACGGTCACGCAGGGAAGGTGGATAACGGCCAGGTAGAGAGAGTGGATGCCGGTCAATTAGGGAGAGTGGATGACGGTCAGGTTGGGAGAATGGATGACGGTCACGTAGGGAAGGTAGATGACGGTCAGGTAGAGAGAGTGGATGTCGGTCAAGTAGGGAGAGTGGATGACGGTCAGGTTGAGAGAGTGGATGAGGGCCAGGTAGGGATGTGGATGACGGTCAAGTAGAGAGAGTGGATGTCGGTCAGGTAGAGAGACTGGATTACGGTCAGGTTGGGAGAGTGAATGACGGTCAGATTGAGAGAGTAGATGACGGTCAGGTAGGGAAGGTGGATGACGGTCAGGTAGAGAGAGTGGATGACGATCAGGTTGGGAGAGTGGATGACGGTCAGGTTGGGATAGTGGATGACGGTCAGGTAGAGAGAGTGGATGTCGGTCAGGTAGAGAAAGTGGATGACGGTCAGGTTGGGAGAGTGAATGACGGTCAGGTAGAGAGAGTCGATGACGGTCAGGTTGGGAGAGTGGATGACGGTCAGGTAGGGAGAGTGGATGACGGCCATGCAGGGAGAATGAATTACAGCCAGGTAAGGAGAGTGAATGACGTTCAGGTAGGGAGAGTGGATGACGGTCAGGTTGGGAGAGTGGATGGCGGTCATGTGGTCAATTAGGGAGAGTGGATGACGGCCGAGCAGGGAGAATGGATGACAGCCAGGTAGTGAGACTGGATGACAGTCAAGTACCCCAGTAGAAAAAGACCCTTGGGCCGACGTCGGCCGCAGTAGGCCCGCGCACGACCGTACCGACTGCGGCCGACGTCGACCCGAAGACTTTCGCTTACTGGGTAACGAGAGTAGATCAACGGATTCGGACAACAGCCAACAAGGGAAGGATGTAGAGGACAAATGACAGAAAGTACACATGTGGAGCAGGTGCATAGATACTGTTGCTTTGTTATTGTCGTTAATGTTGTTTTAACGAGTTCTTTTTAACATGTCAGTCGTTTCATTTCATAACAAGCCCTTTGCGAAACGGACGCAATACATGTTTTTATGTTATTATGTACACAAATAAAAATGCCATGTGCTACCTTTTTTAAAAAAAAATGCCGCTCTTGCTTCATTCTGTCGGCAGAGTTTTGTGCTGGATTTAGTTTGTATGTAATGGCCCCATTATGTTCTCGCCATAGTCAGTCATGGCTTGACTTCGCGAACGAAGATTCTATAGGGCTTGCCCACGTCGTCTGCAGGCATTTTCGTGACTGCGGAGGCCAATCCGGGACAGGCAGGTTCGGCCGCAGTGGCTGCAGGGGAAGGTCTGGTCAGGGTTCTGAGTTACGACAACTCTGTTTTTTTCTCCTGAGCCGCTTGTCCTTGAGGTTAGCTCTGCGAGAGTCCTCAAATGAGACGGCTGCCTTGTAAATGGTGGAGCGCCAGGTGTCACGGTCCGCAGCAAGCGAAGACCACTGGCGGTGGTCGATTTGGCAGGCACTAAGTGACTTCTTGAGACCGTCTTTGTATCTCTTCTTTGGTGCCCCTCTGTCTCGGTGTCCAGTGGCGAGCTCGCCGAACAGAGTGATCTTGGGTAGGCGATGATCCTCCATCCTGGAGACGTGCCCCGCCCAGCGAAGCTGTGTCCGCAGCAGCAAAGCCTCGATGCTCAAAGTTTCCGCCTGTTCAAGGACCTCGACGTTGGTGACATAGTCACTCCAGTGAATGCTGAGGATGGTACGCAGGCAGCGCTGGTGAAAGCGTTCGAGAAGTCGTAGTTGGCTGCGGTAGAGGGCCCAGGACTCGGAACCGTACAGCAGGGTGGTGAGGACGACAGCTCTGTACACGCTGATCTTGGTGCCTTTGTTCAGCTATTGATTGTGCCACACCCGCTTGAATAGTCGCCCGAAAGCACTGTTCGCTTTTGCCAGCCTGTTGTCCAGCTCCTTGTCCAGCTTGGCGTCTGACGTGATGATGCAGCCGAGGTAGGTAAAATGGTGTACAGACTTCAGTTCGGACTCGCCGATGGAGATGTGGGGAGGGCGATGCTCTTCCTTGGGTGCTGGCTGATGAAGGACCTCTGTCTTTTTCAGACTGACCTCAAGTCTAAAGAGTTGGGCGGCATCTGCGAAGCAGGACGTAATGCGCTGCAAGGCTCTCTCTGTGTGTGCAACGAGGGCAGCGTCATCAGCAAAGAGCAGCTCACGAATCAGTTGGTCTAGGGTTTTCGTGTGGGCCTGCAGTCGTCTGAGGTTGAACAGGCTGCCATCGAGACGATACCTGATGTACACTGCGTCGTCATCGTCGAGGTCCACTGTGGCTGAAGAAGATGGTGAAGAAGATGGTGAAGAGGGTCACGCCGTTGCGAATGGGGAATGGTTCTGAGAGGTCACTGTTTAGTCTGACCTGGCCCTAGTACAGTGAGTTTAACCGCTTTCAGTACTGCTACTGACGATACCGCTCGCGAAAAACACACGGCGTAGTTGACTGCGGCCCGTATTTTCCACCGAAAGGTATCGTCAGTATAGCAATTAAGGGGTTAATTCATTCGAGACGTGCAGCATTTGGATAGGAAGCGTATCCGAATGCGGCACGTCTCAAATGTGTTAAAGAGGACAGCAAGAGACACAGAACCACATGTGCCCCCCGCAGCCTGTGGGGCACAAATGACGAGCTTGTCAACGGCTGTATTAATTATTATCTCGTTGCGAGAGTTTGTCTCTTGGCTTTGACTTCGCGAACGAAGATTCTATAGGGGTTGCCCACGACGTCTGCAGGCATGCTCGTGGCTGCGGAGGCCAATCCGGGACTGGCAGTTTCGACCGCAGTGGCTGCAGGGGGAGGTCTGGCCAGGGTTCTGAGTTGCGGCATCTCTGGTTTTTTTCTTTTTCTTTTTCTCCTGAGCCGATTGTCTTTAAGGCCAGCTCTGCAAGATTCCTCAAAGGAGACAGCTGCCTTGTAAATGGTGGAGCGCCAGGTGTCGCGGTCCGCAGCAAGCGAAGACCACTGGCGGTGGTCGATTTGGCAGGCACGATGTGACTTCTTGAGACGGTCTTTGTATCTCTTCTTTGGTGCCCCTCTGTTTCGGTGTCCTGTGGCAAGCTCGCCGAACAGGGTGATCTTGGGTAGGCGATGATCCACCACTCTTGAGCTGGTGGATGGCTGTGAGGGTCTCTTCAGCGGTGGGCGGTTCGTTCAGTTCAACCTTTAGTGGGAGGTGTGGGATTTGGAGGATGACTGTTTCTTGAACCGCAGTGCGCTCAGCGCTGAAGAGGTTGTGAAAGTATTCCGACCAGCGGTTCAAGATGGAGGTATTATGTGTGAGGAGGGCCTGTCCATCGGCGCTTCGCAGGGGACTTTGTACCAGGTGACTGGGGCCATACACTGCTTTCAGTGCTTCGTAGAAGCCCCTGTAGTCACCGTTGTCAGCGCAAAGCTGGGTCCTCTGTGCGAGTCTGGTCCACCACTCGTTCTGGAGATATCTGAGCTTGCGCTGGAGACTGCTGCAGACTAGGCGGAAGGCAGACTTTTTCACAGGGCAGGAAGGCTGGGCTAGGTGGGCCTGATGGGCGGCTCTTCTTTTTTTGTGTGTGCCTAGGAGTTCCTGGATCTCTACGTCGTTTTCGTCAAACCAGTCTTTGTTCCTCTTTCTAGCGAAACCCAAGACTTCTGCAGAGCATTTTGCAATAGCAGTTTTCAGTTGTTCCCGGAGTGTTTCAGGGGAGGAGTCTGCTGGGTCAGCTGTGTCTTGGAGCCTGCGCTGTAAATCTGTCTGAAAGGCAGCTTTCACGTCGTCACGCTGAAGGCTGGCAATATCAAGCCTTTTTTTTCTTCTTTTTTTTTTTTTTTTTTGAGGGGGGCCCCTTTCTTCGGTTTTGGCTTGAAGTGGAGCCTGAGTTTGCCGCAGCGGACAAGGCGGTGGTCAGTGTGACATTCTGCGCTGGGCATCACTGACTCTGGTGAGGAGGACGTCACTGCGGTCCCTCTGACGCACTAGGACACAGTCGATAAGGTGCCAGTGTTTGGAGCGAGGATGCATCCAGGTGGTCTCAGTTTCGACTGTCCTTTTGCAGGAAAGTAGTGTTGGTGATGACAAGTTGCTGTTCTGCACAGAACTCCAACAGTAGGCGGCCATTGTCGTTGCACTGAGTAGTCAAACGCCTATAACGTTTTGTTCGGCAATGGAAGGGAAGTAACAGAACGCTTGACAAAACTGGGGAAGCTTTCATTTTTGCTGGTTGCTTCCCTTTTACTGAAGGACACTTCTCACACATGGCGGCCTCGCACACACGCGGCTCGCACGCACGCTCACCTGCTCTCTCTCTCTCTCTCTCTCTCTCTCTCTCTCTCTCTCTCTCTCTCTCTCTCTCTCTCTCTCTCTCTCTCTCTCTCCTCTCTCTCTCTCTCTCTCTCTCTCTCTCTCTATCTCTCTGTGCACAAAATTCTAAACGATGCCGCCCCTCCCTACCTCCACGAGCTGTTCTCCCACACGAATAGAGGAAACACGAGGAACAGTTTACTCCATCTCCCAAAACCGAGAATCGACATTTTCAAATCTAGCATATCATTTTCCGGTGCTAAGTCATGGAACAACTTGCCCTCTCATTTAAAATCTATTTCAAAGTTATCTATCTTCAGAGCTCGCGTCCATAAATATCTGCTGTCGTTGTGAATGTTCCATATTTCTGCTTAGTTGCTCCAGCACAGCAGATTGCAGCAGATTATGTAATAGTTCGACTGTCTGCATTAACATGTCAGTTCATACCAGTATATACATGTATGTGTGTGCGTGTGTGTATGTATGTTTGTACATATTGTTTTAATTTTTTCTTTTCCTTTTTATTCTTTTTTTTTTCCTTTTTTTTTTTCTTTCTTTTTTTTTTCTCTGAGGGGGGGGGGGGGGTGGTGGACGGGTCATTTTACTTATATATGTTTTATCTTTTGCTGTATCGTCTAATGTACTTTTATATGTGTAGAGTAGCAGGACAGTTTGGAAGATAGGCATTGCTATGCCTAAAACTTTTTATCCTGAATAAAAACGTTTCATCATCATCATCATCATCTCTCTCTCTCTCACACACACACACACACACGCCGGGACACACGATGAAGAGAAACTTCATAGTACGATGTATTGGCGACTGAATTTAGTTATGAGAGTCTTTAATTCTTCTTCAAATTGTTTTTATTTCACTGAATCACGACGACAACCAATCAATTACACAGACTATAAAAAAAATTATGTTTATTGTCTCCAACAGTTAGAACAATTCTGCAAGTTGCATGGGAAAGTATCGAAAGCAGTCTGAACTAAACCACTCCAAGTACCGCGGATAAAACACACTGATAAGCATCAGAACAACATCAAAGCAACAACAACAACACCAACAACAAAAGCAAAAGCGATTACGTTTAACTATTAACAAGTTCGATACGAGCTGTCTCCGGATACGCGACTGATGCCGCGTATCCGGAGGCAGCTCGTATGGAATGAGTTAACCAGTTCGCCGCAACACCAAAACACCTCATAAAAAATAATAATAATTACGCTATTTATAATGCGCTTATCTTATAATAATTATAACTCTAAGCGCGCATTCACAACTCTCGCACGCCGATGCGCACGCTTTAGACAACGACTCACGTACCACAAATAGTGAAATACATTACGAAAGTCAGCTTGGGGTGGGGGGTATGGTGATATAGTGCTAAAAATGTTGAAAGAGGTGAGGGGCGTAAAATGAAACAAATTATTGTTAAGATAATATAATGAAGTAATAATAATAAAAAAAAATAATAATAATATAAAGTAAATCACAATTAACCCCTTTTACTGCTAGTGATCACGAATTTAGCGTCAGAAACGACTGCACACTGACCGACTTTCGCGAGAAGATTAAATACAGAGGAAAGTGGGACACAATTAGGCATAAAGAACATAGGACTAACGACTAACAAGAGACAAAAACCCTCATGAGCCCCCGCGGGGGCTCATGAAGGTTTATGTCTCTTGCAGATGGGTCAGTAGCGTCCGTGTTTCCCCGGCAGTAAAGGGGTTAAAAGGAATATACACTAAACAAATAAATTAAAAAGAATAAATTAAACAAACGAAATATTAAATTAAATTACTACAATAAAGTAAAATACGTAAAAGTCTATTTATTCATAAAACATATGAAACATATATATATATATATATATATATATATATATATATATATATATATATATATATATATATATATATATATATATATATATATATATATATATATATATATATTCTTTACTTTTAAACAAAGGCGTCGCTCAAAGCCAAAAATGCACTCAATCAGATTAGCTCAAGGGACGTCATTTTTCATTTCAACTCTGAGAATGCTCTACTGTGCTAATGCCATGGAATTCCAGGCTGGTAAGTTTGCATTGTGTCATCAGGACATCAGCTGTCCTTTTTGTGACTTTTTTGGAGTGGAAGGCTCAAAATGATAGGTCTGTCATTTCCTTCTCTCCCACTACCCTCACTTTCTAGATCTAGTGAGCGATGCAGTCACAAAAAAAGGGTAGCTGATGTCCTGATGACACAATGCAAGCTTAACAGCCTGGAATTCCATGGAATTAGCACACGACCAATTCCTTTAGCGCAAACTATACCACATGACCGAGCCTACAAAAACTCTTGTAGCGACTAATGGCGGACTTGTAGCGGGCCCTCTTTGTGACGCGTCTTGGATGCCAGAGCACCAAAACGTTCTAAAGTACAAAGTTACTTAGTGTTGTTCGAAACAATAGACACGCTACTGGATTTGTTTGCAGCACACATTTGCAACAATAGTGTGTATCAGATCACCAAAGAAAGAATTTTTGCCGAATCGAAAGCACATGAGCGTCCTATGCGACTATGAAGACTTTTGAAGTCGTTTGAGGCAACAGTCACTCACCTCTTCCATTACATTACTCTGACAATCTGATGCTGACCATGCAGACGGCAACGTCATTACAGATTGTATATTACGTCATAGCTCTATTATGTATACATGAATATTCCTTTGACGTCAGTCATGTCAGGAATGATTCAGGTCAGAAGATTTCAGCTGTTTTCTTTTACGAAAATAGTGGAGGAATGAAAACAGCTATTGGTAGCAGGGGTTTGCTGCACGGACTCCTGTAGGCCTTCGGGAGGTCAAAGGAACTGTATCATGTAATTTTACATTTGGTTATTGCTATAGAATACACTTTACAACAGAGCATCACGCTAAACTTCATTTTATACTTGACCTTCAGTATAGAAAAAGAAATGCGAGATTGAATGACCAATATTGTTCAAGGGTGGTGCCAGAATAGCTTGTCAGCTCTAAACGCCAAAATATTCTGACACCCTCCTGGAACGTTCATGTAAGCTTACATCAGTGGTATATTGTAGTCCCCATGTTGTTTTAGAATTCTTAATGAGTGAACGTTCGTTCGTGGGTGATGCTAGAATATTCTGGCGCCACCCTTGAACTTTCGTGGTCGAACTGTCTCCTAAAATGGTATGCCACTCTATCCAAACCGTTGTGGTAATTTCGACGTGAATTGCTCGATAGGTCAACACAATGGAGAACAGTATTAGGTAAGCAGAGGAAAATGGACTGAACATTGCTTTGGTCGCACAGGACTTCACGAGGCAAATGAGTCGTCACTGTCAATACATTCAAGACAATCAATCCATGATTATGTACACATACCTGAGACCTGTGCAAGGGTGTCATATTGAAATCAATTTAACACTGACCTGCCCTCTGAAGGCTAAAACTACTATACAGTAAATCTGTTTTCGTGAAAAGCACCATTAAAAAAAAATTGTATTACTCAACAATGAAATTACTGTAATTTTACTTCACATCGCAGCAGTCTGTGTGTGTAGTCTGTCTGTTTGTCTGTCTGTCTGTCTGTCTGTATTTCTCTCTCTCTCTCTCTCTTTCTCTCTCTCTCTCTCTCTCTCTCTCTCTCTCTCTCTCTCTCTCTCTCTCTCTCTCTCTCTCTCTCTCTCTCGTCTGTCTGTCTGTCTGTCTGTCTGTATTTCTCTCTCTCTCTCTCTCTCTCTCTCTCTCTCTCTCTCTCTCTCTCTCTCTCTCTCTCTCTCTCTCTCTCTCTCGTCTGTCTGTCTGTCTGTCTGTCTGTCTGTCTGTCTGTCTCTGTCTCTCTGTCTGTCTGTCTGTCTGTCTCTCTCTCTCTCTCTCTCTCTCTCTCTCTCTCTCTCTCTCTCTCTCTCTCTCTCTCTCTCTCTCTCTCTCTCTCTCTCTCTCTCTCTCTCTCTCTCTCTCGTTACTGAAGCTACAAATTAGTCACGTAACGTTCACGCCGAACAGCGTCTCCCAACAACAAACGAAAGCGAAGTCACGGCAGATAATCAGTGCCGGTGTTCCAGAAGCTTAGACAACACTCCGAACATCTCCAAGAGACATGGATTCTCATGAGCCCGGAGGGCTCATGAGAATCCATGCCTCTTGGAGATGTTCGGAGTGTTGTCTATGCCTTCGGGCTCATGAGGATTTATGCCTCTTGGAGATGTTCGGATTGATGTCTATGCTTATGCCATGACTTCGCTCTTGTTCGTTGTTGGGAGTCTTTCGGTGTAAACGTAGCCTCTAAAATATATATATATATATATACAAGCCACAGTGGAAACAAAAGTCAGATAGTTTAACAGAAGAAAGCTTGCACACACGGTAAGGTTAAGCTTGCAGCGAACGACTACCAACAACGAACAAAAGCAAAGTCCCGTGACACTATTCTTTGCGAATACGGTCAGTTATTGTCGTCGTGGGTCTTGTCAATCAAATCAGGTAAGTCGATGTGGTCAGAACGAGTGCGCAATCTTTTCTTCTTCTTTTTTTTTTTCTTTTTTTTTTCTCTTTTCTTTTTTTTTAATTTTGTGATTCTCACATTTTTATAGCTGTACGATGTGAGAAGGTCCTTATTAAAATGTAGAAGTGGAGTGTTCGTATACTAACTAGCATTTGTAGGTAAACCGAGCGGCTGACACTTCTGCAACTGTTTGATCCATAGTCACCGAGAGCAGAACGCGCTCGATGACTATGGATCACAAACAATTGCAGATGTGTCAGCCGCGAGGTCTGTCAGTCTAGAAATGATTGTACACGAACACTCAACTTCTATGTTTTACAGAACGTTTCACAACCGCAGAATAGCGATGAAGGTCGAAGCCGTCTTTGTCAGTTGAACAGCATTTAGTTTCGCAAATAGTACATTGAATAACTGAGATGCACAGACGTTTGCCATTACTGTGGCACTACAAGCCAATCGCAAAAGTCAATCGAGCGAGGAACATTTGCATATTAAAGTATACGTACAGCAGTGCGCGTTGTGAGCAACCACCTTTTTTGCAAGACTGAATAAGACTGGTCTTAAAAAAGATAGGTGCTCTTTCAAACAAAGTATTTACTAAGAAAAAAATGTGTCACCTGTCATTAAACAGGCACCTAAATGATGGTCTTTAATGACAGTTGATCTCTCATCAAGGTGGTTGTTCAAAACAGGTTCTGCTGTAAATGAAAGCTAGCAAACATATCCCCAAGAGCCCATTAGCCCCAAGATCCTGCGACATTGCACGAGGGACTGCATTATATTATTATTATTATTATTATTATTATTATTATTATTATTATTATTATTATTATTATTATTATTTTCTTGTGGATCACAGAAGATATCTCCTCTCTCCTCTCGCACAAGCCAGCCAATCGCAGAAGTCAGCCCAAGAAAACATCTGCATATTAATAGGTAAGCGAACCAATTGCCAAGCGCCTAAGCACTATATCGCAATGTGCAACATCGAACGAAAGTGGCCGTGTAGTTCACTAAAATATTAATCAAATTTGCAGTGACACTCCTACATTAGCAGCAGGTCTTGAAAATGATTTTGGGAGTTCTTGCAACAACCAACCCCCCCAAAAAAAAAAAAAAAAGAGGAAAAAAAAAAAAGAGCAAGCCTGAGTGCCTGAGAAGTATCATAATAAATCATTCAAGGCGCACTGCTTCAACAGCTGCCGCTGTCGCAGCTATTGATGCGGGGCGTCTTAAATGAGTTAACGATTATGTACCTTTCCACTGAGGGGCTACCATGTGAACACACTAACACGTGATTAAAACTATCACGACGGAAAAAAACAATTCATTAATTTTATATGCAAAAGAGCCAGGTGCCGGTTGCATGAGTGAGCTTAATCCTGCGCCAGCCGCTAAGCAAGAGGCTCCACTATAGCGAAGCACCTGGCTTAGCGGATGGCGCGAGACTAAGCTCACTCATGCTACTAGCCCCAGGAATCATGCAGAAGACAAAAAAAATGCGAGATCGGACGAATCACACACACACACACACACACACACACACACACACACACACACACACACACACACACACACACACAGACGTACACACGCACTCACGCTCGCACGTACGCACGCACGCACGCACAGCTGAAGCAACATTAAAGATTAAATGCACACACACACACACACACACACACACACACACACACACACTCGTACACACACACACACACACACAGTTTAAGCAGCATTAAAGAGTAATTATACCATATGACCAGTGAAAATAAACCGTGAAATAAAAAAGAATAATAACATGAAGAGGTCAGATACGCATACCAAATTAGCTTACAGATACTCGCAGATCACTTCAGCAGTCGAGTCTTGAAGAGCTGAACTAATTCATTTAAACCTTTTCATCCTGGTACACTACTGCTTGAAATTAATATAAGATAGTTCAAGGGTGATGCAAGAATAGCTAGGCGCCTGAGGCGCCAAGCTATTCTGGCACCACCCTTGAACTAATATGGTTGATCTATCTCCTAATCTGTAATGTAGTGTTTACGGGTAATAAACACATTTATATACTATTTTTAAAAAATCAGCCTCATGATGTAATGGGTTAAGCGAGACGAGACGCAACGAAAGGAGATGAGAAAAGACAAGAGAAGAGAACAGTAGACACGAGACAAATAATTGTGAGGTTACGTTTACGCCGAACGGCCCCCAACAACGAACGAGAGGGAAGTTTTGGTGGGTAAACAGCGTGTACCACACGCGTATCAGTTCATCATTCCTAACACCTCCAGGAGATATTATAAGTTATTGGTAGCAGGGGTTTGCTACACTGACGGACCCTTGTAGGCCTGAGGGAGGTTAAAGGAACCATTGCAACCCGAAGGCCGAAGGCATGAGAGGTACAATGGTTTCTTTGACCTCCCTCAGGCCTACAAGGGTCCGTGCAGCAAGTCCCTGTTACCAATAACGTATTTGTTTTCATTCCTCCACTATTTTCGTTAAAAAAAAAAAAAAAAAAAAAAAAAAATCAAGAAGAAATCTTCCGACCTGGATCACGCCAGACATGACTGACGTCAAAGGAGTATACATTTATACATAATAGACTTATGACGTAATTTAAAATCTTTCATGACGTTGCCGTCTCCAGTAGTGTGCCCGTTGTTTCGAACAACACTATGTAACTTTGTACTTTAGAACGTTTTGGTGATTTCGTATAGAACAAAACTGGCATCCAAGCCACGTCAGAAAGCGGGCTACAAAAAGCCCGCCATTAGTCGCTACAAGGTTGGTTTTTTTTTTTTTGTTTGTTTGTTTGTTTTGTTTTGTTTTGTTTTGTTGTGGGTTTTTTTTTTGTAGCGAGGTCACATGGTACGGTTTGCGCTAAAGGGTTTGGTCGTGTGACACAGGGATGAAAATAAACATCCTTATGAGCTCACGTGAGGACTTATGCCTCTTGGAGATGTTTGGAGTGTTGACTATGCTTATGGTAGAAGCTGGTTATCCGCCGTGATTTCGCTATCGTTTTTTGTGGGTGTCGTACTTTGCAAACGAAACCTCGCTATATTATCTACTTCTATTAAAAAAATTCTGCTGTAGAACCTGTTTTGAGCAACCGCTCTTTTTGCAAGAAAAAGTGGTCTTAATAGACTGGCGCTCTCTTATGAGAATAGCAAAAACCTTTAGGATCTGGTGTGCATATCAAGGAAGAGCGAAACAAAAGTGGCATCTGGTCATTAACTCTTAAACTCCCAGAACTAAATGACTTCCATTTATAGAATGGAAGTCATTTAGTTCTGGGAGTTTAAAAGTTAATGACCCGGCATCAGCCGCGTCAGGCTGGCGACAGCCAGCTAGCTTGATAATCTTTCATGACAGGTGATTTCTCATAAGGGCGTTCGCTCAAAACAAGTTCTGATGTCTTTTCATCACTTTACCAACTCCTAGTATGAAGTGCGTGCATTGATTTACCCTCAGTGCTGGTTGAAGTACACGATGCTTAAAGCGATCTGCCCCATGGCGGGCTTTGATTGCTAACATTCGCCGATAGAACGCGTTATCAATGTTGTCTTGCCTCAACTAAGACTTACTGCCCTTCTTTTCCGCAATCCATGAGGTAAGCACACGCACCAAAGGCTTTCCGTTGCCTTTTGAGCATAGTCGGAAGACACTCACCTAAGAACGGAGAAGAAGAGCAGAACAGATTTTCATTTTACGACATTCAAATTTCATAATTAACCCTTTTTAGCCCCAAGGTCCCATTTCTCAAATTTTTGGAGGTGTTGCCTAACGACTATGGACTAGTTGCAGGGGATCAATCTCCTACTGTAGGGACTCGGGGCTAAGTGGGTTAAGTCAGCCCTTTCCGGCGTCCAGCATTATTGTGAAACACGCTAAGTACATGAGGAGATGATGTGAACTATTAACCTTTTACTGCGTGGAGAAGGTCAGCAGCGACAAGCATACATCCCCATTAAAAAAAAAAAAAAAAAAAAAAAAAAAAAAAAAAAAACCTATCATCGCAGACTCGGGGGCTTCTTAGTACGTGGTCTCTTCGCAGTTTCATTAATTGTCCCCCCTACATAGCAATGTCGTGGGGACGGTAAACCGGACTTAGTCAAACGCCTTCATTAACTCATTCAAGTGGTAAGCGTCGTTTAAGCGTTGCTTTCGGCACATTCGCAGGTATTGATGCTGGGCGCCTTGAATGCGTCAATCTCCGTGTTCTTCTAATAGACAAGGTTATAGAGAAGATCAAAGGCAATGGAAGACTTCACTGAGACACTATATAGAGAGAGGTTACGTTTACGTTGAACGACTCCCAGCAAGGATCGAGAGCGAAGGCACGCAGATAACCAGCTTGTAAACAGAGCATAGACAACGCTCCAAACATCTCCAAGAGGCATAGATCCTCATGAACCCTCCGGGCTCATGAGGATCTATGCCTCTAAGAGATATTTGGAGCGTTGTCTATGCTTATGGTACAAGCTGGTTCTCGGACTGCGACGTCATTCTCGTTCGTTGTCGGTAGTCGTTCGTTGCAAACAAAACCTCAATAAAGCAGGATCGATGGCAACGAAGGACTGACTCCACAGATCTAAGACGTCCTTCATCAAGATACGCGGATACAGCGCATCTGGAATGAGTTAAGACGTTATGCCCTGACACATCACCACTAGACAAAGGTCGATCGTGACTGTTCACTTGCGGTGCCAGAACAGGCGCAGAGCTGTTTCGGCACCATCTTTTGCACAATTTAATGGGCGACTAACCTCTTGAAATGATATGCACTGTCTTTTTAACCGCGTCAACCGCCGGGGCAAGACGAACACTACCCATATGCAAGAGGCGTGAATCCTCATCAGCCCCCGCAGTCGCTTTGGCTAATGATGATTTTTGTCTCTTGTTAGTTAGTCCTACATTCTGTATGCCTATTTGTGGTCCCATTTCATTGGTGTTTCTTTTCGTGAATGTCGGTCAGTGTGCAGTGGTTTCAGACGCAAAATCCGTTATCACTTGCAGCAAAGGGGTTAAAAGACATCAAGGCGCCAGGCTGCTTTCACACCACCCCTGAATTATCCCTGAATCGGAAGGGTGTGTAGTCGTTAGTGGACATCGAGGCGCCAGACTGTTCTAGTACCACCTCTGAACTGTCATGGTCGATGTATTTCATAATCTATACTGACGAGCGAGAGAAATGCGTCATTTATTTAATCATCGGAAACGCTTGAGCGTTTCCTATGATACAAAAAATGTCGCATTTCTTTTGCTCGTCGGTATAGTATGTAATCTTGAGAGGAAATCGTCCATGTAGGAAAGTTCGATCTTATGGCTTAATGAGCTATGGCCTCACAGGCGCGGGATGATCATTGCGTCATTGCTCCCAACACGGGTAGTAGTAAATACTACTACCATTATTGGGAGCAATGACGCAATGGCGCCTGTGTATGGCCTGGTCTTGGTCTTGGTGTTTCAGTTCTGTTTGTACGGAGACAGTAAAGTCACCACTCTATTCCAAGTCAGCGCACCGCTGTTCAGACTGGATTTCAAGATCTTCATAGCCTTCTCTGGGGTCAGGCCCGCAGCCTCTGATGCTTGTGACGTCACATGTGTTGTCAAGTCCGTTTTCTGCGTGACAGGCGCGCGTGACTCCAGCCACTTGAGCATATGCCTCTCTCGTTTGTTCTTCTCGCGCTCCAGGTGCAGGCCGAACATGTAGAGGAACGGGTTGAGGGCGGAGTTGACGGGCAGAACAAACAGGGCCATGGTCATGTTGGTCTCGTCAGAGATGTGTGAGCCCGCCAGGGTCATGAGGCCAAGAACGCCAGTAGGGAACCAGCAGAGGAAATCAGACAGGACAACGGCGACCAGACGATGGGCCATCACTATGTCCTTGGTGCGCTGAGTCTGGTCGCTAATCATCACCATCCCGCGCACAGACCACAAGATGATCGCCTGGCCGGCAAGGACGAAGAGAAAGAGAATGGGGTTGATAACGGTGAGGATGGCCAAAATGAATCCTGTCGTCTGGAGCCGGGGGGTGTCGAGCGGCATGGGGAAGCAGAGCCCGCTGTGTCTGTCAGATAGAGTCTCTGCTTCTCCTCGCCAATCACGACTTGGGGCCAGCAGCAGGGACAGGGATGAGACGACAATGCCAATAGCCCAGGCCGCCTCACACGCCCTGACCGCCGACCGTCTGTCCAAACACAACCTGCAGACGAGGATACGCAGCACAAGGAGGCGATCCAACGTGATGAGGACGATTAGGGCCACTGAGACCTCACTGGACATGAGCATGAAAAACCGCACCGCACCACAGCCCATACTGCCCTTCCACCAAGCCTCGTGCGTGGCGTAGCTGCCCCGAAAAATGTGGTCGGCCGTAGCAACCAGCGTCACAGGCACGCTCATCAGGTAGTTGGCCACGTTGAGGTTCGTCACCAAAAGCCTCGCTGGCGAGGTGGTTAAGCTGTCACGCAAGAGAAACCTAAACACCAGACAACAAGCGTTACCCACAGAAGAAAGCAAAGACAAAAGGATCAGCCAGGCTCGGTGCCAGTCCAAGTCTATCAAATGCTCACACGAAGATATGGCATCAGGAGGAGCAGTACAGAACCTGGCGTGTACACTCTCAGGAAGAATCCCTCTGCAACACAGTCTGTTGTTATCGGACTTCACGGATTTCAAATGATGCAGCCCGCGAAACAAATTCGGTGGAAAGTCGTTAACTGGATTCCCGCTGATGTCAAGCGTCACCAGACTGGGAGTGAATTTGAACCCTTCAGTTGAAATAGTGCGTATTTTGCTGTTCGATACATTTAACACCTTTAATTCGTGGTAACTGGACAACACGTCTGTCGACAACGTGTCAAGGTTTGTAAACGACAAATCAATAGTTGATAGACGATGTGTTTGATCCCAAAGTCTTTTGAATACCGACGTCAAAGGATTTCTGGCCAATATCAAAACTCTAAGATTATGTAAGCTCATAAACACGTCCATGTTTACAGATGAGAACATGTTGTCGCTGACGTCCAGGTGAATGAGGTTGGGGAACGCCATCCTGACCAACGTGGACAGATTATTAGCGGATAACACAAGCTGTACGAGATAGATGTGGACGGTCATATTGTCAGGCGTAATACCAGAGCCGCTAGCGTCCAGGTAGCGTAGATCTGGGTGGGCATCAGCAATGAAAGGCTTGGTACAGACAAAGGCCAGACCCTGACAGAGACAGCCCTCGGGACACACGAGAGTTTGGTCACCGTGACATAACCACTCATCGTCCTGCCTGGGACACTGGAACACGCCGTCACACATGTGTTTGGGGTGCACACATACACTGGATTCACGGCAGCGGTAGAAGTTTGGACACGTATACTGCTTGCAGCCGAGTTCGTCCTCCTTATCCGGGCAGTCGTAAACGCCGTTGCATCTTAAAAATACTGGCATGCAATAGCCAGACGGGCATTGAAAATGTGTCTCAGGGCAAGTCTTGCCGGTGTCGAAAGGAAGGACCACAGCATTTCCACCACCATCAATCTCCACCAACCCCATTGGCGGTGCTATTATTTGTTGGTGTGTTTGCCGCAAAAGCACGCAGTCGAATTCGTCTGACCTGTCAACGCAGTTCTGTACTCCGTCGCACAATTGTTCAACACGGATGCACTGTCCAAATTTCTTACAACTAAATCCGTGGCACTGCTGGTGCCAGCAAAAATCTTCATCAGATTCATCAGGGCAGTCAGGTCGGAAATCACATACGAGAGTGAAGGGAATTGTCACGCTGCCGCTCAAGCAAGAGAACGTGGGCATGGCACCCGCCTTGGGCACGGAACACGTGCTCAAGTACGTATCCACTCCGCAGTGACTTTTTGGGTCACATGACAGGAAGTCATATGTCATGTGACCTAGGGGACAGGAAACGACGTTAGCACTAATGTTCACTTTTGAAGCTGAAACAGAAATGAAGTTTTGACGAAGGCGAACATTGTCTAGTGTGGGAGCGCGATGGGTAACCTCACAGATAAAATCGGTTAAACGCGCCTGCTTACAATCAATGCCCCAAATCATGTGAGGGTAGGACGGCGCGTAGCAAGAACAAGCTCTGTCCTGAGTATTCATAGATGCAAGTGCGTAGGAAATGTTTGTTTGAAAAGCCATGGTTTTATCCCTCCACTGCCAGACATTTCTATAAAGTAAAGGTAGAGAATAGTCTTCTGTGGTCCCCACACCAACATAGACGGGTAAGCGTTTCTTCCCGTACTGAAATATCTTTAAGAAAGTCTGCAACTTCACAGCATTTCCAAAGCTGGCTAGTCGGCCCCCGCGTTTATTGCACTGCAAGTTTGCTTCAGACCATGACAACTTCTTCTTCCAGCTAACGTATTGAAAACAAGTATTGTCATTTCCGACGGAACCGTTACAAGGAGGGGAAGTGAAAGGACAGTCCTGCTCGTCCTCCCCGCCCTCACACTCCGGCTGCAGATTGCACCACAAGTGATGTTTAAAGCTGGCGTAGTGAGGCACGGAACAGTTGAACAGTCCGCTCTCCAACTTTTGCGGCATTACAGAGAAAGGCAGAAATTCGAACAACATCTTAAAGCCTGTGTTAGTGGGCCAGAGACCACCAGCTTGCAGCCGAACGACGAGAGAAGTGTTGTAAACTTGGGTCGGCACAAGCTGAGGGCCGCACAGCAGGAGAAAAGGGGCCGCAGTGACGTTGTCCAATGCTGAAATACTGACATAATCTTTGACACTGATTTGATCTCTCTGGCAGTCCTTAAATATATTATTCACATCAAAATGCAAGAAATTGAGCAAAACGGCATTACCCTTCGGCACATGAATTTCCGCAGAAGCGTTCAAGGCAGCATCATACATTGCCACCCCATTATAGCCTGCAAACGTGACGTAACCTGAGGACTGTGACGTAAACACTATATCTAGTTTGTCTAGCATAAAGATGGGTTTTCGTACCATTGACACGCGTAAGAGAGGTCGTTTTTGTCGTAGAGTAAACTGTTCTCGAAACGTTATATACAAAATCATTGTGCCAACGCTTGAAAGTGTTTGATGTGTGCCGATGGTGCATCCGGTTTGTGAAAACACCGGCGGTTTATGTTTATCAAATTTGCGGAAAACTGAGACAACAATGGTCTCACATTCAAAGTCCAAAAATTGAATTTGCGTAAATTGTCCTTCAGAAGCGTTTATGATCAGCTTGCAGTTGGCAATGGCGTAATCAAGTGTCATGTTAGGTTGAAGCTGAGTCAGGAAGGCGGTCCCCACGTCGCCTTGGAAATTAAAAGGCCTGCCATTTGTGCATTCTGACAGAGGAATAGGTAGGATTGTTTCGTTCCTAGTTTCACTGAAAGGTGAGACGTCAATGTTAAGATTGGATTCAGAATCCTCGGACGTAGACTGTTCGTGGCTAAACTTTACCATCGCTGTTTTCTCTTGTGTCGTTACTCTGTGGTCAGAGTTTGATCTGTTAGAATCATCACTTTCTGTGAATTCAGCATGACGGCCGACAGGGCTGCTGAGATCTGAGTCGTGTCGTGCGTAGAAAGAGCTGAGATCAACGGTATCTGAATACACGTTTTACGGAAATCAGAAGTAGTTCAAAACTGCGAGTGTTTAGACGGAAAGAGTGGATTAACTCATTCAGCCCCGACACACCACAGCAAGACATGGATCGAGCATATAATTATGATAGTTCAAGGGTGGGGCCAGAATAGCTTGGCGCCCATAGGCGCCAAGCTATTCTGGCACCACCCTTGAACTATCATGCTCGATCTGTCTCTAGAATTGTAATACAGTCTTTAAGAGGGCAACTTATTATTTGGGGATTTCGGTCCTGGGGCAGAATGTGTTAAACGCCCGGACTAGCGCTCTTTCCTTCGAAACACTCGCAGTTTTGACCTGCTTCTGATTTCCAAATAACGTCTACTGTCAGTTACCGCGAGACTTTGGCCACCATTTTCTGTGACATTCGCAACGCGAAAGTAAAAATTGTCGGTGACTGTTAAATGCTTGTTTGGCTTATTTACAATGTTTGATGAAGATGATGTACTGATTTCGGATGTTTCGGTTTTCCCAACAGGCGTGTTGTACAGACTGTAGTTTAAAACAGGTGCTGAAACCTTTGTTATGCTCAACCACACAGACCTGAAGACTGAAGTACAGCAACAATTAGCAGATATGTATGCAATCTTCTCCTGACAGGAGAGAAATGCATCATTGTAGCTGTATTAACAAAAGACCAAAGGAAACTCTTTTTGATACAGCAAGTCGCTGCAATTCGGCAACCATTGTTTATATATCATCCGACTTTCTTTTGATGAACACGACAGAGCAGGAAATATACTGTTCTGACAGTATTCTTTAAAAAATTAAAAGAAAAGCAAAAAGCAAAAAATTTAAAAGAATGATATTCCTATATTTTATGAAAACATTGCTTGTCAAGTAATAATCGCAACTCAATTATTTTGGTGCATAAATCGTTGTCTAACATTTTACTCGAAGCACTATATACGGAAGTAAATCTGTTTTATGAATATCCCAATGCGCAAAAAGCCATCTGACCGACGAAGGCCTGATGGCCTTTGCGCACTGGGATAGAACATTGGTAATTTATCATATTCAAGCGCGCAAGAGTCACTGCATTTACTATATCCATGATAAATGACACCTGTTTATCAAAAGACCTGTAAGACGTTTTCAGTAAAATACTTAAAAAAAAAAAAAACAAGTCACAAAGCTTGGAATCTGAGTTACAAAAGGCCATTACACTGGAGGAAGACTGATGCGCGTGCTGCTCTGTGATGTCAAACATAATAGGTATAGGTCACTTAAAATCCCAGACCAGCGCATACTCAAGAATTGCATAGATGTATTTGCGACCACATTTATCAACTATTTTATGATTCATTGTTTAGTCGTAAAACTACTCTAGCTGGCTTAATTGTCTGAATAGCTTAATTGCCCCTTCACTGTAGAGAAAAACTGAACACGACCCAGCTGCAAAGAACACTGATGCCTCATGAGACCCCGCTATTGCAGGGTTCATGAGGATCAATGCCTCTTGCCGACACCACTCTGTGTTTAGGTTCCTTGGCGTGGAACTATCACGGAAACACAATCTGCGTCCAGTGGCAGCGAATGGGTTAATACAAATGTAATTTGGCGTATCCCTTAACTCATTCTACCCCAGAACACCACAACAAGATATCGATCGACCGTGATAGTTCAAGGGTGATTGCCAGAATAGCTTGGCGCCTATGGGCGCCAAACTATTCTGGCATCACTCGTGAACTCTCATGGTCGATCTGTGTCCTGCACTGCAATGCAGTCTTCAGAGGACAAGGGCACAATTTGGGGATTTCGGTCTTGGGGTACAGTGAGTTAACCCGTTCAGCGTCAGCTGAAGCAGACTGTGTTTCTGTAGTCTTCGTTACGTCAACACGAAAAACCTAGATGTCCCAGGGACATGGATTCCCCGCAACTACTTGGGTTCTTGAGGATCTATACCTCTTGCATTCGAGTGGTGTTCACATTTTCTCGGCACTGAACGGGTTAAGAGTGCGATGAACGGATACTGATTGTACATTTGATGAATGCGTTAACTCATAAAAGATTAGACTTTTTTTATATACGTGTATATTTTCTAGTACTAAGCAGACTTTAACACAATCTGCACAAAGGTCAGAAAATCCTAAATTTGGGAATAGTCCTTTAAAGACTATAAAGTAATTTTGGTGACAAATCGACCATGCTAGTTCAAGGGTGGTGCCGGAATAGCTTGGATTCCGGCGCCACCTTTGAACTAGCATGGTCGATATACCTCTTGCTGTAGGAGTGTCAGTACGGAATGTGTTAAATGTAGATTACATCTAGTCTGATCTATCACACAAACTGATGTCTTTTGTACATCTGCCCGTTGCAGGCAAAGGAAAGTATGTCCATATGTGTCAAAAAGCGAGAATTCATTGTAGTAAAATGAACATCTGGCTTTCCACAAAAACGGACTTGGTGTCGTGCCTTGGTGTCATGACAGAGATGTGTAACACAACATATACACCGGTATCCATTGACTAAAATACCCAAGCGACTGACTTAGTCAGGACGACAAGCAATCATTCATGACCACACCTAAGGTCAATGGTTCACACAAAACACATTTATTTGGTAAGAAAGTAGCATAGTGTGACATACACCACTAATATGTTTCACATGATGCATGGCCTCAGATAATCTGTCCTGCGGAGGCAAGTTCATTTTTTGTGAAAAGCGAGAGATTCATTGTAATACAATGCAAATGTAGCTTTTCACATAAATGAACTTGGTGTCTTTTGCCTTATCCCATTCAGCCCTGACGCACTACAGCTTGAGATGGGTCGACCATGATAATTCAAGGGTAGTGCCAGGTTTGCTTGGCGCCGACAATTATCATGGTCGATCCATCTCCTGCAACAGGTGCATAGTCGTTAGATGACGCCTCCAAAATTTGGGAAATACGTACATCGGGCTGAATGAGTTAACAGTGCGGTATGTTCTCTTGTGTGGATGTATCACGGCACCCTCAGTTCGGAGCAGCTAGAGCCGATCTTTACCAGCAAAAGGCGTAGATTATTATAGAACCCATCGATTGCAGGATCTTTGTCTCTTGCAAACAGATGGGGCTAGTCGCGAGACTTCTAGCTACAATCGCTCAGAAGAGGAAGACATCATTCAGAAATATTCCCGACTGGTAACTTCAGACGTTACTGAATGAAGACGTAAATGTCAGCCGCTTTCAAGGGTGATGCAAATATAGAAATAGAGGAACTATCGAATTTCATGTTCATTCACGACACCCTGAGACAATCAGGTACAGGTAATTTCATTGTCGTGTCAAAGAATATCATTTGAGAATTGATGTTGCTTGGCTGCTTAGTACTATAAAGAACTTAAGCTGGCGTGACTTTGCTTCACATAACTTTAGGCAGCATTGCGTCAAGAGTTTCTCTTTCATTTGTAGAGAAGCGATGTGATTGTTAAAAGCACTACGGCTCTGCGGCCAGTTACAGTGTGTTCATAGAAGGGATCCGATGCAATTTAACCCTTCTCTGCCGATCCAACTGCAAGAGACATAGATCCTCATGAGCCCCCGCGACTGCGGGGGCTCATGAGGATCTATGCCTCTTGCTAAGACCAATTTGTATCCACGTTTCTTGGACGGTGTTTGCCTTTTGGTCGTGGAATGACTGAACTAAGATTTCAGAAATACAGACGTATACATACAGTGTACGTACAATGGCAGGGAAGGGGTTAACTTGCTCATCTTTGGCGAACAGAGTTTCGAACTGGCCACCACAGACTGATCAGCTGAAAACAGGAATGACGCAATGATGAAAATGACATATCTTGTGTGTGGTTTATTGGCAGCCCTCGTCACATCATCCGTAGCAACAAACCTGACTGGGAACGGTCGATCAGTAGACATGTCCAGGTCTTCTCTAAAGGACCCGACGGGAGAAGAGACTTGGGTCGTTATTTCAGAGACAACGAGAAGCACGACCACCTGGACCGCTTCAACACGTAGGCCGGGCCTACATTCCGCGATGACGCGACCTTGACTCTCTTGGGCGCGCCTCCAGTAGCAACACGTCTTCGGGTCCATTGCGGCCGTCGTGGGCTCGAGGACCTTTGCTTACTGGGGCAGCCAGCGGTGCTCTATACAGTACCGGTGGTTGGATGCACCAATCTGGTTAACTCCTTCACTGCCATTTGATTAGCAAGGAATCATAAAACATCTCTCGCTGACCGCCCGATAATAGACCGACCCAATCCTTGGGTGAAATGTGTATCAAACTTAGCGCGCGTTCGCCTCTCGCCTAAGCAAAACCCTGTTTACCATGTGCTTCTGACTGCCAAGCAGAAGGTACGGCATAACAACGGATGTTTATGCTTGCGGGGCATGGAAGAGCTTCGATGTTTCCATTATTTTAGCCAATTTTCGTGGTATTGGAGATGCCCTGAAATCACCGCTTTATGGGGAGTGTAAATCAAATTCCTGATACCTCAGTCCATGTTCCGAGGTGAAGAATTTTACCGTCCCCGAAGCCTTTATCACGACTGGCAGACACGAAAGAATGGATTGAAAAGCTTGCGGTCGGCCACATGGTCAACTGAACCCTGAGAAAATCACATCACCACGTTTGCTCGATGGTAAAATGTCTTTTTTCCGTGTTTCGTATTCACATACTGAATCGATCGCTTGCCGGCACTTACATCACATTGGTCTGCTAACTTGGATCGTAGATCTGTCAGTTGTGTGTGAAGAATTTGTGCTAAATTAGATCGTAGATCTGTCAGCTGTCAGCTGTGTTTAGTGAAACTTTCGTGCATGTACGCTGGCCCCGTATGAGTGAGAGTGAGTGAGAGACGCCTCATTGATGTAAACAGACTAGTACTAGAAGTTTTCTAAAAGTTTGCACATTTCATAAAATTCTAAGGTTAGGTACGCACAACTACATAATCTCGTGACTGACAATATCCCCACTTGATGTACTGATTAAACCCAATACCTAGTTTGTACTGATTATTTTACAGCTCCAATAATGGTATACTATAAAAGATATGCCATCCTAATGAAATGGTTTTGAAAAAAATGTCGAATAGCACGCTTTACTGTGCTAACAGACTACACTCGCGCTCTTTCCGTGAAGCATGCGTAGCGCGCTTGCCCGACCCCGGCTAAAGAGGCGTAGCCAAATAAAAAAAATGGGTCGGTCTATTAAATAGACCTAAAAGAAGGGCCAGCATGAGGCCTACAACCTCTGAGCCCCTGCTGCCGTGGGACACATGAGGATTTATGCCCCTTGCCGATGGATCGTGTCGTGGTTTTCGATGAGTCCCTGCAGTTAAGTGGTTAACCCATTCGATGGAGTCAGTCGTGCGGCCGGCGGGGGCTTTAGAGGATCTATGTTTCTTGCAGTCGGATCATCTTCACTTTTTCTCCGTAGTGGCGGGAGTAAACGTCGCCCAAATGTTGTATTAATTTCATATAGTAGTAGCATATAGCCCCAATCCCCAAATGTTGTATTCATTCCATATAGTAGTAGCATATAGCCCCAATCCCCAAATGTTGTATTCATTCCATATAGTAGTAGCATATAGCGCCAATCCCAAAATGTTGTATTCATTCCATTTAGTAGTAGCATATAGTCCCAATCCCCAAATGTTGTATTCATTCCATATAGCAGTAGCATATAGCCCCAATCCCCAAATGTTGTCCATATAGTAGTAGCATATAGCCCCAATCTTCAAATGTTGTATTCATTCCATATAGTAGTAGCATATAGCCCCAATCTCCGAAAAATCAGGTTCGGAACGCTTTACAAAGACACAACTAAAATCTGAAAAACATGAAAATTAACATAAAGATGGCATATGGTATACTGACGAGCAAAGGAAATGCGACATTTTTGGAATCATCGGAAACGGATTCCAAAAATGTCGCATTTGTTTCGCTCGTCAGTATAATTATGTAACCCATTCAAGGCGGCAACGCTGTATGACACCTTTTCACCTATTTATGCGGCGCGCTTTGAATGAGTTTTCTCGGCAGTGAAGGGGTTAATAAAGTTGATGATGCAGGGACAACATTTAGCTCTGGTGCTCAGTTCTTCCGTTAACCTTCTGGGTGTCGGTAGCGGTTTTAGTCCCGATGGTTCATGCAGGAATCATCGCGATTGAAACCACTGCCGACGGCCAAAGGGTAAAACAGACAAACAGTGACAATGGCCGCTTTCCAGGGGATCCTACCACCGCTCTTGTGACAGCATCGTCATATACTGCTTACCACAGACAACCTCAGGACGACGGTCCCCGTTTGGAGAGCCCAGGAAAAAGAATTTATACCATTGCTGCTGAAGAGTGCCAGGGAGGCGCGTTCGTTAACATCACTGACACAAATGCGACAGTGCATGTGATGAATTTGATAGACTCCTCAGCACGTATGATGAGCCTGGCGGGGAGCAGAGGCCCTCTCTGTAATTTATTGGCGACTGTGCCAGAGGGTCTGTACATGCGTATGAGCATAGAGGACCAGAAACACTTTGCTTGTAGCGATCTTGGCATCTCTGTTTTTGAGTTTGTGGATGAACAATATGACGCTTTTTCTGATTTAAGAGATTGCTACTACGGCCAGAGCAACATGATATACCCGAAGGTCCCGACGGTACTTGTGCAATTCTCTCCCTATGAATATGGGCCGATAGGAACACCATGGCTGACTTTTCACTTTGAAGCCACGTCCACACCGGGTTATCAATATATTCCAGTCATAATGACGTCACTGACATCGGGTTATGTCACCTCCTCTGATTTCCGCCAGACTCCATATGCCTATGGCATGAACGCGTCAGTGAGAATTTGGACTCCAAATAGTCATGTCGTAATGGTTAGCTTTCCGTTGGCAGACATCGGCCATTATCCGTCAGGCAGGTGTCCCGACGAAAACGAGAAAGACGTGGTTAAAATTAGCTCGTTCAGTCTGGGCTCCATTGAGTACATCCCACAGAAATGTGAAGCAAAGGTCATGTCCGCTAAGGTGTACCCGACTTTGTTTCAAGTGGAATTTTTGTCAGATATGACTTTCACGAATCTAGGATTCAAGATTTTATTTTCATTTCATAGTGACGTTTCTTTACACGTGCTGGCCGCTCCTAAAGATGGTTTGTTTGACTGCTCCTCAACAGAATACGCTCGCTTTAAGCATCACCTGCAGTGTAACCTGGAGCCGGAGTGTCAGGGCGGGGAGGACGAGCGGGGCTGTCCCTTCAGTTACGCAGCCTGTGATGGCTTTGTGGGTTATAAGGACAAATGTTATACGCTGGTCACTTGGTCATACTTTCTGACTTGGTCGGAGGCGGACATCGCGTGCAGAAAGCGTGGAAGTGTTCTCGCGAACCTGAAGACTCCTGGAGAAAGGCAGGCTGTCAACAAGTTCTTCACCTATGGCAAAAGACGATGGTTGTTCTACGTCGGCGCTCGAAGACGTAGTCGTCAAATTGAACCCAAGCTCATGCAATATAACGGTGTGTGGCAGTGGTCTGACAAGACTATCGCCTACGACGTGAATGTAACTATGCACTTTAACAATGATGTGTACTGGAATAGTCGCAACGTCCCTGACTGTACTTATTTGATCCCGATGGACCCTGACTTCTTGTACATGTGGCACTGCGACGGACATGGCCTGTCCTTGTTCGTGAACAGCTTCATCTGTGAATTTAAAAATGGCTACCAGTTGTTGGCGAACGATATCAAGTTCAGGCAACCCAAAGACCCTTTTCCCAACTCCGTGACTCGTTGTCCTCAAGGCCACGTGACACTTGACTTCCTCCCATGTGACAAAAACCCGGGCGCGGACGAGACGCTGCTATTTGCATGTGACAACCAAATAGAGTCTGTGCATTACAGTCTGTTGTGCGACTTCTGGAAAGACTGTCAGGACGGGTCTGATGAGCAGTTCTGTGTGCGTACTGAGTGTCTAGATCGCACGTGTAGCAACGGTCAATGTGTGACGGCCGCGGACTGGTGTGACGGCATGCTTCACTGCATTGACAGTTCTGACGAAAGAGGCTGCGATGAGAGCAAATCCGATCTGATACAACTTCGTCTTCAAACACGATTCCCACCCCCTGTTTTGATCAACTTGGACGGGCGCGGCGGCATATCGTGGACACGCCTGAACGAGTCAGAATCCTGTCCAGAAACGCATTTCCGATGCCCGGGTGAGTACCTGTACTGTATGCCGGTGTATGTACGCTGTAACGGCGTGTACGACTGTCCGGGACAGGAGGACGAGGCGGGGTGTGACAGTTTCACGTGTCCCGGCTTCTACCGCTGTCGCGCATCTTCCATTTGCCTGCACTCTAAGCACATGTGTGATAGCGTGTTCCAGTGTCCGCATCAGGACGACGAGTGGATGTGTACACGGAATCGAACTTGCCCCGAAGACTGTCTCTGTCAGGGTCTGGCCTTCGTCTGCACCGAGCCTTTCATTGCTGACGCGCACCCAGATCTACGGTACCTGGACGCCAGCGGCTCTGGTATGATGCCTGACAATCTGACATCTCTTTTTCATCTTGTGAATCTGAGACTTGCTTTTTGTGGACTGTCTACAGTCACTAACATGACTTTTCCCAATCTCCTCATGCTAGATCTCAGTGACAATAAATTAACGTCCGTCAACATTGACATTTTCCACATGCTAGACAACCTCAGGAGCCTTGTTATTGCAGGAAATCCTTTAGTCACAATGGCCAACACTTTCAGGCCTTCAGATTTAAAGCACCCTAATCTAAGACTCGTAGATCTGTCACGAAGCGAAATTCATGAATTCAACAGCAGAATATTCTCTAATTTTACTATGGTTACCACGCTTAACATATCGCACTCTGCCCTCAAAATCATCAGTGTGGGATTCCAACACCTAAGAAATCTAGAGGCGCTTGACCTGCGCGGCAGTCCTGTTAAACAATATCCAAGTGACATCTTCACCGGTCTTCGCTACCTGCGTTTCATCTGGACAGACAACTTCAAACTGTGTTGCCGAGATGCGCTTCCAAAGCAATTTGACGACAAAGGCTGTGTCGCGCCTCTCGACGAGATCTCATCCTGTGAGGACTTGCTGCGTTCCGACGTCTACAGACTGTGTCTTTGGATCTTCGCCGCCTTGTCGGTGCTAGGCAACGCCGGCTGCTTCTTCTTCAGGCTGCTCAATGCCAGAAGCGTGTCCAGGACGGGGTTCAACGTGTTCGTCACCAACCTGAGCGTGGCAGACTTCCTGATGGGCGTGTACCTCGTCATAATCGGCGCGGCAGACAGCGTGTACCGTGGCAAGTATCTCTGGTACGAGACACTATGGAAACAGAACGCGGCATGTAAACTGGCGGGCTTTCTGTCCCTACTTTCCAGCGAGGTGTCGGCCTTCATCATCTGCCTCATCACGCTGGACCGCTTCCTCGTGCTGCGCTTCCCCTTCTCCACTCTCTACTTCAAGCGCCGGTCGGCCACGGTGACGTCAGCGGTAGTCTGGCTTCTGGGCGGGGTTCTGGCGGCCGTGCCTCTACTGCCGAGCATGGCTCACTGGGAGTTCTACAGGTGAGAGATGAGAATTCTCTTTCATAACCCTTAACTCATTCGAGACGTGCCGCCTCCGGATACGCGGCTTCAGCCGCGTATCCTGAGGCTGCACGTCTCGAATAAGTTAATCACTTCACTGCCACTGATCGTACACTATACGTGTGAAATCTGTGTAAGTTGTACGCGAAAAAGCTCGGGCCGTACCATGAGCAATGGATACAAAGTGGTTTCAGCAAGAGGCATAGATCCTCATGAGCCCACGCAATTGCGGGGGCTCACAAGGATCTATACCTCTTGCAGTAGTGTGATGTCCATATTTTTATCGGCAGTGAAGGGGTTAAATGCTACTGAAGATACTGCTCAGCGGAAAAGTATGCGTCGAAGGATATCGTCACTGGCAGTCGAGTTTGTATTCGCCGGTACTGGTTACGGTAATAATGTTGTAAATGTCATTATGTATTTATGTATTTATTTATCTATGTGCATTTATTTATTTAATGATTTATTTACATTACAAGATGTCGATGGCATGTACATTGTCATTTATTTATTTATATATCTATTTACTTATCTACTCTCTTGGATGGATGGATGGATGGATGGATGGATGGATGGATGGATGGATGGATGGATGGATGGATGGATGGATGGATGGATGGATGGATGGATGGATGGAT
>BTPG01000006.1:121216621-121249121 GCA_036245525.1 Semisulcospira habei
GTATTGTGAGTCCAGCTACCTGGGCCGGGACGGGATTCGAACCCACGACCCGGCGATTCCCTTCGCTCTCCTGCTCCGACGTTTAACCGGCGAGCTATTTCGGACTCGCCTTTTTGTGACTGCAACGCTCACTAGTTCTAGAAAGGAGAGGGTAGTGGGAGAGAAGGAATGACAGACCTATCAATTTAAGCCTTCCTCTGAACCCTACTGTATAGAGCAATAGGGACTACCCCCAGGCGCCCCGCAATCCGCTGGAGAATATTGGGGGGAGGCCTGGATATTCTCCAGCGGGTGGCGGGGCGCCTGGGGGTAGGATACCAAAAAACAAAAAAAACAAAACAAAACAACAAAAAAAAAACCGCTTTTTCAAAGGTCATCAACGAACCACAGTTTTCCAGTGCAACTTAATTTGTTTACATCAAACTTTAGATACGGCGACAAAGAAAAAAAGAAGTTTTCTTCGTTGTTGTGAGTCGTTCTGTCGCTCCAACCAGATACAGTGTTCTGCAAATCCATTTTCCTACATTTCTGCTAGGCTGTTCAACAGCGGTTTCCATTTTGGATGACCATACATTCTGCGACAACCGACACGCAATGCAAAACTCTTTATTCCAACCTCCTACTGTGTACGCAGGTATAACGTAAGTTCTCCGGGTCCGCCTTGGTCTGCCTGCGGGATACAGATCTTAATCGACAAAATCCGCCACAGTCCATCTAAGGATGTAAATGGTGCCATTCTTTCCCAGCCAGAGGCATAGATTCTCAAGAGCCGGCCCTACAGAAGCAGGCGTTCATGAGAATCTATGTCTTTCGTAGGCGGAGGGATCTGGCTGAAAGACTGATCGATAAAGCCCTACACCGTTATCTTTCAGTTTGTGGTGATAATCCACGCGCCGGTGAAAGCTTGACGCTGTCAACGATGATCAAATTCGAGGGGCTGTAATAACGAGGGGAGGTAAGTAACAGAAACGAGAGGATAATCCTCGATTTCTGTCGCCAGGGGTCGCTAGCAGTGGCTGACCGGTCAGGCGAGAACCGCGACAAAAGAGTTTACACTTAAACCTGAGCAGTCCGCTAATTCCCAAACCTAATGACGCAATCTCCAACTCTATTCCATGCGATCGGGTTGTGTACATGGAGACAAGCCTTGCTAGCAAGAGGCATAGATCCTCACGAGCCCCTGCAATCTGCAGGGGCCCACGAAGATCAATGCCTCTTGTAGAAGGAAGAAGGTTTGCTCGTAGTAACAATGAAAGAGAATAACATAACTCGATCATGATCGGCGACAGAGCCATTGCTTCAGTAGACCAAACGTCAATTTTACTCAAGGGGAAAAACAACAACATCGTTTTAGCAACAGGACCTGTATACATATTGGCTTGATTGAGTGTACCGGGTTCAACGCCGGCCAAACAAAAATGACTGTAAAAACTGCAGATTTCGTGTAACATTAACTAACTTATAAAACGATAAGCAAAAAGGGTGGAGTCATTCTTCCTTGAAAGTATGTTGTTCTGCTAAAGTCAAGATTAGAATTTTCAGTTCAGCCATCAGTAAGCATGTTCGTCTATTAACTCATTCGAGACTTGCCGACTCCGGATACGAGGCTTATGCCGAGTATCAGCAGGCGGCACGTCTGGAATGAGTTATATTATATAAAATCTACAATAACTGCATACATTAATCAAACAAACACACCACAGAGTGTATGTAAATAATACAATTCATGAGACGGTGGATGAGAAGTCAGTGAAAATAAATAAGACAAGTTAAGGCACATCTCTCTCTCTCTCTCTCTCTCTCTCTCTCTCTCTCTCTCTCTCTCTCTCTCTCTCTCTCTCTCTCTCTCTCTCTCTCTCTCTCTCTCTCTCTCTCTCTCTCTCTCTCTCTCTCTCTCTCTCTCTCCCCGCCCCCTCCACTATGATATTTGTATTTTTGTTCATTTTTTCCTTATCTCTGTCTCACCCTTTGCATTAATGATATCATGTATATATTGTGTAGATTTGTTATCCACCGTTATGCATATATGTATTTAATTCAACTCAATGTCCAGTTCATCTTATAATCCTCTGGCTTTGACTGGAGAAAATTCTCCATTCTGTAATATTCTGGCAGTGCAATAAACTATTTAAACCAAGTCAGTGTCATTTCTTCACGAGAATGCCCTTTCGCCGAACACGAAATCAGGATTGTAACAATCGCAGATTTCTTCAATGTATCACGGATCACGACAAATGCCTTACATGAGTAACGACCAAAAAAAATGCATTAATTATGTGTCACTGTTTCCATAATTACACCCCAACCACCCACCACCACCCATCCCCAATCCACCCAACTCCCTCCCCATCAATGTGTGGTACTGTCCCGGCTTTTATGGCCTTGCAAGTGTTTTCTTTGACTTTAAATTGCATTTCGTAAACATGTGAGTAGCATCATGATTCAATTATATCCCAATACGCAAAGGACATCGGGTCGAAGTCAGCCGTAGTGGGACTGCGCACGACTGTGCGCAGTCCCACTGCGGCCGACTTCGGTCCTATGGTCTTTTGCGTAATGGGATCTGGCTGTATATCGACAGTAAAAAATAAAAAAAAAATCACTCAGCAACCCACAGGTCAGCTAACTTTTGCGTCAAATATTTTCTTTCCTTCCGTCGCTAACTCTGTTCAAGTGGGCACCTACTTGCAATGGGAGTCTTGTGTAACGACTGCTACCTTGCTCTCCGCATGCCCGATGTCTTCCGCTCCTATCGTCTGCAAGAGACATAGAGCCTCATGCGCCCCTGCATTCTGCAGGGGCTCGTGAGGTTTTATTACTCTTGCTAAAATGAATAATACGCCAGTTTACATCTGTGAATGACATGTTAGTGGAGGTTATCAGTGCTTGTAGCTTGCGAATATAATATAGATTTTCACACCCAGATACAAAATGTGAAACGCACTTCTTAAAAAATGTGTGTGCAAAGAAAGCATTGCGAAAATATCACTGAAGTTGGCTTGACTATGCTAGCTAAAGGGTAGTGGCTGTGGCGTCTCTGCAGGCGTCAAACACCTTGATCAATACTTGCGCTGAAATGAAGTGTCGGTTTGTATGGGGCACGTACTTTGCTTTTCATTGTGTGCAAGTAAAATAAAAACAAAATTTGAAAGTTATAAAATAAAATAAAATAGTTTTAAAATATATATACATATATTGTTTATTTATTCTATTTTATTATTTACAAAATATTTTATTTTATTTTATTTATTTTATTTTATTTTATTTATTTTTTTATTTTATTTTATTTTATTTTAATACTGTAATAAAATTTGTACCTGTTCATCTTGGATGATGCAAATGCAAAACAACCACATGTTCACGGTCGATCTATTGGCCCTGAAAGCGAAAGAGATCAGCAAGATGTTCTTACGTCACAGGCAGTGCAAAAAGCAATGCGGTAAACATGTCTTCACAGGCGGCGTTGAATAAAGCGTTAATCCGGGCAATCCGCTCCAATCCGTGTCCTCGGGTTATAAACGTATTTGTCACATCAGCTAAGGCGTATGTATACACGTGGTAAGTCCATCGTCCACGCTAGGCTAACTCGGCCAAAAAGGGCTGTACGAAAATGTCTTGAAGGTTTTTTTTCGTTCTTCATTTTCTTTTTCTTTTTTAATTATTATTATTTAGTAACTGAACACGCCCTGAAAAGTGTTTTATTTTCGTTTTAATGTTATACATTATGCTTAAACCTTTATGTGCGCAAATTGAAGTGTGCCCTGAATATTAAAGTAATTGTTTTAATCAGATGTAAAATTCGTGCGTACGAGTACATAGCCAACGTTGTTATGATAGAGAATAACCTGGTATAATCATCTAACAATTATTAACCCTTTGGCTGTCGGTAGCGGTTTTAGTCGCGATGACACCTGCAGAAATCATCGCGACTAAAATCGCTATCAATAACCAAAGGTTTAACACACAGAAAGAAAGAAATATAAAAGATGTTTTGTCAAAACTTTTTATTTTTATCAGTATTATGCAATACTTCTTATCACCTCGAACTAACTGCCTTTGATGACATCCGCGTGTGGCAGTAGATCATAACAACCAAACCTTCTGATTTTCAAGAGCAACCTTCACGTCACCTGTATTTACCCTTTCCCCACCCCCACCCCCCACCCCCCCCAACCCCCCACCCCCCACATCACACGCACACACACACACCCCGCTCTAGCAACTCCCCCTCCCCCCTCCTTAGCCACCCCCAACCCAAAACTCCCATCCCAACACCCATCGACATCTGTCAAACATTGATCACACTCTGCAAAGGAAGGTTTACGAACGCCATCTCTGCTCACAAACCTTTCTTGAATACATTTGTAATCTGCTATGCTATCAGTCAAAGCCCGTAACAACTACCCGGGTGGAACACACCAACCCCGAAGAATGCATCAGCCAACAACTTCCATCTGCAAGAGACATAGATTCTAACGCTCCCCTGCTTTTGCAGGGGATCATAAGGATCTATGTCTCTTGCTGGTTTGGGCAAAGTAATATTATTTTTCTAGATCTCTGCCGCATTAGACGGAGGGATGGTGTGGGTTTTAGTACTGCAAGAGAGAAAGCGACCAAGACGGTCACATCCTCAAACCCTTTGCCCCCAGTGGACGCAGACTGTGTTTTTAAAATCATGTCCCCAGGCGTATAAGGAACATGGATGCAAAATGTTTAATGCAAGAAGTATAGCTCCTCATGAGCCCCCGCAACTGCGGGGGCTCATGAGGATCTATACCTCTTGCAGCTGGGTTGTTTTCCAGTTTTTTTTTTTACATTTAACGGGTTAAATAGTGTTTTCTGTTCGAGACGGGACGGTGTCAACATAAACGTGTAGTCCTGAAAACGTTTCTCTTGGGTTTGAAATTGAAGATTTTATTTTGGGTGTCTGCATGGTGTGTTCAGATGAGTTGTTTTTCTTTCAGTATATTGTAGTATTTAGTAATATTTACGCATTCTGTATTAAAGACTACATCCTATCACCCAATCGGTAGACTCAGCTTCAATTTCAATGTTATAACCGATCACCACTTTTGGGGTATGGCGGTAACAAACACCAAATTGGAATACTGCTTTTTTATTTTTAAAACAACACTTGGAAATTTCGAAAATAAGCAAACTGCTTTTTCTTTTACCTTTAAACAAATTGCACAGATTTAGCACTGCCTTTTTTTCCATATTCTTATTTAGGATGTACTTTTTGTCTGAGATCTGCAAAAACAGGGACATACTATTTGCACTGACTTCGACAAGAAATCAACGCGACAAAACCCGTTAACGACACGCAAAGGGTTAGAATAAGAGTGGACATCAACCTTCATAGGACACCGTTTTTGTTGTATACGCTCATGGCACCCCTACAGAGCTTCGCCACCCGAAGTTAGAGCGGTCTGTAAACGGGTGTAGCTCCACCCCCTTTTCAGCGAAAGCCACCCGGAGTACACACAAACACAAACGCACACACAGCCACGGCCTCACGCCCGACACCCTAATTTTAAGAACAGCCAGGCAACCGTAGTCTGGTTTAATACAGCACTGACTTCGTCTGAACAATCACAGGTCAGAATCTGTGGGCGCCTAAGAGTCTTCACACTTGAGAATGATGAGGTGATAAATTGATCAGGTGAGGAATAGGAAGGAACACGCGCAAGTCTAAGAGTTTTTCCTTCGTTTCTCTCACGTTATTCAGACCTACTGCTTTTAATATCTTATGATCTTGGATTCAAGTGATAGCAGTCACCCAGTTTTCTTGGAGGTGATAAACAGCTTGTTTTCTAAACCCAAGGGCTGGACTTTGTTGCAAACAGTGTCTGTGATAAACCAAGGAAATGACCAACGAAGAAAAAAAACATGCTTTGAAATGACTAGCTGCAATCAGCTCGTCCTTTCAAAGCGTGTTTCTTTCGTGTGATTTTTTTTTTCTTGGTTATTTATTTACACGTTGTACATGGCTTGACGGTCACCATTTTGGTCTAAATTTTGTGATTAAAAAAAGTAGTGTCTTAATAAGGCTGGTGACAGTATCTAAACTACGCCTCAAAGTGGAAGAACTGTGCTGATATGATATGCCATGGTACTGGATAGTACATATTGTAAAATACCTATTGACGTTTTCACCGAATATGTTTCTAACGAACCAAACTAAACTGTAAACCAAAACATGTTTGTTTTTTTCAATAGCCTTTGATTTGTTAACTTTCTTCATTAATACGTTCTGCGAAAGTAGAGGGCAACAAATATTAAAACGATCTGCTCCTGCGTCGAGTTTCATTATTTCAATTCGCCGTCGCAGGAACTCCCCTGCAAAGGGGAGACGAGTTTTGTGCATTATTTATAACGGAGACATTACGAACCATTAACACATTCTGCTCCAGGACCGAAATCTACAAATTTTGAAGTTGCCTCCTGAAGACTTTATTACACGTCTGGAAACAGATCGAGCGTGGTAGTTCAAGGGTTGTGCCAGAATAGCTTGGCCCCACGCTATCCTGGCACAACCCTTGAACTATCACGCTCGATCCATGTCTTGCCGTGGCGTTTCGGAGTTGAATGAGTTAACTCGGTATTGCCTGGAGCAGGCCGCTGTAAGCTATTGCACAAGCAATGTTGCTACTTTCAATAGTTGTATTTTGCGAAGAAGAGATTTGATTTGTTTAATGTCACCGCAAATACACGCTTACAACCACTCCTGCCCAGATTTCCTCCAATCAATTAGTCGCGACGTACAGGATTTAATTCATCGTTACAAGCCTTATGAAGATCACAACCTAATTCAAGACCAAAACGGTGACTGCCAAGAATTAAATGCAATAACGACTCAATTAATAAATTAATCAATCAATTCATTAAAATAATGACCAAGAAAGAAAGAAACACGCTTAAGAAAGACCTGGACAAAACAAAACGGCTTTTTTTTTTTTTTTAGTCCTTCTGAACCCTTACACGCAGATTGTGTTTTTAAAATCCTTGTGAAATCAACGTCAAAGATTGTGGATACGAGGAATTTTGCGCAAGAGGCATAGATCCTCATGAGCCCCAGCAACTGCGGGGGCTCATGAGGATCTATACCTCTTGCATTTGCGTGATGTTCGTTTTTTCTCGGCAGTGAAAATGTTTCATCTTTCTTTTCTTTTTTTCTTTTTTTCTTTTTTTGTTCCCTACCCCCCCCCCCCCCCCCCCCCCCCTTAGATCGCAGCCAAAACAGGACCGCTGACTACCCACATCATTTAGACTCTACAGTCAAGTACCTCTGTATGTCCGACAAAGGATTTACGGTCATCGTCGATTAGCGTGGCGGTGACTTGTGCAAGGAGGTGTTAACCAGACGCGGCATAACGCGCATTATATCGGGCGTCCTTCAGCCGTGAACAATAAGGTCCGAGTTGCGGGCGGTTCCAGTAGTTTGGTCCGCTCACTGCTGGCAAGACTTCACACAGCCTTCACAAAGACTTCGCAAACAACAACGGAAGGTATGTATACGCTGAACTGAGTATTTTAAGTCAAGTAAAAATTAAATCCAGACCCGATTGTTTAACCCTCTGGGTGTTTTTAGTCGTTTTAGTTCTGAGTGAGATGATTTCTGCAGGAATCATCGCGACTAAAACCGTTACCGACACCCAAAGGGTTAAAGTCGACTAAAAATGAAATCCAGATTTTTAAAAAAAAGGAGACTGCCAAGCTTGCAAAATGCAGGGAACATTCCAACAAAGAAAGAAAGAAAGACGCTTAAAAAAAGACAATTACAACACAATGAATTGTGTTTCAATTGTCTTTTCTAAGCCTTCTTCTTTATAATGTTCTCAACTAATATTGAAATAGAAAAAGATACAACGCAAAAAAAATGATCATACTTTTTATAACCAGGTCATTCGCAAGCGATTTGCTTCAGGTCGGACTTTGATTGATATATTTCTCTGAAACGATTGGTTCTTAATGTTGTCTAAGACTTTTTAACAATTCTTTTCGCAAATCCATGTGATTAGGCACACGAAACTTTTTGTTGTTGTTTGTTTTGGGGTTTTTTTGTTTTTGCTGTCACTGATACATGTGGAGAGAACTCACCTGGATAGCAAAGGAGAAAAGAGCAAGCACTCGTTCGTTTTATGACATTCAAACCTCATAAGGTAGTCCGTTGGTATACTAAAAACATTAATAAAGGCTATATTACAAACCACTGCCTATCTAGAGCACCAAAATCGATACAGAAACCCCAAGGGTTGCTACTGACGGTACCGTTTGGCGGATAAATCGTAGCTACGTGCCTTTTCCGTCGAGCGGTATATTCAATAGCAGTCAAAGGGTTAATGCTTTGATCGAGGTATAGTGCGATAATCTTTTGCGTCTGCTTTTGAAACAACTGTTTAGGCCGTAACGACTCATTACCTGTTGAACGATATCTAGACCTAAATTGCCCCGCCACAAAAACGAAAAAAGAACGGGGTGGATATCAATAGAACATGTAAGCGTGTGTGTGCGTGTGTGTGTGTGTGTGCGTGTGTGCGTGTGTGTGTGTGTGTGTGTGTGTGTGTGTGTGTGTGTGTGTGTATGTGTGTGTGTGTGTTTTATTCAAAATTTATAAATGAAATTAACATTATCAACGTCCTCTTAAAAGCTGTGCCAATAATATTTATGTACAAAAATAATTTGTAAATATATATAAAAAAAAAACTGCTTGTCCAACTATTATCATCGTTTTGTTAAAAGGTTTCCGCTGTCTGTAGGCCATATTCTAATGAACCTCCTAGTGAGTTAAAGGTCATCGAGCGAACCTTAATTGGTCTGCGCACCAGCTAAGGTTGACGTTGGCACATGCATCTTTTTCTCACTGGGCTTTAAACAGCATGTCATCGGATTTTGTTAGACTGAAAAAAATAACAATTTTTCAACGCAAATGTTTTATTCATTGATTCATTCACATTGATTGATTGATTGATTGATTGATTGATTCATTCATTCATTCATTCATTCATTCATTCATTCATTTATTCATTCATTGCATCATTGCATCATTGATTCATGTATTCATTCATGCATGCATTCATTCATTCATTAGAAAGTACAGTAAATTTCGGATATACAAAATACCAGGAGACGAACATTTGTGAAGTAATGTAATAGGGAGAATGTATAGTCCCAACTTTTGATAACAACAATAATAATAATAATAATAATAATAATAATAATAATAATAATAATAATAATAATAATAATAATAATAATAATAATAATAATAATAATGATAATGATAATAATATAATAATAATTATTATTATTATTATTATTATTAATTCCGGTTCTTGTTATAACCAAACAATAAACCATTGCTGTTAATACATGTTTAATATTGTGATTTTTCAGATTATCAGTACCCACCACACCATCACAGCAACGACAAGGACAGCTGTAAGCTGTGAACATGTCGTCCGACTGCACCACACCTACCAGTCGCTTCTCTTGCGCCTCTTCTGATGACGACAACAGCAATAACACCACAAAGGACAACCACTGCATCGACATCATTGGTCTCGACAACGACGACGACGACAGTGTCTTTCATCCCCACCAAAAACTCAACAGTCACCTTTATCAGCATCAGTCGGCCGGCGGCCGTGTATCAAACTATGCAGACGGTCGGCAAAAAATTATTGGGCAGTCTGAGACTTCAGGAAACTTAGCTGACGGTCGCCAAACACTTTTAATCCATTCAGGGTTTCATGTGAGCCATTCAGAAATTCAAGGCCCAAACTTTGAGGACAATCGTCAGAGGCTTCTGGAAGGGGTTGAGCTCGGGCACTTTGAGGAAAATGAAAGCGAAGATCTGCAGCACTCGGACTCTATCGGGACACACAGGCGCGGATCCAGCCACTCTTCCTTGCGGGGGCTGAGCAATGACGAACTGCAGGTATGAACGTGTCTAATTATGTGTGCAGGTCTTGATTTTTAACTCATTCGAGAAGTGCCGCATGCGAACCTGCGGCCGGCAGATGTACTTGACCATAATTAGACTGAACTCACAGATAGATTTCGTGAAGCATGTTGTCTTCTCCACTCACAGGGCACGTGTCGTCTGTTGAAGATTCTTTTAAAAGATCAGTACAGGGAATGAGTCACTAAATGTTATTACCTCAAATTATTATTATTTTTTATTAGATTAGATTCGATTAGATTATTATTTTGTATGTGATTTTTAAAAATATAAATCTGGTCAGACTGAACATCGCGCATAAATAGTACACGCCTACAGTTATTTTTAGACATGTCTCCTTGTTACTAGCCTACCCATGTCTCCTTGTTACTAGCCTACCCATGTCTCCTTGTTACTAGCCTACCCATGTCTCCTTGTTACTAGCCTACCCATGTCTCCTTGTTACTAGCCTACCCATATCTCCTTGTTACTAGCCTACCCATGTCTCCTTGTTACTAGCCTACCCATGTCTCCTTGTTACTAGCCTACCCATGTCTCCTTGTTACTAGCCTACCCATGTCTCCTTGTTACTAGCCTACCCATGTCTCCTTAATACTAGCCTACCCAATACTCATGAATTCATTGAAGTACCCAACAGAGAAAGAAACACGCTTAGAAAAGACGGGTACAACACAATTTATTAATATTTCGGGTAAATACCCTTTGTCAAAATAGACAAACAAACAGAGAGATCAGCCGCTACTTATCTTCATTCTGCGGGTATTTACCCGAAATATTAATAAATTGTGTTGTACCCGTCTTTTCTAAGCCTGTTTTTTTCTCCGTTGGGTACTTCTTTGCATTTTACACGCTTGGCAGTCACCTTTTTGGTCTGGATTTCATAAATTCATTAACTCATCCGAGACGTACCGCATCCGAATACATCACATATGCGAATGCATCGTGTCTCGAATGATTGAACACATTCACCATAGTGCGAGATGGATCAGCCCTGATAGTTAAAGGGTGGTGCGAGATTAGTTGCGCATAGCCTGACCTTCCTCTGATCACCTCATGGACTGTTGCTGACAAAACCGCTAGCTGGAAAAGACTTGTCTTTTCCGTGGATCGATTTAGTCAGTATTAGTCGAGAGGTTTCTGGTATAACCTCTTGTCATTCCACGGGATTTTCTGTTAACCCTTTGGCTGTCGGTAGGAATCACCTCGACAAAAAGCGCCATCGACAGCAGAAAGTTTAATTTTATCTCCTCTGATCCTTCAGGAACTGAGATCCAAGATCAACATGCGAGAGCGGAAGCGGATGCACGACCTTAACTCGGCCATGGACTCCCTGCGTGACGTCATGCCCTACGCCAAAGGGCCGTCAGTCCGGAAGCTGTCCAAGATCGCGACCTTGACCTTGGCCAGGAACTACATCCAGATGTTGAACAAGTCTGTGGAAGAGATGAAGCAACTCCTGGAAGACATCTACAGGTGAGAAAAACAATTGATCAATTGTTGGAGATAATGATATTGTAAAAATAAATACCGCTACAATAAAACTGAATTTAGACGTTGAATCTGGATTTCAAAAGAAAGGAATCAAGGGAAGAGAACTACGTTAATCTTAACAATAATAATAATAATAATAATAAGTAGTAGTAGTAGTAGTAGTAGTAGTAGTAGTAGTAGTAGTAGTAGTAGTAGTAGTAGTAGTAGTAGTATGTTGGAAGTGATTTCGACCTTACAAACTAGACGACAATGACCATCCGATATGATAAATAATTGCCATAACTTCAATCATCTACAGGTCAGGAGCACCGATGCAGCGACATGGAGCCGTTGCCACAGGGCCGGCAGCCTCCCCGTACTTCTCAGCTGCTGCAGCTGTGGCCGCTGCTGCTGCGCACCACCCTTTTCACCCCCACCCCCACCCGGCCTCCATCTCCTCCCTGTCGCAAATCGCGGTTACTTCCGCACCTTCCCACCGTCCCCCTCCCACTTTCGCGGTGTATTCTGGAACAGCGCGACACCAAGTGTACCCCGGAGTGCCTTGCTGCACGTTATCGACCTTGAGCTACCCTCAGCCGCATCACGTGACGTCACCACTGACGTCAGCTATGACGTCACAGGCCGAGGCTGTGGCGGCGCTGACGTATAAACGGTCCGAGCACGGTCAGCATTTATAGAAGCAGAGTGAAACGCATTTGTTTGGATGCAATTTGTTGATGTTGATTGTTTGTTAACTGACTCATCATAATATTGTGCAGAGCTGTGATTTTGGACTTTACAGTGTTATAGACCAGCACAAACGTTAAATGTATGCTGGTCCATGATTTTGAACCTGACGGCTCTAGAGCCGTCAGGTTCAGAATCACGGACCAGCAGACAAATTCTTCTGGTCTCCATCAGGACATCGTCCATGGCGTCATCAGTGCGCAGTCGTCATGATATCGGGGTCCCAAAGCTTTGTTGTTGTTGGGCTCCTGAGCTGAAGACTCCAAGCGTAGTCCAGTAGGGTGAGAGGATTGTGTATATGGCTGGTGAGAGGATTGTGTATATGGCTGTTGTTTTTTGCTTTTTTGTGGTACCCATTCAGTTCCGAGTACAATTGAACATCACCCATTAGCAAGAGGTATAGATCCTCATGAGCCCCCCGCTGTTGCGGGGCTCATGAGGATCTATGCCTCTTGCTGACACCACTTTGCACCCATGTTCCTGGGTCATGTTGGTTTGTTTTTTTTTTGTGTGTGTTTTTTTTGTCTTTAATTAACGAAGATTGCCTCAGCGTGCACTGAACGGGCTACAATTTTTAAATCCAGACCAAGAAGGTGACTGTCCAGCATGTAAAACGCAAAGGAATCCCTTCAAATAGAACGAAACACGCACTGAAAAGATAGAGGACCTTTCTAAACGTATTTCTTTCTTTGCTGACAATCTATTTGCTCATTTTTTACCCCATTATGTAGGTGGCCACACTACTTTGACTGCAAGAGATTTAAGGTTGCGTGCCGTGAGTGGTTGCATTAATACCTTATCAAGCAAATGGCCACACTAGAACTCCTACTCTGTCTTCAGAAGATTTTTTTATCGTTAATATCTGCTTCTAGAGAATGAAAGTTGTTATGCGCTTACAATGGCTGAAACTAAAAAATCCCTAAATAAAATTGCTAAAGACCACAAGTGGCTTTGGCTTAAGTCTGCTGATGACAGCAGGCTCTGGTAAAGACAACCGCTCCCAGAATCTGCTGACCAGGAGTGCTTTCCGTTTTGTATGCAGACTTCCAGAAAATATCCTTTTAACGTCTGGTTTAGATGTGGTTATACCAATATCGGTGAGACTGATCGGAAGAAATTCAGGGAAGACTTCTGAGGTATGTGATGGAGCGCTTATGGGCCTGTCTGAGCGCACAGGTTCCATCGTGAACGTTGTACACTGACGAGCAAAAGAAATGCGATATTTTTGGAATCATTAGAAACACGGTGATTCCCAAAATGTCGCATTTCTTTTGCTCGTCAGTATTTATACAGTTGCCTCGTAACACGCAAGGGACTTTGCTTTCAGCGTGGACATGGTAATCTGCACATCACCTGAGCAGTTCTTATTTGGTTTTCAATCGGCGTGCTCAATCAAGAGAAGCTTTGAAGGCATCATCTGTTATTAATGACCATTATTTTGGTGGCTGTATGGTCTTTAATGACAGTTGATCTCTCATAAGGGTGTCGCTTAACTCATTCGAGACGAACGGCATCCGGATACGCGGCTTAAGCCGCGTATCCGGATGTCGTTCGTGATCGTCTGGAATGAGTTGAATAAGTTCTGCAATAACCACGTACGCTCGGTAGTATTTTGGTGAACAAGAAATGGTGACCTGTTTTTAAGTGACTTGAAGGAAAGATGGATAAATTTTCTATGTGTATCTTCCAAAGTACGGTGGCTGGTATTTCCTATGCATTTGTATTTCTGTCCGTCTTGTTACTGGAACATTCTTTTAACAAGTTGTGCTAAGGGTACGTTAGACATATTCAGCTGTACAGTGACAAATTTATAATATGTCAGAAAACGTTTGAATATTCCTTTTATGGAGATTGTGTTTGCATTTCTATTGTACTGTTGGAGAGACAATTCGACACCATATTTCATTACTGAACACTCATATTATTCGCGCGCGTATGTGTGTGTGTGTGTGTGTGTGTGTGTGTGTGTGTGTGTGTGTGTGTGTGTGTGTGTGTGTGTGTGTGTGTGTGTGTATGTACGGGCATTTATCAAAGATTGTATACGATAATTGTGTGCCTTTCCTCAAAGTAGGCGTATTTTTCATGCACGTGTAATGCATTTTCATCACAGTTTGTGTTATTTGATTTTGAGGCATAAACATTTCGGATATAAAAGTAATGTATATTCTACTTTCTTGTATGCTCTTTGTGTGTGTGTGTGTGCGTGCGCGCGCGCGTGCGTGCGTGCGTGTGTGTATGTGTGTGTGCGTACGTGTGTGTCTGTGTGTTTGGGTGTGTTATTGTGTGTGTGTGCGTGCGTGCGTGCGTGCGTGCGTGCGTGCGTGTGTGTGTGTGTGTGTGTGTGTGTGTGTGTGTGTGTGTGTGTGTGTGTGTGTGTGTGTGTGTGTGTGTGTGTGTGTGTGTGTGTGTGTGTGTGTGTGTGTACTGTATGTTTGCCGGTCTGTAATTTTGGACGTTACAGCTCGAAGCCGCAACGCCCCCCCCCCCCCCCCAAAAGAAAAAAAAGACTAACACACAGTGGTTGCGTGCCTGCAAAAGTTAAACACAGTTGCAGGTCGAGTTTAGTTGTTGTTGTTTTTTTTTTTGTTTGTTTTTAAATAGTAAAGCCTGTTTTTGTTATGAAGCAATTTAACTCATTCACCGTTGAGAAATTGTGAACACAGTCCAATCGCAAGAGGCGTAGATCCTTATGAGCCCCCGCAATTGCGGGGGCTCATGAGGATCTATGCCTCTTGCTGGCAGATGTATTCATGTTCCTTGGACGGGTCGGGCGTTGAATAGCGTTGGATTAACAAGGACTTCAGTAACATAAGCTGCGTCCACTGGCAGAGAAGGGGTTAACAGCTTTGTATCTTCATTGAAATACAAATACGAATAATGTACTTGCATTCTAATAATCTAAACACTACTGCAAAGATAATCATTTTGCTTTGGACACTTTTATAAGATAGGAATATTCAAAAGAAGACATATTTGTCGAAATGTTCTATTTTTCAATAACTGGCAAAACCATATTATACGTTTACCTAAGAAGAAATTTTTAGACTAAGAGAAAAAAAAACAACCACCATTTTTTTTAAAAATAGTAAATACACAAACAAAATGATAATAATTAAAATAAATGAAAACAAAGTAAGTTTGTTCTAAATGTATTCTTCGTTTCTTGAACTAGACAGGCAGCACGTTCCAGAAACTTACCCGTGGCCCCTTTTAACCCCTTCACAACGGAGAAAAAGTGAACAAGACCAATCTGCAAGAGACATAAATCCACATGAGCCATCGCAGTTGCAGAGGCTCGTGAGGATCTATGCCTCTTGTTGACGATGTCGGTAGCGAATTTGGTCGAGATGATTCCTACCGTCGCTATCGACATCCATAGGGTTAACACGGTCGGTCCGTGGCGCAGTGGTAAAGGCGCCTGTCATCAATGCTAAAGGTGCGAGTTTCGATACCGGGTTCCGGCGTCGGACTTTTCTCCTCTAGTGTCACCGTTAATTCGGGCGGACCGTCGGGGGTTTTTCTCCGGGCACTCCGGCTCTTGCACCATTTTCCATTTTGGCTCCTGTTTCAGGCCACTTTTTAAATTTCAAATGTAAGCGATCAAAATTTCCGAAACCTCAATAGCTGAACTGACCCTTTGCACCACGTGAATGTCCTGCGTTTGTCTTGTACTGTGTTTGTGTTCAGACTGAATGCATGTGTCACTTGAGCGTGCGTGTTGGGTTGAGTTCGCGGCGCTTTGAGCCGATTCGCAGAATTGGGTAAAGCGCCTATATAATAACCGGTATTATTATTATTATTATTATTATTATTATTATTATTATTATTATTATTATTATTATTATTATTATTATTGTTAAACATATCTTTGAAGATCTATGTTCCTTGACTGGGGCGTTCTGGTGTTGAAATAACGCAGATATCAGAAATACAGCCTGCGTCAACTGGAGGTTGAGGTATTAACTCATTCGCGGGAAGACGCATTCGGATGCGCGGCATAAGCCGCGCATCCGATGCGGCTGGCCGCGAATGAGTTAAACTACGTTTATATTCCATCGCCGACAGTCATTTCTCCAGCCTCGATCGGAAATTGGCCCCCTCTGAGCACGCGCTTACTGTTGAGAAAGAAACCTCTAGAGTGTCATAATGTCTAAATCCCACACCTATTGAGATTAGGCAACGGAACATGCTGTCCAGGTGTCCCGAGTCTTGATCGGGTGCTCCTACCCGCCCTCCGAATCCTTCAGACCTCTAACCGCGATTAAACACTGGTCTAAACGCGCTTCAAACGCCGAGCTAAAGTCTGCAATTGCGATTAATCGCGGACGTGTAAAATCAAGCACCTGGCTAAATCTGCCTCGAGTGTCTATATCTCACACCTATGCGGGTCTGTCTACGCCATGTGATTATCTCAGAGCCAAGCTGTAAATCCACCAGGTTAAGTAAGGACAGAAATCAAAGTTTCTGTTGGTGTTAGCTTCCAGGCAGACTTTATCATCATATCATCATACCGGTTGTTATATACCCCAGTAGCAAAATGTCTTCGGGTCCACGACGGCCGTCGTGGCCAGAGGACCTTTGCTTAATGAGTATGCAGTGTGAATGTGCCCAAGCGCCGCGAATTTAACCAACCACGCACGCTCACGTGAAACACACGCATTCACTCTGAAGACAGAGTACAAGACAAACACAGGACATTCACGTGGTGCAAAAGGACAGCTCAGCTACTGAGGTTTCGGAAACTATGATTTTGATCGCTGGTATTTGAAATTTATAAAATGGTCGGGAAACCGGTAACGGCGGGATGCCAGAAGGCAGACAGCATGGGACAAATCTTAACCCTATTTTGCCCTGACACACTACAAACAGACATGGGTCTAACTGAAATGAAAAAAGACGTCAAGTTATTCTGGCAGTACCTTTGAACTATCTTGGTCTGTCTCTTGAAATGCAATGTAGTCTTCAAAGAACTCTAGTTCGTGGAGGCAAGCACACGTTGACACCACAAATACCTTGCACTTACTGAAAATATATGACTTACTATGTGTGACAATGAGTTGAGCCAATTTCTCCTCCCATATCACCTAAAAAAAATAAAAAAATATATAAATTTAAAATAAAATAAAATAATAAATAAATAAATAAATAATAACAAATAATGAGATAATTATTAAAAATTAATTGACAAGTTAATTAATTAATCAATTAATTAAGTAAATAATTAATAAAATAAAATAAAATAAAATAAAATAACATTTTTAAAAAACGTCCCTTCCATTCTCTTCTTTTATTCTCATTTCAAGGAACTGCTGGATACGAGTTAGTGACCTTCGGCGCTTCATACAGACTGCATGTGTTCACTTCGCCAAGAGCGCCCGGTAGACCTGACTGCTTCTTCACACGCTAATGCAAGTTCGCACAATGGCGAGGGCAATGTGATAGCAATATACTGGGCAAAACAGTAATCAGGCAGTCCACACAGGTAATTATCAATATTTAGCCCCTTGTCAAACTCGCGACACGGCCATTGGCCAGATTTGACGGCTTCAGGTCAGAAAATATTCATTTTCTGATGCTTAATTTTAGCCAGAATATTTTTTTTTTTTGGGGGGGGGGAGGGGGGGAGGGGGGAGGGAGAATGATGTTGACTCCTAGCCTCGCGTGTTTGAAAGGTTCTAAGAACATGCCAAAATATTTGTTGTATGCGGATGGCTGCCATTTCATTGTTTGATTATTTGTCTGTTGGAGGAAAAGACTAGATCCTCAGGACTGAAGGTGAGGCGTATCAATCAGCGGGAATTTATAATAATAATAATAATAATAATAATAATAATAATAATAATAATAATAATAATAATAATAATAATAATAATAATAATAATAATAATAATAATAATAAAAATCATCCGATTCAGGAGATTCTCATTCTACATGTTTCTTTCTGAATGTCGAATTTCTGAATCCACATAATGATATACAATATTTCCATCCACACGGCAGGACCCAGGCATCCACCCATCTCACCGCCCACAACACGGCTAAATTAGTCAGTGACGGCCGGCAAGCAATGAGGCGATTTTATGAACGGGTGGGTAAAAAAAGGCGAAGTGTGGCGGAGTGAAGCCACCCGAAAGTGCCGTACATAGAGACCTGTGAGAACCGACACCCGGGGTGGGAAGCGATTTTCTGCTCTGATGCCTCCCCTCTCAATCGTTTAGCCCTGAGGGGTTTTAAGTTAACCCATTTAGCCCCAACGCCATACAGCAGGAGATGGATTGACCGTGATAATTCAAGGGCAGTGCCAGATGAGCTTGGCGCCCGAAGGCGCCAAGCTCATCTGACACTACCCTTGAATTATCATGGTCAATCCATCTCCTGCAGCTGGTGCATAGTCTTTAGGTCAATGACACTCCAAAGATTTGGAAATGCGGCTATGGAGTTAAGTGGGTTAAAAATAAGATTGGGCGGACGGTTGGCGGACCTGGGAAGGGTGGGGGAGGGGGGGGGGTGAGGACTGGAGCTCGGGCGGCGAGAGGTTGAGAATTGTCAATTCGTGAAGATGAATTCATTTTGCGAATCACGAATCACAAAATTCAGATTTCGAATTTAGACAAGTCAGCGACACTTTTCAGTCGCCACAAGCAAATTGTCACGAACTGCCACAAATATGTTTGCCACGAATAACTGTTTGGACTATCGTTTGTCCTGAACAGCAACAACGAGAGGATGCATCTCGTCAGAAGAGTGAATGAATGAATGAATGAATGAATGAATGAATGAATGAATGAATGAATGGATGAATGAATGAATGAATGAATGAATGAATGAATGAATGAATGAATGAATGAATGAATGAATGAATCTACGAGCGAACTGCTAAATGGATGAATGAACGAACTATCAATCGAATGAATGAATCAACAACAAACGAGCAAACACATATGTGTCTCAACACTGAATAGTGAAACTGCTCAAAGGGCAGGCCTAACCTGATTCACGATGAACGTGTGCTGGTGTGTGATTTTGGACCCTACCTCGGCTGTATGCCGTAAGGTCAAAAATCACAGACCAGCACACAAATACTTAAACAGTAGTCTGCCATGTGCCTGGATCTCGTCAAATGGAAGCAGGGAAGTTTGCCAGTTCTCATCTGACTTCAGTTCATGCCCAGAAGCCAAGCCCGATTTTGCGGCATCTCTTGAGTTCTACGAGTCCTCTTCAAGAGCTCTCGACAAACGCATCGTTTTGCTTCCCCCGCTGAACAGAATACACAGATGCATATTTCGCTGCTTCCATCTTGCCGGAAATAGACACTGTTCCCCACGAGCCCCTTCAATCTGCAGGAGCTCAGGAGGATCTGTGCCTCTAGCACATAAAGAAATTGTATTTTTGTTTAGGGATCAGTTGGAGAACTCTCGTGTCATGGACACCGACGTGGAGTGGAGGCGGTGGTCAGCATTGTCCAGTGCTATTAGAGATGATACTCATTGTTTACGAAGACCTCCTTGCCAAGTAAGCAAAAGGACCTCTGGCCGACGTCGACCGCAGTTGGCCCGCGCACGGCCGACGTCTGCCCGGTGGCATTTTGCTCTTTGGCTTCCGCAGTCGGTTAAAAGCGAAAACGATGAAAGCTGTACCATGGCGCAGAAATAGAGTAACTCATAATACTGGAAGTGGGGGTGGGGGTGGGACTGTCCGGATATGTGCTAAGTTAACACACTCTGCCCGAGGACCGAAATCACCAAATTTTGAATTTGCCCTCTGAAGGACTGTATTACAATTCTAGAGACAGATAGTTCAAGGGTGGTCGCGCTCGATCCATGTCTTGCTGTGGTGTGTCGGGGCTCAATGAGTTAATCAGACTCTCTACGCACGAGTTATCTCTGGCCGCTATGTACAGGTGGCTGATACACTGTATATAAGGGTGGCCTCTACGGCCGGTTGTTGTTCCACGGTGATTTTCAACCTTGACTGAGGTAATTACACATCAGGCGGCTGGGTCTTCACGTAGATGTATTCAAAGTAAAATAATAATAATAATAATTACGGTATTTATAATGCGCTTATCTTATAATAATAAAGTAACGGTCAAAGTGCAGATAAAAAGATTTATACTGCCAAGCGTGTAAAATGCAAGGGAATTAAAACACAGAAAGAAACAAGCGTTGGTGTAACTAGGAAGAAAAAAAAAGTACGACATTACTACAAAGACGATAAGCAGATCTCCGCCCTTGTTCGTACTTTTTGAAAGAAAGTGTAACCCTTTCATTGCCGAGAAAAATAAAGACCACCCAACTGCAAGAGGCATAGATCCTCATGAGCCCCCGCAGTTGCGGGGGCTCATGAGGGTCTATGCCTCTTGCCGTGAAAAGACTTTGTAATACGTTTCTTTGAAAGTTTGGGATTTTGGCGTCGAATTTTACAATGATTTCTATAACACAATCTGCGTCCATTGGCAGTAAAGGGTCAAATTATCGCGAAAACTTACTGTTCGGTCCGTCTAATTCCTAAATCAGTGTGCTTCTATTTTCTTCTTGTTGTTTTCTAGCGTTTGAGTCGAAAAGAAGGTGACGCCGGAAGTGGAAGGAGACAGAAAGACTCCTTGTGGTTGGATCTTCACGTGGGTGATTTCAGTGTGTTGGCCGACACCAGCCCAGCTGGCCGGATAGGGTTTCACACACGTGCGATCTATAACCACACTCCATTAGTAGTGCGCTGGGGCGCAACATTGGCGACAGGGGCAGGTAATTAGCGCTCTAAGCCGGAGGGAAACATAATCGTGTGTGACTAACGCGATCGTCCCAGCGTGAACATCGAGAGCTGGTGGCAGGGGACACAACTCAGCGAGCGGTCTGGCTCCCGTGCCACGCCAGCAGACCTCATTTTCACTGTGCTAAATTATGGGTTAAACATCCTTGTAACTATCTCTCATGAAGAAAAGAGATGTATGAAAATAAAAGCTGACTGCTCGCAGCAAAAGGCATAGATTCTCATGATCCCCTGCAATCGCAGGAAATCATGAGAATCAGTACCTCTTGCAGTCACAACGCGTGTTGCCCGAAGAACGCAGGACTTGTCCGTGCTTATTTGGTCAGTGAACGTGCACAATTGTGGCCCTTATAAGGTCTACAGGACTTTGCCGCCACCGCAAAGCCGTAAAAACAAGACATACACCACCATAAAGCTGATATCAAAGTTGGGGGCACAGAAAGGAGTCGGTTAGTCTAGATCTCAAACTGCCGCTTTACATTGGATCCACACACCACTGTGCTGAGCGTCCAAAATGTTATTCTGATGGAACTGTTCAGAACCTCCTTCTCAGATGACTGTTAAAATTCTTTCTTGCTTTCTTAACACGTCGACTGCCGTGAAAACTTGAAGTCCACCCAACTGCAAGAGGCATAAGTCCTCATGAGCCCCCGCAACTGAAGGGGCTCATGAGGATCTATTCCTCTTGCTGAAACTGCTTTGTATCCATGTTTCCTTGATGGCTGGGGATCTTTAGATGGCGTTTAATTTACAATGATCTCACAAACACAATCGGCGTCTGCGTCACAAACACAATCGGCAGTAAAGGGTTTTAGGACTAAGGTCGAGCAGCACGGGATGATCATACCACAACTCATCACTTAACTGATTCAGTCCCGACGCACCACAGCAAGATATGGAATGGCCGTGATAGTTTAAGGGTGGTGCCAGAATAACTTGGCGCCTATAGGCGCCAAGCTAATCTGGCACCACCCTTGAACTATCATGGTCGATCTGTCTCCTGAATTGTAATGCAGTCCTCAGAGGACATATCCCAAACGTGAGTATTTCGTACCTGGGACACAATGAGTTAAACACTAGCTTAATGCCTGGCCAGACGCACTACTAATCAGGCAATTTAACCCCATCATTGCCAATGTACGCCGACAGTGTTTTTAAAATCATGGTAAATTCAACGTCAAAGATCGCCAGCCGTCGAAGAAACATCACTGATGCAACGTGGTTTCAGCAAGAGACTGTGGGGACTGCTACTGCGGCTACTCAACAGTCGACCGAGGTTGAACAATAACAACAACAAAAAAAAAAGAAAACACAACCAGAAATAGCATGAAACAAAGAAGTCGGCTGGAACATTTTGTCAATGGTGTTTCGGTATGATTTTTACGATCCACCAAATTGACCGTCGACAGGCGACTGTTTGAAGAAAAAAAATACAAAACTTAACACTATACCAGCCAACACTTCACAAATTCTTACATTAAAAAAAGCAAAACGTAATGAGTAGATATTAATTCAGATTAAATTAAGATGACGTTAGTTATAATTATTGGGGTATGCCACAGAGGTCCACCTCACGGAGACCATCACGGTAATTCAATTCTAAGTTGCAATGAATCAATACCTGCAAGTTTCATAGCCGCCAAAACTGTGCCTGGACATCACAGCAAACGCACGCTCCCAGTACACCTAGTCATGACGTTCTTGCTGATCTCGTTTGCTTTGAGGGGTGTATAGATAGGGAAAAAGGTTGAGTCCGTTCATGAGTGCTTAATCCTGTTAAGCTGTTCCCCAAAAACTCGTCATAATCGCTGCCCCTTTCAACGAGAAAAATATTAAGAGGGCGCCTATTAAAGCATTCAGTTCCAACAAGACATGACGAGTGTCGGACGCCGTGATGTTAGTCACGGTCAGCAGAAGACCCTCGGGTCGACGTCGGTCGCACGACCGTGCGCGGGCCCACTGCGGCCGACGTAGGCCCGATGATATTTTGTTCACTGGGGCACAAAAACCGTCACTTTTTCACTTCAAGATCCAATAGTACAGAAAGACCGATGTATCCGCCGTGATAGAACACTTGTCGTGCAAGTGATTAGCGTGGCACCTAGAAAGGTCACGAAGCACTACCCGCGAGCTAGTTTTAATTGTCAGCATAATTATCTTCTGCCACTTGGAGGCAACGAAGCAACGCAAAAATTCTAAAAATTTAATTAAGCCCGTTTCCGCGAAACTGAAAGTGTCAATGGCCGTGGACCGTAAGTCCTGTCATGTACTGACATGTAAGTCCTTTCTGACTTCCTCCAACTATTGAACACACATGTAAAAATGGACCTGATCCATGCCATAAGAAACAAATTTATTCCTAAGTCGACACAGCGGAAGGTTCATACTGATAAGTGATCTAGGCTTACGTTAAATGCGTCTCGTCAGTAGGAATTTCTACACAGAGGGAGTTCGTGACAGGATTTTGTTATGGCGTCCAAGAGATCTTTACAAAGCCTGGTGGTTGAAAACGCTTTGCGCTCTGACACTCGTGTTGATTAATGGCCATAAGTCAGCAAAGCTCGGCCAGGAATCTATAGTGAAGACCTCTCGATATGATCCATAACCACTCGCTTACCCGCGGGCGAAGAAAATCCACTGGGCCTTTTAGGAACAATCTACCGGCTGTTGTCACTCTCTCGGAAAGCTTTGCGACTTCAGGCGGTCTCTTTTATCAACTCTTTGTATCTACAAGAGGCATAGATTCTCATGAGCCCTACCGGCTGGCAGGGGCTCATGAGACTCTATGTCTCTTGTGGGTAAAGATTTTGATCACTTACATCTCTGATTTTCAAACGGTTTAAATAGGGGAAGGTAAAGCTAACTATCAATCCCTGATCATATATCAAGCTACCGCACTCAAAGAAACGAGCTTGTGGAAATTAAAACTGCTTCCAAAAATGGTAAAGCAGAGCCATTACACGTGAAAGGAAAAGCCCTGAAAAAAGTACCACCGAATAGAAGAAATGAGGCGAAAATAAGTTAAATCTCAACACATCATTACTAGTTCATAAAGACCTCTTTCACTGCATTGTTTTCATCTTGTCTAAACCCGAGGTATGGCGATTACAAGGGTGCCCCCCGAGTTAACTGTTGAGTTTCGTATCACACATTGTGCATACATATTGCTTTTGTCTGTTGTTCGTTTTGTTGTTGTTGTTGGGTTTTTTTCCCTTTCAGGCGTTCCAACATCAACTGCAAAAGGCGGAGTGCTGGTCTACAGTAGGACTTAATGCCGACGGACTTTATGCCGACAAACGGACTTTATGGCGATAAACGGACCCTTTGCCGACCGACGGACTTTATGCCGAAAGTTGAACGTTATGCCGACAAACGGACTTTATGCCAACAGACGGACTTCAAGCCTCCAAACGGATTTTATGCCGACGGGTCTTATGCCGACAATTGGACTTTGTACTGACAGCTGGACTTTATGCAGACAGCCGAACGTTAGACCGACAGACTTGAAGCCGATAGACAGACTTTACGCCGACAGACAGACTTTATGCCGACACGGACGGCCGCTATACCGACAGACAGACTTTATGCCGACGGACTTTATATCCACATATGCACTTTACACCCACTTTACAGATGGACTTTATGACGACAACGGACTTTACGACGACAGATGCCGGACTTTACGACGACAGACGTGTACCTTCGTGTGATAAGCTTTGCTGCGTGCACTTGAACTTTAAAAAAAAATTGTCAACAAGTGTTATACACAGTAGTATTGCCGTGACTGAACCGGACCTGCAACGGCTCATGAGAGTTGACTGATGCCAGTGGAAACAAACTGGACATGCTAGAGGACAAAGTCAGAAGTATGTAGGTTCAGTTACTGACACGCAATAGTAAGACAGCACAGCCGATGATGGGTCGGACATTATAAACTATCATAATTCAAAGGTAGTGCCAGTTGAGCTTGGCCGCGCATTTCCAGGCGCCAAGCTCATCCGGCACTACGTTTTAACTGAAATGGTCGACCCATCGTCCACGGATTATACTACGTCGTTATCTACACATCCCAATGTTGTGAAACTCAAGTTTATGTGTGCTTGAATTACTGAACTCACTAAGCCCTGATGACACAATTAGCAAAGTTTGCAGATATCTTCTGAGATCTACGTCACAGTCCTGGCGACAGATCGACCATGATAGTTCAAGGGTAGCGTCAGAATAGGCTTGGCGCCTAGAGGCGCCATGCCATTCTGACCATACCCTTGAAATATCATGGTCGATCCAGTGTAGCATGTTAGGACTTTATGGATTAACTCATTTGCGGCCAGCCGCATCCGGATGCGCGGCTTATGCCGCAAATCCTGATGCCGCTGGCCGCGAATGAGTTAATCTTAGTCTAGCCCCCAATCGTGTTTTTAAAAGTGAACTAAACTTGAAAAATAAATTTTTATAATGACTCTGCTTTAGTCCCTATCGGCATAAAGTCCGTCTGTCGGCCGCATAACGTCCGTCTGGCCGACATAAAGTCTGTTTACATCGCTTTTCCTCCAATACAGGAGATCACTTAAATTTCAACCTGGCCGGACTTCACGACTTTAATTTGCTTCTCACGTTTTCAAACACCTCTTTTGTTCACCACAAGTTGAATACTCGAAATGAGGCCAGAGAGTCACCCATCGCTTACAGCAGGTGAACAAAAATAGTGACCCCTTCGGAATCTCTCTCGCAGCCGTTCCTGCCGTTTTGCCCCGGGGGTAAGGGGATTGTTGTGGGGGGAGAGTCCGGCCCCGCCTCCAATGCAAGACACCAGGAGGGGCTGTTTTGTCTGCGTTGGGCAATAGAAATTGACAATTTCACATTCTGCTGGATTCCCAGATCCTGTTTCCGAGTAGTGATGTCCCGATGACCCAAGTTTGCTGGAGGAACACAAGTATACATCAGCTATGCACATGTTTAACGTTCATATTTCAGTATTTAAGTGTTGTTTCGTTGTCTGCTGGCCTGGCGCATACCGGCCCCAACAGTGAGACGCGAGACCATTAAAGGGATTAGTAAATTAAAAACAAAAAAAACAAACAAAAACTTGCAAGAGACATAGATCCTCATGAGTCCCCGCAGAATGCAGGGGCTCGTGAAGATCTATGTCTCTTGCAGATGAAAATCCCTCGCTTCAAACCTTTATAAAAAATTCGCCTAAAAGACGTCCCTCATGCGAAGGTCTGATACGGGCGGGCCGAGTCGTGGTAAGGGTTTGGGACGACCGCTGAGACTTCGGCCTCTGGCGGTTTACAGGGAGAGGACTCGTGAGCCGTCTCAGATAAATTAGCTCCCCTTGGCCTAGGGGCAGGAGAGATGGGGAGGGGCAAAGGTGCGAGTTCCAGCTTGCAGGTGCTGGTCCTATTGTCAGGGGTATTGTAGTCTACTTCCCCGCCCCTTCTATATTTTCCCCCCTGACATCTCACATCATGACGTTGTCGATGGCAAGAAATATGTGACTTCAACTCGCGCCTTACTACAGTGAATTTAGGGGCCGCATTGCCTGTCAACTTTAATCTGTTTGCGCAAATAATTTGTCTTCCTGGTGATAGTTGTGAAATGGTCCATCATCCTTAGTCTCTAAGCCATAAGGTCCAAATATATGAACAAGCGCACAAATCATCGTTTTTCGTTTACAAGTACAAAAGCATCTTCTTTCTTTCGATCCAGGCATGTCACGGTTTTCAGCAAGGTCCCTTAACTCCTTCACTGCCGAGAAAAATGACTGAACACGACCCAACTGCAAGAGACATAGACCCTCATGAGCCCCCGCGACTGCGGGGGCTCATGAGGATCTATGCCTCTTGCTGAGACCTATTTGTATCCATGCTTCTTTGGACGGTTTTGCTTGGGCTTTTGGTCGTTGAATGAACCAAGATTTCAATCAGAAACAAAATTGTACGCACAGTGTCAGGGAAGTCGTAAGCTGCTGTGGCAAGGCGAATATTACCGAGCTGCAAGACTGAGGCATAAACCCTCATGAGCCCCTGCGTGAATCTTATTAGTCCTATGCTCGTTGTGCCAATTTTCATCACACTTACATATGTGTTGTTCATGCGAATGTCAGTCAGTGTGCAGTCATTTCAGTCGCGGCGTCAGTTGTAACCGGAAGGAACTCTACTTCGCGCAGTTCTGTCAATTGCAGCGAAGAGGTTAGATTATCACAGCCGATCCATCTCCTGCCGCTGGTGTCTTTTAAAGTGATCTAGTTTAGTGAAGGGTTAATAGTTCGTTGAGTTCGTTAACCCTTATCATTCGGAATACATCAGTGTGTGAAATAAGTTTGACTAAAATTGTTCAAGGGGTAGTGCCAGAATAGCTTGGCGCCTCTAGGCGCCAAGCTATTCTGGCACCACCCTTAAACTAAAGCCATTGGTCTATATCCTTATCTGTAAGTATTATAATGTAGCTTGCATATGGCAGTGTACAAATTTGAAGCTTCTAGCCTTAGTATGATATATGTTAAAGCCACCTACTGCAGGCCATAAACGGGCTAAACGTTTACAGTATCTCCTTACATTAATGTCCTTAATGTGTCTTACAATAATGATGGACACAATTACGAAATTTGAAACTCGTAAAGTGAAAGACGTTTCAGCTCTTCTTGTAATTTGCACGCTGGAGAGTTCCCTCCGTTACATTCAAACGGAAGTAGAAAATCTCTGGTACGTGTCCCTACTCACATGGACTGTGAAAAGACTGAAAGGTATGAAAGCTTAGATGAGTCAAGACAACACTGATGACTACAGTCGTTGCAACGGCGAATTTTTGTGCAATCCGGAACTGAAAAACGCTATGGACCAGAACGGTTTAACCCATATCATACTGAGGCTAAAAGCTTCAAATTTGTACACTGCCATACACAAGTTACATTATAGTCGGTACTTGCGGATAAGGCCGATAAAAGGGCAATGGCTTTAGTTCAAGGGTGGTGCCAGAATAGATTGGCGCCAAGCTATTCTGGCACTACCCTTGAAAGATATGTCAAACTTATTTCACACACTGGTGTATTCCGAATGATAAGGGTTAAAGACGCCTTGCAAATTTGCCCAATCCATGCGATACTTTTAATTAACCGTACGGCCGCATTTCCCAAATGTTGGAGGTGTTAATTAACGACTATATGTACCACCATATGTCTGTGACTATAGGTGTGCAACACGTCTGCAGTGCCGTACATGTAGTAACATGATGTAACTTTAGTCTGCGCGTAATGTTCGATCGCCCCAGCTTAAAGGTTCCGTAGTGACGTAAAAAAAACAACAACAAGTAAGCAGACTTTAAAGAACAATAATCAGGCCGGCATGATGGGAAGGTTGCATAGAAATCTCCCGACACTACGTCATTGTCTTAGGCAAGGTAATGTAATCAAATAGTATGGATCATGTCGACAAATGCGATCATTCTATGCTGCTTGGTTTTTTTCCGAAAAAGATCGAAGACGAAGAGGAACAACGTGTTAAAGGTACCTGTACGGTAACAGTTCGTCTGTCTGATAATTATGAGACAAGTGTTGAGCAGGAATTTTTGTTTGTTTTGTTACATCCGTGAAACCGGTGCAGAAAAGAGACAAAATCGTACCCTTTTTCTTTTTTCATCTCATGCAGCCATTTGCTCCCCCCACCCCCACCCCACAGCCCCACCCCCACCCCCACCCCCCACCCCCGCCCCTCTACTCTACACACATACACACACCACGCAAAATCCTGCACGGTACAACAAAAGTATTCTTTCAACATTACATTACAATTTATTACGTAAAAGATTTCTGTGTATCTGGCTCGTGCGGTACTTTTTACCAGTGTGCTCTCGCTACCTTGCCTTTAAATAGACGCTACGAAAATACCTGTTCAAACGCGGGTCGCCATCGACACTAGGCGTCGACTTTTTCGATAGGCGTTGCACACCTATAGTAACAGACTAATTGTACCACTTGCAGGAGACGGATTGACCATGATAATTCAAGGGTAGTGCCAAGCGCCAAGCTAATCTGGCACTACCCTTGAATTATCATAGTCAATGCATCTCCTGCTGTAGGCGTTGGGGCTCAATGGGTTAAGCTGCTCGGTGTCAAAGCATGACAACTAGTAAGGTGCCACAAATATACAACTGCATGTACAACTATACAAACTGGCCAACAACAAATAAATAAATAAATAAATAAATAAATAAATAAATAAAATTTCGGTATAAACATGCGAGCAATTTAAGCATACTATTACATACTATTTTTCCATTCAGTTGTAACTGCCGGTTCGTCAACGCGGTCGACGTTCACACAACTTACAAATCTTCTGTCTCAACGCCACCCGTTCAAAGAAACACGAATACAAAACAGGGCTAGCAAGAAGCATAGAACCTTATGGGCCCCCGCAATGCGTGGGCTCATGAGGTTCTATGCTTCTTGCAGTGGAGTTGTGTTAACTCACGTTATTCATCCCGGCCCGGTCAGTGAAGGCGGGTTTGTAATCGCAAATCTTGATTCCCATCTTCAGACTACACTGTCCATCCTAAGGAAGTACCCCGTAATTATTGTCTGTGTGTCTGTCCACTCTACACCCCCTGTGACGAAACAGCTGACCCATCTGTTGTTGTGCGTCCCTTCTCCACAAACACTCCCAGTTTTCGAGGCTTTTATTACGGCGGTTTCCAAAGCTTAACAAATTCTACCCAGGACCGAAATCGCAAAATTTTGAAGTTGCCCTCTGAAGGACTGTATTACAATTCTAGAGACAGATTGAGCAGTGATAGTTCAAGGGTGGTGCCAGAATAGCTTGGCGCCTATGGGCGCCAAGCTATTTTGGCACCACCCTTGAACTATCATGCTCGATCCATGTCTTGCTGTGGTGTGTTAAAGGGTGTGTTAAATGAGTTAAAACACCCCCTTTTTTCTTCAACTTTCAAAGACTGATCTTTGTCACTGTCTGCAAAAAGCATAGATACTCGTGAGCTCCTGCAGATGCAGGAGCTCGTGAGAATCTACGCTTCTTGTTGGTTTGGATAGGTAATATTTACATCTGATGCAGAAGAAAACTTACAGCGGTCTGCTCCATGTCGGGCTTGAATTCCGCGATACAACGGGTTCTTACAGACTTTTGTACCCTTCTTTTCATATATCAATGCGAGCAGGCACACGTACCAGAGGTTTTCCACTGCATTCTGCGCCTAACGGAAGAAATTCTACTGCGTAAAAACTTGAAGGAGAGCAGAAAAGTCTTTCATGTTGCGACATTCAAATTTCATAATTTAAGTCATCCCTTTTGTCCATCATCAGTTAATGTTCAGAATATTTATGAAGGAGATATTGCTATCTGTTGACCCTTTACTACCTGGAGTAGGACGCTTTACTGAACTCATTCGCGGCCAGCCGCCATCCGGATGCGCGGCACTGAAAAGTAACAATGTTCCTTACAAAATTAAATTACACTTCTACTACTACTACGACTACTACTACTGCTGCTGCTACTGCTGCTACTACTACTATTACACTCTTAGCATTGACACATTTACGGAACTGGCTGCACTCGTTCATGAGAATCTATGCCGCCTCATACAGATAGGGAGGTCAGTCTCAGCAGCGGCCCCACGGATTTGAAGATTATCGTTCTTGAGTAGTCTAGTTTCCAACCCCGGCGCCTCGGTCAAGCCGTGTTGCCCCACACAAGCTCTCACTTCATTGTCAGATTTTTGTTTGGAGATTGAGATAAGCGAAATGAGAGGGCTGGAGCTATTAAAAGACGTAAAACGTCTGTGGGGCGTAGTCGGCATACGTCGAGAACTCAGAGCATGCGCGGTAGCCGAGTCATATGACGCATGACGCTTCGACGTGGAAGGAGCTCTATTTTACACCGAGACTGAGAAGAAGAAGAAGAAGAGATGGGCTGAAGCGGGTCTGTTTTTTCCGAACACAGAGATGCATGAACCACCTTGAACTGGTATCGAAACGCTTAGAAAAGACGGGTACAACACAATTTATTAATATTTCGGGTAAATACCCTTTTTCTCTCTCTCTCTCTCTCTCTCTCGGCTCTCTCTCTCTCTCTCTCTCTCTCTCTCTCTCTCTCTCGGCTCTCTCTCTCTCTCTCTCTCTCTCTCTCTCTCTCTCTCTCTCTCTCTCTCTCTCTCTCTCTCTCTCTCTCTCTCTCTCTCTCTCTCTCTCTCTCTCTCTCTCTGGCCTCACCTACACGCATTTACTTTTGCTCGCTCCTGCACGTGCTTGCATACACTCTTTCTCTCGTGTTCAGGTTCTCTCCGAGTCCCTTTCTTATGATTTTTCGTTGACGTCATTTTTACTTTTTCCGCACTTTTGTTCTTCCTTCTCTTTTATTTTACGCCACCTCCTTCAGTTGCCACATTCCTTCTGCCAATGAAGATAAGTAGCGGCTAATCTCTCTGTTTGTTTGTTTGTCTATTTTGACAAAGGGTATTTACCCGAAATATTAATAAATTATGTTGTACCCGTCTTTTCTAAGCGTGTTTCTTTCTCCGTTGGGTACTTCTTTGCATATTACACGCTTGGCAGTCACCTTTTTGGTCTGGATTGTTGAAACTATATGATTCCGTCATTGACAAAGGTTCCCTCACTGACACTGTGGTCACATTATGGTGGATACTTCTGAGGTTTTTGCAGAGCAAAGACACAATCACTGGATTGGAAGATGATAGGTTTCTGATTAGAAGATAAACTGAGCTCTTAAAAACGACCAACAATAAATTGCAGGCTCTGGCCCTCAGTAAAGGTTTTGTCCATATGAGGTGGTGCGGCAGAGATGTTACTGAAGTCAAACCCGGATCCCAACTGACCAGCAAGAGGCATAGATTTTTCTGCAAATGGCATACAGATGCAGGGGCTCATGAGAATCTATGCCATTCGCAGAAACACAGGCCGCTCAATAAAACCACTCGTCTGTACCAGCAGGTTACAAGAAGATAAGAACGGTAGTCGCCCTGGCGTTGTCTTCACACCGCATCTTGCCCTGAGGGTTTACAGACGGGAGGCATAATTACGGCAAATAACTGTAATTATAGCAAACAAACCTCCTGCCTTGGCCTCTTAAACCCCACAACAAGACGACAAACATGATTAGTTATCTCCCGCTAGTTTATGAATTATCCCGTCCAGATGACAGTTGTCTGTCCCTGAGAAAGCGAGATAGAAGACGGACGGTCAGTGAGGGGGACAGAAGGATGAGGTTCAGAAGACAGGATATGAAACAGTTATCTTCCTTTTGTGTCTCAATTCTCTGAGGTATGGACAATGGATGCTAGCCCCGACACACCATTGCTAGATATAGATCGACCATGATAGTTCAAGGCTGATGCCAGGATAGCTTGGCGCCCATAGGCGCCAAGCTATTCTGACACCACCCTTGAATTATATGGTCGATCAGTTTCCTTAATTGTCACAGTCATGCAGTCCTCAGAGGACAACTCACAACAAACAAACAAACAAACAAAGAAAGGGGGATTGGAGGGGAGAGGGATAGTGTGGATAGGCCTTCACAAAAAAAG
>BTPG01000006.1:121256621-121496621 GCA_036245525.1 Semisulcospira habei
TCAACATACTGCGACCGTCGCAAATCAAACCTAAATGTGACCATGATGCGACCGTCGCATCTCCGCATTCTTTTTGGTCGCCGGAGGCCTGTGACCAAAACAAATCATAGTCGACGGACCGTCCTGTGTTGTTGCAAAGAAGCGGATAGGTGACCAAAAGTGAGTCGGAAATGCGACGTAACAGCCCCGCTTTATGCTACCAGGGTCTTTAGCAACCTTCTGTCTTTGCCGCTGCTGTCGCAGAATCATCGTGACAGAAAGCGCAATCGACAGCCATAGGGTTAAACACTAATTCTTTCTAAGCCCTGTTTCGAGAGTCAAATAGTGCACGCTGGCTGAAATGCGACTTTTGAATCGTCTCAGCAGCGCGAGCGCAAGATGTTTAACTCATTCTACCCCAACACCGAAATCCCCAAATTTTGCCCTTGTCCTCTGAAGACTGCACTCTAGTGCAGGACACAGATCGACCATGATAGTTCAAGGGGGATGCCAGAATAGCTTGGCGCCCATAGGCGCCAAGCTATTCTGGCATCACCCTTGAACTAGCTTGGTCGATCCTTATCTTGCTGTGGTGTCTGGGGTAGAATGAGTTAAGGCGCGGCAGATGGATCGACCATGGATGCTGAAAGGTAGTGCCGGGTTAAGAATAGAAGAATAGTCTGTCTGGTGTCATGAAGTCCTCAATGAAGGATGTGTAAGTGCTCCTTTTCTGGTATGATGTGAAAAAGCGAGTGACCGTGACAGCATTCTTTTCTTCTGTAAACTTTCTAATCTCAGCTGACATCCATGGACAGAGTATGTTGTGCTGGTCTCTAATTTTGGCCCTTAAGGCTTCCAGCCGTAAGGTCCAAAATCACAGACCAGTACACACTTTCTAGGTGTTAACCTTTTAGTTTAAAGTATGGACTAAACAATAGCGGCAGTCTTTCTTGACACGCGCCTTTAGTCGCAAGATGGGACCGAAACAAAGCTGCATTGTCTGTCTTGACGGAAGCATTGTGAATAAAATAACGGGGGCATTTGCAGTAGCAGAAAGCTGGAGTGACCAACTTGAAAGGAATATTCTTTCTTTATAAGGGTCTCGAACGGATTTAACTCATTCTGCCCCAGACAAACCACAGCAAGATACGGATCGACCATGATAGTTCAAGGGTGATGCCAGAATAGCTTGGCGCCTATGGGCGCCAAGCTATTCTGGCATCACCCTTGAACTATCATGGTTGATCTGTGTCCTGCACTGCAATGCAGTCTTCAGAGGACAACGGCAAAATTTTGGGGATTTCGGTGTTGGGATAGAATGAGTTAAAGAGAGCTTGAGTGTCGGGCTTGACAGCGAGAAGATTGCGGGTAAAAGGGCTTGACAGTCAGAAAGTTAGAGAAGAATGCATGTGCGAGGAAGTTCCATTAGCTGTACCACCAGTTTGTTAACCCTTTCACCTCTAGAGTTAAGTCATCGTGACACGTTGTGCCCTGTGAAGGCAAAAGACAGCAGGTCCATTTTTAGGTGAAAAACGAGATTTTGAGCGTAATACACAAGTTTTCACAGAAAAATGAACTTTTGTCGCCATGCACGCTTAAGACATAAAATCGTGTGTCAATTACCATATACAAGATGCAGTAGACAGATCGTCGACCGTGATCGATGAAGGGTTTTGCCTTTTATCACTTGAATAAGCGCAGCCAAGCTAAAACAGGCACCGCCCATAAACTATCGTGGTCGATCCATTTCCAGCAGTTCACGGTGAACGTAACAGAGGTGTAATCGAAGTTGTCAACTTTTGTTCAGATTTCTATGCACACACAAGCACTCCCACACATATCCAACTATAAAGCAGCCATTCATCCCGACCAAGCGAAGGTATATCCCGTAGACCGCAAACTAACCAACCGGCCGACCATATAACCAAGAACGAACGTAGCGAACAGCTCGATTGTCAAGGTGTTAGAAAATGGTATACAGAATTACACTTTGAATTTATTGAAGTTAACCCATTTGTAGCCCTGACAGCCTACAGCAGATGAATCGACCATGATAATTCAGGGTAGTGTCAAATTAGCTTGGCGCCAAGCTAATCTGGCACTACCCTTGAATTATCATGGCCGGTTCATCTTCTGCAACTGGTACATAGCTGTTAGGTGACACCTCCACAGTTTTCACTTTTGGATATGCTGCGTGCATAGGGGTCCGTTGATAGTAGCTTTGACTAATGCAAATCCACTGCGCCACCGCGTGCGCGCAAGCGCCTATACTAAGCTCAAGACAAAATACGTACGCGGTGGCGCAGTGGATTTGCATTAGTCAAAGCTACTGTCAACGGACCCCTATGGCTGCATGGGGTTAAGTGGGTTAATGTTAGCTTGTCCATGTCATGGCTGCCTTCATCTTTGTCCTGGAACAAAACTATCTGGAATAAAGGTGAACTAAATACACACACGTACACACTCACGCACACAAACAGACCCACAAATTAAAACAAATTCCTTTTTCTGAACATCCAAATTACTTTTATTAAACACAATGCTTAGATTGAAAACGCTTACCCCTTTGGCTGTGTGTAGTGGTTTTTGTCACCATGAATCCTCCAGATCATTGTGACAAAAAGGGCTGTCAACAGCCAAAGGGATCATTCGTTATACCCCAGTGTGTGAATAAGTTTGACTAAATAGTTCAAGGGTGGTGCCAGAATAGCTTGGCGCCTAGGGGCGCCAAGCTATTCTGGCAACACCCTTGAACTAAAGCCTTTGGTCTATATCCTTATCTGTAAGTACCGTTAAACACAATGCTTAGATTGAAAAAGCTTACCGCTTTGGCTGTTGGTAGTGGTTTCTGTCACCATGATTCCTACAGATCATTGTGACAAAAAGCACTGTCAACAGCCAAAGGGTTAACAGAGCAAGCCAACTTTTAAAATATATTTTAAACTTATTACAGATGTTAAAATATTAAAATTGCCTGCTACTCTGTCCACAATATGTATTTTTGAAATCTTGAAAGTCAAAGCTCATCTCTCTGTTGTAAGTAATATCATTCAAATTTGTAACATACACTTTTTAGTATATTTAGTCTGCAATTATTTTTTAATTACCCCTTTGGTTGTTGGTAGTGCTTTTTATCAAGGTGATTACTGCAGGAATCACCCTGACAAAATGCGATCCACAGCCAAAGGGTTAACCCAATGCATGTCAATAGCGGTTTTTCATCACAACAAACACCACACAGAGGGCTAAGAACAATAACCAAGATACATACACACAAAAGTCAGCACCTGTCTTACAAAACAGTTTTTCTTCTACATTGACATGAGAAGGTTTAAGGTAACGTTTAAAACAAGAATGGCAAAGCCCTTATGGCTCACGTGTATGACCAATCCACACATGTCTGACAATAAGTAAAGGGATGGCTTCTGCACTAACAAAATCCACCTTTTCTCAAAATTTAATCAGTTTTCACACATCTGTGAAACCCCGGTGACCCTTGATCTTTGCGATGAGTCAACTAAATTAGAATACATAGGAAGGTCTCAACTACCAAATTTGATGGAAAAGTTTGCAAATATGTTGATAAGAACTACAATTATTGGCATTTTATACACATTTGTCGACTTCTTGTGACCCATGACCTTTTACGAGGGGTCATCCAAATTAGTATGCATAGACAGGTCTTACCATCAGGTATCTCTGTACAAAGTTTGGTTTTGAAGTTGGGAATAGTAATTGAGAAAAAACATTTCTTGTCAAAATATGGCTATTTTTTACCTTTTTCCTCTTGTGACCCTTGACCTTTCCGAGGGGTCATCCAAATTAGTATGTATAGATAGGTCTTACCATCAGGTATCTCTGTAGCAAGTTTGGGTTTGAAGTTGTGAATAGCATTTGAGAAAAAACATCTTTTGTCAAAATATGGTGATTTTGGACCTATTTCTTGAGCTCTTGTGACCCTTGACCTTTCTGAGGGATCAACCAAATTAGTATGCATAGCAAGGGCCAAGGTCTTACCACCAGATATCTTTGTATCAAGTTTGGGTTTGAAGTTGCAAATAGTATTTGAGAAAAAAAACATCTTTTGTAAAAATATGTCTATTTTGGACCTATTGCCTGAGTTCTTGTGACCCTTGACCTTACCGAGGGATCAACCAAATTAGGGTGCTATAAAGGTTTACCATCAGGTATCTTTATACCAAGTTTGGATTTGAAGTTGTGAATAGTATTTGGGAGAAAAAAAAAATGTTCAAAAAGAGCTATTTTTGATATATTTCCTGATCCCCTGTGTCCTTGACCTTTGTGAGAGGTCACTGAAATTGGTATGTTTAGAAATATCTTGATACAAAGTATCCTTGGGCCAAGTTTGAAGACTGTAGCTTGATAAGTCTCTGAGAAAATGCCAACATAAAAGTTTACTATGGACGACGGACAACAGACGACTGGCCCAGAAAATACTCACTTTGGCTTCGCACGTGAGCCAAAAATCAAACAATATGAATGGCATGCAATGTACAAAAATGACAATTTGAAACATGAACTTGAAAGCAAGGACCTGTCTCGCAAACAAATTCTGTATCTGCAGGAAAACTAGCTCTTTTTATGAACAAGTCAACGTAAAACCATCTTTGTGACACTTCACCTCTCTCAAAACGGATGCTCTCTCCAACAGCGAGCCCTCACCTAACCGACCCCTCACTGACTTGTGCAGTCCATTTTCCCACACCTTTTCAGTGGCAGTGCTGACGACTGAAGCAACATCTTTACTGTCTTCCTGAACGTTGTGAACATTTTCCATGTTGAAAGGCGCAGTAGGGTCGTGGGTGTTGTAGGATATGACTGCAGTGTCAGCCAACCCGTCGCGAAGTAAGGCGGAAATGTTGAGGTGGTGGTGGGGAAGAAGAGGGCCGTGGATTTCAAGCACATGGGCATCCTGTGTTTCTCCCTCCAGTGACAGCTTAGCCACTGAATGACGGATCTGGTAATAGAGAAACATTTTTCCTATTGTAAGTTGAAACTAGGTCCAAAAGAATTCCAGTACAGAGGGACCCGTTTTGAGGGATCACCTTTATGAGAGATCACCAGTCATTAAAGACCACCATTTAGGTGGCTGTAGCTGTAGAATTCCAGTACAGAGGGACCTGTTTTGAGGGACTGCTCTCATGAGAGATCACCTGTCATTAAAGACCACCATTTAGGTGGCTATAGCTGTAGAATTCCAGTACAAAGGGACCTGTTTTGAGGGACTGCTCTCATGAGAGATCACCTGTCATTAAAGACCACCATTTAGGTGGCTGTAGCTGTAGAATTCCAGTACAAAGGGACCTGTTTTGAGGGACTGCTCTCACGAGAGATCACCTGTCATTAAAGAACACCATTTACGTGGCTGTAGCTGTAGAATTCCAGTACAGAGGGACCTGTTTTGAGGGACTGCTCTTATGAGAGATCACCTGTCATTAAAGACCACCATTTAGGTGGCTGTAGCTGTAGAATTCCAGTACAAAGGGACCTGTTTTGAGGGTCTGCTCTCATGAGAGATCACCTGTCATTAAAGACCACCATTTAGGTGGCTGTAGCCACCTAAATGGTGGTCTTTAATGACAGGTGACACTTTGCCCTTGAAGACTTCTCTTGAGAGAGCAGCTGTCTTTTAAGACACCTTTTTTCTTTAATTTTTTTTAAAAATTGCTCTAACAGGTTCTACTGTACCCTTTAACCTATTGTGTCCCAGGTATGAAATATATTTTGGAGTTGTCCCCTGAGGACTGCATGACAATTAAGGAGACAGGTCAACCATGATTGTACAAGGGTGGTGCCAAAATAGCTTGGCGCCTATGGGTGCCAAGCTATCCTGGCATCACCCTTGAACTATCATGGTTGATCTGTATCTAGCTATGGTGTGCCCAGGCTGAATAAGATAAACTCCTTGCCCATGCAGCAACAGGTACAGTTTACATGGGGTAAAGCCTAACACATACCCTGTTACTTTTGACTGTGGCCCCAATAAATGAAGTTGGAGAGAGGATGGTGGGTGGGATGCCGGCCTGGGGCCCTGTCAGGGCTGTACAGCTGCGGCAGTTGATGAGAAAGTTGAACAAGGCCTGCACCTCACATCCCTCACAGAACACCAGTGACTCAGCCCTGCGATCCACCAGCTGATAACCCTCACGCTGCCTGTGACGAGGTCAAGGCGATAATGTTCACTTCTGGGTCATCCAAATCAGTATGCATAGATAGGTCTTACCATCAGGTATCTCTGTACCAAGATTTTCAGGTATCTTTGTACCAATTTTGGGTTTGAAGTTGTGAATAGTATTTGAGAAAAAATAAATTATGTCAAAATATAGCTATTTTGGATATATTTCCTGATCCCCTGTGACCTTGACCTTTGTGAGAGGTCACTGAAATTGGTATGTTTAGAAAGGTCTTGCCACAAAGTATCCTTGGGCCACGTTTGAAGACTAGCTTGAATAGTCTCTGAGAAAATGCCAACGTTAATTAAAGTTCACCACAAACGACAGCGGACGGACGACGGCAGATGGACGACGGACGGCCACTGGCCCAGAACATACTCACTTTTGCTTCAAACGTGAGCCAAAAACTATTAAACACAGCTTAAGACCACCCTTCCCTAAGATATTTCATGTTTCAAGAATCTCTTGCATTGGAATTGTTTACCTCAACATGCATAGGGATAATAAGGGAGTTAACAGGAAATGTAAAAGTTTAAGAGAACGGCGCACTACTGATCTTGTCAACAAGGAAAAATCAAAGTGAATCAAGGATACATCTTGACTTTTGCAGGTTCCAAAGTAGGAAAACTCTTGCGGTCTAGGCCCATGTCTTCGAGCCAGAGTGACGCCCCCTCATCCGTTGTTGTCAGGGCTTCCTGTTCCAAGTCTTCATTATCATGGCTGCCTGGCTCGTCTGTCTCAGGGTTCATCTCATCACAGCACTGGCTGAAAAAATATACATAGGACTTCAGGCACAAGAAATCATAAAGAGTATACTTCAGATGTAACTAATCGCCAGGGGACCCACTATTAATGATATGCAATTTGATGCATTAACATAAATACTGGTAATAACAGTGCAACTGAGTACCTGTCTGGTTGAGTCGATTCAGTCTGTGAGCTGGCAGTAGAATCTGCCTGAGAATTTGTCAAACTGCCTTCGCTATGTCTTCCTTTGTCCTGGCTGGATATTTTCAAGTTGGGCATGCTGAACTCAATACCTGCAAAAGGAAACAGCACTTTCTCAACATAATTCTAAAACATATTTCAAATAACAACTGAACACCAAAAAGGACTTAGACTCTTCTCTGCAACTGGTCGAAAATTTTGTTTTTGAAATCTTTGCTACTTTCAGTGCAAAAGAACCTCAGCCATTCATGGCATGTGTAACACAAAAATGGGATCAGCAATGAAGAAGCAATGAAAAATGTATTTTTCTTTAAAATAATTTTTTTCGAAAAATACTTACCGATGGCATTACTGTATGGAATATACCCCTTTACTTACCCGATTTCAGCCTAAGCACCCTTGTGTATACCTACCCAACAAGGGGCGTAAGAAAGAAAGAGAGAGTGTAACCAAGTGACCGGGTAGTCTCCCCTCCTTCTATCCGGTCATGCGCCGTAACTTACCCCCAGTTGTACACTTTGTGAAGGGGCGGCAAGCGGGGCAGGCGGGAAGGACCTCCGAGTAATGCCATCGGTAAGTATTTTTAGAAAAAATTTATTTTAAAGAAAAATACATTTGTTTCCTCAAAATCCATTACCGATGGCATTACTGTATGGAATGAATGGCGAGGAGGAGGGTGACGCCCCCAACCCGGCATCGAGGGCAACCTCCCGACGATTTCAGCGAAGGGTTACCTTAAGGCGCCAGCGGCGCACGGAGGGAGTGTTGCATTGCTGAGAGATCTCCAACGAGGGCCAGGTTGTCCCGTTGGCCGGAGAGATCCCGGAGATAAAAGCGGGTGAAGGTGGACTCTGATCTCCAACCGACCGCTGCGACAATGTCCCTGACTGCGCAGTTGCGGTGGAACGCGACGCTGGCAGCAACCGCTCGAACTTCAAGAGCCCGTATCCGCATGGTCTTGGCCACCTGTGGGGACCGATCATAGTAAGTGGAACGAATCATGCAACGCAACCAAGACGATATCGCCTGGGCGGAAATATCAGCCCGGCCAGGGGCCAAGGGTAGGAAGAGGCGGGAGCGACCTCTTCTCCAGGGCTTCACCCTGCGCAGATAGATCTTTAGCGCTCGGACCGGGTCCTGCAGTCGTGATGTCTGGGACCGGTCAAATCCTGTAAGAGGCCGAAGACTCCACGCCTGGGGCGCAGCCGAGGGGAGTCTGTTCTTGGCCAAGAAAGAGGGGTTGGTCAGAAGCTGAACCGAACCATCCGCCCTGAACTGCAAGCAGGCCGGGTCAACAGACAGGGCATGCAGTTCGCTGACTCTGGCAGTTGTGGCGAGGGCCAAAAGGAAGCAGGTCTTTCTAGTCACGTCCGCAAGGCTGGCACGACGCATAGGCTCGAAGCGACTGTGGAGTTCAGCCATGTCAGGACCCAAGGAAGATCCCAGCGCGAAACAAGGGACCGAGTGACTGGCCGTTGGAGGTCGAAATGGGACATCAAGTCAGAGAGGTCTGCACGCTCCAGGGTCCGGATGGCCTAAGTGACGATAGGTGTCCGCCACCATGGCGAGATAACTGCAAATGGTAATCGGCGCCAAGTTCTGTTCATGAAACAGCCACAAGAAGAACTCGGCTAGCTGCGGAGTAGTCAGTGCCGAGGGGTCCAGATGTCTGGTCTCGCACCAGGCCCGAAGGACGCTCCATTTCCCTTCATACATGAGGAGGGTGGAATCTCTGCGGGCTGAAGCGATCACCTCCACTGCAGCATCCGAGAAACCTCGGGTTGCGAGGGCCTGCCTGACAACTGCCAGGCGTGAAGCAGCAGTTTCTCCAGACAGGGGTGGAAGAGGTTCTGTCGAGGCTGCTTCAGCATCGTCCGAGGCGTGGGAAGCCGAAGAGGTGGATCGGTGGCGAGACTCAGAAGGTCGGTCGTCCACGTCCTGTTCCAACTGAACGGAGCGACGAGCAGTAGGATTGTGTTGCATCCCCGAAGCTTGAGTAGAATCTTGGGTACAAGAACCGAGGGAGGGTACGCATAGGCTACGAGGCCCTCCCAGTAAATCGATAAGGCATCCACCGCCCAGGCGAGAGGGTCTGGAATTGGGGAGACATAGAGCGGGAGCTGCTTGTTCTATCTGGTCACGAATAAGTCGATCATGGGGGTCTCCCAATGAGTGCAGATCATGCGGGATATGTCCGGCCGCAGAGACCACTCAGTGTGGAGAAGTTGTCCCCGTCTGGAGAGGGAGTCCGCGAGAACGTTCAGGTCTCCCGGGAAGTGACGCGCTCGGAGTGACAGGCCGCGATCTCTGCACCAGAGCAAGATCTGGTAGAGCAGCATGCAGAGGGTCGGCGATCGAGTGCCCCCTTGCTTCTGGATGTAGGCCACGACCGTCGTGTTGTCGGACAAGATCAGGACCTCTGTTCCCGAAGCTGTGCTTCCCAATGGATGAGGGCCAACCACACCGCTTTCAACTCCAACCAGTTGATATGTCAGTCTCGAAGGTCCCCCGTCCACAGGCCTGATAGTGATACGGAGTTGAATTCTGGCATCAAATGGGCCCCCCCAACCTTGGCAACTCGCATCCGAGCAAATGGAGAACGTCGGGGGAGGGGAAGAGAGAGAGAGACTCCCATCGCCAACCAGTAACGGTCTGTCCAGCGGAGAAGGTGAGGTCGAATCAGTAACGAGACCGGAACCGGGGCTGAGAGATCCCCTGAAGAGGTCCGCCAGTGGAGCAGGAGATGAAGCTGTAGCGGTCGAGTGTAAAGCCTGCCCAGTGGAAGCAAGACCGCCGCTGCGCTGATGAGGCCTAGGAACTGGAACCAAGTCCGGGCTGGAAGCGTCTCCGCGAAGTAAACTTGCAGCGCCATGGCCGACAGTTTCAAGATGCGAGGCTCAGGGAAGACGAACTCTGTTGAGGTCGGTCAAGAACTCCATCCCCAAGTGGGTGAAGTGACGCGAAGGGACCAGGTCCGACTTGCCGTCGTTGAGGAGGAATCCGAGACGACGAAGTAGAGCTAGAAGCGCGTCTGTCCGTCGCCAGCGCGACCGAGTCCTGGTTCTTGAGGAGCAGATCGTCGAGGTAGTTGGATGTCGGGCTGGAGGAATCCCGCCTGGCCTTTGCAACTACCGCATCCATAATCTGAGTAAAAGCCCACGGGCTGAGGTTGAAACCGAAGGGGAGAGCCCGAAACTGGTAGACAACGCTGGCGAAGGCAAAGCAAAGGTAACGGCGTGAAGCGGGATGTATGGGAACATGAAAGTACACGTCGGAGAGGTCGAGACTGACTGCAAAATTCAAAGGCTGGACTGACGCCAGCAGGGCCCTTGCAGTTTCCATCAGGAAGGAGGGTGCGAGGTGTTTGGGGCAGAGAGGTCTATGATCGGGCGCCACTTGCCGCCGGGCTTCGGGACAATGAAAAGCCGGCTATAGAAGGCTGGAGAGTCGTGGTGAACCACCACTTCCGTGGCCGTCTTCCGAAGAAGGGTTGCGATTTCGTCTTGAAGCGCGTCCGCCTTGTCTTGATCAGAAGGTACGTCTGTCCACAGAGGCGAACGTCGCAACGGAGGGGGACTCACAAACGAGATCTGAAGCCCCTCCGAGACCGTGGCAAGAATCCAAGGGTCCTCCGGCAACAGCGAACGCCACGCGTCGCCGTGCAACGAAAGCCTCCCGCCGACTGGAGGTCCTGAAGGGGTCGGCGGGGGCGGTGTCGGAGAGAAGTCACTGGGCCCTCCCGCGCCCAGGCCTCCAGGAGGCCCGAGGCCAGGAGGGGACCGCTGCCTGGGAGGGACGAGCTCTACCGGTGGGAGCCTGTGGACCGGAACGGGGAGGAAATCTGGCCGGAAGACGGGAAGAAGGTCTGAAGTCCCGAAAGGCGTGCTCCCTGTCCCTACGCTGGGGTCCGATCTAGGAGCGCTGGGCCAAAGGTCCTTAGTTGACTCCTGAACCTGCTGCCAAGTAGGACCGAAGAGGAGGGGTGCCCTGAGGGGGGCACGGCACAGCTGAGCCACGGCGGTGACAGGGATGCCCGGACAGCCCTTCAGCATGGCATCCCGTCTGATAAGGTCACAATTCGCCGCGGCCGCCAAGGAATTCGTCGCAACGTGGTGAACTGCGCGATTCGCTGTGATGGCTATGGAGTGAATGTCGCGAAGACGAGACCAGACCTGTTTACCCCCAATTTGTTTGTCCAGTAGACATGGTCAACAAAACCAGAAGATTTGGGTAACAGACCAGAAGATCACTACGTCAAACTGACTGGTTTGAAATGTACCTGCTGCTATTTTGCTGTCTGGGAACATGTACTGCAACGACTTGTCAGCCGTGGCCAAAGGCAAGTTGCAGTCCACAATTACACGACACATTGTAGCCTCTGCTCTCATAATATCCAAATCCAATCTGCACTTTTCTTCTTTTTCAACAGGTCATAATTCTGGAAAGAAATTTGTGATACGTCTATTACCACGCGACGAAGCGTTTCCTTCATGCCCTTGTGACTTTACATGCCGCTTTATGTCATTCTGTCTGCCGTGGCCAATTTTGAAATGAAAGTTGCACGTTGTGCAGAAAGCCATGTCCTCTCCTTTTGAAGAAGAAATAATCGCAGGAAAATCCTTGGAGTAAAGCTTCTTAAATTTCTGTACGTACTTCTTCTTCTTGGCTACAGGTTTGGCAGAGTCATTTTTGTCAGAATCTGAATCGGAGTCTGTTGTTTCATGCATTCTGATTCTGCTATCAGCGCTGTTGCAGCATTGAATCACTGCCATTTTCCAATGAGAAGCGCCATCACAGGAAATTAACTCCCTTGCGTTTTTCAATTGGTAGGGGCCCGCAGATGTTATATGGGCAAAGTCGGGCTATGACAGTAGCGGGAGCCGCCTAATATTTACGAGACTCTATCAAAGCATTCAGCTTACGTATGAGTGATTGCAGTGAAGACATACTTCTGAGAAAAATTTTGGAAGAATGAAAACGGCAGAAGCGGGAAATCGAAGCTTTGAGCGGAAGAACGGGAAATGGCTAATGAAATCGGGAGAATCTCCCGCTCAAATCGGAAGGTAAACAGGTCTGCAAAACTCATCCGGCCGCTCCCAAAATTCTTCTGTGCTTCTAACCACTGCCTGAGTAGCCAAGTCCAAAAAACCTGCACACGCCAGGGTATTACGAGCCAGAGTAGCAGTGTGCTCCAGACCGGGAGGAAAAAACCGACGGGCCGGAACCTTGCCGCCGGCCTGCAACTGAGCGTCCGGATCCACAGGCGGAAGGGGGCAGGCAAAGGCTTGAGAATGTCCTGCCGAAACTTGATATCGACGCCGGAGGGCCATCGCGTGTCGGCGAAGAAACCACGATCATGCAGCTTGCCTAGGGTGAGGTGTTTGTTAAAGGCTTCCATCAGATCTTTAATTCCCGGGGGCTGAGGCAAGGACTTGAAACGCTTCGCTTGAAGAGGAACATCGACCGAAGCTGCGGCTTTCCTCTTGAGTGGGGGAGACAGAGGGCAGTTCTCCAAGGGAAGAATCTTAGCGATCAAACGCGCTGCCTCGTCTAGTGCACGAGAAATATCAGACGTTCCCGACGGTCCCCCTGGTGCATCCAAGTCCGAAGCGTTACGAGGGCCCGGATCCGGAGATAAAATGGCAGAAGCGGAGTCCTCCGGAAATACGCTAAGAACGTCATCGTCCCCAAACACAGGAGAGGTTGCAACTCTGTCCCGAGGTGGAGAATCAACATCCGAACGTCGGCACGGCGAGCTAAAGGAAGGCGAAAAGCTAGCCAAATGCCCGCGCTGTCGAGAACCGGGCACTACCATAGCGCTAACCGGGGAGGCCTGCACGGGCAACGTGTAAAGGAGGAAACTCCGTAGAAAAGGCCCGAGGAGACGCATCCGACCGACGTGCAGCGGGCCTCTCCCTAGGGCTGCGCGAACGGCTGGGACGAAAACAAGTCCGAGGGGCGCGAGGGGACCGGCTACGGCCGGGAGCCCTGACAGTGCCGGAGGAAGGAGACTGACGTCGCGGGGACGGGCTCCTATCGAGGTGGCGCAAGAAAGTGCGCCAGTCCGAAGTCAGCCCCCTGCAAGGGCGAGCAGAGGCCGACGGACGGTGTCACCGGGAAGCTAACGAAGGCGGAAGGGAATCCTGCGTGCCCCGTCTCTCGGCCACCCCTTGCGCAGGACCATGCGAGACTGGCAGAGGTCTCTCGGCGTAGTAGCTTCCGAAGCCCCAGGGCGGCGACGCTGATAAAATTTCCACATCTGCGACCACTTGCGTTCCCTCCAAGTCGCACAAACCGCGCAGGAACGAGCGGAGGAGCAGCCAGAACACGGCAGACACAACTTGTGGTCGTCTGTGGGCCATTGAAATCCTTTACGTTTGCATGTGCGAAGTTGTACACTGCAACACAAAGCAGATGCCATTAGAAACAACATGAGGGCCGTACACGAAGGCCCGTGAACAGTACTCACGACCGGTCGAGGGCTAAGCCCACAATGAACAAAAAAATTCCAAGGGAGGTACTGACGAGAAGTAAACGGCCCGTTTACTCGTAGGCATAACCCGAGGCCTTACCTCATCATCCTTATAAGCCACTAAGGTGAAGTAAGAGAAGAGAACAATTCAAACGAGAGAGGCTGAAGCCGGTGACCATCAATGTGGGAGCAAAGGGTACGACTGGGGGTAAGTTACGGCGCATGACCGGATAGAAGGAGGGGGACTACCCGGTCACTTGGTTACACTCTCTCTCTCTTTCTTACGCCCCTTACAAGGTACAAGGGTGCTTAGGCTGAAATCGGATAAGTAAAGGGGTACACAGTAATGCCATCGTGGATTTTGAGGAAACAAATTCCCAAATGCAAGAGGCATGGATCCTCATCAGCCCCCGCATCTGCGGGGACTCATGAGGATTGTACATTGCTTAACGTCCCGACAGCAACAAGGCTTTCTCAGGACGTGCCTGCACTGCTTGTGAAAAAAAACCAAAACAGAACATTGAATGTATGTCGCCAGCCGGTCAAATACGTTAAATAAACCTAACACATGGGGCCTAAATAAAGCTAAGACCATTTAGCAACACACATCCAATATCAAGAGCTACAGGCAGTGCAGACAGCAGGGAGAGTTTTAAAAAGGCAAATACAGGTGAATGGACAAAGGGTAGACAGAAACACATGCCCCAGAATAGAGAGAAAAACCCACCCTGTGGGGCTGACCAGGGTGACCCTGGGAACTAAAAAATACCTAACCCCACCCAAGTCCCCCAGGGCAGACCCGGGTGGGGTGACTCATGAGGATCTATGCCTCTTGCTTATTTCATTGCTTACCGGCAGTGAAGGCTAACCTTCGTGTGTATGCAGAACTGTGAACACTTTTTGTGGCTGCACGCAAGAGAGGGTTAACACCCATATACCTGCAGCCATCAATACTGTAAAACGCCGCTGTGTGCACACTTCCAATGTTATTATTACTTTTTAACCCTTATCATTCAGAATACACCTGTGTATGAAATAAGTTTGACTAAAAAGTTCAAGGGTAGTGCCAGAATAGCTTGGCGCCTCTAGGCGCCAAGCTATTCTGGCACCACACTTGAACTAAAGCCATTGGTCTATATCCGTATCTATAAGTACTATAATGTAGCTCGCATATGGCAGTATACAAATGTGAAGCTTTTAGCCTCAGTATGATGTGGGTTAACCTATGTAGCCCAGACACATTACAGCAGGAGATGGATCGACCATGATAATTCAAGGGTAGTGCCAGAATAGCATGGCTGTCATGGACACACAATTTGGGAAATGCAACTGTGGGGTTAAATGGGTTAATCTTGACTGCCATTGTTTATAAGGTAAAAATGTGCGGGTCTGTGACTTTGCACCTTACAGCAAAATATACTGGTTAAGGGGAGGGTATTAACAACTGTAGGTCCAAAATCAAAACCAAATGTGAAACTGAATCAGGGGGAGCATCCACTCTTGACACTAGTCACTCAAATTCAAACATGTCTGTGCAGGAATTTCTGCATTAATTAAAAAATAATTTTTTGTTTAAAATGAATTTTTTGAAAAATACTTACCGATGGTATTACTTATAGGAAAGTTACCTAGCTAGCCTAATTTTAGCCAAAATTTGGTTGTGTCTGTATAAGGGGGTGTTGGCAGGAGAGGGGCGCCATAGAACAGGCCATAACCCGAGTAGCCTCCCCTTATTCCCATCCGGTACGAGATTACCCGGCATACCCCAGTTTAGTTCCTTAGCGAACTGGCGGCAAGCGGGAGGGACCTTCGAGTAATACCATCGGTAAGTATTTTTCAAAAAAATTCATTTTAAAGAAAAATGAATTTTTTTTCTAAAATGTATTTTTTTGAAAAATACTTACCGATGGCATTACTACATGGAATACATGGATAGGGGGTGTCTTGTTGCAGGACAGAGGAGACATTAGCCACCCCGTTTGCTACGTGAGTCAAAAACTCTTAGATAGAGAGACGCGCTATAGCACGATTGAACGGGAATGCCTGGCTATTGTGTGGGTTATTTCGAAACTCCAGAGATATTTGTGGGGTTGTGTGTTTTGCCTGCAGACGGATCATCGACCACTGGCATACCTTATGTCCGGCCGTTTCCAAAACGCGAGGTTGATGCGGTGGTCGCTGACGCTGCAGGAATTTCAATTCGAAATTGAAGGGCTTCCCGGTACACATAACACGTTTGCTGACCTCTTGTCGCGTTCGCAGTGCGATCAGAGAGTGTGTGTTGAATTTTGAGGTTGTTCAGTTTTTTTGTTAGGGGTATGCGTTGAGGCTGTAATTTTTTTTTTTTCTTGTATTCTGGATAGTAAAAGTTAGTGCCTTCTTAGTAGTAAATAGTGTTTTGCATCGAGTAGTCTTAAAAAGAAACTCGGTCGTTTCTTTTTTTCCCGAGGAAGGGGGAATTGTGATGAAGCTCTATGCTCGTACATAGTGCTCACACATTAGGTTAAATACGGTACGGTTTTTGTTAACGGTTTGTTTTGTGCCGATAGTCCGTGAGGCTGAGATCCACGTGAAATCTTTAAGACATGTTAAATACGGGGAGTTTTAGTGAGCGTTAGTGAGTTGTAGGCAAAAGTTTAGTCTGTCAGAGCAGAAATACGTTAGTACGGGCTTTCTTGTCAGAGGGATCAGATGTGTTTGTATTCCAAGACTCTGAAACCTAGAATTCAGGTATGTTTTTGATATGTATTATTGATGCTTAGTTGAAGATAGTATGCGTTGGTAAGAGTAATTTGGTTGTATAGCGTTGTTGATTGGTTTGGTTCAGTTACTTTGGAATTCAGTGAGTTAGCCGGTGTTTTCGTATACAGTTATTTACCGAGATAGATAACTAAAAGAATGTGAGGTTTGTATGTCTAAGTCGCTATAAAGGTAGTACGCGGTTGGTTAAGCATAGTCTTTTCCAGTGTATAGAGCAGTGTATAGCAAGAGTGTTAGGCTATAGTCTGTTTCAAGATAGTGACAGAGATATGGGGGTGTTACGGAAGTAGACAGGTTATGAAGCACGCGTGTGTGTGAATGAACGTGCGAGTTGTTTATATCGGCCAGGTTACCTAACGTTTCTCATGTCATCCAATATGTTGTGTGTTTAGCAAGCGTTACGTTTTGGATCCTTGTTGTTGTGTTTAGAGTGCTTGTAAAGAGGGAGCGACGGACGCCGAGACGTCAGTCACCAGACCTAACGTGAGGTCATCATCCCTCCAGCTCTTCACTCAGGGAGTGAAGCGATCGGGACCGAGATACCCGAGTCAAAGCGAGAACTGCGCTACGGTGCGAGTACAAGGACGTCCGTGATAAAGAGACAGGACGACAGGAAAGAGCGTACAACCAAGGACTTGCACGCCTAGACGTGAGAAGGACCAACGTAACCAGGCGATAACATCAAACAGGTTGAAGACAGTGAGAAACTAATACCTAGCCTGGCAAGGAGATAGTGTGTGATGTGTATGTGATGTTGATGCTGGGTGTGGGGAAATGTGTATAGTTTGACAATCATTTAAGCGTTTCTTTTCTTTATATTGTATAAAGTTACTTTAAAAAGGGAGCCCGTGTGTTGAGTTTTACCGCATGAATGCGCCCGTCTGAGTCAGTGGCAGTGTATACGTCTGTTGCGTGAGGTCTGTACGTGCGACTGTGGGCAAGTCTGTGTGTGTTACAGTTATAGCCTAGCGATTTCAGCCCAAAGTTGTGTCCCCTACACAACTGGGGAGGAGACACCGGGGATCCCAGAATAGGAGCCCGGGTGGCTTCCCCTTACCAACCCATACCGGCAAGCGTGTGGAGAACTCACCTCAGTTTCACGCTTAGCCAAAACACTTAGCCAAGGAGGCAAGCGGGGCAGGTGGGAGGGCCATCCGAGTAATGCCATCGGTAAGTATTTTTCAAAAAAATAAATTTTAGAAAAAAAATTCATTTGTTTTTTCAAAATACATTACCGATGGCATTACTACATGGAAGAATAGCAAAGAGGAGGAGGGTGCCGACACCCAACCCCCTGTACCTAACCCTCCGCCGGCCCGCAAGGAGCACTCCCGATGATTTCAGTTAAGAAGTGCCTATGGCGCCTGCGGTGAGCGGAGGGAGTGCTGGGCCGCGGAGCAGTCGCCCACCGTGGCCAGGGAGTCACGCTGGCCGGATAGGTTGCGGAGGTAGAAGAGGGCGAAGGTGGAGTCTGCACGCCCGCCTACCGCCGTCACTATGACTTTAACCGAGCCGTAGCGGTCAAGGCCACTCTGATAGCTACTGCTCGTACTTCATGCGCCCGGAACTGTAATCGTCTATCCCCGTCTGGGGAGAGGTCTTGGAAGGCCAACGAGTCGCCCACCCCAGTCAGGACAAACTGTCTAGGCTGAGACCCGGCCTGCCTGGAGAAGGAGGTAGGAAGAGGTGGGAACGCCTCAGACGGCGTGGCTGTGAGCGACGCAGGAATTCTGCAGTGCCCAGACTGGGTCCTGTTGATGCGACCCGAGGGGTCGGTCGACCTCTGAAACAGACGTAAGGTCAGCGTCTGGAGCGTAGCCGAGGAAGGCCGGCTCTTGGCCTGAAGGACGGGCCGGTGAGAAGATGCGCTGAGCCAAAGGCTCGACTGCCCACCTGCGGGGCGTACCGAGAGCGCAAGCAGCTCGCTCACGCGGAAGCCATGGCGAGTGCCAGGAGGCAACACGTGTCCGGGCAAGATCGGAGAACCGTGCCAAAGGCAGGGGTTCGAAACGGGGTGTCTCTAGCCACGTCAGTGCCCAAGTGAGGTCCCACCGAGGTATGAGAAAACAGGAGAGAGGACATCTGAGTTCAATAGAGCCAACAGGTCCGAAGGTCTTCCAAGGGCCGGATCCGACAGGTCCAGGAGGCGGTTAGTGTGCGTGATCTCGGAACGGATCCCTTGACGGTAAAAAGGTGCTAATCCTTGGTCGTCGAGGAACCAAAGAAGTATTCCCCCAGTAGAGGAAGTGGGACTCGTGGGGGCGGGAGCCGCTGGGCGACGCCCCACGACTGAGATATCCTCCACTTGCCTTCGCACACATTCCTGGTAGAAAGTCTGCGTGCTGCAGCCAAGGCCGCCACTGCCACAACTGACAAATCTCTAGCGGTGAGGACTAGTTTGGCAACTTCCAGGCGTGAAGGAGGAGGAGCTCTAGGCACGGGTGGAACAGAGCCGGGCGGAGCTGCTCGAGCGTCGTGGACGGGGTGGGGCTCTAGGGCTGGGTCCGTTGCTAGAATGAGCCGATCCATGGTCCAGCTCTTGGTCCAATTGAAGGGGTGGTCACCAGGAAGATAACCGAGGAGCAATCCAGCTGATTCCGCAGGATCTTCGGCACCAGCACCGACGGAGGGAAAGTACACGAGATCAGTCCGTACCCAGGAGGAGAGCGCGTCTACCGCCCAGGTGAGAGGGTCCGGGACTAGAGAGGCAAACAGCGGTAGCTGGATGTTCCATCTGGCGGCAAAGGTCGACTAGCAGCGTCTCCCATCTCGAGCGGCACAGACAAAGACGTCTGGGCGCAGAGACCACTCCGGAAAGTGGCGGGCTCGAAAGCAAGGTCCGGGTCCTACCACCAGAGCAGGAAGGAAAGGAGGAAGCACCGGGAGGGCCAGCGAGTGCCTCCTGGTTCTGTACCAAGGCCGCCCCTGTCGAGTTGTCTGGCAGACGAGGACCTCCTGGTTGGTCAGAGTCTCTGGCCAGGCGTTGAGGGCCATCCCAACTGCTATAACTCCCAGTTGATGTGACTGTCTGCGAAGTCCCCGGGCAACCGGTCCGAGGTAAGGTCCGGGAAGTAGAGCGCCCCAACCGGATTGGCTCGCGTCAAGTGGAGAGTGATCACCGGGTTGGAGGGGAGCACAGGGACATGCCCGACACCCAGCACCCCAGATCCGCCCACATCCGACACGGGGGCGGGAAGTGGGTAACAGAACGGAACCGACAGGGTGTCAATGAAGGGGCGCCAGCGTAGGAGGAGGTGTTGTAGCCGCGGCGAGCCTTCACACTTCGTATCCTCTAGCGCCGGTCGAAGGGAGACGAGTCCGCTGCCGCGCCGAGCAGTCCCAGCAGCTGAAGTCAGACCCAGTCCTAGAAGGAGAGAAAGTTGGGTGTCTCTGTCCTCTCTGAGAGTCGCGGTGACTAGGTTGCGCAGCATCAAGTCATCCAAGAAGAGAAGGACGGAATCAGCGACCGCTGGCAAAAGCTGGCCATCACCCAGTCGAGGATCCTCATGAAGACCCACGGACAGATGCTGAGGACGACGGGGAGGGCTCGGAAACTGGTAGACGATCCCGCCAAGGCAAGTAGATACCGGCGCGAAGACAAATGAATCGGCACGTGAACGTGCCTGAAGATCGAGGTTGACAGCGAGATCCATCGGCCGGACAGCTGAGTGAAGAGTCTGGCTGTCTCCATCTGAACGGGTGGTTCCCCAAGAAGACTTGTATAGCGCTGATGACTGGGTGCCACCTGCCCCATGGAAGGGGACGATAGGAGACAGACGTAGAACGCCAGCGAGTCGCGTCGGGAGACCGCTACTGTCGCTGTTTTGTTGAGCCAGGCCTTCACCTTTCTGTGCAGAGAAGAGATTGGTCGACCATTAGAGATGATCCAAAGGTCGTCTGGGAACAGCAATCTCCTAAGGTCGCTGTAGAAGGCCAAGAGCCTGCCGACTGGAGACCCAAGAACTGTCGCCAGAGGTGGAGAAGGGGAAGGTCAGAGGGCCTGAGCGAGGAGTCTGCCACGTCTCACCAAAGAGGGAACCACCGAGTGGAGCCTGGAGGAGTTGCATCTTCACCGTCTAGTGGAGATCCGTGCCGAGTCGTAGGAGTGACCACGCGGCCAAAGGTCCCAGTAGGCAGACGCCGCCACAGGGATGGTTGAGGAAGGTAGGAGGCCCTGTTAGCAGCAACCAAGGAAGTAAGTCACGGCGCGGAGATGAAGCTTCCAGATCCCAAGAGTCCTCCAAGTAAAAGGAGCGCCGCTTGCGTCACCAATCCGAACTAAGGAAGCGAATCCGTCAAGAGGGCGAGGACAAGCATTCTGGAGTAGCCGGAGCCCACCGCCAGGACGACGGCTGCCGCATCCGCCAAAGGAACAGGGATGGTGAAGGCTTGAGAGTGTCCAGCGTACCAAGCCTGGTGAACGCATAGCTGCGAAAGATTCCTCGTCGCCGACTGAGTCCTGGCGAAGCCGGGTCGAGAAGTGTTGACGAGATCCCGGAACCGTGTGGCTGAGGGAGAGACTTGCGACCTTAGCCTGCCGCAAAGCAACAACCTGGCGGAAGTCTGTCTCTTCAGAGGAGGCGAAGGTGGTCATAAGTCAGGAGGGAGGAAGTAGTCGAATAGACAGGGGCTTCTTCCAAAGCACAAACCGTCTGTGAGCTGAGCGAAGGGCCAAAATCCTAGACGAGGAGGAGGCCAACGAAACTGCTGAGAAGCGGGAGGAAGATCCAGAGGGCGAATCCTGCAAGAAGATGGCTGAAGCCGAATCCGTTGTAAGCAGGCTTAGAATGTCAGGGTCTACCTCCACCTCCGCCTACTAAGCTAAGCCGCAATGAGGGCGACCGGCTCCGAGAGCGCGGGACCGCCGCAGCGACTGGTGAGGGCAAGCCCGAAGGAAAGGAGGAGGCGACTGCGAAGCCCGCAAGTCGGGGCGTCGCGAAGGAGGAGGGACCACGGCCAAAGGCTAAATAGGCTCTGTAAGACCCCGACTCGCCGAAGTGCGAGGGAGGGGGGGGGGGGGGGCTAGTAGTGACGGGAATAGCGCGCGGAGGACGAGGGGAAAGCGAGAGCCGGAGACCACACTCCAAAGTTAAGAGGGGAGGCGGAAGGGGAAAGCCGGCACATCCAAACTGGTCGTCGCGAATCCACACCTGTGAGTAAATGTCTGAGTCACACCAGGCCCGCCTGGAAGGTACGGGGCGGGGGTGGTGGGGACAGAAAGTGTCACACCAAGCCCGCTCAGGAAAAGCGGAGCAGGGAGGGGACAACTGGGCATGCGAATCCGCACCTGTGAGTAAATATCAGAGTCCCCCCGGGCCCGCCGGGAAAGATCGGGCTGGTGGGGTGGGGACCGAAAGTGTCACACCAAGCCCGCTCAGGAAAAGCGGAGCGGGGAGGGGACAAAAACGGGGCGCGCGAATCCGCACCTGAGAGAAAGTGTCTGAGTCACTCCGGGCCCGCCTGGAAGTTGGGGGGGGGGGGGGGGGTGTGTGTGTGTGGACAGAAAGGTGTCACATCAAGCCCGCTCAGGAAAAGCGAAGCGGGGAGGGGACCAATGGGTGCGCGAAACCGGACCTGAGAGCAAATGTCTGAGTCACACCGGGCCCGCCTGGAAAGTTCGGGGCGGGGGGGACAGAAAGGTGTCATGCCAAGCCCACTCAGGAAAAGCGAAGCGGGGAGGGGACAATTGGGGCGAGCGAATCCGCACCTGTGAATAAATGTCCGAGTCACACCGGGCCCACCTGGAAAGTACGGGGCGGGGGGAGGGGGGGACAGGTGTCACGCCAAGCCCGCTCAGGAAAAGCGAAGCGGGGAGGAGACAAATGGTGCGCACGAATCCGCACCTGTGAGTAAAAGTCTGAGTCACACCGGGCCCTCCTGGAAAGTACGGGGCGGGGCGGGGGACAGAATTTTGTCACGCCAAGCCCGCTCAGGAAAGGCGGAGCGGGGAGGGGACAATTTTGTGGCATGCGACCCCCGCTCCGAAGCCTCGGAGCGTGGGGTGCGCGTGACAATGGTCACACCAGGCCCGCCTGGTCGAAATTGGGCGGGAGGGGGGGGTGGGGGGGGGGGGGGCAGGGGTGACGTAAATGTAGGAAACCGGGTCCGCTCGGACGAATGAGAGCGGGCGGGTAACCTCTTTAGTACAAAATAATGGAGCTCCAGTCACGCCAACGTGGGGAGCACGACCCTGATACTCGCCTGCCCTGCTCAGAAGACTGGGAGAGGGGAAGGAGTTCCTGCGCGGCTAAGGTAAAAGAAGGGGACTTACCTGCGGGCTGGAAGGCCCGGAAGCCGTAGTGAAGCGGGGCCCGAGAAGCCGACGTAGCGACGCCATCCTGCGGAGAAGTCCGGGGAGACTGTCGAGACCAGGAAGAAAGGACACGTCCGTAGGATCCCACATCTGAGACCGTCGGTCCTCACTCCCGTCGGCACACATGTCACACATCCTGTCGGAAGAGCATTCAGAGCACGGCCGGCAGGCGACGAGGGCGTCCGAGGGCCACAGAAATCCTCACAAAAGGGGGCAAAACTTCAAACAGAAGCCGCCATAGCGTTCGTTGCACACTGTCCACAGGAAGGAACACACTCAAGCGCCGAACTCACATCACGAGGCACAAAGCCACGTGAGTAAAGTCACAAGCCGAAACCCCAAGGCTGCAGCCAAAGACGAAGTTCACTGAAAGTCAAACCGGTCGGAACCGGTCGGCGCTAAGTCCACACACAGAAAAAACGCTGAAGTGTAGAACACACCAACGAAGAACGCTGAGTCCAAGGAGAAGTCAAAAACAAGGCAAAATGCATTTTTCTCTAAAAGGTATTTTTTCGAAAAATACTTACCGATGACATGACTGATAGGAAGTGTCTACTTACTCTCACAATTTTAGCCTAGGAACCCGTTGTGCCCCTGCACCAACCGGGAGGCACTCGGGGAACCCCCAGAGGGGCCGAGAGTGATCTCCCGTGACTGCCCATCCGGTTCCGAGTCATGTGATGATTACTCAGTTTAGGATACTTAGCTTACCAGCGGCAAGCGGGGCAGGAGGGATGGTCCTCCGAGTCATGTCATCGGTATTTTTCGAAAAAATACCTTTTAGAGAAAAATGCATTTATTTCCTCAAAAACATTACCGATGACATGACTGATAGGAAGAATTACGAGCAGGAGGAGGGTGCCGCTGCCCGCAAAATATGAATTTTTCAATTAAAATGTATTTTTTTGAAAAATACTTACCGATGGTATTACACTTAGGAAATGGCTCTTAGCTAGCCTAATTTTAGCCAAATTTTGGTTGTGTCTGTATAAGGGGGGTGTTGGCAGGAGTGGGGCGCCATAGACCATGTCAAACCCGAATAGCCTCCCCTTACTCACATCCGGTACAAGATTACCCAGCATACCCCAGTTTAGTTCTTAGCGAACTGCGGCAAGCAGGGCCGGAGGGAGGGACCTTCGAGTAATACCATCGGTAAGTATTTTTCAAAAAAATACATTTTAATTGAAAAATTCATTTGTTTTCTCAAAACACATTACCGATGGTATTACACTTAGGAAGAATCCCAAAGAGGAGGTGGGTGCCGCATCGTGGAAGGAACAACGTAGACTCAGGGGGCCGCTCCCCCAAGGGTGGCGATAATTCGGAGCGCCTGTCTTTCCCTTGCGTAGCGCGCCAAGGAACTCCTAAGGATAAGAGGTGTTGCGTCCCAGCGGCCTGGCGCACCGCTGAGCCGCTGGGAAAGCAGCCTTTTAACCCCTGTGTCGCACCACGATAAACGTACATACTCATACGTGTTCGCTACCGCACCAACATGCTCTCACAGACACTAGGCACTGTCCTGAGAAGCCGAGCAGTTGCTTCTGCATGTCCTGTTTATGAATTGTCGTCTGGCCCGGGACTGGAAGCGTCGTAGGTTCGGTAGCCGACGCCAGCCCTCCGCAGTCAGCGACTACAAGCTTACTGGGCCGGGACGCCTAGGTCACTGCCGTTGACATGGGTCCCACCTTGTTGCTCTGTCCACCTGTTGCTTGTCCACTCTGGCCTGCGGAAGGACAGTGGAGCGGGCAACTCTCGAGGCCGGGTCCCGTGAGAGTACGGGTACAGGGCCGGCGGAAGAATCATTGGTTTAGCCATTCAAGTAGAGGTTGTCAGTTACCTCTCCTGCTGACAAGAGCCCAGAACAAGGTATCTTGTGCTTTACTGGTCCGGGACAACGTCACTGACACTGACTTGGGTCCCACCTTATTACTCTTGGGCGTCTCTGTCCGGCGATCTCTGATAGACGTCATACTCTCACTGTGGGACAGCAAGTCACTGCTTCTGACTTGGGTCCCCTTTGTTACTCTTGGGCGTCTGTCAGGCGAGCTCTGATAGACGCCGAACGCTCTCTGAGTGACAACTTGCCGACCTGTGTACCCCCTGGGTGCAGTCAGTGTACTTTCAACTGACTAATTGTGTACTTTGGACTCACATGTGTATTTATTCACAAGCCAGTGAGTTGTCAGTTTCTCCAAAATGTGTATTTTGTGTATAAACGTGTACATGTATGTGTACCCCAAAGCAAAATTGTGTACTTCAATACGCCGAATGTGTCTGGTAAACAGGTCTGAACAACCAAGCCACTAAGGTAGCAACCCAATTTAGTAATATTTCAGGTAAATACCCCTTGTCAATAGACAACAACAGAGAATCAGCCACTACTTATCTCTTTCGTAGAAGGGATGTGGCAACCAAGCCACTGCTTCCGTGTCCACGATCTCCGATAGGCGTCGCACGCTCTCTGTGGGACAGCAAGGCCACTGCTTGTGCCTTGGGTCCCACCTTGTAACTGTCAGGCATCTCTGCCCGGTATCTGATAGGCGTGGTACGCTCTCTGTGGGGCAACAAAGCCACTGCTCTGACTTGGGTCCCACCTTGTCACTGCCAGGTGTCACTGCCCGGCGATCTGATAGGCGTGGCTCTCTGTGGGACAACGAAGTCCCTGCTTCTGACTTGGGTCCCACCTTGTTAGCTCGGACATCAGTGCCCGGCGATCTCTGATAGACGTCGTACGCTCTGTGTGGGACAACGAAGTCCCCGCTTCTGACTTGGGTTCCACCTTGTTAATCTCGGACATCAGTGCCCGGCGATCTCTGATAGGCGTCGTACGCTCTCTGTGGGACAACGAAGTCCCTGCTTCTGACTTGGGTCCCACCTTGTTAATCTCGGACATCAATGCCCGGCGATCTCTGATAGGCGTCATACGCTCTCTGTGGGACAACGAAGTCCCTGCTTCTGACTTGGGTCCCTCCGTGTTAATCTTGGGCATCTCTGTCGGACGACCTCTGATAGAGTTGGACGCAAACGGCGGTAAAGCCCCCCAGCTTTAACCATCTCTCTTCCAGTCATGTGGCGGACACATCACCAGTGCGGGTCGACTCGCATCCTGCTCAGGGAAGGCCCTCCGCATGCTCGTCCGAGGGGCCCTGAAAGGCGCCACACATCGTGCAGATACGAACCTAGTTACTGCAACAAGAGGGTACAAGATGAAAGAGCGAGCGTGGCCTCTAAGGTCACGCAATAACAACGCGCGCGCGCTGGAGAATCGGACATAATTGAATATGTAGTCGAATCAAACGAGTGTACAGCGCGTGCCGACGCTCGGCGCTCCTTCCCACCCAAAGGCGCCGGTCGAGGGCATTCACCGAGATATTACCTGGCCATGGCGGAAAAAGGAGCAAACCCACGTATCACCATATCGTAACAGCACGCCGCAAGGCACGACCGGGTAGGAACGCAGGCCGAAGCAGCGTCCGGAAGCCGCAAGTCACAGTCCCCATGGGACAACCAGTCGGCCCGTAGAACCCACAGGTCGACGAGGCATCACAGGCGTGAGCACTACCAACCTCAGTCACGCCACAACCTCCACAGTTCAAGTTCCAACGAACTAACAGTCAAGAACCAAAGCGCAGCTCGAACAGACACAACCTACTTCTGCCAGCTAAGAACTAAAATTGGGGTATGCTGGGTAATCTTGTACCGGATGTGAGTAAGGGGAGGCTATTCGGGTTCGACATCCAACACCCCCCTTATACAGACACAACCAAAATTTGGCTAAAATTAGGCTAGCTAAGAGCCATTTCCTAAGTGTAATACCATCGGTAATGTGTTTTGAGAAAACAAAACCCAGGGGGCCTGCAGAGCCATCCTCCCAGTCGCAAACTCCCGACAATTTTAGCTAAGCAGCGTACCTACGGCGCCTGTGGCGCCGGGAGGGAGTGTTGCGCTGCCGTGATGCCCCCCACCAGAGCGAGGTTGTCTCGCTGGCCTGCCAGATCCCGGAGGTAGAAGCGGGCGAAGGTAGACCTTGCTCGCCAGCCTACTGCCGCCACAATGTCTTTAACAGCACAGTTCCGGTCGAAGGCAAGACTCGTGGCCATGGCACGTACCTCGTGCGTGCGTATCTTAAGCCTCTTTGCTCCCTGTGGGGAGAGGGCCTGGTAGGCGGACCGAATGACCCAGCGTAGCCAGGAAGAGATCGTCTGGGCCGAAATGTCATCTCTGCCGGTCCTAAGAGGCAGGAAGAGGCGTGAGCGTCCTCGATGGACGGCTTTGGTTCTGCGTAGATAGACGCGTAAGGCGCGCACAGGGTCTTGTTGCCTGGTCTCTCGAGGGAAGTCCATTCCCCGCAGCGGTCGCAGTGTGATCACTTGTGGCGCCGTCAGTGGAGACCTGGTCTTGGCAAGAAAGGAGGGATCTGGGAGAAGGTGCACGGAGCCATCCGCACAAAATTGCAGGCAGGCAGGGCACGCCGAGAGCGCGTGCAGCTCGCTGACTCAGGCCGCTGTGGCAAGGGCCAAAAGGAAGCAGGTCTTACGAGTCATGTCCGCAGTGGTTCGAATCTGGGTGAGTTCAGCCACGTCAGGACCCAGGGAAGGTCCCAGCGCGGGACGAGAGAGCGGAGTACTGGACGTCGCAAGCTGAAGTGCGACATAAGGTCGGCGATGTCCTTACAGGCGCCGGGGTCCGGACGTCCAAGGTGTCGATAAGTGTCGGCAATCATGGAAAGGTACCCTCTGATGGTGATTGGGGGCGAGACCCTGGTCTCCGAAGAGCCAGAGGAAGAAGTCCGCGAGCTGGGGGTGAGTCAAACCAGTGGGGTCGAGACGGAGGTCCTCACACCAGGCGCACAGCACTCGCCACTTTCCCTCGTAGACGCGTCGCGTTGAGGGTCTGCGGGCCGAAGAGATCGCCTCCACTGCTGCACTCGAGAAGCCTCTAGCGGTGAGGGCACGCCGCACAACCTCCAGGCGTGAAGCAGGAGACGCTCCGGGCACGGGAGGAAAAGGGCCTGTCGAGGCTGTTTGAGCATCGTCCGGGGCGTCGGTAAGCGCAAAGGAGGGCCCGTGGCGAGGCTGAGGAGGTCGGTGGTCCAAGAGCGGTTCCAGGAAAACGGGGCGACCAGGAGAACAACGGCGTTGGATCCCCGGAGTTTGAGGAGGACTTTGGGGACAAGGACCGTCGGGGGAAAGGCGTACGCGATCAAACCGTCCCAGGGGATGGAGAGAGCGTCGACAGCCCAGGCCAGGGGATCCGGGACCGGGGAGACAAAGAGGGGAAGCTGATGGTTCCACCTCGTGGCAAACAGATCGATCTGAGGAGTCTCCCAGTGGGCGCAGATCATCTGGAAAAGGTCCTGGCGAAGAGTCCATTCCGTGTGTAACATCTGACCACGACGCGAGAGCGAGTCGGCCAGGACGTTCAGGTGACCCGGAATGTGTCTCGCTCGAAGGAAGATACCGCGGGTCTGGCACCAAAGCATCAGCCGGTAGGTGAGCATGCACAAGTCGGGAGAGTGAGTGCCGCCTTGCTTCTGAAGGTACGCCACCACCGTCGCGTTGTCGGAAAGGACCAAGAGCTCCTGGTGCAGCAGACTCGATTCCCAAGTGATGAGGGCTTGCCAAACAGCCTGAAGCTCCAACCAGTTGATGTGACGGGCAGACATCTCTGGCGGCCAGGCTCCCGACGTCGTTCGGAAGTCCGGAAACAGGTGGGCACCCCACCCTGAGAGGCTCGCGTCGACACACAGGGATAGGCGAGGAGGGGGAGACGCGAGGGGAACTCCCGAAGCCAGCCACGCCGGATCCATCCAGCGCAGCAGATGGGGACGAAGAAGCGCAGTGACCGGTACCGAGGCTGCCAAGTCGGCGGAGGACGGGCGCCAGTGAAGGAGGAGGTGCAGCTGTATGGACCGATAGTAGAGACGCCCTAGGGGAAGGAGATCTGCAGCGGCGTTCATCGTTCCGAGAAGCTGTAGCCAAGTCCTGGCAGGTGCTGCGTCTAGCCGGCAAAGGTCGGCGGTCAAGGAGGCTAACCTCTGGATCCGCTGTTCCGAAAGACGAACCAAGTTCAGATCGGTAGCGAAGTCCATGCCTAGGTGGACGAATCGGCGACTGGGCGAGAGATCCGATTTCCCTCTGTTGAGGAGAAAACCTAGTCGCGCTAACAGCCAAATCAAGGCGTCCCTGTCCGCTGAAAGAACGGTCGCCGATTGGTTGCGTAGGAGAAGGTCGTCGAGGTAATTGGAAGTAGGGCTGGACGATGACTGACGAGCCTTGGCCACTACCGCGTCCATCAGGCGAGAGAATACCCAAGGGCTGAGGTTGAGACCAAACGGGAGGGCCCGGAACTGGTAGACTGCTTCGTCGAAGGCGAAGCGCAGGTACTTCCTGGAGGCAGGGTGAATGGGAACATGTAAATACGCATCCGACAGATCCAAGCTCACGGCGAAGTCCCTTGGCTGAACCGCGGCCCTGAGGGACCGACCCTCCCGGCGAGGGCTCCGCGCGGAGCGATGCCTAGGGGAAAAAGACGGCCGACGCGAAGAGCGATGGGGCGAAGACCGCCGGTAGCGCGAAGAAGACCGCGGCAAAGCCGCAACCACGCGAGGGGGGCTGGTGGGTGTCCGACGAGAATGATGATGCCGACGACGAGAGTCCCACGGCGAGCGAGATCGTGGCGAATAGGGAGAAGCCCTAGAGTCGTGAGTCCTTGGTCGCGTAGCACTTCGTCTCTGAGAGCCGGGCGCTAAAAGGCGGGCTCCCTGCCGGTAACTTGACTCCTCGTAGGAGTGCGCTGGCGTGAGAGACGAGCGAGAACTGACCGCAGACAAGGGGCGGCGAGGGTCACGTCCCCTTGGGCCGAGCTCAGGGAGGACGGTACTAATTGGGGTCTGCAAGGCAGGGTCAGTTGTCCGAACAGTGCTGGGTGTACGCGTCCTATCCATGGGGTCCATACGGACAAGCTTGGTCCCTGCTCCTGACACACTGGGGGACGCTCGGACGGGAGGGTTACTCACAGGTAACGGCCGGTCCCGCCTGTAAAATCTCCAAAGCAGCGACCACTTCAGTTCTGGCCACGTGGAGCAGAGGTCACAAGAGCGGCCCGAGGCACAGCCAGAGCAAGGGAGGCATACAGCGTGGTTGTCCGTTGGCCACTGGAAGTCGCCGCAGAGGGTGCAGGTCCGCACTTGGCAACTGCAACACACAAACAAACAAGCGTACGAGCGAGAGCACGTGGCCACGCCCAACAAGGGGAAAGGGGAAACTAAGGTGACAAAGTCAACATACCCAAAATGAACACATGTTCACCCCCCAAGGTGCGAGCGCCCAGGCACGAGGCCGGCAAGCTAAGAGTCCGGAGCGCAGCAACGCTCCGCCAGCACCCGGCGACCCAACGTAACCGCAACAAAAGACGGAAAGCCGTCTTGCACAACACATGTTTCATTGGTCAATCTCTGCATGAAAAACCAGGGATGGGAATTGGCCATTGCAAAAAACTCTGAAAACTTCGGCACTAACGTCAACTTTGCGAAAGCGTGTGCCCACGCGTTCTTTCTGAACTTTCTCACCCACTACAGTCTTAGCTCCAACGCCACCCGAGTCCCTGAAATTTCAGGGAAATCCGATACCCCCTGACCGCAGGGTGAAGTCACAAAACTCATCAAACTGGTGCCAACAGCCCAATGTTTATCTTATGCAGTTGACCGTCACCCACACAACACTTCACTTTTCGTTTCTGTCCCCTCTAGTGTTCATTTTGCCTAGAAACAGTCAGTGTCCAAGTCAGACCAGTACAACTGCAATTGACACAGATCTTCATGAACCTTCCCCCCCCCCCCCCCCCCCCCCCCCCCCCACGAGACTGTGGATGCAAACCTAGCTTTTATTACCCTACCAGCCTCGTTTGTATCCTAAAGTTAGGATGTTATTCAGTACTGGTTAAAGTGTGAACTAAAAGATGTAGAGTTGCACATACTATTACTGAAACTCAGTGTGTGGGCACATAAATTTGGAGTTCTGATAGGTATGTAGTGTACATATTAAATTCCACGATCTCTCGAAATATTGTTTAACGTTTCAAAATTTAGCCTGAATTTTTCATAAAAAAAAAAAAAAATTAGTTCAGATATATATCTCAACGCACTACCTGCGGTTTGCCAGCTGAGTAATATAACAAAAGAAAAAGACGGAGCTGGCACTCAGGGACGGACAGTGCCGCTGGACTGCTGGCTGGTGCTAAAGAGGGAAAAAGGAGGGTCCTGAACAAACACGATGCTGTCATCAGGCAGGCACTGGGCAGCCAGAAACTAGCGGTTTTTCGGACAGCTTGGCACTCACCCACCCACCACACCAGGTCACGGTATACATTTAAATTGGGTTAAATGGGGAAGGTCAGGCAGTAAGAGGCTCCGTGTTTTTAAAAATAATTTTTGCCTTGTTTGATTTGCCTTGTTTGAAAATTTGCAGTTGGGCTGACTGTTGGAATTTGCTGGAAATTTGTGGTTAGCTGAGAGGAGACATGTTTGGTGCTTTGATTCATATCATCCTGAGCTTATCCAGTGGACATTTGTGGACCTATGTTGAGTTGCCTTTGACATAGTGATTTGAGGGGCACGCTGATTTCAGCTGTGCTTGGGTGTGGGGTTGGTAAGGAACCAGTTTCATAGCCAAGAAATGAGACGGGTCATGTGCTGTTTTTTTTTGTATTTTGTGCATGGCAAATGTGCAGCTGGTGGGCGATAGTGTTTTTTAGGGAATTGAACAATTAGGGGATGACTGGGACTGACTAAGGCTAAGAGACTGGACAGTACGGAAACACCACTGTGGTCCGTGGCCTGTCACCCCTTGGCGTTGGACCTAAGACTGTTTAACTTTACTTCGGCCGATATCCAGTCCCATCTCCACTTCTTAAGACTGCTTGAATCGTCAAATTTGCCGCCACGATTCACAAGACGAGTCACGCCGCAAGCCATTTTGATCAACACAATGAAAGTACGTACTCCACCGGAAGATTGGCTTCTTTCAGAGCGCGTGTCTGCCCGCCTAGGTTACTGCGCAGCGCGCGGCGCACGGAGTGAGTGACCAGTGGGTGCCGCGAACGCAGCCTGCCACGTCATAGCCTGCCAGCGGAGTAAAACCGGTGCTTTGCTCGTTTTGCTACCCACGATGTTTTTTCGCGGAGACGCCTTTTCAATTTCGCGGAAAAATTTTCTTCCCCCGCGGAATCCCGCGTTTTCGCGGACAATTCCCATCCCTGAAAACAAAGACAGTTTACGCGCCAGCGCTCGGTATTAAGCGACACGGCGTAGGCCCCAGGGCCAAGCCGAGAAACAAAGCGCGGCACCAGGTTAGACAATCAAAGGCTGAGAAGTGCTCACGACCGGTGACCCGCTTGGAAGCCGGCCGAAGGCCAATCAACTACCTTACCTCTCCGCAGCCACAGGGGCAGGGGACGACACCTCCATACCACAACAGCGCCGAAGGCGGGAAAGGAGGCCAACCGAAGAGGCGAGAAGGCAGCAGAGGCAGAAGAAGAAGCAGCCGAAAGTAGCAGCACACGGCAAGAGCCCGCAAGCGAAGCAGGTCCCAACACAAGACAAAGACGGGTTCCAAACCGGTCGAAAGTAAGCGAGGCCGGAGGTTAGCAAAACATGTCTGCACTAGACGAGCTAAGTAGACTAAACTGGGTAATCATCACATGACTCGGAACCGGATGGGCAATCACGGGAGATCACTCTTGGCCCCTCTGGGGGTTCCCCGAGTGCCTCCCGGTTGGTGCAGGGGCACAACGGGTTCCTAGGCTAAAATTGTGAGAGTAAGTAGACACTTCCTATCAGTCATGTCATCGGTAATGTTTTTGAGGAAATAAAAGCCAAGTAGAAGTAAACCACAGAAGAACCGGTCAAAAACCGTAGCAAGGCAAAAGCCCGACCATCCACGGTCGAGCTAACAGTGAAACTGAGGTGAGTTCTCCACACGCTTGCCGGTATAGGTTGGTAAGGGGAGGCCACCCGGGCTCCTATTCTGGGATCCCCGGTGTCTCCTCCCCAGTTGCGTAGGGGACACAACTTTGGGCTGAAATCGCTAGGGTATAGAGTGTATTCCATGTAGTAATGCCATCAGTAATGTATTTTGAAAAAAAACAAATTCATTTGTTTTCTCAAAACACATTACCGATGGTATTACATAGGAAGAATCCCGAAGAGGAGGTGGGTGCCGCTATAGCGCCCCTAACACCCAACATAGGCCCTCAGACCCGCCCTCCCGCAGCAAACTCCCGATAATTTTAGCTAAGATACTTACGGCGCCTATGGTGCTGGGAGGGAGTGTTGCGCCGCTGCGATGTCTCCCACCAGCGAGAGGTTCTGCTGCTGGGTGGAGAGGTCCCTCAGGTAGAAGCGGGCGAATGTGGTCTCAGCTCGCCACCCCACCGCCGCCACAATGTCCTTGACTGCACAGTTGCGGTCGAAAGCGAGACTTGTGGCCATGGCTCTGACCTCATGCGCCCTGATGTTCATACGTATGGCTGCATCTGGGGCGAGGTCCTGGTAGGCCGAGCAGATCACCCACCGGATCCAGGAGGATATGGTCTGGGCTGAGATGTCATGTCTACCTGGGGACAAAGGGAGAAACAGGCGGGTATGTCCTCTGCGCAGAGGCTTGGTCCGGTGCAGGTACACACGTAAGGCTCTCACCGGGTCCTGTTGTCTGGTCTCCCGGGTGGAGTCTGTCACACGTAAAGGGCGAATAGTCATCATCTGTGGGGCCGTCAAAGGAGACCGCGTCTTGGCCAGGAAAGATGGTTCAGGTAGCAGTTGCACGGAGCCGTCCGTCCGGAACTGCAGGCAATCTGAGCGTGTGGACAGCGTGTGAAGCTCACTGACCCTGGAAGCCGTGGCTAGGACCAACAGGAAGCACGTCTTTCGAGTCACATCCGTCAAGCGCGCCAACTGCAGGGGTTCAAAACGGACGGAGTTGAGCCACGTCAGCACCCAAGGTAGGTCCCATCTTGGCAACAGCAAACGCAGTGCTGGGCGTTGTAGACCGAAGTGGGCTATCAGATCAGCAAGGTCTTTGCAGCTACCAGGATCGGGCCGGCCCAAGTGTCAGTAGGTGTCGGCGATCATGGCTAGGTAGCCCCGAATGGTAATTGGAGCCAGTCCCTGGTCATTGAATAGCCAGAGGAAAAACTCCGCCAAGTGGGGCATCATCAGATCCGTGGGGGAGAGGCGGTTGTCACCACACCAGTCGCATAGCACTCGCCACTTTCCCTCGTAAACTCATCTGGTAGAGGGTCTGCGGGCTGCAGCGATAGCATCCACTGCCGCACTAGAGAAGCCTCTGCTGGCAAGGGCTTGCCGCACAACCTCCAGGCGTGGAGGAGGAGACGTTCTGGGCACGGATGGTACAGCGGCTGTTGCGGTTGCTTGAGCATCATGCGAGGCGTGGGGAGCTGCAGAGGAGGGCACGTGGTGAGGTTCAATAGGTCCGTAGTCCACGACTTGGTCCAGCAGGAGGGGGCCACCAGGAAAAGGATCGTGTTGCAGCCGCGGAGCTTCAGGAGGACTTTGGGCACCAGCACCGACGGGGGGACAAGTGTAGGCGACGAGCCCGTCCCAGGGGATGGAAAGGGCGTCGACTGCCCAAGATAGTGGATCTGGAACCGGTGAGACGAACAGCGGTAGCTGCTGGTTCCATCGAGTCGCGAAGAGGTCGATCATGGGAGCCTCCCACCTGGTCCCGATCATCCGGCAGATGTCCGGGTGGAGCGGCCACTCGGTGTGGAGTAGCTGTCAGCGGCGCGACAGGGAGTCGGCTAGAACATTGAGATGCCCCGGAATGTGTCTGGCCCGAAGAGTGATGCCCCGATCCTCGCACCAGCGAAGCACCTGGTAGAGGAGGATGCACAGCGAGGGAGAGCGCGTTCCACCCTGTTTCTGTAAGTTGGCGACGACGGTGGAGTTGTCGGACAGCATGAGGAGCTCCTGGCACCAGAGTTGAGAATCCCACATCAACAAGGCCTGCCATACCACCTTCAGCTCTAACCAGTTGATGTGCCGGGTCAGAAGATCTGGGGGCCAGAGACCGGAGGCTGTGGTGAACGACGGTAGAAGGTGAGCTCCCCAACCGGTGAGGCTCGCGTCGACACAGAGGGATAACCGTGGAGGCGGCGTGTAAAGTGGGACTCCAGTAGTGAGCCAGGTGGGGTCCCCCCAGCGTAGAAGGTGTGGGCGTAACATCGGGAGCACCGGAATCAGGGAGTCGATGTCGTCCTTCGAGGGTCGCCAGTGAAGGAGAAGGTGCAGCTGCAGAGGGCGGGAGTAGAGGCGTCCCAGGGGAAGCAGGTCCACTGCTGCACTCATCAGTCCCAGGAGTCGTAACCACACCCGTGCAGAGACTCTGTCCTCTTGCGCTACTTGTCGCGCCAGATCCCCCAGTATCTGGATACGCGCCTCCGGGAGCCGCACTTCGATGAGATCAGTACGGAACTCCATCCCCAGGTGTACAAAGCAGCGCGACGGCGAGAGGTCGGACTTGCCCGTGTTGACGATGAACCCGAGGGTGTCGAGTAGAGCGAGGAGCGCGTCTCGGTCCTTCTCCAGGGCGGAGTCCACTTGGTTCCTCAGTAAGAGGTCGTCAAGGTAGTCGATGTGGGACTGGAAGACTTCCGTCTGGCCCTGGCTACGACGGCATCCATGATCCGGGTGAACACCCACGGGCTGAGGTTGAGACCGAAGGGAAGCGCGTGGAACTGGTAGACTACCCCGGCGAAGGCAGTGCCTGGCCGCCGGTTGCATGGGAACATGGAGGTAAGCATCCGAGAGGTCGAGACTGACGGCAAAGTCCATGGGCTGCAATGCGGCACGAAGGGCTCGAGCGGTCTCCATGTGGAAAGACGGGGCGACTAAGAACTTGTTGTTCAGGGTGGAGAGGTCGATGACTGGGCGCCACTTGCCCCCCGGCTTGGGAACTACGAACAGGCGGCTGTAGAAGGCGGGAGTGTCATGTCGCGTCACCACCTCCGTGGCGTTCTTCCGAAGTAGAGCGGCGACCACGTTGCGAAGCGCATCGGCCCTGAGCCGATATGAAGGTACCGTCGTCCAGAGGGGTGACCGGCGCAGAGGAGGGGGCGACCGAAAGGAAAGTTGCAGTCCCTGACAGACGGTCGACAGGATCCATGGGTCGTCGGGAAACAGCGATGTCCAAGCAGCGCTGTGTAGTGCGAGCCTCCCGCCGACAGGAGACCCGGGAGCGGTCGGCGGAGGCGGAAGGCAGTCAGCGGGGCCTACCTCGCCAGAAGGGACGTCGGGCAGGTCTAGGCCAAGCAGGGGCGGGGGTGTCCGAGGAGATGGGGTTCGGAGGCGGGCGGGGGCGACCGAAGGCCGGAGGGGGAGACGACCACGACTGGTGAAGGGACGAGCGGAGGGTCTGGTGGCACGCAGGACTCGACCCAGGGTCTTGCGGATTGGCGGAAAGCGGGGCAGAACGATGTGGGTGGGCCACAAATCCTTATCCGCCTCCTTGACGGACTGCCAGGTGGGGCCGAAGAGGAGTTCGCCGCCGAGGGGAGCCCGACGTAGCTGGTTCTTTACTTCCGGCGGTAGTGGGCAGGCTTGCAAGACCGCATCTCATCGCATTAGATCACAGTTTGCTGCCGCCGCCATGGCGTTGACCGAGGTGTGGTAGGCAGCACGGTTGCTGGAAACAAGCTTCCTCAATGTGACGGACGATGGCCTGCGTCACCAAGTCCAGGAACCCCGCAGAAGCGAGGGAATTGCAGATGAGGGCAGCAGTCGGAATAAGGCCGGGGGCGGAGACACATCGTCGGAGCTGGCCGGAACAGGACAGTGCCGGGGAATCCACCGCTGGGAGCGGGCATGCGAAGGCTTGCGAATGTCCCGCGTACCACTTCTGACGGAAGGCTATAGACAGGTCCGACGGCCACTTGGTGTCAGTGAAAAAGCCGGAGTTACCCAAGGAGCCCTGAAGCAGATGAGCAGAGAAAGCGTCGCGAAGATCCCGGAACCCGGAAGGCTGCGGCAAGGACTTGAAGCGCTTGGCGTGGAGCTCGGAGTCCACGAAGGCCGACGCTCTCTTCTTGGGTGGGGGCGAAGGAGGGCAGTCCTCCGAGGGAAGACAGGCCGTGATGAGGCGAGCAGCTTCGTCCAGGGCCCGCAGGGTCTCCATCCTATGTCCCAGCGAAGCTGGCGGGGCCTCCAAATCGTCGGAGGACTGCGAGCGATGAGTAGGGGAAGCGCCGTCAAAGTCGAGCAAGGCCGAAACAGAGTGTTCTGGCGCGAAGCTGATGGAGTCGTACGTCACGCGCGGGGGGAGAACAGGGGTGGCCAGCTCTGTCGCGGGACCAGCGAAAGCAGGTGCTGCAGTGGTGCGACGTGAAGGGGAAGCTGCTCTGGGAGGAGATCGTCGTCCGCTGAGTCGACGAGGGGACCTAAGCGAGGACGCCAAAGAGTGAGGGACAGGCCGGCGATCCAGCGGGGAGCGGCTGCGGCGCGAAGACCGGGAAATGTGGAAAGAAGTTCGGGGGCGACGGTAGTCCGATGACGTCCGCGAGGACGAGCGTTGTCTCGGCGGGCGGTCCCGTGAACCGGAACAGCGAAGGGTAGTAAAGTCGGTCCTACCATGACGTAAAGGCCCCACTGTACTGGTACATCGCCAGTTCCTGTCGGGGCCCATGTCTCTGCGTGGCTCGGGAGAGCTTCTAGAGTCAGAACTGTCCGCGCGAGGGCGATAGCGGCGGTCAGGGTCCCGTCAAGATGTCGTCTCTCAGGACTGTGCCTGGCGCGTGGGCTGTTCTATACCAAACGTGTCCTAGAAAAGGGAACCACCACACTAACCTGGGAACGTGACGAGGAGCGTGCAGTAGGTCTCATGCGATCGCGAACTCTGGAAGCAGCCGATCCGGGTCAGTCCAAGCTGTGTCGGGAGCCGGTGCTAAGCCGCCTAGGAAAAGTTTCTCTGGTCATAGTGACTCCACCCTGGGCTGCGAGCGGGAAGTGGAGCGGTCGTCTCTAGGGGCTTGATCCCGGTGCGGGCGAGTCTCATGGCTCTCCGTCCGACTCACCGAGTGTGACACCTTCTGTCTGTCAGGTCTGCGTTCCGCCAACTGGCCCGGGGCAAGGAGCGTCATATGTTCGAGTGCCGACGTCTGCCTGGCAGTAGTAGGATTGGTCTTTTGCATCACGGTAAGGGGAAAGTCCGACGTCCCTTCCGCGGAATAGTGCGCCGTGCTAACTGTCCTGTTTGTCACGGTAAGGGGAACCTTACTAGGGCCCTCTGCGGAATTCTGCGTCTTATTGGTTCTACTGGCCCGGGTCGTCACGGTCACTGGAACTGTCTTGGGTCCAACCGTGGCACTCTGGGCAGGCCCTGGCGGTCGCTCTCTGATAGGTGTCGGGCGTTCACGGCGGTAGAATCCCCACAGCTGGGACCATCTTTCTTCCAGCCAGGGGGCGCAGATAGTACAGGTATGGGTCGACTCACATCCCGAACATGGCAGGCAGACTGCATGCTCATCACTGGGCCACTGAAACTCGCCGCATAGCGTGCAGGTACGAACCTGATAACTGCAACAGAGAGGCCACAATGAAGACCAAGCAAGCGTAGCCTCAGAGCCGCGCAACAATAAAACCGTGCGTGAGGGTGAATCGAAAACAAGCGAGTGCACAGCGCGTGCCGATGCTCGGCGCCCTTCCCCTCCCCTGAGCGCCGGTCGAGGGCATTCACCGAGATATTACCTGGCCATGGCGAAGAAAGGAGCAAAGCCACGCCTATCGAAGCAACGTCGGAAGTCAACCGGACTCACAGCGGGACCCCGCCGTCACAGGCACGTCCGAGAAGACACGAAGGGTCGAACCAGCGCCAGGCCCAAGCCGAGAGGGCTCCCGGTCCGAACAGCAGAAGTTCCCGGCAGGCTAAGTCCCAACAGGAAGGCAAGCCACGAGCCGACTGGTCACAAGCGTGAGCTCCAAACCCAAAAGTTCCAGGCACAAAGTCCAAGGCGGAAATGAGAAGTAAAGTCGCCAACGACTGGTCACGGTAGGAAACGAGGAGCGACGTACAGACACAACCGTCTACAGGCTAGCTAAGAACTAAACTGGGATATGCCGGGTAATCTCGTACCGGATGGGAATAAGGGAAGGCTACTCGGGTTATGGCCTGTTCTATGGCGCCCCTCTCCTGCCAACACCCCCTTATACGGACACAACCAAATTTTGGCTAAAATTAGGCTAGCTTGGTAACTTTCCTATAAATAAGTAATACCATCGGTAATGTGTTTTGAGAAAACAAATGTGATTGTTTTTGGCACACAAACCAAAACAACATACCATCACGTTTCAATGCCTCCCTAATGCCCCTAGTAGTTGGGGTGAGACAGGCAGTCAGGCCAGCGTGACCCCCAATTCCTTGACCTTGGAACAGCACAGTGAAGTGGTGACAACACAGATAGAAGTATGGACTCAGCCCTGACTTCAGCTGCTGAAACACTGATGTAAAGCTTGCCATCCTGTCAAAAGAAAGCCAATAGCGAAGAGGTTAATTTGACTCTGATTAAAAGCAAAAACAGAATTTCACATTTTGTTCTGCAATGTATACAATAAATCAATGTTAATGTATCTTTATTTTACAGTGGTGAAAGTATTAACTCATTCAGCCCGACAGCCACATTTTCCAAATTTTGGAGGCATCATCTAACGACTATGCACCAGATGCAGGAGATGGATCGACCATGATAATTCAAGGGCAGTGCCAGATTAGTTTGGCACTGACAGGCACCAAGTTAATCTGGCACTACCCCTGAATTATCATGGTCGACCCATCTCCTGCTGAAGTGCATCAGGGCTGAATGAATTAACAGTCAGACAATGTCATTTTTCACACCTGCCACTGCTACAAGTACAACTACAACTAAGGGGGTGAGGGGAAGGGGGTGAGAGGAAGGGGGGTGGGGGTGGGGGAGGAGAGGGGATGATTGTGGAGTGGTAAGGGTATCACTTACAAAAGAATACACCAATGTGAAAAAAGCAAGTCATGCACTGTGATAACTCACAAACCAGATAGGTGAGGCTAGCGCTGGCAGAATTGTACACAAACCAAGGGGAATCACTCAGCGCTTGACAGACAAACAGTTAGATCCCCTGCCCCCGCCTATCAGGCACCCATTCGCCAGCCCACAGAGAAATACGCAGGTATAGAACAAAACGATCATCTACAGTCCAGGTTGGCTGAATGACTGCTTTGCCTCAACCAAAAACTGAAATTCAGCTTTCTGGGATTTTGAAAAAGCCGAGTCCGTCTCCAGGACTGAAGACTATCACCCATGAATCCACTAGGTACCTGTGGTGAGCAAACACTCAAAAACAGAATCTGCACTGGCTACATGAGATCCGACTGTCAAACATGCCAGCAGGTTTAACCCTGTCTGTCAGTAGCACTTTTTGTTGAGGTGATTCCTGCAGGAATCACCTCAACAAAAAGGACTACCGACAAAGGGTTAACCATTAACCCTTCGTCCTGGTATAAACTTAATCAGCAGCAAGCTGTACACCAGCTTACAAAAAACATACTGATAATCATCAGCTTAATTTGAACATTTATTTTTGAAAAGCCTGTAAGCACCACTTTAGAGCTGATCGATGCTCTGAATTTTACAGAAATTACAGAGATGGTCGCAGCTAACACCACTTCAAAAACTCACCAATCATTGTACAAAGCCTTCTGTATCAACTCATTCTGACCAACATCACCAGGAACTTGTTTTCTGCACACACACACAAAAGAATTAACGCAATAATTAAAAGCTGATTTCTTCAATGCTTGCACTATAGACTAAGCACTAAAAATTCATTTTTCTCTAAAAGGTATTTTTTCGAAAAATAATTACCGATGACATGACTTTATAGAAAGTGTCTACTTACCCAATTCTAGCCTAAGAACCCATTGTTTTGCCACACAACCCGGGAGGCACTCGGGGAACCCCGAGGGGGGCCGAGAGTAGTCTCCCGTTACTGCCCATCCGGTTCAGAGTCAGAGTGACTAACCAGTTAGGATACTTAGCTCACCAGCGGCAAGCGGGGCAGGTGGGAGGGTCGTCCGAGTCATGTCATCAGTAAGTATTTTTCGAAAAAATACCTTTTAGAGAAAAATTAATTTGTTTCTTCAAAACCATTACCGATGACATGAATTTATGGAAGAATTGCGAGGAGGAGGAGGGTGCTGCGCCTCAGAACCCCTTAGGGCTAAAGAGCCATCCTCCCTGCCGCAAAATCCCGACGACCCTAGTTAGGAGTATACCTACGGCACCTGAGGTGCTGGGAGGGAGTGTTGCGTCGCAGGTAAGTCCCCGACCAGGGGGAGGTCGTCTCTCTGGCCAGCCAGATCCCGACGGTAGAAGCGGGTGAAGGAAGAGTCTGCCCGCCAACCACAGCAGCCACGATGTCTTGACAGCGCAGTTCCGGTCGAACGCAACTCCCGTGGCCATGGTGCGCACCTGTGCGCGCGTAATTTAGCCTCTTTGCTCCCTGCGGGGAGAGGTCCTGGTAGGTGGACCGTACAACTGCACCAGGAAGAGATCGTCTAGGCCATTGTCAGCTCTGCCGGCTTAAGGCATACGAGGCGGAAGCGTCCGCTCCGGACGGCTTCGGTTCGGCGTAAGAACACACGCAGGGCTCGCACAGGATCTTGTTGCCTGGTCTCCTGGGGGAGGTTGGTCCCTCTCAGTGGCGGAAGGTGAACACCAGTGGCGCGGTCGAGGAGACCTGGTCCTGGCAATGAAGGCAGGGTCCGTAAGGAGCTGAGGGTAGGTCTCAGCGAGGAAGAGCGCACTGGGCACTGGACACTGCAGGCCGAAGTGAGTCATAAGGTTGGCGACGTCTTTAGAGGCGCCGGGATCCCGGCGGCCGAGGAGACGGGAGGCGTTGGCAGACAGGACAAGTACCCCTGATGGAAACGGGGCCAAGCTTGGTCTCTAAAGTGCCTGAGGAAGAAGACCGCGAGCTGGGGTGGGGGTGAGGGGGGGGGGGGTCGGCGAAGGTCGTCGCCCCAGGAAAGTTTGACCCTAGTTGGATTCGAAGCCGTGCCTTTCGGTTGGAAGTCAAACACTCTACCACCAACCACCCAGCTCCCCGACCTCCTGGGGGAGGTGGTTAAGAGGAAGTCAAGCGGGAGGAAGACGAAGAAGGCCGGGCGCTGCGTCTATCCACGCGACGAGGGCTATGGTGACAATCCACAGAGCGGCGCTTGGAGGACCGGGAAGCGGGCGGGCGGTCCGAACTGCCATAGTGTTTACGATGAGGCGACAAAGGTCGCGGTGCCCAGGGCTCAAGGAGGGGGGCACCTAGCCAACTTGGCGACTCGCCGTAGGAATCAGTGGGCTTAGAAGCTGGGGCCTTTGGCCATAGTGTTTATGATGGGGCGACGAAAGTTGCGGTGCCCGGGGCTCAAGGAGGGGGGCACCTAGCCGGCTTGGCGATTCGCCGTAGGAGTCAGTGGGCTTAGAAGCTGGGGCCTTATGGCCATAGTGTTTACGAGGAGGCGACAAGGGAAAGTCGAGGAGGAGGAGCGATGAGAGGGACTACCGAAGAAAGCCACGACATGTCCAACCAAGCAGGAGAAGGGGCGAAACAACGGAGACACGGGCACCATGGCGGTCAGCCTCACTCAGGTCTCCTAGGAGAGGCAGAGAGGCAGGTGGTGCAGCTGTAGCGGCCGGGCGTAGAGACGACCAAGGGGAGTAGATCCGCACCTGCAGGGAACAACCAAGGAGCTGAAGCCAGCGTCTGGCGGAGGTGACGTCCTGCTGGCAACCAGAGCCGGCTAGGCTGCGAACTTAGGTTCCGTGGCTCTGACAACGACACCCTGGTGAGGTCGGAGGCGAACTCCCTGCCAAGATGGACGAAGCGACGAGGCGGAGGGAGGTTGAGGGCCCAAGCTGTTGTGGAGATCGAACGGCGGCGCCCGAACTGGGAACTACTCCGACGCAGGCGAAGTGGAGAACTTCCTGAAGGCTGAGCGTAAGGGAACCTGAAGAAGGGTCGGTAGGTCAAGACCAACGCATAGCGCAGGAGCTGAACGGCAGGGCCGGAGTCCGCAGAGCGGGAGCCACAGTCTAGTGGGCGGCAGGAAGCGATGTGGAGGTGATTTGGCAGGCCAATGGTCGGAGATGTATCCGTCGGTCTGCCCGGTCACACCAAAGGGCAGCAGCCACCCAGAGGGCAAGGAGCAGATGAGTCCTGAGCAAAGAGGGTATTGCGCGGCAGGCCAGCAAAAGGCATCCTGACGCCACAAGACGCAGCTGGGGCGGCAGCCAAGGAGTTGAACGACGAGAGATACGCTGCCCGGACGGTCGCTTCTGGGAGAGCTAGTAGGATCCCGAGGAGGCGAGACAAGTAGGGGAGCCCGGCGCCCTCAAGGTGGCGGGCGAAGGCCTGGGCCAGGAGCTCCAGAATTCCCACGCAGCGCCCGAGAACGGGCGGGTGGTCCCAACTGCCGAGGTCTTTCGACGAGGCGACAAGGTCGCGGTGCCCAGGCCTCCAGGAGGGGGGGGGGGGGGGGGGGCACCTTGCCAGCTAGGCGACTCACCGGAGGAGTCAGCGGGCTTAGAGTCCAATTTGCCAAGGTCCTTTTAACGTGGCGACAAAGCCGGGCCTCAAGGAGGGGGGCACCCTGCCGGCTAGGCGACTCGCCGGAGGAGTCAGCGGGCTTAGAGGCGGAAGGGGCGACATGGGTCGTCGCAGTCCAAGCTCAGGGCAAGTACGGCGTGGTCACCGTAACAGTAACAGGCTTAGCACGCGAGCCGAAGTCGTGCGACGTGCCTTCCCCCAAGGCAGAGCAGCGGTGCAAAAGAGCCTGGCGGGCAAGGGGTGGCACGTGCGGCGTCTCTCCGAACTGGGCTGAGTGAGCGGGATCCCTGCAGTCAGAAGGACAAGGCCGGGTGGGTTCCCGCCTGGGAGCGATCACGTGGAAGGCAGTCCCGCTCCGAGCGCTAGGCTCCCGCATCCGGTGTGGCGTAAATCCCAAGGTCGGCTGCGGTCACGCGCGACCAGTCTTACGAAGCGTGTCCTTCTCTGTTGGCACCTCCCTGCATTCCACATGCGTGGCAGCCACCCTTTGGTCTGGAGAGCATAGCAGGCGCCAAGGCGAGCATACGACGCACCAAGTACAACAAAACTCAAGCATGTGACAACATGAACAGGCATGAAGCAAGCGCGTGGCACAGTAACATTACTCATATAATGGTGACAGGGCACGGGCACATGGGCCCCCGTGAAGCTAAGGAAGGCATATGCCGCATCATATACAACAAAACTCAAGCATGTCACGACAGATACAGGCAAGAAGCAAGCGTCTGGCACAGCAACATAACCAACATAATGGCAGCAGGACACGGGCACATGGGGCCCCGCCAAGCTAAGACGGAGCATGTACAACAACACATTATGTACAAAAAAGTCAAGCATGTCAGGACAGGTACAGGCATGAAGCAAGAACAATAGCGACAGGGCGCGGGCACAAGAGGCCCCACCAAATAAGGCGAGCATACGACGCATAAAGTACAACAAGTCAAGCCTGGCAAGACATGCACAGGCCTGAAGCCAAAATCCGATCAGGCACATTGCTAGCATAATGGCGACAGGGCGCCAAGCTAAGGCGAGCATACGACGCAATATGCACAACAAGTCAAGCATGTCATGACCACGTATCCCCATAAAACATACAAGGTACAGGCCAGAAGGCAAGCGCCAAGGCTTGCCAGACCAAACAACGGAGGGGGAGAGAGAGCGAACACGAACACTGTCCTTGTTCCTGCCCGAACCGGCGCCCTGCCCGGGAGCCGGCCGAGGGCGAAGCCAGCTACCTTACCTTTCCGCCGGAGCGGGAAGGGGGAAGAAACGTCCATATCACCCACGAGAACATGGGCGAAGTCCCAGCAAAGCTCACCGAGCAGCCCAAAACCCAAGAGGAAGGAGAGGGCAGCAGCTAACGATGAGGGGACCAGCAGAGCCAGAAGGGCACAAGAAGCCAAGAGTCAGGAAGACCGGTCGAAGATGCAAGGTCCGTAGGCTAGAGCAAACACGTCTGAACGGTGTGAGCCTAAGTAGGCTAACTGGTTAGTCACTCTGTGACTCGGAACCGGATGGGCAGTAACGGTTCCCCGAGTGCCTCCCGGGTTGTGTGGCAACACAACGGGTTCTTAGGCTAGAATTGGGTAAGTAGACACTTTCCATAAAGTCATGTCATCGGTAATGGTTTTGAAGAAACAAATAGCCAAGTGCATGCATGAACTGTATTTGGGTCAGGCCTTTAGGGGCATGCTCCTACATCCCTGGTACAAAGGAAGAAAGCTGGTGGCAGACCCTGCCACCAGTTGTAGACTTAGACAAGAGCTAAGACTGGACTTTACCATTTACACATACGTAGGAGCAAAACAAATGCGACATTTCTGGAATCATCGGAAACACATTAGTGTTTCCGATGATTCAAAAGTGACATTTCTTTTGCTCCACAGTATTAATATATTATATACTGTCAATGATCAGTGATGGTAGCAAAGACTCAGTAATTTTTTATGCATACAGTTGTTCATGGCGACCAAAACACATATATCCACTTTAGAGAGAGAACAATAGAGATCCCAAAGAATCAAATTTCAATAATGCCACACCGATCTATAAATCTCGATATTATTGATTATAAACTCGTTGACCCGCCATGACCTCTTTACTATCGCCAAATCAACCCTGTTAATTTGAAAACGTGGTGGCCATGATTAGTGCGGCATTATTGAATTTGATTATTTGGGATCTCTATTGTTCTCTCTCTATAACTATTGTCTCTGTCAACACCTAATCACACACTGTTAATTTTGAGAAAAAAATGACGATCATTTTTAATTGAACTATTTTTGCGACCATGACCTGACAGCACCGTTACCCCTAGTGTATTTACACTGAACGAACAAGGAAGTTTAATTCAACTACAGACTAAAACCCCAGGTATTTGACTACCTTGTAGTGAGTATATAGGGTTTTACAGAGACTATGATTCTCACGAGCCTAGATTTTTATAAGTGGACACAGGTCAAATCCTCAAGAGCCTCGGACTCCAGGCGTAACCCGCGTTTAAAAGAGTATTAGTCAACTTTTTTTGTTAGCTCTCTCGTAACGAGTATGCTGGCGGGTCCTGTTTAATATTATTTTACTGCAAGTACAATTTCTGAAAAGGTGACTGCCGTCTTATGTATACCCGAAATGTGTTGTACAACACAGTACAAGGTCAGGCACTCCACCATTCTATTATAAGCAGTACTGACACACACGCACGCACACGCATACACACACATAAATACACATACCAACACACACACACACACACGCAAACACACGCACGTACATACTAACATAAACATGCATACACAGCTTTTTGAATCAGTCCATGCGTGGACAAAAGCCTTTCAGTCTCGAGCATAATGGCTTGTTATGATAAAGCCATATTGACTGCGTTATTCACTTAAACAGGACTGTGAGTTAAATTTCTGAGCATTACACCACGTTGCATACACACACACACACACACTAACACGTACACACACTGACACACACACATACACACACACAGACACATGAATAAACACACACACACACACATACACACATAACTACAGACAGACACGCACGCAAACACACACACACAGATTGTAAGATATTTCTTCCGAGTGCATAACCGACTGAACATGCCTGACGCGAGCCATTGAAACACACCAGCCGGCGTGAGACGATAATAACTCTTATTCAATTCACGCGCTGGTGGGTAAGACTGGTGTACATATTTAGACTGTAACTAAGCTTTCAAGCTGAAAATAGACACATTACTCTGCTTTATACAGACACCCGACTGAGTACATAAACAACAGATCCTCAAGAGCCGCCAAGACTCCAGGCTTGACTTCCATTGTACAACGTTTCAGTCAGCTGTACTCTCAGGACCCACATTATGAGTAGGTTGTGAAAACTTGGCAACATGCTTTTGACACATAGATTAACAATTCAGTTTCGAATACTCTGCCGAACTCATGAGGCTCCAAGATTTATGAATATTATTTTCGACATAATATTCAAGTGATGATGTCGTCGCTCTTTTGTTTGGCTGAATGGGGCTGTCGTCTGCTTACTAATGTTTGTGTTGTTACCCTTGGTACCGTCTGTAGGTAACATGAATGAGGCATAGTCACCTCACACAGAGAGAGGCCCGATTTAAAAGTCTATATAGATGTGTGTGCTATTACATGCCCTGTTTAAACCTGTGTACATTTAACATAGAAAAGCTGTCATCTTGTTTACCAGCAATGAGTCACGAACACCTGCCTGTTAGCACCGAACAGTCTAGTCACACACATACATACGGGTAAACCCACCTGCAGACCTGCCTACCCCTCAGTCATAGTATGTGTAGTTTCGGGTGTTCAAAATTAGGCAAATGTGTAGTTTGGCTGCTGGGTGTGTAGTTTTTCACGTGGATCAATCGCAACACTCAAAACAGAACAAAAATTACAATACTACACGTACAAGCTTGACAATTTAAAATCCACACAAAATAGTGATGAAACTGTTGTTTTTTTAAATGGTAAATAGGCTGTTATATTATTATACAATTGTCTTACAATATATATCATACATTTCCTTCTGACAAAATGCAAACAATATTACAAACAAACAAAAAAGATATGCAAAGCCAGGTAATCAGGCATATATGTCAAATATAGCAAGAAATGTTATGCTGCAGTAAATCGACACACTGTTGAGACGAGTTCATTTTTTCACTGCCTTCAAGCTTTTTGAGTAGGCACTTTTCAGAGTGTCAAGGGTGTCGTTTGTCATATCTCGAACAGCTGCAGCTGGTCCAAGGGGGTTCGACTTCAAAACAAGCAGGCTTTCTAGTGTGTCGTCTGATAGACTGGCTCTCTGGGCTGTTCGGTTTTTCCTCACACAAGAAAACACTCTTTCGCAGTGGGCGCTGCTGTGGGGGATGGTCAAGATGCCCCTCATTACCATGGAGAGCTCCTGCAGACTCATTTCGCCTTCCTGGACAAGGTTGCCAATGTTTACCCATGTCTGGTCAATGCGTTCTGCCACACAGGATGACACATCTCTTCCTTGATAGGAGGAGAATTGCTCTGTGATGTCATTGACTGTAGATCCATGAGGCAGCAGACTTGGAAATCTGGTCAGGAAATACCTTACACTTTGCACAGAGGCATCATCTTGGTTTGCCACATCAACAATCTCAGCATGTGCCAGTAATGGGTCACCAAGAGGCAAGTGTGACTGCAGATAATCTGCCAGGTCTCGAAAGTAGACCTTCACCTGTCTGAAGAATTCCTCGATCCTACTATCTTTGAGATGGTGTTCCTCTTTCTTTTCCAAGAAGTTCCGGGCCTCTTCCCCAATGCCGAGCTGATTGTTGGGCAGGATATGGTAGGGAAGCTTGTATTCTACCTCCTGGACAGGCTTGTTCTTCCTGGCGACAGGCTTGACAAATCTGCAGAAAATATTTCTCAGCAGGGCCTCCATCCCTTTTTTCAGTTTATGTATCTTGGGTTCATCAGACTGGAAGCCAAGCAAAAACTGATCAAAGACCTCCACAGTGTAGGCAAGAAAGAGGCAATACAAACGGTTGGTTGGGGAGCGGACAAAACTGAAAATGTTATCCACTTTGCTGACAGCATAGCTGGATGTTGTCTTGGAACTTTTGGCAGTTTGGGCATCTTTTTCTTCTTTAAAAAACTCCTTCAGTGCATCCCAGTTCTCTAGCAATCTTCGAACACATCTGCAACAAAGATTTAAAAAAACAAACTATGACATTATAAAATCAGTTGGACTTCCATTACGCTATGACCATTGACACAAGGAGCATTGCCATTGGGTTAACATTAATGATCCTGCAGCAAATTAAAAATGATTTCCCTGACAAGTTCTTACCTCCCAATGCTGAGCCAGCGAGTACAGCAATGCTTGAGGATTTTTCGCATCTCCACACCATAAAGCTCCTGAGCTCCTTTGAATCGTGACTTGCGTTCACAGCTCTTATCGAAGAAGTAGTAGAGGTCGGTCAGTGCTGACTCGATCGGAGGCAGGACCTTTGCAGCCTGTTTTGCTCCATTGTGGACAATGTGCAGTGTGCAGCCAGCCAGGAATACCTTTTAAACAAGAGATTGAGTCTTTCAGTCTAAATCTACTATTGGGTCAGTGAGGTACACAATGAAAAAACATGTTTTCAAATCAACAAAGAAACTAAGGACAAACTTTATCTGTATCACCTGCATAAACTTAAATGTCTCATACCTTTTCTTGTTTGCCTTTCACAAAGGCCAGCACTCCCTTCTTCCAACCAGTCATGACGTTGGCGTTGTCACACCCGAGACTCAAACAGTTCTCCCAAGGAATGGCTCTTTCCTTGAATTCAGCATCTATCAAGTTGAAGATATTCTCTCCTGAAAATGACAGGTTAATTTTACACTACTTTAAAGACAAAAGGCAAAAATAAATACAGTCAAACACATTTTGCCCAGATAATGAGATATCAACATTCAATTCTTAAAGATGCGGATATCAGAAAACTATCACTTGAGACAGAGTTATTGCCAAAAGTATATCTGAATTTGAATGCATAACTTCCACATTTACTTTAAAATTTGATGCATGCTAAGCGTTCGTGTTTCTTTACACTTTCCTCTCACTAAGTATCTTTCAATCAACTGAGGACAGCTAAAAAATAATTAACACTTCATTTAGACCTAAAGAAAGAATTAAAAACTGCAACCTAATGAATAAGTCACTCCTTTCTACCTTTTTTAAATTATTAAATTACCTGTAGCAGATCCATTCAACACAGGAACACCAAGGAGTTCTGACATCACAAGGCCTGTAGCTGTGTTGACAGTCCTGATTACAAGGGGAAATTGCTTTCCATCTGCATCATTGGATCCATCTGTAGAAACAGTAAATGATCCTGTTTTCATCCTTTCCTGCAAAAAGTCTTGGTCTGTTCTGCCATCTCCTTGATGATAGCGGTTGCCTTTGACCTGCCACACTGGACACCTGTGAAAGCAAATCTATATCGTATATCAAAATATGATTGGCAGTGGCAACCACTTGTTAACTTAAGGTAACCTGTACGCCCCTATTTTATATTGGGCGGAGGGGGGAGCTTATACATTACAATCCACTAAAACAAAAATCTTTAACACCATAAATTGATAATATGTGAAACGACAGCAACTGTGCGGACCCACAACATAGATAAAACTTTGTTAGGTAGCAATTTGATACAGTGATAGTGCTACATTATCCATAAGTTTAACATTTATCCATTACGTTGTAACCCAACCACACTGGCAACAGCAAGAAAAACAGCATGCAAGGAAAAGAGAAAGAAAGTTAAACCACTAAAAAAAAAAAAAATAAAAAGAAATTAAAAAAAATTATTATCACTTCTTTTTTTAAAAAAAATAAATAAGTATAAAATGTGTTGTTGCCATATCTCTATTTTCGAAATCTGAAACCTTCATGTCGAAACAATAACTATTGCATGAATAGCAGACCCATATAAAGTAAATAAAGAAAGAAAGGACATTTACAAAGGCCTCACAGCCTATTTTGTTATCACACTACTACTACAATTATTAATAATAAAATAAAAATAAAGTTGCCTACCTGCTGCAATTTTGGAGTCAGGAAATCCCACCTTTACCCATTCGTTCAGTTTGTCAGCAGTTGCAATCGAAAGGTTCGAGTCGGCGATAATGTGACAGATCATTGCCTCTGCCCTGGTCACAGATCGCTCAAAAGTGAGCTTTGCTTCATCTTTCCCTTCATCAATTCTCTCCTTCACAAAACAGTCCATTTTTTTCTGCTTCGGCCAGCTTTTCTCAAACTCCTTATGAGAAACACTTTTGATGTGGCGACTACAGTCGTAAAGCCCACTGTGTTTCACAGAAAAATCTGAGATGCACACGGTGCAGTGAGCGAAATGCTTTCCCTTCTTTGAAGAAATCAGGCAAGGATATTCTTCATGGTACTTTTGAAGAAACACTTGGCTTGCAGCTTGATTAAATTTCTTCTTCTTACTGGGCGGCGTTTCCTTCAAGTCCTTTTCTTCACTCGAATCTAGTGTGTTCATCTCAATCGCTCTCCGTTTTTCGGCCATTGTTTTCACATTGAAGTAACTCGTTCAATAAGACTCGCGCGGTCGTTGTACTACCACTTCCGGGCGCTCCACCGGTTCTTAAAAAGTACGGACCGGAACTCACTCGCGCTTTCTCCATTTCGAAAAATGATGGATTTAAAAAATGTGTAGCGAAATAATACATTTTGCGTATTTTGAGGCGAGCATGCGTAATTTGGGGGCCGAATTCGTAGTTTACTACGCTCAATGTGTAGTGTAGGCAGGTCTGCACCTGTGACTGAGACTTGAGAGTCCTCATCAAAATCACTCAAGTACACAATCCACGCTAGTTAGCCTCAGGCTTTAAGAAAAAAGCCATTTGAAGTCTATCTATACCATTATTTTTGAGTCAATACCCTAAAAACACGGCTATAAGAAACATTGTTAGCGAGTGTGTGCATGCACTTGTAAAAACATTTAAGCAGGTGTTAAAGTGACAAAAGTAATTACAAAATAATGTATAATTTAGTTTTGTTAAAAAATAATCACTCATTGTTTTAACAAAAATCAAATAACAACATCTTTATTCTATTATCTATTTTAATTATTTGCACATTTTGTTATTTACTTTTGACAAAATATGTACTTTAGTCAAAAATTAAAGCATAATTTAATAGAGCAAGGGAAGTAACTTTTTTGTCTTGCTGAAATTTTTACAAAATTACTTCCCTTGTATAAACCTGTACTCAAACAAAGGAAAAAGTAATCTGAAAATTTTGTTATTGAACAGGGGTGATTCCTTCCTTTTTCTGGTGCTCAAGTCATGGGTAAATTATCAAGTTACTGTCTATGTTACTGTCTCTCTTGGCTTGACTTCGCGAACGAAGATTTTATAGGAGTTGCCCACGACGTCTGCAGGCTTGTTCGTGGCTGCGGAGGCCAATCCGAGACAGGCAGGTTCGACCGCAGTGGCTGCAGGGGAAGGTCTGGCCAGGGTTCTGAGCTGCGGCATCTCTGTTTTTTCTCCTGAGCCGCTTGTCCTTAAGGCTAGCTCTGCGAGAGTCCTCAAAGGAGACAGCTGCCTTGTAAATGGTGGAGCGCCAGGTGTCACGGTCCGCAGCAAGCGAAGACCACTGGTGGTGGTCGATTTGGCAGGCACTAAGTGACTTCTTGAGACCGTCTTTGTATCTCTTCTTTGGTGCCCCTCTGTCACGGTGTCCAGTAGCAAGCTCGCCGAACAGGGTGATCTTTGGTAGGCGATGATCCTCCATCCTGGAGACATGCCCCGCCCAGCGGAGCTGTGTCCGCAGCAGCAAGTGTAGATGTTACTGTGTAGATGTTTCATTTGGCTCTCACTTGGCCAGGGTGTGATTTATAATTTACTGCAAAGCCAATAATCGCCAATACTGTGTCAGGTATGTTTGCTTTAAAGGACAGGGTTATTGTACATGACACCACAATTGAAATCTGTGAAGCATGATATTAATAAGCCCACTGAGAGAGATAATATAGTACAGGGCAAGTCTTGTCTGGGGTAAACTCAAAAACTATTGGCAATATTGCTGGAGTGGTGCAAACGTATAAAGTTACTGTTCAGTGTAACTTCCTAGAAAAACATGATTTTGCTTGATAACAATTTTAAAGTTGCCTGCAATTTTGATTTTATATCAAAAATTTAATTACATTATAAATGAATTCAGACGAAATACTTCTATTGAATGATATAAATGTTGTAGAAAACAAAGACTTAGACACTAAGAAACAGCGCCTTCTTTCTGTAATTGTCTCAGGCAAATAAAAGGCTTATCTCGGGAAACAATACATGTCAGAGGATATTGAATCTCTTACCTCTGACGAACTAATCAAGCTTCATTCAAAATATGAAAACCACATCGCTTCACTAATGACACGTGATTTAAGTCGATCTCTAGTATGCCTATACACAAAAGCAGTGAGTCACTTTCTACCTGTGGATAGTGACAGTCTTTCACACGACCTTGAAAGCAATCCTATTGTTTCAAGTTCAATTGGCAAATTAGCATGCGTCATGTTTTACAAGTTTGGAAATTACCTTGCACCTGTGGTAACTGGGAGTCATTGATTTTTCGAAAATAAATTTTACTGCAGAAGAAAATGGACGAAACCCAGACGACTCCACAACTGAACCCCGACCCTGTTTTGACACAGGTTCAAACTGTGACTAAGGCTAAAAGTCCAGGCAGGGTTGATGCAGGAAAAAGATTAGCCGAATGGAACAGGCAGAAAAAATTACAGCTTCAAGCACAAACAGAAAAGACTCATGTAACTGATCCACCGTCAGGACCTATGTCAATACCGTCACTCCCTCATCAAAGTGAGAGACAGAAAACCCAGTCTAACCCTAACCCTGAACCTCAATCAACAAAATATATAATTGCCGGATTTGTTGTCGGATTTGGTTACGTAGGGTATCAATTATACAAAAAATACAAACCACAGACTCGTACAGTGACCAAAAAATCAGACACTCCAAAAACAAAACCAGAAGTCGCCACATTACCAGTAACAGCCAAAGCCATTGACCCATTTCATATGCAGTAAATAAAAATATTATTTTAATTTTTCTTGTTTTAGAAATGAGCGACACAAAGAACATAATGAACCTTGTCTATCACTCTGCCGTAATCAGTGGATTAGCAGTAGCTTATTCTATGCTAGGAAAAAGTCTACTCAAAATGAAATCAGCAGACCTGAGTAGATTAGATTTCGAAGACAGCACTAAGCTAATTGTAGTCGTTACAGCATCGATTGCGACAAAAGATTTTCTTGTCAAGCAAGGAATTATTCCCGAAAATGTTTCTATGTAAATAAAAATAATATGGCGACGATAGATATTATGATTGGTGGGGCAGTTGTTAACGCCCTCGCATTCAGTGGCTCTAATTATCTCTTTTCAAAAATGGGTAGAGAGGAATCTGCAGAAGAATTGAAGCGTCACAATGAAGCGTCAGAAAAATTAGCACAGGCAGAACAGGCGTATGAAAAACAAAGAATTGAGAAACTTGATTTCATCAATGAAAGATTGAAGCTTGAAAGCGACGCACAACATACGTTTTTAAATACAGACGACGCAATCAGGGAATATTTTTTAGTCACAGGTGAAGACATGTCTATACCGAAACCAAAACTAAGTGACTATTACAAACCAAGCACACAACAAAGAAATGGAGAGATAATTTTTGTTCTAGTGGGAATGACATTTGTTTATTTTACAGGAGTTTTTATTGCTAGAAAAAATGACAGCCGAAAATAAACTATCGAAAATATATTACTCTCCATCAGGCTATTGGAAAGGAGCAACCGCTATTCAGAAATTACATGCCGCTGTGGGCGGAGATATATCACTCAATCAAGTCAAACAATGGTTACAGAGACAAGCAATTTGGCAGATATATCTCCCTGCTCCAAGAAAGATAACAAGACCTCATTTTGAAAACACAACACCAAATGACACGCACCAAATGGACCTCCTGTTCCTACCACACGATACAATAAGAAAGAAACGATACAAATACGCTTTGACTGTTGTAGACATTGCTTCAAGATATAAAGACGCTGAACCCATATCTGACAAAACAGCCAGTTCAGTTGCTACAGCATTATCAAAAATATATAGTCGAGGCCCTTTAAGATACCCCAGACTTGTACAAGTTGATGACGGATCTGAATTTAAAGGCGCAGTTAATCAGTTATTTGCGAAGCATGGCATACTGGTCAGACGAGGCATTCCAGGTGTGCACAGATCACAGGCAATTGTAGAGAACTTTAACAAACAGTTATCAGAAAGACTTTCAGTTACCAGTATTCTAAGGAACTCATGCATGACACCCGGAACACTGAATGGGTAAAGAGATTACCACATGTGATAAAAGCAATGAACAATGAAGGCCATCCTAAGCCTGCTGATGCTATTAAATTGAAAACAATTACAGAACCAAAAACAGGACCAACCCCAGCACCAGACACAAGTTTATTTACTAAACAGGTGAGATATTTATATCAGCCAGGGGAGGCTGAAAACGACGACAGACGCAGGGCAACAGAACCCATCTGGTCCACATCCGTTCATAATATAAAAAAAATAGTCCCCAGTCCTGACGCAACAATATATTATCTGTATGACCCTGCACCCCAGAGGGCATTTGTCAGAGAAGAATTACAGATTATTCCCCCAGACACCGTTACTCATTTCAGTAACTAAGTCGTCAATTAATTCATCAACCAGTTCATCACAAATGTCTTCAGATAACTTGAGCCTGTAATGTCCAGGTGCATAAGCTTTTTCCTTAGTGTGAAAAACACGTTTCGTGTCCCCTATTGCAAGTGACTTTTTGTGTGTTTGAATCATTTCAAGATTATGTTTATTTGATCTCAGTGACTTGTTTGGATAATCAGGCATTAATGCGCCATCTAATACTTGCTTGTAATGTTCATGTCGAATGTCTTTATTTTTTATTGCTGTTTTTTTTTATTCCTTTGGCTTTTGACTGACTACCTTTCTGATGCAGTATAGAATACATTTTTGATCTCAGTCCAACGTACTCAACTATTGGCACACCATTTAGTTCATCCTTAAACTTACCAGGTACTTTCTTGTTTTGTGTGCTAAACAGTGGATGATCTTTTGGGTAGTCAGACGTGTCATACATGTGTAGTTCTGTTTTCATGTCTTCATAAAAGTCTTCAGTACACACATCAATGATCATAGAGTCAGTGTCAGTGTATAACAATCGACACTCAGGATATTTTGGTTTAAAGTAATCATAATAAAATTCAAGCATCAGCAATTTTGACAACTCAAGAATTGCCATACCAATGAATACTGGCTTGTCCAGTTTAACAATCTTTTTTTTGAGTGACACAGCATACAATGATGAATGAAACTCTTTGTACCCCGTGTACTGTGGCTTGCCTGTAAGTTTAATTGCACCTGATTCAGTTGTGACAAGTCTCACATCTTTGCGGTGATGAGGATTTTCCATAGTCTTTCCAAAACAGGCATTGTTCATAAGCTTAAAGAAGTCTTTGTCAAATGCAGTGTTGCCGTCTCTGGCACGCAATGTTGTGTTCTTCATTATGTAATCTTTCATGAAAGCACTCTGATCAAATTGAATTCCGCTGTGAACTTTCTTTAGTACTAACCCGTGTCTGATGTAAAACTGTAACAAGCGATAGTGGCAAACGTAATTGAATTTGTCATTCAGATTCGGCACAAGTTTAGTGTCTTCTTTTTTCCCTGTCATACTCATTTTCTCAACAGCTAATGGATAATCATTATGGTAATCATGTAGATGGTGTGGGTACTCCAGGTCGACTTCAAAGATCCAACCCTTAGGATCGTTTCGATCAAGATTCATAATATTGTTTGCTAACCCTGACTCTGTTATGTCATACTGTGACAAATCATACAGACAAAAGTTTTTCAAGGGCAATAACTCACACATTGCCCAGCCATACAAATTGTTAGCGTCTACATAGGTAATGAATGACCTTGACCTCGTGGGGTCAAACCCAAGGTCACCATGACCCGGGCCCGAGGCGTCCAGATATTTGTTGTTGGCTCTGGCATAATTATTTGCTGCAATACTAATCCCTCCCCTCAATCCACGTTCCACCATTTCACCCATCGTACGATCAGACAACAGGTCAATAAATATCTTACTGGATTTCAGAAATGCATCCCATGTCATGCCAGGACTAGTTATGTAACAGGCAGGGTCAAGCTTGTAGTGTAACAAACCCATTTCACGGTAACTTTCAAATACGTCTGCTAGCAAACAAACGTCAGCTTTCAAGTATTGGTCATGGTAGTCACCAATAGTCTGACACCCTAACTTCCCCCACGCATCAAGTGCGTGCTGGTATTCAGAGTCAGAAATACCTTTTCCATTAAGTGTGGAATAAAATTTCTCTTTTGGTGGCAGTCTTGTTTCCTCAAACACAACCCAGTGATCAATGTACTCATACGGATACACACCTTTCTTAATCAAGTCTGGTTCAAAATATTTACTCGTTATTGGATACTCAGTCAGTCCTTCTGCCAGACTAGCAAGACCTAAAGATAAATGTTGCATGGAGTCATAAAATGCTAATTTGTTGTCCAATCTAAAAGTCAAGTACTTCTCAGTTGTCTGGGCAATACAACTAATTTTTTTGTAAGACTCATCCACAGCCTGTATGATAATGTGTGAATCATACCCTTTGAGATTGTGGAAAAAGATTGGTAACTTATATGTCTTAGGATCTGTTTTTAATAACAAGTTACAATTGTTATGTGCAGCACCTCTGTAACGCCCAGTTATGTGATCATGGTCACGAACTTTATCTCATCCTGAAGGTTGCTCACAAACCCAACACGTCTCAGCTGTATCAAATTTCAGTTTGTCTTCTTCTGTCATTACCAAAGGCATCTGACATGTTGTGAGATATTGAACTACCTGACTACAGATGTCTCATTTCTGTTAAAAACAGACATGCTGCATTTTCACCCCTGTAGATAACAGGTTCTGAATGCAAACCGTCTGACCTAACAAGAATATATCCAAAAGAACACACCACTTGGTCACTTAGTTTTACAGTCTTTGGTAATGACTCTGGAACAGGACCTTCATATGGTACAACCAGTGATTTAAAATCAGCGTACACTACAAACGGCAGCTTTTGTTGATTCCCATAGTTCTTAAAATAAACTTGACTACCAGGATCTGGATACTTAAGTACAGTTTGTATGTCATCAGCCGACCTGCAGTGTAAAACATGTTTATGTGCTACTGCAATAGAGGAGAACCTTTGTAAACATTTCTTACACACTTCCTGTTTGCCATTGTGTTTTGTTGTATGCCCATGAATTAGACGTGACATATTTCTGATAATTGTGTAGTGAAAGTTATTGTTATCACCGGCAGGTTTGATTGATTGTACATTGCTTAACATCCCGACAGCAACAAGGCTTTCTCAGGATGTGCCTGCACTGCTTGTGAAAAAAAAAAAAAAAAAAAAAAAAACAAACAACAGAAAATTGAATGTATGTCGCCAGCCGGTCAAATACGTTACATAAACCTACAACATGGGGCCTAAATAAAGCTAAGACCATCTAGCAGCACACATCCAATATCAAGAGCTACAGGCAGTGCAGACAGTAGAGAGAGTTTTAAAAAGGCAAATACAGGTGAATGGACAAAGGGTAGACAGAAACACATGCCCCAGACTAGAGAGAAAAACCCACCCTGTGGGGCTGACCAGGGTGACCCTGGGAACTAAAAAATACCTAACCCCACCCAAGTCCCCCAAGGCAGACCCGGGTGGGGTATTATCATCAGCAGGGCCAATTAATAACATGTCAACATGTTTTTCTTCTGACTGACCGTAGGTTGGAGCCTGAGAAAGCCTTGTTGCTGTCGGGACGTTAAGCAATGTACAATCAACCGTAGGTTGGAGCAAGTAATGATACTCTAATGGGTTGTAACTTGTCAACAGACTCATTATCCCACACATACACATTTACAGATATACCAGGATTTAGTTTTTCAAACAAGTCTATGTCCTCTATTTTAGCAGGGAACTCAATGCCACTAAAATCGAGTTCATTTACAAATTTGGTGTAGTTAGATACACGTTCAGGTTTTATTTTTACAAAGTGTAGTTTAGCAAGCACACACCACATGAAACAGAAATTGTCATTGTTCTGTATATTAACTACAGCCTTTTTGTTTGCAACCTCTGTTGGCAGTGGTATCCATGATTTGCCTAGTATAGGATGATATCTTGACTGCTTTAGTTGTAGTTCATGTACATGACCTTCATGCCAACCAGACCCCTTCATTTTTGCACTGTCAATTGCTTGGAGGAAGTCAGGTAATAGTCTGTCTCTAAACACGTTCTCCAATTCTCTTCTTGTGTTAACTGTGTGTTGTCTTGTTGAAATGTACGATACAATCACTTCACCGTCTACTCTAGTAAATTCTATTTTTGCAACAATCTGAATCTTCACACTACCTGTAAGAAGATTATCTTGTATGACAGAAAAAGAGTTTTCTATTGACTCATAGACATTATTAGTATTAGATATAGGCAAGTCTGTTGTATGAAACACATTACGTAGGCCAGGGCTTTGAACATTGTCCGTCATTTTTATTTGTCCGACAAAATAATAAATGAAAAAATATTACCGCTGGCTCACCTTGTGTAATACCACTTTATTAACTGTAACATTGTTAATATAAACATTTAGTTTGCGTAGTTGTTTAAATATGCTATAACAAACTTCTCCTAACCAACCATAGTTGGTATCATCAACTTTAAAAGTAGGTGTCTTTAAATCAACTGTCATGCACTCCACATCTGGATGCTCATCGACATAATCCAAAGTCACACTATATGTAGCATATATTTCTGATGGTGCTGAAAGGCTTATGTTAGTCTGTTTGGGTAATGCTATTAAATCAGTAAAGTGCATAACATCTTTGAAGCAGTGTGTGAGATCAAGCACTTGTATGATTTGTCCGTCTGTCATTTTTATTAGACAAACAAAAGAATAAATTAATTTACTAACCCATAACCTGTGGGCTGATCTGTCTTTAAAATAAGCTTTAGATGCTTAGTTGATTTCAGTTTATTTTTTACATCAACCCTTTCATGTTTATTTGGTATGACATCATTTTCTCTGAGACAGTCTTCAAAGCTGTCACGATCCTTACAGTAAAACAAACAGATAAACTTTAACTGTTCTCAAAAATCTTTCTGTACAGCATTATATTTTTGAGTGAGAATCCATACACTGACGTTTGCATGTCTACCACTGAAAGCAAGTTCTGCTAATGTGTTTCTCTTCTTGACAATGTCTTTCTCTGCAGAACAGTCATCAACAATAAACAAAGTTGACTGTCCTTCAAATTGCTTGTAAAAATATTGTAGGTAGTCATTCAGTTTTTTCTCAGGGTCAACTAAGTATATGTTGCTGTCAGACCAAATGAATAAACGGTTGTGATAAGCTTTGTTGTGTTTGATTGTAGGACAAAATATTACAATGTTTTCAAAATGGTGGATGTATCTTGTTTGTAAGAGATTAAGTACAAATTCAGTTTTCCCACACCCTGTCGCACCACAAAACAATCCACAGTGTGGGTCAAGTGTCATCAAGCTCCGGTTCATTTTAATACACAATATAATTTTAATATATGTGTCCACTCAGTCTACTGTCTTGTATATTGAGTTGTGCATCATAAATCAAATACAAATATATGTTTATGGCTGAAGCAGTTTCAACCTTCTTTTGTATCTGAATTGTTATTCCATCACTGCTGTTCTCAACAGTTCGACCTGACCCATGAAGGTAATCATCATCTGTACTACGAAGGTCTAACCACAGTGCATACTTATTTGTAAGGTATTGACCAATCCTTACGTCATACAGATGTAGATCTTTACACACTATGTTTGCAGATTTATCTCTAATCCTTCCACCCGCAAAATACTTTGTGATCTCATCATAGTGTTGATAAGGTAACAAACCTGAAGCGTACACTTGATTAGGACGGCCTTCGATTGTACAAGACAAATGTGTAATCTTTGGATTGTAGAATTTTTCTGAATCCCGTTTGTATGGAGCCGCTGGTTCAATAAACAACATAAGAATACCTTTCAGTGACCTGGCAGGCGTGTTCAAGTTTATATTCCACATTGGGTCACTCTTGTTTTTGGGTATTAAACAATGTCTAATCACTCGGTCATAATAAATTGGAAGTCTTGACTGGTATTGATTTTGTATGAGTCTGGCTAGTTCAGTGTGTCTTGACAATTTCATATTCCAAGGAAATGTTAGAGATCTTATATGTTGCACTGAGATCAGATGATTTTATAACTTTGGAGTAGTCATTGAAAGTTAGTTCAAAGCTCAGACGGTCATTCAATGCCCCTTGATAATAAGGCAAATGAGCTGTTAGGATTTCAAACTCAAGTGGAATGTAAAATCTGGTTCCATATGTTTCTGCTAATATAACGTCCTGGGCTGCTGACGTTGATTTATCTCCAGCATTGATTCGAAGTTTACCAACATTATCAGATTGTATGCCTTGATAAATACGGTCTTCTCGTTCTTCTCTTGTGAGCCAAAGGTCTTTGTAACAGTAGAATACATCGGAGTCATCAAGACTAAACACTTCCTGTCCTTCAAGTTTTACTTTAATAGTTCTAACAATTGCTCTGCCAAGATTGTCAACCAGTGTTCTGTTTACATCTGCGTCTGATGAAAGTTCAATATTAAATGCTAGGCGTGCAGTGCCAGGAACAATAACATCACTGGGACCTAGGTTTGGAAACTTAACTGTAAGTGTTTGGTTCTGATCTATGGTACTTGGATTGTTTGTGATGACGATTGATTGTCTTATGCCCTTAACACCAAGAGGCTCACGTAGTTTTCTGTATGGGTCTAACTTTGATCCGTAAGACTGTGTCATTTTTATTATGCACAATAAAAAATAATAAATTAATAAAACAATGGCAGCGGGAGGATTTAATCATGACGATTTTGAAATGGATGGCATGTATGATTTTGGTAATACAACAGATATGACAGATATGACTGGTACAAGAAATATTTACAGTTTACGTCATGAACTTTTAGAAACCAAAGTGAACTCATTTTATGATCATGTTGGTGGCCGCCCAGACAACATAGATCCTAATCAGTTTGAACTTGATGGCAAGGGTCATTTATATTTAAATACTGTTGACAAAGGAAAAGTACTATTGACTAACAAAAAAGACCCTGGTAAGTTTAGGGCTTTAAGTACAATAAAAAATAAAGGCGGTGTTGGTGCCTTGCGTCAACTTGGTATTGGTGGGTCTCCTGTCACGCCAAGACTGGTTAGTGCCCTCCACGACACGCAAACAAAGTTGCCAACAGGGCAACAAATTGAAATGGCACCAGTAACAAGCCTACCAGAAATAGCAAACACTGTGATACAAGAAACTTCATTTACTGAAGGACAAATAAATGATGCTATGAAAACAATAGAAGACCCACCTTTGTCAATGCGGGAGATTATAGATTGATTGATTGATTGTACATTGCTTAACGTCCCGACAGCAACAAGGCTTTCTCAGGACGTGCCTGCATTGCTTGTGAAAAAAAACTAAACAGAAAATTGAATGTATGTCGCCAGCCGGTCAAATACATTAAATAAACCTACAACATGGGGCATAAATAAAGCTAAGACCATTTAGCAACACACATCCAATATCAAGAGCTACAGGCAGTGCAGACAGTAGGGAGAGTTTTAAAAAGGCAAATACAGGTGAATGGACAAAGGGTAGACAGAAACACATGCCCCAGAATAGAGAGAAAACCCCACCCTGTGGGGCTGACCAGGGTGACCCTGGGAACTAAAAAATACCTAACCCCACCCAAGTCCCCCAGGGCAGACCCGGGTGGGGGCGGGAGATTATAGGGTTGGATAAATCATTGCAGACAATAAGAGGTGATTGATTGATTGATTGTACATTGCTTAACGTCCCGACAGCAACAAGGCTTTCTCAGGACGTGCCTGCACTGCTTGTGAAAAAAAAAACTAAACAGAACATTGAATGTATGTCGCCAGCCGGTCAAATACATTAAATAAACCTAACACATGGGGCCCAAATAAAGCTAAGACCATTTAGCAACACACATCCAATATCAAGAGCTACAGGCAGTGCAGACAGTAGGGAGAGTTTTAAAAAGGCAAATACAGGAGAATGGACAAAGGGTAGACAGAAACACATGCCCCAGAATAGAGAGAAAAACTCACCCTGTGGGGCTGACCAGGGTGACCCTGGGAACTAAAAAAAACCTAACCCCACCCAAGTCCCCCAGGGCAGACCCGGGTGGGGGAATAAGAGGTGAGATGGTAAATAATGTTGCCAAACTAGGTGAGCTTGATAAACACATAGAACGTGAAAAAGAGAAACTGGCTACAGCAGACAATGGGAATCTTGACACAGAAATGAAAGAAAGAATACAACACAGATTAAATGATTTGCAGATAGAAATATCAGGAAGGTTAGAAACAATTAGTATTGGAAGACAAAAACTGAAAACACAGGTCAACAGAATTAGAGAAACTATTCAGAAAATACTTCACGAAGACACTACTCTGGCTGAGAGACTTAAAACACTTTTCAGAGAACAGGGTATTACAATTGCTAGTTTAATTACTGCTCTTGGATTTATTATCAGTACTGTTGTGTTAGCTGTCTCCGGGGCTGGCAGTGGTGGATGTAGCAGTCCAACACCGCCAACCCCGGCACCACCGGCCCCAACAGACCCAAAAGATTTACAGTCATGGGTAAAGAAACAACTGTCTCATATTTCAGACTTGCTTAAAAAATTGGCTCTGATTGTGCATTGCTTAACGTCCCGACAGCAACAAGGCTTTCTCAGGACGTGCCTGCACTGCTTGTGAAAAAAAAAAACTAAACAGAAAATTGAATGTATGTCGCCAGCCGGTCAAATACGTTAAATAAACCTACAACATGGGGCCTAAATAAAGCTAAGACCATTTAGCAACACACATCCAATATCAAGAGCTACAGGCAGTGCAGACAGTAGGGAGAGTTTTAAAAAGGCAAATACAGGTGAATGGACAAAGGGTAGATAGAAACACATGCCCCAGACTAGAGAGAAAAACCCACCCTGTGGGGCTGACCAGGGTGACCCTGGGAACTAAAAAATACCTAACCCCACCCAAGTCCCCCAGGGCAGACCCGGGTGGGGTAAAAATTGGCTCTGAAAGCAATGGATGCTTTGCCTGGTATTATAGGTACAGTTGTTAGTTGGCTTATCACTACTACAGCAAAGGTAGTTGGTTTTATGGCGGAGCATGTGTGGATCTTTCTGGTTACAGTAGGAGGGTTGATGGTGGGTTATTTAATGAAACAGATAAAGAAGTAATACCCCTAATCCTGTTAGACCTATTACCAATGCAGTTCTTTCTGACTCATGTGTGTCAGGGGTTGACTGTACTGGTTGTATGAGTGCCGGTGTTGGGGTCGGGGCCGGGGGTGTTACCGCCTGTAATGGTTTTAATGACTGAACATGTGTGGTTGTTCCTCCTAAGTTTACAGATTGATTGAGTCCTAATTTTTGATCACGACCTGCAACAATGATTTCATTATTATAATTTGTTATTGTACCCATTTGGAGTTGAAGGTCAGATGGTAACATGTATAACCCGATGCCGACTACAAAGTCAACTTTTGATCTCGCATATCTGAGAACGTCTTGGTAGCGCTGTATGCTTGATGGGAGATCAACCACTGAATTAATTGAATCTTCAAGATTTGCAAGAAACTGTTTTTGTGCTTCAAATTTACCACTTCCATTCAAAATATTCGATTTTGTTAGTGATTGTGCTCCTAGTAAACACCAGACATATGTTCTGATAGACTCATTTACGCGCTCGACTCCTGCTTGAGTAAACCCGTCAGTTTTATCTAAAATAAATGTGGTCCACGCATTAGACTGCTTCTGCTCAATGGAACCTATCCAGACTTGTGATTTTGATGAGAATGAAGTGTAACCAGGGTAGTAATCTTGTGGGTATTGTCTGTGACTCATAGCATAATACAATGTGCCCATACCATTGTGATCATCAAGTTTTTGTGTGAAGTCATACCTGGGGCTTATGTTAAATTCATTACATATGCGTTCAAATGCTTTCATATCCATGGGGTTGTTATACCTGTTGAAACTGGATTCAGTGGGTAGAGGTGTATGCAGTTCTGACAGTATACGTCTAAGCTGGTAATAAACATGAAAACGATACACAGACCTAATCAGTTTGTTTGAGTGATTCAAGTGGTCTGTGAATGAAACACCACAGCCTGTAGTAGAACACAGTATAGCAAAGTTGAGTTGGTTTTGAAACATCTGTAGTGGACTTGAGGACCACTTTCTTGCAGTAGAGTCGTCTGTTATTGGAGGGTTTAGGTAATGGTCAAACGGGTTGGGTACTTTCACTTGAAATAATCTTGTTCAGACACAGCAATATCAAGTTGATTTAGTTGAATTATTTTCTGTTCATAAGTAGGTGCAACATTATATTGGCATTCACATTAAATTGAAATGCGTTTGTATTGGTAATGGTTGGTGATTTAAATTCCATCCTTTTTTATATGAGATAATAAAAATGTTTATTACCTTAACAAATCTTGACACAAGCAAACCAGTGTGGTTAACTAATGGGATTGATAATCGTGATGGTAGCAAGGCTGTAGCTATCCATGAAATGTTCTATACTGTAAAATGGTTTAATGTAGAAGATGATATAAATTATTATGTATCTGTTAGTAATGAATCCTCTCCTATTGAGAACCATAAAATAACATCTGGATATTATGACTTTTGTACATTAGCTAACTGGTTTCAAAGTAAAATAAAAATTAAAGCAACTTTAAATCCAGCTAACTTACTTGTTACATTAGAATTTTCTTCTGAGCGTAGGATAACATTTTCAGATGATCTTATATTATTACTTGGTTTAATAAATGAAACTGAAGCTAAAACAAAGCTTTGGAAAATAGAGATGATTGATGGAAAATTAACTGGAAAATATCCTGTTCATTTGTCAGTACACACAGTATTAAATGTTCATTTGAAAGAACTAAACACGACTGAAAATGTTCACAATGGAAAGCCTTCAACTTTGTTGAGATGCTTACCAACTGGAACTGCACCCTATTGTGAAAGTGTGGTTGCTAGATTTCCTAATTTGCAGTTTAAGAAATTAGGTTCTAGTTTCTTTGAGTCACTGTGTATATCTGTAACTAATCAGGATGACAAACCAGTTGTAATGCATGATTTTAGTGTTGTGTTGGAAATTAAATAATTTTATTTTTGTTTATAAAAATGAGTGGCCTTGGTCCAAAGCCGAAAATCATACCAGTTGCATGTCCGGTAACAGAGTTGAAAGATTTGGCTGATGTACAGGATTTTGAGAAGGAAGGGGAAATTGGAGAAATATATGGTTTTGAACTTGATTCGACTGGCATGTACAAGCGAAAAGTAATTGTAGACATGAAAGATGGTGAAAGACAGATTCCTAAACTTGGTCAGCTGCGTGATGTTACTGTACCAGTTGCGCCTACTCTTGTAAATAATGTGCCCTACAACTTAATACATGTGGGTAATAAATGGGTTGTTTCACCTGTGCCGGCACCGGCACCCGTAATTGACTGGGACATAAAGATTGAATTTATTAGTCCTTATGTATACACTGATGACGAAGGCGCCTTAGTGTTTAGGAAGGTTGTTAATTCTGGGCCGCTGATTGCAAGTCTTGTTCCAAGTTTTGCCCCAGACAACAATAGCAGAGATAAACTGAAAGTTGAAAATTATGAGAAACGACGGTATCTTCTTACAACTAGAAAGGGAAGATCAGATACTTCTGTTGTGTTTATGCCACCAAGCTTAGTCGTGGCTAGAGAAGCGACAATAGTATTTGAAATTATCTTGAGATCTATAGCTTCTGTAAAAGAGGCAAATATTGCACAGGGAATAAAACTTACATGGGATGAAACAGTATCAGAATCAACAAAGGTCTTTATTGCTATTACAAAAAGTGCTGATGTTATTAATGTTTCGAGCAGTGTTCCGGCTGTCAAGGTGGTTGTTGACAAAACAACTTTTGTTCGTCTAAGTTACATAACCCTTGAACACATTGATCTTGTTTCATTTTATTATGCCAGCAAATTGTATACTTTTGACGAGTTGCAAAATGTAATTGCTGATTAAATAAAAAATATTTGTCAATAAAAAAATATGGTAAACTTCTATCCACAACTACCGACGACGCTTGCGCCTGAGACTGTGTCGTCGTTTGCGCTTGATCCACATATGCCAATTGCATCAGATAAAACATTACCTGCAGACGCATTCAGATTAAATAATATTACAGAAGCAATTAAATATTTGGAAAGTGAAGAGGCGAGGTACTCCAGATGCAAAAGGAGGTATCAGACCATTTTCAATTCTGTACAAAATACATCTATGGCTGTTGGCACTTTTTCAGCTGGTTGTTCTGTAGGGGGTATTGTATTGATTTCAACTGGAATTGGAAGTTTGGTTGGAATCGGACTGGAAGGAGCTAGCATTGCCACAGGACTGGCTTGCTTTGGTTTGGATGCCATAAACAAGAGGTTTCACACAAAGTTAGAAAAAACATGAAGCATTGAGTACGCTGGCAAGTGCAAAACTGAGTAGTCTTAAACTTATTATAAGTAAAGCGTTGCAGGACAATTTTATTAGTGACAAAGAATTTAAGCGAGTCCAGGATGATTTAAATAACTACAAACAAATGAAATCAGAAATACAAAATAAAATGCGTAGTCAGTCTCCCGTGAATGTTGAAGAACTGAAGGCTAGTTTTTTAGCAGAGGGAAAAAGGATAGGGGTACAGGAAACCACAGAAAAGCTACACAATCTTTTAAACAAATAAAAATCAGATTTGGTAATCGTTTAATAATGTCATACACTTCACAGAGAGATGTCATGCCACTTACACCACTTGTGCCTGATTGTTTAACCCCATCTGCACCACCGCCAGAGTACTACTGAGAAAAAAAAAGTTTTTTTATTGTCCTTGTATCTTGACAAATCTGTCTCAGTATCTTGGGACTTGAGTCAAGTTGTTGTAAGAACTTAGGGTAAGTACTTGTAAGAACTTAGGGTAAGTAATTAATAAGTTCTTATGGCAACACACTTAAAGGTTACCTCTGCAGGTTCCTAAAAGTTAGTTGCAACTTGTTAATAAGTATTAAGTTTCACTTGATCAGGTAAATGATTAGGTATTGGCAGAGACAATAGTTATAGAGAGAGACAATAGGAGACCCGTAAGATAATTAGATCAATAAAGCCACATCAGTCATGCTCGTCAGTTTTTTAAAATCAAAGGGTTGATTGGGTAATAACGGGGGCGTAATGGGGTCAAAAATTTTATTATTAAAATGACATAATTTAATGACTGATGTGGCTTTATTGAATTCATTGTCTTACGGGTCTCCTATTGTCTCTCTCTACTTTTCATGTCGGGAAGTTTACCTGATTTGGGAATCTGGCACAATGCGTGGGAACTCTGGAAACCAGGGAAGACTGGGATGAACCCAATAATTACACGTTCGTTGCAGGGCCGCCATCAAACTGTTCTCCCCATCTCCATCCTGAAAATAATAAATGCAGCAATTAGTAAAAAAAAAAAAAAAAAAAAAAAAAAAAAAAAAAAAAAAAAAAAAAAAAGGTGTATAATTTACCAGACCTATGCAAGATCAAAATTTACTAGTACTATGGTAGATGGTCTACTAATTCATCCATGTTTGTGGTGCCTTACTCTTGGGAGGATCTACTAGATCATCAAGCTCAAACTTGACTCATAGTCCTATCCATTTATTTATCTACTGGTGATGAGGCACTGCACCTGAGGAATGGTCCCATTAACCCATATCATAGTATACTGAGGCTAAAAAAAGCTTCAAATTTGTACACTGCCTTGCAAGCTACATTATAGTACTTACAGATAAGGAAAGGATATAGACCAATGGCTTTAGTTCAAGGGTGGTGCCAGAATAGCTTGGCGCCTAAAGGCGCCAATCTATTCTGGCACTACCCTTGAACTATTTTAGTCAAACATATTTTACACACTGGTGTATTCCAAATGACATGGGTTAAGCAGAGGTTGTCAGGCCCACGGCGGCCGTCGTAGGCCCGAAGACATTTTGCTACTACCTGGATCCTTACCAAAGGCACACTCTGAACAAAGCTGACGTGCGCCTGGGCTTCTCCAGCGCTTTTGGCATAGGGACTGGTGTCAATGGCACTCTGTGTGACGATCCGCATCTTGATTTTCACACTCCAATCCATGGGCACTTTCTCGTGGATTTTGGTCTGCAGATGGACAATTAAAGTATGAATTAGCAGCAAGAAACATATTAAAAATTTACCATAGGCTCTCTATTAATGAAAAATTCTCCATATTGGGCAGATAAATTTTGACAAGGACAAGTACAAAATTTAAAAAAATATTTTTAAATGTTTTATTTAGGAACATGGATACTGGTTTTAGTCCCCGCAACATTACTTACATCAACATGAATGTTTACTCTGCTGTGATTTGAGGAAGGTTTAAATATAAACATGGACCCCACCCCACCTCCTTCTCTATTTCTTTGTACTTACACCAATCATCAGTTGGTGTACATGTGCAGATTTGCGATCAGTACCGCATACTTGCCGTGGCAAAAGCATAAGTATGACTATGACTCAGTATGACAGACGCATAAAATTATTGTTCAAGCTGTCCATCCCTATGAGTATTGACCGACAATTTAAAATTCTGCAGTGGCAGAAATCCTGTTTAAAATAATCTGATATTAAAGTTGCTTCTTAAACACCAGCCAGTATGGATTCAGCTGTTAATTTGCTTAAAAAGTTGGTAAGCTGGAAAATTCACGCAGATCTTGAATCTTTCAACAGAAAATAACTTCAGTTATTTGTCAGTACTGTATTTATCACAAAACAGTTATTATAACTGGATAGTCAGCAGAAATTCTCACATTGTTAAACATAAAAATTCCCAAATTTGGCAGTTGTCCTCTGTAGAGAACAGCAGAACATGTTGAGCAACCACCCTTAGATTTACAAAAGAGATTACCTATTAAACACCTTAATAAGCCCCCTGAATGATACTGATAGCCCTTAATGGCAAGTGACATTTTCTGCCCTTCAGCCAATTCAAGACATCATCATTTGCGAATGACGTTGAAAGAGTGCCTGTCTTTTTTTTTTAAAAAGACGGTTGCTCAAAGCAGGTTTACTGTAGAATACAGCTCAGGAGTTGCATTTATCATGACAGTTCAAAGTGGGGGTGCCACAATTAACTCTGGGTACCAATCTATTCTGGCACCTGACCTACATTCAACAATCACACACACAGTTGATCCATATTCTCTTAACCCATTATATCCTGAGTCTGATTTTTATCAAATTTGCTTACTGTCGAAAGCTACATTACACTACAGATTAGGATAGATCAACATTTTAGTTCAAGGCACCCAGCTATTCTGGCACCACCCTTGAACTGTCATAGTCAATTTTATATCAAGCAAGTGTATCAAAAAAATAGTATCAGGATAAAAAGGGTTAAGCAGTATATCAGGGCAGAAATAACACCATACAAATTTACAATACCTCAAACTCCTTTTGTGGCGGCTCCAGTAAAGAATTGGTACCGACTGATTTTCTGTCAAAAGGATGGATCACATCGAGGATTGCACTTGAAGTTGAACTGCTTGTTCTTTGACTGTTGGGTCCATTCCGTTGAGACAGAACATGAGATTCTGTGGAACTAGCAATAGCAAGTTTTCCTTGAAGTTTCTGAAAGAAAAAAAAAATGCAATGATTTTTTTCACACCACCGCAAAGTGAAAAGTACTGTTAGTGTTACTAAGGGATGATAATAAGGTCAATGGGAGTAAGTAAGGCAGGAATTTGACTATGACTTGCGGAAAGGGGATGGGGATTAGACGCTACAATCTGCGGCCAGCTTCCGTAGCCCAATGAAATGCAATGCATCTTTTGGGTCTGGATTTCATCTCTGATGCATGTACATAGTTTAAACCCATTTAACCCCACAGCCTTCTGCTGAAGGGCACTGGGGCTAAATGGGTTAAACTTTTAGTCTTTTAACCTGTGACATGTCCACCGTGCCATGACGCCTTTATGCCATGGTCGCCGAGTTTTAGACCTTCCAAAGGGGTGTGCTTGAAGGGCAAGAAATAATAATGAAACAAAGCAAGTAAGATCTTGTGATTTATGTCTCGCCTGTTTAAAACATGATGCAACACAAAAAAGCAGTCCATTTCTTGCACGTTTTAAGTGTTTTATCAACACAGAAACCCCACAGAAATGACTCTGGCAAAAAGAAAAAAGGATTTCCGTTAAAAAGCGGAAAAAATGGAAGCTCTGAGTTAATACGCTCCAACAAAAGCCCTACTCTGTATGGGGAGAAGAAGGAGAAGAGAGAATTTTACCTGCTCAACTGTGTTGAGTACAGCAAACAGTCTGTGATTTGGATGGCTGTTGTCGGGCTCGGTGTCTGACAATACGATGTCCTCATCATCACAGTCGGGCAAAACTGGCGAATTTTCTTTGTCAGCCACTGGTACAGCACATCGTTTAGAATGGGAATCACAATTAAACGGGTTGCGCCTCTTACGGTTTTCTTGGCTTGCGTTGAGAAAAACACTTTTGTCCGTATGTCTCTCGTCGTCTTTCAGACGTTGATTTTTATTTCCTGTTGAAGATCGTCGCTTCATTCGGTGTATCCGCATGATATCCGTTGGTTTTTTCCATTGCGATGCCATTTAGAGTTTGTGATTTTTGTGTTATGCACAGCTGCCTGCAGAAAAAGAAAGAGGAAGTTTGTACCTGGCGCCTGATCCTGAAATGGCTCAATAAAGCGAAATTGACAATTTACGAGGATCAGAAAAGTAGACAAGGTTTAGATTTTGGACAATGATTAGCCACTTCTAGCGCGCTAAAAAATCTCCATGCTGAACTTGCTTGTCATGGCGTTGGGTGGTGGGGGAAAGTGTCGGTGATAATGATTAGCTTAGATATCTCCTGCAGTTTAATATTTTGAATCTTTACCCCAAAACGGAGGTGAAGAAGACAGCCATCCTGTTCCAAAAGCATATCCAGTATATTCCCAAACAGTCTGACGTTAGGTTTTTGCTGTTTGAGAACAAACACCATGGCCGCGAGAAACCCTGGCGTAGCGTTCGGTAGGTGTAGTGCACAGTGTTAGCTTTGTAAAGTGCATGTCTTTCAATGAAATGCGTTTAGAGCGCTTTTTACATCAAGCAATGTTCTTACTGCTGGAACGCGCACGATAGTCATGATGTCATCTGTTTCTGTGGTGATTGTCAAAAAAATGTAAATAACAAGGCTCCATAACTTTCTTACGGACTGGAGTTAACGTGATTCAGAAAAAGATGCAGCGCACCGAAGTGCACGAGAAGTTTCAGAATGATTCAGTCTACATAGAACACAGTGAACAAGAGATCAGAACTGGTTTGGTTATCTCCCGTGATATGTTACACAGCATGGATTGTGAACAGCAGATGACGGGAGGTGTGCATCAGACCCAGCAGTATAGCTGAGTTTGTATACCTTGCCCTGGGCCTAGGTTAAACGCACCAGCGGCCTCATTGTTGCTATTTTCGCACCAGACCAGTCGCTCGGACCGGTCATGTGCACAAGATCGGTTTAGAGCATGTGCTTTCTGCACCTGAAATAAGCAATCTCAGACACTCAGAGAAACAATCATGTGACTGTCGTTTGATTGCTGTAAAATAAGATGAATAAAGAATAAACCCTATCCCATATGCAATCCGGCAATAATGCATCCATATACTAGCACCACGAAACATTACGTGATTTGGCAGATGTGAAAAATAGCTTTTTTCCTCAATGGTGGTGATTTTGTGACATTTGCGGCAGAAAGCACCGTCGTAGTTAAAGTTCCAGAGATGAGCGAATTACAAGTACAATGGACTTGATTCAGGGGCGTGGGGCATCACACAAGCCTCTGCCATCTCTACACAAAACTGGTGTGTTAGGGGAGATAAAAGGGGCTAAAAGTAAAACTGGAAACGAACAGTTTTTCAACTGTGATCACAATCTTCCGCGTGAACGTACGAGACCACACTACAAGTGCAGAAGCCTACCTGCATGCGCAGTTCTGGTGCACATGACCGGTCAGACTGACCAGTCTGGTGCAAAAATAGCATCAATGGTGCCACTGGTGCGTTTAACCTTGGTACAGGGTGAGGTATACCAACTCAGCAGCAGTATAACCTGGACAAGCTGACAACCTGGGAATCGACCTGGCACATGACATTCCATGCAGACAATTGCTCCATGCTTCTGTACAAGTTGTAACCCCTGTATATTGGAGTATGAATGTCATGGACAAGATGCTACAGCATTAAATCAACTTTGTTAAATATTTGGGAGATACTGTCATTAGATGCTGCTTTTTAAAACCTAATGAAGCAAATCTATGTTAGAAACAGTATAGGTCATGCACATTAGCCATTAAACCACTCAAATCTATTGTTGAACCATCCGCATTCATAATTTATCAATGCACATGCTACCACTTCTGAACATTGCATACCCATTCCCAGTGCACGAAATGTCCTCAGGCTGACATCGACCTAAGTTGGGTCAACGCACAGCTGTGTGTAGGTCAGCTAATGCTGACGGCCCAAGGATGCAGTGCATGGGAATTGTCCGCGAAATCTGCGAAATTCTGCGTGAAAAAAAAATCGTCCGCGAAATAAAAAAGGCGTGTCCGCGAAAAACTATTGTGGGTAGCCAAACGAGCAAAGCACCGGTTTTATTTCGCGACAGAATATGACGTGGCAGGCTGTGTCCGTGGTGAGCCTGAGTGCGCCACAGTAAACTCAGAACTTAGGCGGGCAGACCCAACCTGCCCTCCCCCCCCCCCCCTCCCCCGTTTGATCTTTTGCGCCTACCCCCCCTCCCCCTCCCTCCCCCCACTGTTCGATTTTCCGGCGCCTAGAAGCAGGGAAGGTCCGTCGCTTACCCCCACCCCTCCCACTGTTTGATTTCCCCCCCCCCCCCTCTTCCCCCACTGTTTGATTTTCCGGCGCCTAGAAGCATGGAAGGTCCGTCGCCTGCCCCTTCCCCCCTTCCCCCAACTGTTTGATTTTCCGGCGCCTAGAAGCAAGGAAGGTCCGTTGCCTACCCCCCCACTGTTTGATTTTCTGGCGCCCAAAGCAAGGAAGGTCCGTCGTCCACCCCCCTTGCCCCCCATTGTTTTTCCGGCGCCCAGAGGCAAGGAAGGTCTGTCACCTCCCCCCCCCCCCCCCCCCCCCCAAGGAAGGAAGGTCTGTTGTCTACCCCACTCCCACTGATTTTCCAGCACCCAGAAGCAAGGAAGGTCCGTCCCCCTCCCCACCCCTTGTTTGATTTTTCGGCCCTCCCGGAAACAAGATCTAGTGTGATGGAGGCCTTTTGTATCAGGTTCAAAGTCCTAAAGGAAAAGTTGGACCCACCTCCCCTCCCTCCCCCACCCCCCCCCCCCCTCCCCTGGAGCCAAGTGATCCGTTCCTGTTTTGTATCAGGTTTAAGGTCCCGTTTTAGATGATTTTTGCTTGGGCAATTGCCATGCCTTTTACTAGGATTCCCAGGGTAATTTTCATTGTGCTAACCAAAAATTATGCATCCTATGTTATTCACCCAGATTGTTAAACCATGGACACATTCATATGAATAGTGCACATATCTGCAATAATTTCCACTTTCTTATCATCTTTGTTCATATGTAATATTGAACTTGTTTGTATCATGTGCAGATGAGGCATGGATTAAAAATGTTTACATCAATCTCTCGGCCATCAATCGACGCGCAAAAACTCTAGGTGCACGCAGAGGAGTTAAAAAACAATGGCAGGTTGGTCTACAGTAATGGCTTCCCTACACGGAGAAACAAAATGCACAAGAAACGAAACATTTTCATTGCATTGAAATGCCTCCTCCGTACACGTAGAAACGCTGTGAAAATTTATTTCGATTGGTACAGGGGAAGTAACTCTTCACTGACACATGCTCTGGTTTGTATCGGTGGATATCGGGTCATATTTCTGACTACTGACGCTTAAAAACTAAACATATAAGACATGTGTGCCTTCACTTACACAATTAAAGTGAATTGCCGACCATATCGAATAACCGTAAGCGCTTTTGAATGCGTAAACAAAGCTGGTTTAAGTGAATCGAGGATGCCGCCGTCTCGAAGCGATAGCCGCCATTGTGTAGGCGGCTTTGCAGAGCAGCCGATAAAAGTGGGGTTCAGAAAACTGACCTAAAATCATATTTTGGTAGTACTTTAGTGATGATACTTGATAGATTTCATTTCGAAAACGATTTCTCCGCTTAAATCTTACAGAATCGTGCGTCACATCATGCAATTCTAGCCATAATAGACTTGAATCCACGGCATCGCTTTCCCGTTGCTATCCTTAGTGTTTGGGCTTGAATGACGTCAGATTGGCAGCGGACGACGCTGATTGGGTAACGGTCGAAATGTTTTGCAAAATAGAGACAAGTTCTATTTTGTGAAATGTGTCGTTTCGCATTTCGTGAAACGGTGAAATGTTGGAGAAATATCTGAAATGCGGACATTTCGACGAAATGTTTCGTTTCGTTTCTCCGTCTGAGGAAGCCTTAACCACCTCCGTGACCATGGTTCCGATAATCAAGTGATTCCATTGTACATTCTGAGCACTGCAGGGTTCATTTTTGGAACGCGCCCCGCGTCAATTGACGCATTGAGTCTCATGTTGACCCATTGCTTTTCCCGGGGTGCGCGACATCAGGCGCATCGTTTTTACGTGCACGCGCACCAGCGGTGTGTTTATTTTTTGCACAACTCTATAATCGATGCTTGAAACAAACCAGCTAACCACAACTGGCTTAGAATGACACTGAAAAAAGTTACACTGACATTACGATCGGTGCCGTTTCGGTGTGATTGCTTTAGGAATGTGTCAAGGGTTATCACGCTACAAAACATAGAGTCTAGCCTGCAATTGGTTCACTCATTAATTATTCGACCAATGAGAACCATTGTTCTATAAGCCGACCTAATTCTTATAAAACGTTTCACTTTGAAAGAAGGATTGTCTCCCTGTTAGATATATGAAACCAACAAATCCAGTTTCTCCGTCCCTAAAGAAATGCCTCCCCCCAAAAAATTAAGCCTGCTGAAGGACAGCAGACACTATTTGCTTTTACGCAGAAAAGAACAGTGGTAAGCTCTGTGCCTGAAAGTGAGACGGCCTCGTGTTCTTCGTCGTCTGCTTCTTAACTGGATGCAGGGCCGTCATCTGTACCGGGTAACCTGAATGCAGGGTCGTCTACAAGTTCAAGTTCGAAACACGAAGACCAAAAATGAAACTTTAAAATGGGTTGGCTGCATACATATCCCTGGCTCAGGTATGAGAACGGGGTTATGTTTTGCAAAGACTGCAGATCGCTCAGTTCAATAACACAATAGCCCAAGGAACGTCCAACTTCAGAACGAGCTCTGACCAGACATGTGAGTGGTAGTGACCATCAGCGAGCCATAGCAGCGCCAGAGGAACGGAAAAAGATGGCAGCTGCATCAGAAAAGCTTTTTCGAAAGAAGAAGACTCTGTTCAAATTGCCATGAAGGCTGTATTTTGGCTCTGCCAGGAAAGTCTGTCTCTGCATACTGAATACCAGTCCTTGCTGGCTTTTCTGAAACTTTTAAAGGTCCCATATATTGAGCATCTGAAGTGTGGTGAGAAACCGATTATTCAAGCACAACATCTGCACAGGGACTTTTGCAAGTGTTGTCAGATATTATAGATAATAACATCACACAGCAAAATAGGCAGGCTAGTGTTAGGACTCTGTAACTGAATGTGTGTGTGTGTGGGTTACACACACACACACACACACACACACAGAGCAGTTATATAATCTCTGAGTGTTTTGTCTTTTTTTCATTTTTTTTTTTTTCTTTCTGGCCGATCACCTTGGCTATAAATGATTGATCCACTGCTCATTGAATTGGCCCATTGAATTTTGACTGAGTGGGCCAATTGGCCCATGGCCTATCCTAACAAAAATAAACCCTGCACTGACAGCAAGCTATGCTCTTGGTTTTGGAATTGGTCTTATTAGTTACAGGATACCTGTAAAAACAATCGGTACTTTTTGCGCTAATTGTTAATTCAAATAATTATGGACTCTGCCAGCTTGAAATTTTCCTCCAAATGAACTTGTATAACTTGTCTACTTTGATTAGACACCATTTTGCATGATTTATTTGCTGCTTGTTTGTATTGGCTATAGTTAACAAAACTCATCTATGCTTAGGATTATGCTTACAGTAAGATATCAATGAACCATAAAAGTTCAAGGGTAGCACTTGATTAGCTTGGCACTTAGCGCCAAGCTAATCTAGTGCTATGCTAGAACTTTTATGATTCACTTTAGACATCGGGCTAATTTGGTGCAGCACCAAACTATTAATATTATGGTTCAGCCATTACCCACAACTGTTGCATATTTCTCAGAGGAGGCCTTGCAAATTTTTTAAATGGGGTCCCAGCCTGGAACACATGAAATTTTATGTTATACAGGCAGCCTGGCAGTTAAGAGCAGTAACCTGCATAGACTTGACGACGCTGGCTGGGGATGACACTCCCACCAATGTGAATCGACTCTGCTACAAGGCAGCACATCCCGTGCGACCGGACCTGCTCAAAGCGATGGGCATGGAGTCAGCTGGTGTGCACACTTGCTGTTGTTAATAATAATAATAATAATAAGACCGGTATTATATAGGCGCTTTTTCTCAAATTTTGGGTGAATTGACTCAAAGCGCCGTGAACTAAAACCCAACACGCACACTCACGTAACAGACACGGATTTACACCAAAGACAAACACAGTACAAGACAGACCAAGGGCCAGTTCAGCTACTGAAGTTACAGAGATTTTTGATCGCTTGTATTTGAAATTTGTAAAGTGGCCTGAGACCGGTACCAAAGTGTGGGGGTTGCGGGGGTGGGTGTTGATATAATAATATAACAATGTCGTGTGTGTAGTCACACACAATCATCAACTTTGTTCAGTATTTGATAGGTGCAGATTTCCATCAGTTTCAGATATTACAGGATTGATTCTGTTCATTTAGTACTTGATTATTATCAATTTCAATGTCTTCAAGATTTTTCTGTGTATGGTATTGGTTTCAGTAAAAATCATTCTTGGTCCCAGTCAAAAGTTTTAGTTCACATTAAAATGAGAGTTATCATAAAGTGTTTTTAATTTTTCAGTCATCCCTGCCTGTCAGGCTTACCTGTCAAAAAGAAAAAAGTCTTTGCTGCACAGTATAGATTATGCTAGATCGTGATTTTCAGAGTACTTGTGAGATCACATATTATTTACGAGAGTACTCCCCAAACAAAGACAATCAGGGCCTGTGCTACAAGTATACTTCTAGTACTTCAAGAACACTTACTTTTGCAGGGATCACGACTGGAGCCGTGTGTGTTTACCCAAGCCGTGTGACTGATTGCAAGAAGGCCATGAGCACTTTCCACGCCAAAATACCAATTGCCTCAGGTTAGCTGGTTTTTCAAACAGCTAGGGCATTGAATTTACAATTATTACACTATTAGCTATTATGTAGCACAATCCAGGTAGTGGAGACTGCTGGTGAGAGAGTGGACACATTTTTTTTTTGCATGATGATGTGAAGTGAAAGTCAACAGTCCAAACAGTTGTGCAAAGATGGACCTCTCCTAACATAACTCATTCAGCCCGACGCACGTATTTCCCAAATTTTGAACGCGTCATCTAACGACTATGCACCTGTTGCAGGAGATGGATCGACCATGATAATTCACTAGCAGTGCCAGATTAGCTTGGCGCCAACTAGTGCCAAGCGAATTTGGCACTACCCTTAAATTATCATGGTCGACCCATCTCCTGTTGTAGTGCATCAGGGCTGAATGGGTTAAACAAACAAACAAACGCATGCTCTTTGGCATGAGTTTATGACGATGGTCTAAGTTTTTCTCAAAATACGTTGCCGATGGCATAACTATATGGAATACACTCTATAGCCTATAGATTTCAGCCTAAAGTGTCCCCTGCACAACTGGGGAGGAGACACCGGGGATCCATGCATAGGAGACCCAGGTGGCCTCCCCTTACCCCCCTATCCGGGCATGCGTAGGGCGAAAGCCCGCCAGTTTCACTCTTAGCTCGACCATGGACGGTCGGGTGTTAGCCTTACTCCTGTTTGCGACCGGTTTCAGCTAGAAGCTTGTGCTTGGATTATACTGTGAACTTTTACGTTGGCTTTGCCTTGTGTAGTGGTGACTAGTACTGAACTATTCTGCATTTTCGTTGGGAGTTCTACACCTTCGGTGGACTCCTGCGTGTGGGTTTTTCCGACCGGTTCTTCAGTCTGGTGCTTGACTTTCTGTGAACTCTTACGTTGGATGCGGCCTTATGTACTCAGCTGTGGCTTGGAACTCTCCTTCGTTAGCATGTTTGCCACTTGGAGGGAGTTCTATGGCCTTTCCGTGTACCCTTCCCTGCGGACTGTGTGCTACGGACGTTATGGCTTCGTCACGGTGAGGAGATGCCTTCGTTGCGGAGTTTATTTCCTCAAAAATGATTACCGACGGCATTACTGCTAGGAGTACTTTGCCTAGCTTAACAATTTTAGCCCCAAAAACTCGTTGTGTACGTTACCACAGGGGAGGTAATCACTAGGGGTGTCGTTACCAGGACACCCGGGGGTTGCCTCCCCTCCTCCCTATCCTGTGGTGCGCTTACCGTTTCCCGGCAATCTCTTCGCTTAGCTGCTCAGGACAGGCCGTGTGCACTTTGTGCTCCGGCTGTAGTTAGGTGGATTACCGTTGTGTACTGTGGTCTTTGGATTTATGTGTTCGGACTTTCGTGGACGTTGGATTATGTGCATTGTGTTGTGTTTGGATTACCTACGTGGTCTGTGGATTACGAGGTGTTGGTTTCTGTGGAATTACCAGTTTGGCAAGGGCGAGGTAAAGTAGCGATGACTGCTTCTAACCCTCTAACCGGTTTCGACCGGGCAGCGGCGGTGACCGGGCCGTGATGTTTGGGCTGACTGGGAGCGCGGTTCTTCTTTGGAGGTTCCCCGCTTTCACTTGGTTTGGTTGTTTTGTTTTGTTTTTTCTGTCCTTTGTTACAGTACTCAGGTATGGACATGCACCAGTGTGGCGCCTTCCAATGGCCGAGTGAGGGCCATGATGTCTGCCTACCCTGCTCGGGCTGCTCCTCCGGCCGGACGTGCCGCAGATGCGGGACTTGGGAGGAAGAAAGATGGTCACAGCTGTGGGCGTTTACCGGAGGGAGAGGCCGGTGCCGCTATCACAGCTGAAGTCAAGAAAGGACGCTACAGCAGGGCAGAAAAAGGCAGAATCATACCGATCTGTGAATAAAAGGGGTCCACTACCCCCGCCGGTGCCTCGGGAAAAACTTACCCGCCTTCAGCGGATGATTGAGCGTAACATTCGGATCGGGGCTTGCCCCCCGTCCAAGCCCGGGCACCAAGAGCTCCACCCCGCCTCGTAGAGGCCCCGGATATGCTCGATCGCCAACGATGGGGTACGTCCCCTAGGCACGTGTTGGCATTTGGAGCTCGGTCCCCCACGGCTTTACCAGCCAGTGCTGGCGCCTAGCACTTAGTTCGCTTCCAGCTGCCAGCGAGATAAGGCGCCGCGAGGTCACATTCCACTCTCGCCCGCTCATTCTATTTATATCGCTTGCTACTGTGGGGTACACGGTGTGACCGGCGCTCTGCCGCTATAACAACTACCTACACATTTGTATTCATAACACATCTCTGCCTACAGTGACTGTTGTGGAAGCAACATCGTTCAAAAGTTGAAATTCTCACCTACACACTGATACCAAATATGACAACATTACGACTTGCACTTGTGTAGCAGGTTATGGTGAAAATAAAGAGAACGGGAATTTGTTGATGTACGATGTCGGTGTTTGTTGTGAAATTGACCAAGTTCCCACAGCCATAACACGAAGACGCTACTTTTCCCAACGAAACACACTTGCATGCATAAGGGTCAGCATGCCTACAATAAGTATCACTTAGCGGATTTTGGATTCATGGTGGGGGACGAAAGCAGGAGGGTGGTTAATGAGGTCACTGACAGGTCGCGTGTTGTGCGGTACACGGCGTGACCGGCGCTCTGCCGCTATAACAACTACCTACTGGTTTGTATTCATAACACAAATCTGCCTGAAGTGACTGTTGTGGAAGCAACATCGTTCAAAAGTTGAAATTCTCACCTACACACTGATACCAAACATGACAACATTACGACTTACACTTGTGTAGTAGGTTATGGTAAAAATAAAGGGAACGGGAATTTGTTGATGTCGGTGTTTGTTGTGAAATTGACAAAGTTTCCACAGCCATAACACAAAGACGCTACTTTTCCCAACGAAACACACTTGCGTGCATAAGGGTCAGCATGCCTACAGTAAGTATCACTTACCGGATTTTCGATTTATAGTGGGGGACGGAAGCAGGAGGGTGGTTAATGAGGTCACTGACAGGTCGCGTGTTCTGGCATTTCTCGCCCGCAGCCGTCTCGGTACTCCACAGACTGCTATTGCCATCCCGAAATACAATCAGTCCATAACAGGTCACAATATTCAACAGTGTTTTTAAACATACCTTGAGGTTTAACACATTTTCTGACACACTAGACATAAGAACCGTTTTACGGGGAGTAGACGTCGGCGGAATAAAAACTTGTATACCACTATCACCTTCATTAGTGCTGTTATCAGTGTCAGTGTTATGAGTGTCACATTCCGCGGATCGAAACGATCGTTTCTTTCCATGCCGGGAACCCCGCTTCGCTGGTCGTCCTCCTTTACCTAGCTGCATGAAGTGAACACACGCGACACATTCTTCAACACTCGTATTTGGATGGAACATGGTCCAAATGTGTTGTGATGAGGCAATATCAGACGCCGCATTTCGCATTGTCTCCTCGGACACACGTGTTTCAGTCGAGTCTATCCGTTTCATCCGACAATAGCAACTCCTACACATTGTTTTGGAGTGCATCATGTCTTTGTCTTCCTGGATATTAATTCCATAACACTTGTGGATTAAGTGTTCATAATTGATACAAAGAAATGACTTTTTATCCGTGTATCTCTTTTGTGATCTCTCGCCACATATTCTGCACAATGCATTAACTCTCATTGCATGGAACACACCTGTGTGTACACAGACTGTACGCGTTTCATCAGACTCCATCATGATCAAAAGTTAAATCAAAAGTACATTTACAAGGTTGACTGTTAGTGTTACACTATTTCCCAAGAAAGAAACGTGGCTATCTCCTCAATAGTATCCGTGTAACTAAGCCCTCTCTTTCCCCAATGCCGGGAGTGTACACCAAGTCGGATGTCTGGAACTTGTCTGTCGACACCTGTCAGTGACCTCATTAATTACCCTCCTGCTTCCGTCCCCCACCATGAACCCAAAATCCATTAAGTGATACGTACTGTAGGCATGCTAACCCTTATGCATGCAAGTGTGTTTCACTGGGAAAAGTAGCGTATTTGTGTTATGGCTGTGGGAACTTTGTCAATTTCACAATAAATTCTCGTTTTCGTACATCAACAAATTCCCGTTCTCTTTATTTTCACCATGACCTGCTATACAAGTGCAAGTCGTAATGTTGTCATGTTTGGTATCAGTGTGTAGGTGAGAATTTCAACATTTGAACGATGTTGCTTCCACAACAGTCACTTTAGGCAGAGATGTGTTATGAATACAAATGTGTAGGTAGTTGTTATAGCGGCAGAGAGCCGGTCACGCCGTGTACCGCTCAGTAGTGCGATATAAATAGAATGAGCGGGCGAGAGTGGAACTCGCGGCAGCCTTATCTCTCTGGCAGCTGGAAGCGAACTAAGTGTCGGCTATGGTAAAGGCGTGCCCCCTGCAGTAGAGAGATTGGACGAGATTATCACCCCACAGGTGAAAGTTGGAGAGAGAGAGAGCCCAAGCGGGGGACCCCCCCTCTGAGAGGAGAGTGCCCGCCAGCTTTAGGCCGGACCAGCGCCGTCACCGGGCCGCGTCTACAACGCACCTCTCAGACAGAGACAGGAATGAGAGATACAGAGTGAACTCTACACCTCCACCCCTCCACTTTGAGGGCCCGGATATGAGAGAACGGCCGCGACGAGATTCGTCCCCACGGAAGAAAATAGGAAGACGAGAAACGAGTCAAAGACAGAATAATGATTGCGCGACCGAGGCCCTACCCCCGGAGGACGGAAGACGAGGAAGGAAGCAAAGACAGAATATGGTTGGCCAAAGCTGTCCATAGGAGGTCGGACATTCGGTCATTAGAGCCGGCCGACGGGAAGTGCATCCCCGTCGTGAGTGAACCACCAGGGCACCTCCTCCATGCCATAGGAACATGGAGAATGACACAGGCTTCAGGGTCCCGAGTCGAAGAGTGGAGCCACAGACGAGATCTAACGCACAGGGCGGATCCCCCATGTCCGAAACCCTATTGCGAAGAACTAACTCGGTCAGCAGTCGATGAGAGGTGATGCAAACCACACACCCACACTCCACCTTTGATGGTAGAGAGGAACACACAGTGGCCATGGACCTGCATTATGTGGGGAGGAAACCTACATGTTCGGTCGGGCGACCGCATCAGCGGGAAGAAGGGCGCTACAGATACCTTTTGCCTGGGAACTCCTTCCTTCTTCGCCTCTCCGACCAGCGGACAAGCTCGGGTACGGCGCAGCGTGGGATCTCTCGGTGACACCAAGCATCAGAGGCGCCCGGCAAGAGCGGCCGTTCTTCAGACCAGAGCTTTAAGGGCCGATTTCCTCAGGAGAACGACAGCCTCGACACCGACGCAGGGATCATGGAGATGGCAGCGGCAGGACGGAATTGCCCTCACTTTCGACACTCGACCTCAGGCTGTTGGATTATAGAACGAGCGTTAACGCAGCAACACAGTGGGTCCCGCTCTCTTCCGAGTGGGAGCAGCGTCTCGCGGGTCAGGATCCTCGTAGGGGACGAGGGATCAAGTGGAAAAACACATCAACAGGCTGGAATTGGAAGCAGTGTGCTTCGCATTTTCGCCGGGAAGCAGCGGCGCACAGGTCAAGATATCCTCACTGTTGGACGAGAGATCGAGCCGTCAAACACCTCAGCAGGTCGCAGATGAAGCAGGGCGGCTCGCGCTCTCTCTGTGGGAAGCAGCGTCTCACGAGTCAGGATCCTCGTAATGGACGAAGGATCAAGCGGACGAACACATCAATAGGCGGGAGATGGAAGCAGTGTGCCCCGCATTCTCTCCGAGTGGAAGCAGCGGCTCACAAGTCAGGATATCCTCGTACGTGGACGAAGGATCAAGCCGTCTTAACACTTCAACAGGATGGAGGGAAAGCAGTGTGACTTGCACTCTCTCTGGGTGGGAGCAGCATATCTTGGGGCAGGAGTACACGTAATCTCTGACAGCTCGACAGTGGTGGCCTACATCCAGAACCGGAGGTCGAGGAGACGCTAAGTCACAGTCTACACCCGGAGGACGTGGTTTAGAGAGGGGGTAGACAACGGACACGCCTAGCAGACAGTCGGGGCGCTCCAACACATTGCAGATTCCCCGCTCTTTGGACGAAGCGTCTGGGTTCGTCGTGTCATTCCGCTGGCCGTCATCGCCCTGAGAGGAAGCCTGCGATGATGACTGACGCATCGAGTGGCCCAATGCGTCACGTTGCTCCCTCGCAGACTTCGGGATCTAGCGGAGGCATTGGGCGACCACTCGGCTAGACGGCGGCGGACAACAGAGGTTCTTCTGAAGACTCCCGATGACCAGAGAGGATGAACATCTACTTCCGCCGGCAGTGATGTGGAGTCCCTTCCGGGTGGTGCCGTGCTAGCGGTGGAAAAGGAGGCGTGGATGCTGTCGGCGGCTCACTACAGACTCGGACGCGAGGAAGCGGAAGCGAGGCTTGGACAGGACTGCGCCGGGGTTCGCTTTCCCCTAGCGGACACGGGGTTTCATCGAGAGGGTGAAGCCTTCTGTTAGCAAGTGTCTGGAAAACACCTGGGAGTTTGCAGCCTCGGTCCGTCGGAGCGGGGCACGCACAAAGCTAGTGACAGCCTTTAGGATGGAGTACCACCCCGCAGCCGGAGATCGCCGGCAGCAACGGGATATGAAGGGACTTGCTGTTGTGACAGATTACACGCTCGCCCGTCTTTTGGGATAACACAGCGGGGGAAGACTCCGCGCAAGGACATTTTTCTGTGGGACCGACTTGGCAGATGATAAAGCGAAAGCACAGGATACCTTGTCACCTCGGCAGGATTGTCTCCACTCGCTCCAGTCAGCGGTGGTGAAATGGAAGCTTTGGCTACAGTGCAACTTGGTGATGCCCTGCCTAGAAGAAGACCGCGGAGGTGAGCTGAGACCCTGACGCCCGACAGGCTACAGTAGGCCCTGACAGATCGTTGCCCCGGAGACTAGGTGACGTCTAGTGTTGGCTTTGGCGCTTACTAGTAGCTTCGGCCCTGCGCTTGCAACTACTTGGACGGTCGGCCCTCTGGAACCAGATGGCGAAGCGTGGGAGGACCCGGACTCCTGGCTGACGCAACGTCACCGACACGGATTCCGGGGCATCGGAGGCAAGTCCGACGGGGGACCAGCACCTAGATTTGCCGCCTAGGCAGGGAGTGCCTGACTGATAACAGCGGGATAGCAACGGGGGAACATGCAGGCAGATACATCTGCTGGCTGGAGTTGATGGTGGTGCAGCTGGTGCTCGTCAGATGGAAACAATGGCTTACGCTACGGAAGGTACGGTTGCGCACCGGCTATTCGACAATGGCTTACGCTATGGAAGGTACGGGTGCGCTCCGGCTACTCGACAATGGCTTACACTACGGAAGGTACGGGTGCGCTCCGGCTACTAGAGGTCGGGGTTTCTTCGTGTAGCACTTCTGCCGGTCGTGCAGAGATCGGGCCAGCACTCATCGGACACGGCGTTTCGGAGGTCAGCTCAATGTACACGCGGATTCCCCTTGTGGCAGGGTCAGCGGCAGCGTAAGGAGTGTTACTACACCCGGCTGCCTTCCAACTACTCTAAGCGTGTGAGGAGACTCCGATGATAGGCCGGTCCTACTGTAGTGGAACAGGAAGCTGCTTCCTCTGTCGCCTCCAGACCAGATCCACAAGCCTTCGTTGCGCTCCTTCGAGGAACTGACTCCTTGCGTAGCCAACCACCTTTGATAAATATTCTCCGGTTGGTCTGTTCACCGAAGTTTAGCCGTTGGGGGCAGTTAATCCTTGGTTGGATGACCTCCTGGGAACAACAGGTATGGTGGAAGTCATCTTAACCCTTATCTTGTTCACCAGAGGGTGACATACGTTCGAATAAAAATAGTTAAAGGGTAGCGCCGGAGTGGCTTGGCGCCGCTAGGCTTCACGCTAATCCGGGCTAGCCTTCAAGTAAAGCCTTTGGGCTATTTTTCTTATTTTCTATAGTATAACCTGTGTATGGCAGGGCACAAGTCAAAGCTGTTAGCCACAGGCTGATATGGGTTAAGATGCGGCAGCGCATTCCCTCCCTCAGGACGGGTACCTAGGGGCTCCACAAGCTCAGGGATGGCATGGTGATTAGGACTTTGATGGCTGTGTAGCTAGATCACAGTCCTTTGGAGACGCACGGCGAACCCTGCCTCGGCTCCGCGTCCGAGACGATCACAACCCTGGCAGCAACTGTTTGTACAGACACAGAGCAGTTGGCGCGGCACGCAGGGAGATGGACAGTCAGCACTCACACCAAGAGGCTTCTCGGGTACGACAGTGGATGTGATTGCAGCGACTCAAGGATACGAGGGAGAGTGGAGAGTACGGCAGGCCTGATGTACAGCGGAGCAACTCTCCCCACAGACCCCCATTTTGGCCGAGTTCGTCTAGGGGTTCCCAAGCAGATCGGACCCCTCAGCATCACTCGAATTGACCGGGTGGCAGGCACTTATTGACACCAAGCACGGCCCAGCGCCGGTACAGACCTCTCGCATCAGATTGAGCACCGTCATCGGCAAGACGGCCGGCTTCCGCTGACAATGCGGGGAGACTTAACAGGAAGACGGCTCTGTACAGCTCTTCACAGACCTTCTGTTTCTGGCAAGAATCGCCTCCCAGCATCGGAGCCCCAAGTATTGTCCATCCGTCCTCTCAGGACAATGGAACAGGATGGGGAATCCCGCTTACATGACCCCGTCAGGGTGCTTAAAGTTACCTGCGCAGAACTAAGTCACTAATACAAGGGCGCTTATTCATGCCCTTGGCTCCGGGCAGACGAGACATATCTGCGCAGACAATCTGTTCCTGGCTCCGCTGGGTGATACGGGAGGCATACAAAGAGCTCGCCCCTGCACAAACAAAGACCTTGCATATCAGGGCACAGGAAGTCAGAGCAGTGGCAACGAGCATCGCCTTTGACTGTAACTGCACGGTCAGCGACATTGTGGCAGCCGTGGGTTGGCGGGCCGAATCTACCTTCGCCCGCTTCTACCTAGGAGATCTATCCGGCCAGCGCGACAACCTGGCCTTACAGGGGGACATATCAGCAGCGCAGCACTTCCTCCAGGCACCTCTGGCGCCCTAGGTAACGCCTAGCTGAAATTGTCAGGAGTGGGCGCGTAGGGTGAGACTCTCATTTTACTGACGCACAGAGGCGCATGGGCGTGGGACAGGTGGCCCGGGAACTGCGGCACCCTCCTCCTTTTCGCCATTCTTCCTAGTAGTAATGCCGTCGGTAATGATTTTGAGGAAATAAATAAATTTTTCTCTAAATGTATTTTTTCAAAAAATACTTACCGAAAGCATTACTCAGAGGTCCCTCCTGCCTTCCCCGCTTGCCGCAGTCCAGCTAAGACTCAGAGACTGCCGGGAAATGGTGAGCGCGCCACCGGATAGGGAGGAGGGGAGGCAACCCCGGGTGTCCTGGTAACAACACCTCTAGAGATTGCCTTCCCTGTGGTAACGTACACAACGATTTGTTTCCTCAAAAACATTACCGATGACATGACTTTATGGAAAATGTCTACTTCTAGCTCAATTTTAGCCTACTTACCCGTTGTGTGCCCACACAACCCGGGAGGCACTCGGGGAACCCCCCCTAGAGGGGCCGAGAGTTGTCTCCCGTTTCCCGCCTTACCAGCTCCGGTCACGAGACCGGCCAGTTTTGCTACTTCGCTCGTACAGAGAAGACGTGTCTGGCCTTGCTCTCGCGCCGCTTCGACCGGTCTTTCTCTTGCCTACGCTCGTTGCCTCTTCGTGTGCTCTGCGCTTCCTAGCGCTGACCTGCCTTCTTGTGCCCTGCCTCTGCTGGCGTCGTTCTGCTGCTCTCCTCTAGGCTGTGGAGGTGTATGACTACCCTTCCCCCTGTTCCCGATTCGTCTCGGAGGTAAGGTAGTGGTAGTTTCCCACAGCCGGCCCTCGGGCCGAGAGCCGGCTACCGTTGGGCTTTCCTTTCGGCTTTGCTACTACGTGGGCGCCAGTTGTTGAGCTTACGCTTCGGCGCCTTGCACGATCTTTTTTTTTTTTTTACGAGTCTCCTCGAGGGAAGTCGCCTTCTCTCCTTTGGTATTTCACTGTTACGAGAAGACGTTGCCTTGTAGACTAGGGTTTCTGTTCTCGTAGGGCCTTCGGGCACCCACACTCCGTGCGTCTACCTTAAAGGCCCTTTAGCTCTGGGAGACTGTAGCCACTATTTACGCGCCGGTGGTTACGGCGCTTGGAGTACCTTGGTGTGGGGCTAGGCTCCCTTGTCCGCCTTTGCGACCTTGTGCTCTTTGTCTGTTGCAGGAACCAAATGCTTACCTGCGCTCAATGCGGCGACTTCAAGTGGCCGACGGACGACCATGCGGTCTGCCTCCCTTGCTCGGGCTGCGCCTCGGATCATCTCTGCGATGTCTGTACGACCTGGCCGGAGATCCGTTGGTCTGACCTCTGGAGTTTTTACCGGCGAGAGCGACCTCCGTCTGCTATCTCTCGTCCCACTCCTGTTGACGTCGCCCCTGTGGTAACGACCGCTCTTCCTCGCCTCGGCCTCTCGGAACGGATTGATCGTCGGGACCCTGCGTTGTTCGCTGACCAGAGGACTGCCACTGCTGCCACGCCCGCTGACCCTTCCGGAGGGTCTGTTTGCCGGCAAAGCGCCCGCCTCACTGAGCCCGGCCTGCAGCAGTTCGCCACGAGCCGTCCCACGTTGACTGGCCTTGCTCCTCTCTCTCTCCACGATAAGCCCGCTGATCCTTCCGGAGGATCTGTACACCGGCATAGAGCCCTTCTCACTGAGTCCGGCCAGGAGAGACGTCAGCCTCAACCTACGCGACACAGTCGTGCCCCCGACCTTTCCCGTTCCACCGTCAGTGCTAGTCACTCGCGCTCGCCCCGCGAGCGCCGCCGGAAGGATCGTTCCCCCCGCCGGGAGCGTCGCCGCTCCCCCCGCCTCTCCTCGTCGCGCGCTCGGTCGCGCTCGCCTTCGCACCGTTCGATGCGTTCGCCGCGTCACCGCCATCGTCGACCTTCTTCCCGTGATCGGCACTCCTCTTCGGTTGTCCGCCGTACTTCACCCAGACGTCGTTCCCAGCGCACCGGACAGGACCCCTCCTCGCTCCTTCCCGCGTTCGCCTCGGCGATCCCCGCCTCCGTCGTCGCTGCCGGCTCATGCCCGGGCTTCCCGCGAGGTTCGAGATGCGCCCCCGCCCAAGCTTCGACCTTCCGTGGTGCCTCACCCGCCTTCTCGCCACCCCCTGGACGAAGAAGCCCTCAGCTTGCTGCCCGAAGACTCCGTCTCAGCCCTGTTGGAGGAGGATGCTCGCTCCCTTTCGCCCTCCGACGTCGGTGATGATGTCCCCTCGACCCTTCCGTCGTCGTCCCGGGCGGAGACCCTCCTAGCCTTGGATGAAGCCGCCAGGATCATCGCGGCCACTCTGCCAGCGGACTCCTGCCCAGCCTCTCCCCCCCTGAAGAGGAAGGTCTCGGCCTTTGTGGATGCCGAGCGTCAGGTGAAGAGGTTCAAGTCGCTTCCCCAGCCGCCTGGATTTAAGGAGCTGCGAGATGTCTTCTCAGCGCACCTGCAACTTCCAGCGTCTCGAGAGCCGGTGTTCTTCTCCGATCGTCGCTGGCCGGCTGGCCTGGACATCGCCTTCCGTCGGGATTGGTATGCCGGTCATTCCCAGGCTTTCTCCATCCCTCTTCCTGCGATCGACCCCCCGGCCGTGTCGCAAGCTGGCGGCTCCGCCCTCCTTCGCCGTTCTTTCCCTCATGGCCTGGATTTGACTGCGTCTCTGGTGCGGAACACCTTAGCCTGCGCTGGGTTCCTGGAGCTGCTCACTCAAGCCCTGGTTCGTCGTGTGGAAGACGCTTGGCATCCTTCTATCACGCCTCTCCTTGGGGATTTACTCGTCTTAGCGGAAGTCGCCAACCGAGCCGCCTACCACTCGTCCGTTAACGCTATGGCTGCCTCCGCCAACTGTGACCTGATGCGTCGAGACGCCTTTCTACTTGCCTGCCGAGGGATACCACCTGACCTGCGTGCGCAGCTTCGTCGTGCTCCGCTGGGTGGCCCCCTGCTTTTCGGCGACACCTGGTCATCCGTTCGAGCCTCCAACCCCAACCGCTGGCCTGTGAGTGCTCCTCCTCCCCGCCGCTTTCCGTCCTCCCGCCAGGCTAGGGGTCGCGCCTCGCGGTCGGTTAGACCCGCTGCTGCGTCAGCCCCTGCTTCGGCCCCTGAGCAGGCCCCCGCCTTTGGCCGTCCTAGACCCTCCAGGGCCCGTGTCCCCGCCTGGCCCCGTCCCGCCCGGCGACCGGGTCGCGGGCGGGCTACCTGACTGCCCCCCAGCCTTGCCCCCACCGACCACTTCGGGGTCTCCGGTCGGTGGGAGGCTAGCCTTTTTCAGCGGAAATTGGCTCACACTCTTTCCCGACGACCCCTGGATTTGCGACACCGTCTCGGCCGGCCTCCGGATCGCCTTTCGCAGCCCGCCTCCTTTGCGTCGCTCCCCCCTTTGGACCGAGATCCCCAGCGATCCGTTGAAGGCCTCCGCTCTTCGGGGAGAGGTCTCCTCCCTCCTGAGGAAAGCTGCCACGGAGGTGGTACGCGTCCCCTACTCCCCAGCCTTCTACAGCCGCTTGTTCGTCGTTCCGAAGCCTGGAGGGAGATGGCGACCGGTGATCGATCTCTCGGCCCTGAACAAGTACATTACGGCCCCCTCCTTCCGGATGGAGACTGCTCGAGCCCTGAGAGCCGCGGTCCAGCCTCTGGACTTCGCAGTCAGCCTGGACCTTTCAGATGCGTACCTGCATGTCCCGATGCACCAGGCCTCCAGGAAGTTCCTCCGCTTTGCGATCGACGGTGTGGTATACCAGTTTCGCGCGCTCCCGTTCGGTCTCAACCTCAGCCCCTGGGTGTTCACCCGGCTGATGGACGCCGTAGTCGCCAAGGCCCGACAGTCCTCCTCCAGTCCGACGTCGAATTACCTAGACGACCTCCTCCTACGCAACCAGTCAGAGACCTCGCTCGCGTCGGACAGGGATGCGCTGCTACGGCTTCTGGCACACTTGGGCTTCCTAGTGAACGACGGCAAGTCGGATCTCTCTCCGTCCCGCCGCTTCGTGCACCTGGGCATGGAATTTGCGACCGACCTCAACACGGTGCGCCTCCCAGCCCCTCGGATCCAGAAGATTGCGGACCTAGCAGGTCAGTTAGCACGACTGGACGTGGCCCCCGCCAGAGTCTGGCTCCAGCTTTTGGGCCTGCTGAACGCCGCAGCGGACCTTATCCCCCTAGGTCGTCTCTACTCCCGGCCGATCCAGCTGCATCTCCTACTCCATTGGCGCCCGTCGTCAGGCGACTTAACGACGTTGGTTCCGGTGCCCCAGATGCTGCTGCCTCATCTTCGTCGGTGGACCGACCACTCTTGGCTAGCGTCGGGAGTTCCCCTGGCCGCTCCTCCTCCCCAGACCTCGCTTTGTGTCGACGCCAGCCTCACTGGGTGGGGCGCTCATCTCCTTCCTCGGTTCCTCTCGACTTCGGGGCCCTGGCCCGCGGACTTAGCGCACACTCACATCAACTGGCTGGAGATGCAGGCGGTGTGGCAAGCCCTGCAGTTCTGGGAGGATCTCCTCAGACACCAGGAGCTACTCGTCCTCTCGGACAACACGACTGTGGTGGCTTACATCCAGAAACAAGGTGGCACTCGCTCTCCCGACCTTTGTATGCTCCTCTACCGGATGATGCGTTGGTGCGAGGACCCGGGGTATTACCATTCGAGCCCGACACATCCCCGGACACCTGAATGTCTTAGCCGACTCGCTGTCTCGCCGCGGCCAGCTCCTGCACACGGAATGGACCCTTCGGCAGGACATCTTTCGGATGATCTGTGCCCGGTGGGAGACTCCCCAGGTCGACTTGTTCGCCACAAGGCGGAACCATCAGCTGCCGCTCTTCGTCTCCCCGATTCCCAATCCACTTGCCTGGGCTGTCGATGCACTCTCCATTCCCTGGGACGGCCTGGTGGCTTACGCCTTCCCCCTGACGGTTCTCGTACCCAAAGTCCTTCTCAAGCTTCGGGGATGCTCGGCGGTCCTGCTGTTAGTTGCGCCGTTCGCCTGGAACCGCTCCTGGACCACCGACCTTCTCAGCCTCGCCACGGACCCGCCCCTGCTGCTTCCCGCCCCACGCACCATGCTCAAGCAACCGCGTCAGCCGCTGTTCCACCCCTGCCCGGAGCGGCTCCTCCTTCACGCCTGGAGGTTGTGCGGCAAGCCCTCGGAGCTAGAGGCTACTCGGGTGCAGCAGTGGAGGCGATCGCTTCGGCCCGCAGACCTTCCACCATCCGAGTCTACGAGGGAAAGTGGCGAGTCCTGTGTTCCTGGTGCTCTGAGCACGGCCTGTCACCCACGGAACTGACTAATCCTCAGCTGGCGGACTTCTTCCTCTGGCTCTTTCGAGACTTAGGCCTGGCCCCCATCACCGTGAGGGGTTACCTGTCCATGATCGCTGACACTTATCGACACCTTGGACACCCAGACCCGGGCGCCTGCAAAGACTTAGCCGACCTTATGGGTCACTTCGGCATCCAGCGCCCAACACACCGCTCACTCCTTCCCCGCTGGGACCTGCCCTGGGTGCTAACGTGGTTAAATTCTGACAGATTTGAACCCTTAGCTTTGGCCCGTTTCGCAGATGTGACACGAAAGACGTGCTTCCTGCTGGCCCTTGCTACCCGCCTCTCGGGTGAGTGAGCTACACGCACTCTCGGCGCGGCCTACCTGCCTACAGTTCCGAGCGGACGGGTCTGTTCAACTCCTCACTGACCCTGCCTTCCTGGCCAAGAACAGGTCTCCTCTGACGGCACCTCAGGTTATCACCTTACGGCCGCTAAGAACCAACCCTCTGTCTCAGGAGACCAGGAAACAGGATCCCGTGCGCGCCCTTAGAGTTTATCTGCGACGATCTAAAGCCTTCCGCAGAGGGCGTTCGCGCCTCTTCCTACCTCTGAGACCCAGCAGGAATGACATAACAGCCCAGACGATCTCGTCCTGGCTCCGCTGGGTTATACGCTCCGCGTATCAAGATATCTCCCCGCAGGGAGCGAAGAGGCTGCACATTCGCGCACATGAGGTACGAGCCATGGCCACGAGCCTCGCATTTGACCGAAACTGCGCTGTCAAGGACATCGTGGCAGCCGTGGGCTGGCAGACTGAATCTGTATTCGCCCGCTTCTACCTCAGGGACCTGGCAGGCCAAAGAGAGAATCTCGCACTAGTGGGGGACATCGCCGCGGCGCAACACTCCCTCCCGGCGCCACGGGCGCCGTAGGTATGCACTTCGCTAAAATTGTCGGGAGGTTGCGACTGGGAGGACGGCGCTGTTACCATTAAGAGTTGCGCGGCACCCTCCTCCTCATCGCAATTCTTCCATAAAGTCATGTCATCGGTAATGTTTTTGAGGAAACAAATTCATTTTTCTCTAAAAGGTATTTTTTTCGAAAAATACTTACCGATGACATGACTCGGAGGACCCTCCCTCCTGCTCCGCTTGCCGCTTTCGAGCGAAGTATCACAAAAAACTGGCCGGTCTCGTGACCGGAGCTGGTAAGGCGGGAAACGGGAGACAACTCTCGGCCCCTCTAGGGGGGGTTCCCCGAGTGCCTCCCGGGTTGTGTGGGCACACAACGGGTAAGTAGGCTAAAATTGAGCTAGAAGTAGACATTTTCCATAAAGTCATGTCATCGGTAAGTATTTTTCGAAAAAATACCTTTTAGAGAAAAATGAATTTTTGGGGGGCTAAAATTGTTAAGCTAAGCGAAGTATTCCTAGTAGTAATTCCGTCGGTAAGTATTTTTCGAAAAAATACAATTTAGAGAAAAATGTATTTTTTTCAGTGGCCCTCGTGCTCGGGCTGCTCTTCCGACCGGACCTGTGACGTGTGTGCCGATCGGAGAGAGGACCTTTGGTCCCAGCTGTGGGATTCTACCGACGCAACTGTCCTTCTCGGCCTCGACAAGCTCCCCAGACATTACCTAAGGATGTCGTCACTCCGTCGGCCGGTGGGGTCCCCCTTCGCTCCGTCGTTCTGGCCCTCCGGCCTACAGATAAGTCTGTTTCTTATACACTAACCAAGCAGAAACTCCCTCCCTGCTCCGAGTCTTCCGAGCAGGGCAGGCGAGTGTTAGAGATGCGCCCCCCATGCTCCGTTTCTTCCGAGCGTGGCCCGAGCGCCTTGGTATTGCTCCCTCCTCCCCCCCCCCCCCCCCCCCCCCCCCCCCCCGGCTCTAGTTTGGTTGAAATGGGCCCAGTGACAGTGAGCCGAGCGTACGTCCACGCCCCCCCCCCCCCTTCCCCCCACTCCGATCTTTCTGAGCGGGCCCAGCGCGACTTGCTCGAACAAAGAAATACAGAAAGAGCTAGTAAGAAAATATGCTCTCCCTCTCGCTCCAACTCTTCCGAGCATGACCCGAGAGCGATAGACGTGCCGCCCCCCCTGCTGCGTATTTGCAAGCGAGCCTGGCGAGCGCAAATAACCCCCCCCCCCCACCCACCCCCCTTCTCCCGCTCATTATTGTCCGAGCAGGCCCGGCATGCCGAGCGTTGCTCAAAAAAAAGGAGAGACAAGGAGGTAGTAAGTAGCATGACCCGATAGCGATAGACGTGCTGACCCCCCCCCCCCCCCCCCCCCACAGCTCCGGACTTCCGAGCGGGCCTGGCGAGCCGAGCATCGTCCAAATCCATGCCCACCCCCCCACCCCCCCGCTCCGAGTCTTATGAGCGGGCCCGGCGCAACTTGCTCAAACGAAAAGAGAGAAAGAGCTAGTGAAAAAAAAAAAAGCTCTCCCTCGCGCTCCGACTTGTCTGAGCGTGACCCGAGAGAGATAGACGGGCCGCCCCCCCTCCTCCCCACTTCAAACTGTCCGAGCGGGCCCGGCGAGCTGCACTTACGTTCCCCCACCCCCCACCCCGAATTGTCCAGGTGGGCCTGGTGCGACACGTAACCGCTCCGTTGCTTCCGAGTGGGCCCAGCGAGCCTCTCTTTCTCCCCCCCCCCCCCCCCCCCCCCTTCCCGCTCCGTTTCCGGGCGGGCCTGGTGGGACTTAGGGTCAATTGCGCAGGATCAGATACGCCGGGTCGCTGCTACGCTCCCCCCACTCGCGGTTTCCTGAACGGGCTTTGTGAGCCAGGGATCTCTAAACCGCCTCCCTTCTTTCAGTTGGAGTGCGGTCCCTGGCGCCCGCAATCCCCTCACCGACCTCGTGTTGTGGCCGACACAGGCAGCTCCCCTTCCCCTTCCCCCCCCCCCCTCCCCCCCCCCCCCCCACCCGCCCTGGAGCGAGTAGGGGGCTTCCGGAGTTCGTTTTGCCTCCAGCCGTCATTCTACCACAGTCCCTCGTTCCCCGCAATGCCCTTCCCTGCTGGCTTCGCGGGTGTTTCCGTCTGTCCATCACTCACGCCACAGCCCTTCATCATCGACGGCCCCGCGCGTGCGGAGCCGGTCACCCCTCCCTTGGCACCGCTCGACAGGCGACCTTGGACTTCGTTCCGGACGTCCTCAGCTTACAGCCAGTGGACTCCCCTTCGACGACTTTCCTTCGGGACTCTCCCTCTGGTTCCCCTCCACCGGCTCAGCTGCTTCTGGGTTCTCGCAGAAGCTTTCTCTACGCAGCTCCGCAAGGACAGCTTTGCTGACAACGGCTCCTTCGTGGATGCGCGGTGGCCCACCAGTATCAACATGACTCCTGCCAGGCTTGGTACGCGGGACTCTCCCAAGCCTTCGCTGTACCTCTTCCCACCTCGGATTCGGCAACGGCAACCATCCCCCAGGTGGGGGGTCGCGGGGCGGTGTAGTAGCTTGGCCTCGCCCTCGGGACAAAATCGAGTCACTCATCCGGATTCGCTTTTCTGGTTTTGGAGCTGGCAATGCAGGCGGTGCGGCGCGGCGTGGCTTGGAGGACACTTGGGATCTGGAGGCTTCGTCCCCTCTCCATGACTTCCTTTCCATCCTTGTGGCTGCTAACCGGGCCCCTGACCACTAGTCCACTAACGCCAGGGTGGCGGCCGCCAGCTGTGACCTCTGGCGTTAGGACTTCCTCCTGCGCCTTTGCTAGGATCTCCCCAAGACCGTGAAGACACAGTTCCACAGGCCTGCAGCTGTCTTTCCAGTCCCCACCCCCCCCCCCCCCCCCCCACCCGCTGTGGCGCAGGTCCCCCCTTTGGTCCCAGGCTCCAGTCAACCGGGTCAACGCGGACGCTCTTCGTGGAGAAGTGGCGGCCTTGCTCAGCAAGGCTGCGTCAGAGATAGTCTCCTGACTCGTCTATTCGGCGTTTTGCAGCCGCCTCTTCGTCGCCCCCAGGCCAGGCGGCAAGTGGCGTCCTGTCATCGACTATATGGCACGTTCGGATGGAAACAGCCATGATTCTTCGCGCAGCCATCCGGCCAATGGACTTCGCTATCAGCTTCGATCTGTCGGACCTTTTCTGGACATGCCCTTTCATCCGCCATCAGGCCGTTATCTACGCTTGTCTTGGCAGCTTCGTCTACCAGTTCTGACCCCTCCCCTTCGGCCTCAACGTTAGTTCCTGGGTTTTACGAGGCTCCTAGACGCAGTGATGGCCAGCTTCCGACAGTGATCCTTGAGTCCGGCCGCCAATTATCTGGACAACCTGCTGCTGCGCAACCAGATTGCCACAGCTCGGGAAGGGGACAGAGAAGAGCTGCTCTCTCTCTAATTCGCCGGCTAGGGTTCTAGTCAAACCGGGCAAGTCGGATCTCACTCTTAGGAATGGATTTCCTGTCCGTCCTCTACCTGGTCCGCCTGCCGGTGGTTCCGAGCTCGCTCATCAGATGGAGCTGGGGATCTCCTTCCCGGCCAGGGTCTGACTTCAGCTCCAGGGACTGCTCAGCGCGGCAGCGGATCTGTTACCCTTCGGCAGGCTCTATGCCCACCCACTACTTCTACGGTCTAGTGTGGAAGGCGGTGGATGGCCTTCTACACCTGGCAAGAGATGCTGACACACCAGGAGGTCCTCGTTCTCTCGGACAACTCGACGGTGGTGGCCTACATACAGAACCAAGGGGGCTCTCACCTCCCATGTGCATCGTCCCTTACCATCCCCTGCTCTAGTGCAGGGTCCGGGACATCGCTGTTCGAGCCCGCCACATCCAGGGCCACCTGAAGGTAGTCGCAGATGCCCCGTCCCACTGCGGTCAGCTTCTAAAGCTTGTAAAGACCTTTTGGACCTGTTGGCTCATCTGAACTCTGACGTCCGGTCTCCCGTTCACTCATATCTCGGTGGGACCTCGCCTGGGTACTGACGAGGCTAACTCGGACCCACCGAACCCCTGCCTGTAGCACGGTTCGCCGACTTGACCTGGAAACGTGTTTCCTCCTGGCCCTCGCCACGGCGTCCCCCGTGAGCGAGCTTCATGCGCTCTCGGTACGCCCGCATGTCGCAGTTCGAGCCATTGGCTCAGCTCAATGGCTCCTCGACCCGTCTCTTCTGGCCAAGAATCGGCCTCCCTCGACTGCGCCCCAGAGGCTGACCTTACGTCCACTCAGTCGTGTCTGCAGGACCCGGTCCGGACACGGAAGTTTTACCTGCGCTGCGCAAAGCCGTGCCGCCTGGGGCGCTCCCGCCTTCCTGCCGCTTCACCAGGTAGGCTGGTTGTCTCAGCCCAGACAGTTCGTCCTGGCTGCGGTGGGTGATGCTGTCGTCCTACCTAGACCTCTCCCGGGACGGGAATAGAGGTTACAGATCGGGGCGCATGAAGTGCGAGCAGTAGCCACCAGCATGGCCTTTGACCGCTCCTGCTCTGCTAAGGCATTGTGCCGGCCGTAGACGGGCTTTGCAGACGCCACCTTCGCCCGCTTCTACCTCTGCGACCTATCCGCCAGCGTGACTCCCTGGCCATGGTGGGCGACATCTCTGCGGCCCAGCACTCCCTCCGCGCGCCGCAGGCGCCTTAGCTACATCTTACCTGAAATCGTCGGGAGTGCTTTGTGGGGGCCTGTGGAGGGAGTTAATTACAGGGGGTTTCGGGGCGGCATACGCCTCCTTTCGCTCTTCTTCCATATAGTAATGCCATCGGTAACGTATTTTGAGAAAACAAATGAATTTTTTTCTAAAATGTACTTTTAAAAAAAATACTTACCGATGGCATTACTCGGATAGCCCTCCCTCCAGCCCCGCTTGGCACTTTTGGCTAAGTGTGAAACTGGTGGGCTTTCGCCCTACGCATGCCCGGATACGGGAGGGGGGGGGGGGGTAAGGGGAGGCCACCCGGGTCTCCTATGCATGGATCCACGGTGTCTCCTCCCCAGTTGTGCAGGGGACAACTTTAGGCTAAAATCTATAGGCTATAGAGTGTATTCTATATAGTATTAATGCCATTGGTAAGTATTTTTCAAAAAATTACATTTTAGAAAAAAATTCATGTTTCCTGTTGTATACTGAAAGTAACATTGAACTTTGGTTACTAGTACACATGTAGAAGGTGTCGTTTGCCCACTTTCCCACCTCTACCAGTCCACCCGCTGAATGTGAACGCCTGTGTGACATTCCGAGTCAAGCCAGTATCTGTGAAACCTGAAATTTTGTAACCCATTTGACTCCAGGGTCAGCTAACGACTATCTGTACTGTAGTTAAAGGCAGTGTGTATCAACCATGATAATTCAAGGGTAGTTCAAGATTTGCTTGGCACCATAAGGTGCCAAGCTAATCTGGCACTACCCTTGAATTATCATGGTCAATCCATTTCCTTCTGTTGGGTGTTGGGGCTCAAAGGGTTAAACCTGGTATTGGTTGGTATTTGTTAGGTTTCGTAAAGAAAATGAGGCATGTTCAATGGAATATATCGTTGTGAGTGTTGCAGTTGCAACAGGATTCCCTACTGGCCAGACTCCTTTAAAAACCCGTCTGAATGAGATCCAGCAAGCTGTGGAGGATGGCGCCAATGAGATAGACATTGTCATCAACAGGACTCTCGCTCTGGCCGGAGACTGGAAAGGTATCATTGAGAACCTCAGTCTCCTTTGATTAGTACGCTGGCTGTAGCCCATTGCCACCCACATCGCTTGGCTTCTGGTCAATTGCTTCCTATTCCCTATTCCAACCTTCATTGAAAGCAGTGGCAGACATTCTCAGACTCATTTCGATGCGCTGGTGCAGTCATATGGCATTCAAAATGTGCTGCGAGGATGTCTCGCACACATGGTTAGAGTTTTGGGGCTGTGTTTTACACGCCAGTTGTGTGCTTTAAGTCGTGGGCGGAAAATTATGCTACTTTTGGATTTACTGCCCATTGCTTAAGGTAATATACAGAGTGGCAGGAAATAACTTTAACTCCCAGACTTAAATGACTTCCATTTGAGTTCATCTACAGTACTGAGCACCAAAAGTGAGAAAATAGGATGAAAAAAGAAGCTAAAGATGAAACAGTGCCTGTTTTAGACATGTCTAACAAAGTATAAATACAAATCGAAAAAAGAAAATAAATAATCTGTTCTGTGTTGACAGAATTGAGGATTGTATGATAACCCGTTTCGGATGCACCATAGGGACACATGCAATGCACCCACTCTAATTAAATTAAATATGCACCATTTTGTGAACATGTAATGTTCAGTCAAAGAGTAAATATACTTTTTGAGGTGATTTTAGAAAACAAATCACCTAAACGAAAGGTTAGAACTGCATCAAAACTTGGGACACCGTAGCATCTGAAACATCTTACCAAATCATTTCACCACAAAAGCAAGAACAGTTGTTTTCCAGTAGTTAAGTACAAGCAAGGTATAAAACAAGTGAAACAATATGGCAACCAAAAGCTATAAAAGTATATTAGTTGCATCTCCTAAATATTACACTTGTTAGTTATGACGTTTCAGGGACATAGCAGGCATGAGAAAAGTAGTCTGGCGGTTACCAGAGAAAGTCAGAAAGTTTTAAAACTATTTGAGGGACGACGGCGACCAGAAGCTTATTTATTGATACTAAAATGTTAACTCTATTTTAAAGAAACAACATTCACATCCAAAGACAGACTTACCTATGATATGCTGGCTTGGAATCAAGAGTTAGGAAATGTTACAATTGTTTAAATCCTTCAAGTGGTCATGGGTAAACCAATCAATTAGTAATCAAACTCGCCTTTCTGTAGTTAGAAGATCACAACATGTCAGAGTTGAAGATCGTTTGTTGTAGATGAGACTTGCGAAACAAAATTAAAGAAGAAATATAATCAATGAAGAAATGTTCATCACAAAAGCTTTGCATCTCCTGAGTCAACTTTGACAGCAGATGTTTGTGTTGCACGGGATTTTTTAAGCTCATTGGTTCTTGACAAATCCAGCTCAGAAAATCTGGAGTCAACTGAGATTGAGTGTGTATGGCTAGAAGTAAAAATTAATAACTCATCGCCAATTATAATGGGTTATGTATATAGAAATCCATCGTCCACTGTCGAGTGGTATGATGACTTTGTGCAGATGATGGATAAAGTGAATGATACTGACAAAGATGTACTGCTGTTAGGTGATTTTAACATTGACTTACTGAAAACAAATCCCACGTGGCAATCGACAACAACTCTTTTTGGGTTGAAGCAACTAATCCAAGCTCCTACTAGAATAACCCAATCATCCCCTACACTCATTGATCACATCTATACCAACAACTGTAAGTCAGTACTAGAGACCAGCGTCCCCCCACTAGCTGTCAGTGATCATTTTCCCATCACCTGTACATGGTCGTGCAAGATGCCCAAACAAAAGAGGGATCAGCATGTGTACATTACCTATAGGTCTTTTAAAAAACTAAACAAAGATGCTTTTTTACACGATCTTAGCCTTACACCGTTTCATGATGTGTACAATTGTACCAACCCAGATAAGGCTGTCTCTCTCTTACTTGATCTGTTCCTAGGCCCGTGCTAAACAAACATGCACCAGTAAGAAGAAAGCGAGTCCGATCCCGCCAGCCTCCCTCATGGATAACCAACGAAATCAAACAAGCAATGGATGATAGAAATAAGGCTAAGAAAGAAAAGAACTTTCATGAATTTAAAAGATTGCGAAATAAAGTTAAGTACTTAATTAGAGAGGCGCAGAGATCGTTTGTAACCAAAACAGTCGAAGAAGACCGAAACCCTTCCTCTATCTGGACAGCACTTAATACGCTTACCAACAACAAGCGTAAACAGTGCAAAACCATTCCAGAAAACCTCTCCGCTGAGGAGTTTAATAACCACTTTCTATCAGCCCCCAAAGACTTACTCAGTTCTCACAATCGCAATCAGTCGATATATTCCACACCAGAAAAGCTAACTAAGTTCTGTAAGCAAAGATTGTCCTCAGATGATATTTTCGTCACCCCTGATATTGCTGTACACGAGGTAGGCAAATACATTTCTATCCTAAAAAAGAAAACGTCTTCTGGCAGTGATGGTATCAATGGATATATCCTTGACCTGTCGCAACCATACATAGTGGAACCTCTTACATACATTTATAACCTATGTATACAAAAAAATGTCTTCCCAGCAGCTTTCAAAAAATCAAAAATAGTTCCTGTTCCTAAAGCAAACGATTCTTCTGAAATTAATAACTTTCGCCCCATTTCCCTTCTATCAGTTCTCTCGAAGCCTCTGGAAAAGCATGTTCACAAACATCTTCTGGAATTTCTTGAAAAAAGGTCCCTATTATATTATTACCAGTCAGGTTTTCGTCCCAATCATTCATGCCACACTGCACTCGCACGAATAGTGAATTCGTGGGTCAACAGCATAAATGATAATAAAATGGCTGGTGCTGTCTTGGATCTAAGAAAAGCATTTGATCTTATCGATCATACCATCTTACTGAAAAAGCTTGCCACCTACTTAAACAAAAAGAGCCCCTCAGCTCTTTTTCGTTTCTGAACTCCTATCTTACAAAAAGAACACTAAACAGTCTGTCAACGGAAAATGTTCTTCTGAACAATTTGTAGAGTATGGAGTGCCCCAGGGGTCTATTTTAGGCCCACTACTGTTTTGTATCTTCGTTAACGATCTACCGTTATATGTAACGTGTAGTGAGACTGAGTGTGACATGTTTGCCGACGACTCAACATTACATTCCGCTGGTAAAACTGTGCCTGAAATTGCAAATAATCTTCAAGAGAGTCTTCATGAAGTCTCTCGGTGGTGTAATGAAAATCGCATGCTTGTAAATCCCACAAAAACAAAAAGCATGCTTATCACAACCCGCCAGAAACATCAGCTCAAACCTCCATCACTCAACCTTTCTTTGGACTCCATCTCAGTTGAGCAGGTCAGTCAACACCGCCTGCTTGGAGTAATAATAGACGATGATCTAAGCTGGCATAACCACCTATATTATATGATAAAACATTTGTCCAAAAAGTTGTTTCTACTTTCCAAACTTAAAACGATCATTGACCTTAAGACGCGCAAACTATTTTTTAATGCCTACATTAAACCACACATTGATTATGCCTCAACAATATGGGATGGCTGTAGTGAAAATCACTTCAAGAAGATAAACTCATTATACAAGCGCGCTGCTAAGCTTATCCTCCCTGATCCGTCTTTATCCACTGATGCCAAGCTGCAAGCCATCGGACTTCTCCCTCTGGTTAAGCACCTCGCACTAAACAAATGTGTACTGATGCACAAAATTCTTAACGGGAAAGCTCCACCTTACTTATCTAGGCTTTTTTCGCCAACTGAAAAAAAAATACAGCACCTCCAGGAACAGTCTCTCTATAAAACGGCCCCGTATAGACCTGTTCAAATCTAGCCTGTCTTATTCAGGTGCTCTTTTATGGAATTCCCTTCCTCCCACTATTCAACAAACCACGTCCCTCTCTCTGTTTAAAAGTAGAGTACATGATTACCTTCCTAAGACATCGTTATGCTGATCCTTTCTTCTTCTTTGTTTTTTGACATAATACGCTTCATGTTTTTTAATTTTTTTTTTAATCTAGCTTCCAGATTGTTTGTTCAGTTTTCTAACTTGTTTTTGATAGTACACAAAATATCATACCTACTTATATGTTAGATAATTATTTGCGCACGTACGTGTGTATGTGTATGTACAAAAGTGCGCATGTGCACGAGTACATGTATATGTGTGTCTGTGTGCGTGTGTGTATGCGTGTGTGTGACGTTTATTATTAGTTAGTTTTTGTTGTTTGGTTGGTGTTCCTTAAGTAGCTTAGCAAGGACAGATTGTAAGAAAGGCCTGCGCGCCTAATATCTCAATCCTTGGAAAATAAAGTTTCGTTCGTTCGTTCCCAAAAATGTTTGCCTGCGTGCTGCAGAAGGCACAAAGTTGTTGGCAACACGAATCAAGTTGAGTCAGTATTAGACTTGTGGGCGTGAAGTACCATTAAATGGTTCATTCGAGCCTCGTGCATGCGTGATCTGAGGCAGCTTTTAAGGTGTCGCATGGCGTGAAAAGACTGCTCACTGGTGGCATTGGTTGCTGGCATGACCAGGATCAGTTTGAGGAGGATAGCGATCTGTGAAAGATGAGAGACCTGCGGCTTTGACAGCGACTTGAAATACTTTACAATATCTGTCAAGAGGATGTCATTGTCTGGGTGTACTGTTTTCACCTAGATAAAGAGGAAGATAGGGAGAGAGAGAAATTAAAAAATATATTGGAATTTTGTTTTGATTTTTTTTTTCTCTGGAAGAAATCCCTCTATTTTTTCAGTCATATTACCACATACATTGGTGTTTGTGTGTGTGTGTGTGTGTGTGTGTGTGTGTGTGTGTGTGTGTGTGTGTGTGTGTGTGTGTTTGCTGTTGTTGTTTGGTTTTTGTTGTTGTTTTTTTTCAGTTGCCATCATGCCTCTTTTTGTTAAAATAAGACAAGACAGAACTCATTGATAGTACTGTTAGTAGGCAACATCAAAAAAATATCACCATTAATGTGTTGTCAAAATTGCTTTTCAGATCAAAGCAGTCAGCACGTTATTATTAAGCCAATAATCAAAATTAATGTTGACAAGTCCTATCATACTTAAACCTAAAATAAGGAATTATCTTATTCTTTCCTCAAAAACATTACCTATGCCATTACTACAATGGCACAACCTATAGCTAGCGTAATTTTAGCCCAAAAACTTACGATGTGTACCTTTAGGGCCAGGGGAGGCCACCAGGGGTGCCGTGACCTGGTACCCGGGTAGCCTCCCTTCCCACCCTTTATGGGTAACTGCCCGAGCAGCCAAGCCAAACCAGTTCTTTCCTTTAGCTTGCAGCGTATAGAAGTATTCGCTTAGCCCTCTCTTGTGCTATCTACGGCTGTGTAAGGTTCAAGCTGTACTTGGATCTTTTCGGCAGTGGACTTCGTTCCCGGTCTGTGCTTTCGCCTCGCCTTGGAACTTTCTCTGCCCTTGTGTGTACCTACGGCTGTGTATGGTTCAAGGATACTTGGACTTTTCGACAGTGGACTTTGTTCCCGGCCGGTGCTTTCGCCTTGCCTTGGAACTTCTCTGCCCTTGTTGTAGCGTAGGGTTGTTTTTCTTAGACCTCTACTGTGCTACCTACGGCTGTGTATGGTTCATGGAGCCCTTGGACTTCGATAGCGGCCTTCGTTAGGAAGCCCGGCCTGTGCTTCGCTTGTGTGACTTTTAGGAAGTGAGTGTCACTGGTGCTTCTGTGCTTCGTTGGCCGGAAGATATAGGTCCCCGGGCCGTGGGGCCGGCCTTCGCCCCTCGTGGGAGCGCTGTACTGCACCGGTTCCAGCATTGAGAGACTTTTGCGGCTTGTGTGGTGCCTCTCGGAGCTTTCGACCTGGCGTCTGGTGTGCTCCTGCTTTGGTCTCCCCGGTCAAGTTCGCCGGTTGGACGGCCAGGACCTTCATCGAGGACCCAGCCTTCCTCTACCTGGATGCTTCCGGGCCTCAGCTGCGTGGGCCCTTCTTCTTCTTCATCTTCGGCTACAGGTGCTACCTTCCCCTGCCCCCTGCGAGATGTCCAGGTAAGGTCTCGATGTTTGCCAGCGTGCGCCGGCGTCCTTTGCTATATCGTTACTTGTTCGATATTACTCGGCACAGGAGTAGTGGGAAAAGGTGAGGAGTGGTGCGCGGTTTTCGTCTCGTGGCCTTCTGCTATGACCAGTCGCTTTGTTGTTTCACTTTATGTTGCAGTGGTCAAGTCCGCACCTGCACACGATGTGGCGACTTCCAGTGGCCGAGTGACAAGCATGCGATCTGCCTCCCCTGCGCTGGTTGTGCTTCGGGCCACACCTGTGATGTCTGCGCTCTCTGGGTAGAGGACCATGGGCCCAGCTGTGGGTTTTTCGTCAGGACAGAGGACCGCCTCCCGCCCGCAGCCACGAGCATGCATCGGCCCCGGAACCAACAAGACGCACCTACGCTGCCGTTGGGGGACGGCATACAAGGCTCCCCCCTTGCGCACCCACTCTCTCGAGTCAGGTCCGCAGCGAGTCCGCTCGCGCTTCTTGATATTGGATGTGTGTTGCCAAATGGTCTTAGCTTTATTTAGGCCCCATGTTGTAGGTTTATTTAACGTATTGGGCCGGCTGGTGACATACATTCAATATTCTGTTTAGTTTTTTTCACAAGCAGTGCAGGCACGTCCTGAGAAAGTCTTGTTGCTGTCGGGACGTTAAGCAATGTACAAGCAATCATTCAACCGCTCTGCGGAAAACAAACTAGCCCCAACTCTCGACGTTGGGGGACGCCTTTCTCCCCCCTTGCGCACCAGCTCGCTCGAGCCAGGTCCGCAGCGAGCTAGCTCGCCCCGCCTTGCGGAACCCAAACCTCACAAGACCACCGACAGTAGTGGACGCCGCTTATCTCCGACACCAGTCCCTCGGCTTCTGCGTACGACCCCCGACGTGCGGCCCCGGATTCGCGACCGCCTGTACTCAGCCTCCCGCCCTCGGAGGCCCGTTCCCGACGCAGTCCTCGCCCGCATACGCCTTCTCGCACCTCGGGGACCCGCAGCCCTTCGTCTTCCGACTCCCGCCGCAGCACTCTACGGTCTCTGCTTGCTCCTCGCGCCTGGCTTCGGTCGCCGCTTCAGCTTCGCGGACGTCTCGCCCTCCTCGTCGGTCTTCTCCTCGGCCTTCGGAGGCTCCTTCTTGCTGTTGGCGCCCTTCTCGGTGGGTGTTCCCTTCGGTCGTCAGTGATGCTCCTCGTTTCCAGCCTTCGTCTTCCCCCCCCCCCCCCTCCCCGGCGTCCCTCTCCCTGCCTTCCCCGCTCCCCCTCGCCTTCGCCACATCGACCATGCGCTCACCGCTCTACTTCGCGCGGACGCTCCACTCGTCGGTCTCTCCGCTCCCGCTCGCCGGTCTCGCTCCTCCTCGCGGCGGCGCCCGCCTCCCCAGCCCCTGGTGTGTCGGCCTCCTGCGCCGCCTGTCAATGTGGACTCCCTCAGCATCGCCCCGGAGGACTCTGCCTCGGCGCTCTTCAACCATTCGACCTCCTCTCGTGCTCTCTCGCCGTCGGCCCCCTCATCGCCTTCGTTGCGGATGACCAGGGCGGAGACCCTTGCCTCGCTCGACGAGGCCGCACACCTGATTGCCTTGTGTCTTCCCCCGGACGCCTGTCCCCTGTCGCCGCCCCCAAGTGGAAACTCCTGACCTTCGTGGATGCTGTTCGCCCCTCCAAGAGGTGTTATTCCCTGCCGCAGCCCTGGGGTTTCAAGGACTGCGTGACACCTACTCCGCCCTCCTGCAGCTGGGTTCAGGCTCCGACGCGACCTTCTTCTCGGACGCCCGCTGATCGGCGGACTTGGACATCGCCTTTCAGCACAGCTGGTATGCTGGTCCCTCAGACCTTGCTACTGCCCGCCCAGCGGTGGATCCTGCCGCTCAGCAGCGAGCTGGTGGACTTCGCGCTTCCCGCCGTTGCTTCCCTCCCGGCCTGGAGCGGACAGCAATCCTCATCCGCAACGCCCTCGCCTGTTCTGGATTCCTCGCCCTGGCCACGCATGCGGTCGTCTACCTCCTGGAGCGGAACTGGCTCTTCTCGCTCTCGCTGCTGTTAGGGGACCTCCTCGCTCTGGCCACAGCCGCCAACCGAGCTGCGTACCACGCGTCTGTCAACTCGATGGCCGCTGCTGCGACTGCGACCTGCTCCGACGGGATGCCGTGCTTGCCGTCTGCCCCGATGCCATGCTTGCCGTCTGCAGGATCTACGGAGACAGCTGCGACAGGCCCCGCTCGGTGATCCCCTCCTGTTCGGTCCTACCTGGCAGTCGGTGAAGGACGCGAATAAGGACCTTTGGCCTGCCCGCGCCACCTCCTCCCGCTTTCAAGCCGCCCGCAAGGCTCTGGGTCGCCCACTGTGGACCACCAGACCCGCCCAGCACCGCCCTCCCGGCGTCGCCGCCTTCCTCTGCGCGTCCACGCCGCCCACTGTGCCCTCCACTGTCTCCGAGGGCCTCCCGCTCTCCTTCGGACCCCCCCGACCCTTAGACGCAGCCCCATTTGGACGTCCACCCCTTCGGACTAGGCTGCTGCGCTCCGAGACGAGATCTCCGCCCTGCTGCGGAGGTACGCCACGGAGGTGGTGTCGCATCACGACTCGCCCACCTTCTACAGTCGCCTCTTCCTCGTCCCCGAGCCGGCGTCAGGTGGCGTCCACTCTTCGACCTTTCCGTGCTGATCGAGTTCATCGCAGCTCCGGCTTCCGCTTGGAGACCACCCACGCCCTTCGCGCCGCGATTCAACATATGGACTTCCCCAGCAGCCTGGATCTAGCGGATGCTTACGTACCCGTGCCCGCGCATCCGGCTCCAGACGCTTTGCGCTTCACGTTCGACGGCATCGTTTTCCAGTTCCGTGCCCTCCCCTTCGGCCTCAACCTCAGCCCCGGGTAGTTCACTCGTCTCATGGACAGCATCATCGCCAAGGCCAGACAGACTTCGTTGAGTCCCTCCTCCTACTACCTCGACGATCTACTCCTGCGCAACCAGTCAGCACCCGCCTGGGAGAAGGATCGAGACGCCTTGCTGGCCCTCCACGACAGCCTCGGCTTCTTAGTCAACTTAGGCAAGTCGGATCTCGCCTTGCAGAGTAGACGGTCTCTGCCACAGTCGGGTTGCAGCTCTTAGGCCTGATGAGCGCGGCGGCGGATCTCCTTCCCCTAGGTCGGCTCTACTCGCGCCCGCTTCAACTTCATCTGCTCTTCCCTTGCTTTCCTCGACCGGCGACGTCGAGGCTCCCGTTCCGGTACCTCCCTCGCTCGTTCCACTCCCCTCCGCTGGGCAGACCCTGTCTGGCTCGCAACCGGAGTCCCTCTCCTTACGCCCCCCCCCCCCCCCCCCCCCCCAGTTGTCCCTTTGCGTCGCCGCCAGCCGTTCTGGCTGGGGCGCACACCTGCTGCCGACGTTTGCCACGGCTTCCGGCAGCTGACCACCGGACTTTGCGATCAGGCATATCAACTGGTTGGAGCTACAGGTGGTGTGGCATGTTCTCCTCGCTTGGGAACCGACTCTCGGACGCCAGGAGCTGCTCGTCCCTTCCGACAACTCCACCGTCCTGTCCTACTTACAGAAGCAGGGCGGGTCCCGCCCCCCTTCCCTCTGCTTCTCCCTTAACGGCGCTTCCGTTGGTGCGAGGTTCGCTGCATCTCTCTCCGAGCGAGACACATCCCCAGCCACCTGAATGTCTCGGCGCGGTCAGCTTCTCCACACCAAGTGGGTGCTTCGCCCGGACACCTTCCGGAGGATCTGCGCCACGTGGGAGACCCCCCCCCCCCCCCCCCCTTAGCGATCTCTTCGTGACTAGGTGGAACCGCCAGCCCCCCTCCCCCCCCCCCCTCCCCCCCTCTTTGTCTCGCCGGTCCCGGACCCCCTACCCTGGGCGGTCGCTGCCCTCCCCATTCCCTGGGACGGCCTCTGTGCTTACGCTTACCCTCCCTTTGTCCTTGTTCACAAGGTGCTTCTCAAGCTCAAGGGATGCAACGCGACCCTGTGGCTGGTGGCGCCGTTCTGCTGGACCAGATCCTACACCACCGACCTCCTGAACCTCGCCACGGGCCCTCCACTGCAGCTTCCCACTCCTCGTACGTTGCTCAAGCAACCACGCCAGGCGCGCTACCATCCGTGCCCCGAGCGACTCCTGCTACACGCTTGGAGATTGTGCGGCAAGCTACCGCCGCTAGAGGTTTCTCGAGTGAGGCAGTGGCAGCTATCGCTTCAGGCCGCAGACCCTCGACCCTGCGAGGCTACGAGGGAAAGTGGAGAGTACTTGGAGCCTGTTGCGACCTCAGTCGCCTCTCCCCTACCGATCTGACTTCCCCACAACTGGCCGAGTTCTTCCTCTGGCTCTTCGCCGAACAGCACTTGGCACCGATCACCATCAGGGGCTACCTTGCTATGATCGCCGACCCTTACCGGCACCTGGGCCGAGCGGACCCCGGCAGTGCAAGGACCTCGCTGACCTTTGGCCCACCTCGGCATACAGCGACCTGCCCTCCGCTCCCTGATCCCACGCTGGGACTTACCCTGGGTACTCACCTGGCTAAACTCTAGCGTTTCAAGCCGCTTCCCCTAGCAAGCCTGGCCGACGTTACGCGAAAGACCTGCTTTCTGCTCGCCTTAGCCACAGCCTCCAGAGTGAGTGAGCTGCACGCGCTCCCCGCACCCCCGCCTGCCTGCAGTTCAGGTCGGATGATTCCGTGCAGCTTCTGACGGACCCGGCCTTCTTGGCCAAGAACCAGTCCCCGTTGGCAGCCCCCCAGGTGATCACTGTTCGATCGCTGATGCCGATCGACCCCAACAAGGAAGTCAGACAACAGGACCCGGTGAGAGCCTTACGCGTGTACCTACGCCGATTCAAGCCGCTCTGCCAGGGACGCACCCGCCTCTTTCTCTCTCTGTCCCCAGGTAGACAAGACTTCTCAGCCCAGACGATCTCTTCCTGGCTAAGATGGGTGATACGCTCCGCCTACCAGGACCTCTGCCCCGACGCTGCCAAGCGACTACACTTCCGGGCCCACGAGGTCAGAGCCATGGCTGCTAGCGTCGGATTCGACCGCAACTGCGCTGTCCGAGACAGTGTGCTGCTGTAGGCTGGCGGACCGAGTCGACCTTCACCCGGGTCTACCTCCGAAACCTGGTTGGCCAGCGAGACAACCTGGCCCTGGTGGGGGACATCGCGGCGGCGCAACACTCCCTCCCGGCACCTTCGGTGCCGCTGGTAATCCTTTAGCTAAAATTACCGGGAGCTTGCGCCGGGGAGGACGGGTCTTGCTAGCTCAGTCAGTCACTGGGTTACGCGGCACCCTCCTCCTCTTTGCTATTCTCCATTGTAGTAATGGCATCGGTAATGTTTTTGAGGAAACAAATGAATTTTTCTCTAAAATTTATTTTTTCGAAAAATACTTACTGATGCCATTACTCGAATGGCCCTCCCACCTACCCCGCTTGCTGTTTGCCGCTTGCCAGCTAAAGGAAAGAACTGGTTTGGCTTGGCTGCTCGGGCAGTTACCCATGAGGGGTGGGAAGGGAGGCTACCCGGGTACCAGGTCACGGCACCCCTGGTGGCCTCCCCTGGCCCTAAAGGTACACATCGTAAGTTTTGGGGCTAAAATTACGCTAGCTATAGGTTGTTCCATTGCAGTAATGGCATCGGTAAGTATTTTTCGAAAAAACACATTTTAGAGAAAAATTCATTTTAAATTCCAAAAGCATTGACATATTTTTTAAAAATATCTGTTAATCTTGAAAATATGTTGCGCGCACTTGCGAAGTTTTGACACTACGACAGGTTCCTCTCTCTCTCTCTCTCTCTCTCTCTCTCTCTCTCTCTCTCTCTCTCTCTCTCTCTCTCTCTTTTGTCCCAAAAGTACTCCGGCAGTTGCCGGGGTGGCCCGCTATGTCCCTGTTTATTTTCTCAAAATCATTACCGACGGCATTACTACTAGGAATACTTCGCTTAGCTTAACAATTTTAGCCCAAAAAACTCGTGTACATTACAACAGGGGAGGCAATCACCAGGGGTGTCGTTACCAGGACACCCGAGGTGGCCTCCCCTCCTCCCTATCTGGTGGTGCGCTCTCCGTTTCCCGGCAGTCTCTTCGCTTAGCTGCTCAGGACAGGCCGTGCACATTTCATGCTCCGGCTGTAAGGTGGACTACTGTTGTGTACTGTTGATTTATGTGTTTCATACTTTCGTGGACGTTGGATTTATGTCCACTGTGTTGTGTTTGGATTACCTACGTGTTCTATGGATTACGTGTTGTTGGTTTTCTGTGGGATTACCAGTTTGGGAATGGCAAGGTAAAGTAGCAGTGACTACCTCTAACCAGTTTCGACCGGGCAGCGGCAGTGACCGGGTGGTGGTATTTGGCAAGCTGACCGGGAGCGCGGTTCTTCTTAGTACTCAGGTACGCACATGCACCAAGTGTGACGACTTCCAATGGCCGAGCGACGGCCATGATGTCTGCCTTCCCTGCTCAGGCTGCTCCTCCGGCCGGAAGTGCTGCGTATGCGGGGCTTGGGAGGAAGAAAGATGGTCACAGCTGTGGGCGTTTTACCGGAGGGAGAGACCGGCAGCGCTCTCACAGCTGACGTCTAGAAAGGAAGCTACAGCAGGGCAGAAAAAGGCAGAATCATACAGAACTGTGAATAAAAGGGGTCTACTACCCCCTCCGGTGCCTCGGGAGAAACTTCCCCACCTTCAGCGGATGATTGAGCCTAACCTTTTAGATTGGGGATTGCCCCCCGTCCAAGCCCGGGCACCATGAGCTCCACCCAGCCTTGTAGAGGCCCCGGTTATGCTTGACCGCCTACAACGGGGTACGTCCCCTAGGCACTGGTCAGCATTTGGAGCTCAGTCTCCCCGCAGTAGAGAGATTGGGTGAGATTGTCACCCTTCAGGTGAAAGACAGAGAGCAAGAGCCCAAGCGGGGGACCCCCCCCCCTCTGAGAGTACCCGCCAGCCTTAGGCTGGACCAGCGCCTTCACCGGCCGCGTCTTCAACGCACCTCTCAGACAGGGACAGGAATGAGAGACACAGAGTGAACTGTACACCTCCACCCCTCCACTCTGAGGGCTCGGATATGAGAAAACGACCGCGACGAGATTCGTCTCCACCGAAGGAAATAGGAAGATGAGAAAGGAGTCAAAGACAGATTAAGGATTGCGAGACCGAGGCCCTGCCCCTGGAGGACGGATGTCCGGGCAGCCACACGGGGCGACGACAGGTACATTCCCGTCGGGAGAGGACCGCGGGCGAGCTTTCTCCTCGGAGGAGTTGGAAGAACTACACCCAGCGGTCTCAGTTGACTCGACCATTGGGGACGGACGCGTCATGGGAGGGAACTCGGACTGAACGAGTTCAACAGAGATCACATCAGGAATCGACACACAGTAGACATTCCTCACGGCGGGATGATACGTCTTCACTCTCCTCCTCCGCGAATCGGCGGTCGAGATCAGTTTCGCAATGGACCACTTCGCGACGGCGGGAGGCTACACCCCCTAGGGTTAGCGCTTTGCCTGCTCGGACAAACCAGGATGAGTCGATGTTGGCCCTGGCGGCCGCGGAGTCGATGCAGGAGCCACTCGGATAGCAGCAGGGATACACAGGCTTTCTCTCAGCCTCGGCGCTTCCTTGGCCCCCTGCGGCCATCGCGACGATTACGGAAAGGGCATCGGTTCTTGCGGCGCGAGATACAGTTGGACCAGCGACCCATCTTTCTTCGCGGGTTACGCTAGATAAGGAGGAGGTGCTCAGTCTTCACCCTGAGGATTCGGCTTCGGTGTCGGGAGTAGACGATGTGCCGCCACCTTCACCCAGCGATGCGCCATTATCGCTGACAGCAGCTGACACAGCGTTCGTCGTTCTTTGGATGAAGCGTCTCGGATCATTGCATCCTTCCTTCCCCAGGAATGCTGCCCCCTCGTCTCTGCCCAAAAGAGGAAGGCTTCGGCATTGGTTGACGCTCCCCGACAGCCTAAGAGATTTAAGTCACTACCTCAACCCCCGGGCTTCAGAGACTTGACAGAGGCTTTCTCCGCTCACCTGAAACACTATGACTTTGGGAATCAAGGCTTTTTTTCGGACAACCGATGGCTGGCGGGAATGGACATCTCTTTTCACCAAGACTGGTACGCTGGCCACTCCCAGGTGTTTTCCTGTCCTCTTCCTGCAATTACAAGGAGGCGATGATACAGTCAGCAACAGGGTGTATGAAAACGCCAGAAACAAAAGCTTTGGACAGGACGGCAGCTTTCGCCCGCAACTCGTTGGCGTGCTCAGGGTTTCTAGAGATGGCGACGCAGTCGGTAGCCAGATGTCTGGAAAAAACGTGGGACCTCTCCGCTTCACCACAGCTTAGAGATGTCCACAAGGTACTAGTAGCAGCGAATATGGCGGCATTCCATGCATCGGCTAACTCATTGGCGGCGGCGATCAACTGCGACCTTATGCGTAGGGACGAGGTACTCAGACTTTGCCGCGCACTCCCGGTTGCGTTAAAGAATCAACTGCGCCAAGCGCCCATCGGCGGGGAGTTGCTATTTGGACCAGCATGGCAGGAGGTAAAGGAAACAAACAAGGAGCTATGGCCAGCCCCGGCACGACCAGCTGCATCTTGCTTTCAGTTGGCCCGCAGAGTGGTGGGTCGCACCCTGCGTTTCTCCAGACCCGCTGCCTCCTGACCCCTTAGGGGTCATGGGGGTAACCGTCCCCAGCCCGCGCTTTCGCGCACTTCCCCCACACCCGTCCCTACCTGGTCCAGCGACGTCTGGCAGCGGGGGGCGTGGCCGGGCTCACTGACTGACCTGTCGTTCTCCCGCTGACTCCCGATGTAGGGTCTCCGGTCGGCGGGAGACTAGCCCTCTACAGCAGCGCATGGCACCTGCTGTTTCAGGATGACCCGTGGATTCTTTCGACCATCACGGAGGGACTGAGGATCTCCTTCCAGTCGGCACCTCCGTTGCGACACTCCCCCCTGTGGACTCGGGGGGATCGGGACAAGGCAGCAGCACTGCACGACGAGGTGTTAATACTCCTACAGAAGGAGGCCACAGAGGTGGTCGATCGTCAAGACACCCCAGCCTTTTACAGTCGGCTGTTTTTCGTTTCCAAGCCAGGAGGCAAGTGGCGGCCAGTGATAGACCTCTCGGCGTTAAACAGGTACATTGTGGCTCCACGATTCCGGATGGAGACAGTCAGAGCCCTGCGGTCGGCGGTGCAACCCCAGGATTTCGCCGTGAGTCTCGACCTAGCGGACGCGTATCTTCATGTACTCATTCGCCCGTCCTCTCGACGTTATCTACGCTTCACGGTCTGCTGGCACTGCTAGGACGGCTCGGGTTCCTCGTCAACGGAGGCAAATCCGACCTCGTTCCTTCTTGTCGGTTTATCCACCTCGGCATGGAATTCTTGACAGATATCAACCGAGTCAGACTTCCCGAGAAGCGGCTCTGGAAGATAGAGGAGATGGCGCGACATGTCCTAAGCGCTCAGGCACTTCCAGCGAGGGTCTGGCTACAACTGTTATGACTCCTAAGCGCAGCAGCGGACCTGTTACCTCTCGGCAGACTTTACACCAGACCAATATAGCTCCATCTGCTTCTGCACTGGCGCCCCACCTCGGGAGACTTAATTACCTTGGTCCCGGTCTCGAACCTTGGTCAAGTCTCATTTCCAGCGGTGGAAGGACGAGTCATGGCTAGTGTCAGGAGTTCCCCTAACCTCTCCGCCTCCTCGACTCTCCATCTGCACGGATGCGAGCCTCTCGGGTTGGGGGGGGGGGGGGGGGGGGGGGGCTCATCTGCTTCCCGAGTTTGTCACAACATCGGGCAGTTGGACGAGAGATCAAGCAAACAAGCACATCAACTGGCTAGAGATGAAAGCAGTGTGGCTCGCGCTCATCCACTGGAAACAACGTCTCACGAGTCAGGTAGTCCTCATACTCTCCGACAATTCTACAGTGGTGGCCTACATTTAGAATCAAGGTGGGACGCACGCACCTTCCCTCTGCATCTTGGTGTATCAGGTCTTCCTGTGGTGCAGAGATCGAGGAATTACGCTACGGGCACGACACATTTCCGGACATCTCAATGTCCTCCCAGATTCTCTCTCCCGCCGCGGCCAACTACTTCACACAGAGTGGTCGCTATAATAGGACATCTTCCAGATGATCTGCACGCGATGGGAGACCCCGATGATTGACCTCTTTGCCACGAGGTGGAACAACAAACTACCGCTGTTCGTCTCCCCCATCCCGGACCCGCTAGCTTGGGCCGTAGACGCACTCTCCATCCAGTGGGACGGCCTTCTGGCGTACGCGTTCCCTCCAACAGTACTAGTCCCGAATGTGTTCCAGAAGCTCAGAGGCAGCAACGCGATTGTCGTCATGGTAGCCGCCTTCAGTTGGGCCAAGAGTTGGACCACAGACCTCCTCAGTCTTGCTACCGATACCCTGATGAAGCACCCCACACCTCCGACTATGCTCAAGCAACCTCGACAGCTGCTGTTCCATCCATGCCCAGAACGACTGCTGTTACACGCCTGGAGACTGTCAGGACGGCCCTCGCAGCTAGAGGCTTCTCGGGTGCAGCAGTGGAAGCTATCGCAACATCCCGGAGAGATTCTACTCGTCGGGTCTACGAGGAAAGTGGCGAGTACTCCAGGCTTGGTGCACAGAGGAGCATATCTCCCCCACGGACTTGACTCAACCCCAGCTGGCCAAGTTCTTCCTTTGGCTGTTTACCAACCAGAACTTGGCCCCCATTACCATACAAGGATACCTAGCCATGGTGGTGGACACTTATCGACACTTGGGCCGTCCGGACCCGGGTTCCTGCAGAGACCTGGCAGACCTTATGGCGTACTTTGATCGACAACAACCGGCATCCCGTTCGCTAATTTCACGGTGGGACCTGGCCTGGGTTCTCACCTGGCTCAACTCAGACCGATTTGAACCTTTGGATATGGCTCGACTTGGAGATCTCACACGGAAGACCTGCTTCCTTCTCGCCCTCGCTTTAGCATTACACGTCGGCAAGATACATGCCTTTTCGGTGCGGCCGTCATGTCTCCAGCCTAGGCTGACGGCTCGGTACAGCTCCTCACAGACCCTACGTTTCTGGCAAAGAATCGCCTCCCAGCATTGGCGCCCCAAGTATTGACCATCCGTCCTCTCAGGACAATGGAACAGAATGGGGAGTCCCGCTTACAGGACCCTGTCAGGGCGCTTAAAGTTTACCTGCGCAGAACTAAGCCACTAAGACAAGGGCGCTTGCGCCTATTCCTGCCCTTGGCTCCGGGCAGACGAGACATATCTGCGCAGACGATCTCATCCTGGCTCCGCTAGATGATACGGGAGGCATACAAGAGCTCGCCCCTGCACAAGTCAAGACCTTGCGTATCAGGGCACATGAAGTCAGAGCAGTGGCAGCGAGCATCGCCTTTGACCGCAACTGCGTGGTCAGTGACATTGTGGCAGCCGTGGGTTGGCGAGCCGAATCTACCTTCACCCGCTTCTACCTACGAGATCTATCCGGTCAGCGCGACAACCTGGCCTTACTGGGGGACATATCAGCAGCGCAGCACTCCCTCCAGGTGCCTCTGGCGCCATAGGTAAGCCCTAGCTAAAATTGTCGGAAGTGGGTGCGTAGGGTGGGACCCTCAATTTTATGCGCAGTGGCGCTTGGGCGTGGGACAGGTAGCCCAGGAAATGCTTTACCCTCCTCCTTTTCGCCATTCTTCCTAGTAGTAATGCCGTCGGTAATGATTTTGAGAAAATAAATAATTTTTTTTCTAAAATGTATTTTTGCAAAAAATACTTACCGAAAGCATTACTCAGAGGTCCCTCCCACCTTCCCCGCTTGCCACAGTCGAGCTAAGACTCAGAGACTGCCAGTAAACGGTGAGTGCACCACCGGATAGGGAGGAGGGGAGGCCACCTCGGGTGTCCTGGTAACGACACCCCTGGTGATTGCCTCCCCTGTTGTATTGTACACGAGTTTTTGGGGCTAAAATTGTTAAGCTAAGCAAAGTATTCCTAGTAGTAATGCCGTCGGTAAGTATTTTTCTAAAAAATACGTTTTAGAAAAACAATTATGTTTCAGATGTCACGGGACACCATGAATGAAAGAACACTTGTTTTGACTTGTTATTAGGTGTCATTTCCAGTTCTTATCATTGATAGGATAAGATACCTCATAGAATATAGATATATAAGAAAAATATTGCAAACACTAATGCAACTAGTAGGCAGTTTGATCAGGATTGGCTTCTATATTTACCAGCGACTTAATACTAGAGATGTGAAAGTGTGGGTCTGAGGGTGTGGAGCAGAGGTACAAGGCTTGTGTACACAAGATGAATGTTTATTTGCAATGTACTTGTTCAGTTTTGTGTGTATTAATGAGTGCTGTAGTTGAACTTTTTAGGAAATAAGTGAACTTTAAAAAAAATAAAATTTACAATTAAAAAACCCAAAAAAACAAAAACAAAACCTAGACTTACCCCCAGAATGCTCGACGATTTGTGAAATGAAAGCAAACACAGATGGTTCACTACACTAATAAATTAAGCTCTCGCAGACAATACATTTTTTTATGATTTAGTCTTTTCACAATCCTAAAAGTCTGCACTTTCATGTTTCCGATGCTGCATGGGACTTAACACAAAAATGCAATTGTGACGTCCCATGACACGACCTAAACAAACTTCACCTAACTTTGAATTTTTTTAAGTTTTAGGGCATTTAGAAAAAAATCACTACACGATTGATGAACACTATGCATAATAATAGTCCTTGCACACAAGATTAAGTTTGGTGCTGTGTCAGATTTGTTTGAAAATGATGAAAATGTCCAAAAATTCATTACCGATGTTGCATGAAACACAGAGTAAACGTAAGCACTGTCTATTTAGAAACTGTTATCTGCTATAAAAATACAAACATGCAAATAATAATTATTTAGATTGATGCATGGAACATAAAAGAATATAAAAATGCCAAGCTGTAATGCAGATGGTCCAAGATAAAATTTGCAGATTCAAACCGTATGCTGTCAAAATGAAGCGCAAGCGTTTCAGACTCACGGTGGTTGGAAGTCGGGACGTGTCACGGTTTTTTGCACACTAGGGCTAAAATGTCTTTGGATTTTCTGTGTAAACATCATCAGTTTGTGTGGATTTTCCTGGGGAATTCCCTCAACACAAGCAAACCAGTCGGAAAGCGAGTTTTGAACGAGTTTCTGCGATTGTTTTGGGTTGCGTTTCAGACGTGACATTTGGGACACAGCGATATAAAAATTTTCTCAGCATCCAAATCTTTCGAATATTTGTAACCTATTATGGTGCAAAATGAAGTATTTTGGGTATAGTTTGTTGATGCACATAGTGGACAAGCTGATTTTATCTTGTTGCCGACTTTGGGAAAGTGAAAAAATACATTGCAGTGGGACACTTCGTTATGCGTTAGAAACGCCACTTTTCGACCATAACTGTATCAATATCTAGTTCTTAAGTGAAAAAAACAAAAAAACAGTTGAGCACTGATTTTTTAAATGTATGAAGCCTAAATTAAAAAAATAATTTCTTGTAATGATGCACTGATGTAGTCACAATCTTCGTTTGAGTTAACCCACTGAAACCGTTCCTCTTTAGGGAAGCCATTTTGGGCAACTATTTCAACATTTTATTATCAGTTCATAATTAAATTCATCATGCAGGTAGCCCAAAATATACAAATTTATACATTAACATTATCTTAATGCATTGCGACAACAGAGATGTCACTACATGCCATATTTTGATCGAAATCTGAATAGCAGCACACTGACCCCTTTTGGTGCTCAGTACTGTAGATGAACTCATTTTATAGAATGGAAGTCATTTAGTTCAGGGAGTTAAAGGGTTAAGTCTCAATATTGATTGCCTTTGTCAGCTAGCCTGTAGTCAGAAGCCTTAACCGGACTCAGTGAAGCAGTTGGTTGAATGTGTTCGTTTTTTAACTGATCAGTTGCTTAACCCTTGTCATCTTGATACACTATCGCTTGAAATAAGTTTGACTATGATAGTTCAAGGGTGGTGCCAGAATAGCTTGGCGCTTCAGGCGCCAAGCAATTCTGGCACCACCCTTGAACTGAAGTGGTTGATCTATGTGTTTCTCCTAATTAATAATGAACTATCATAGGACAATAAGCATTTTTTTTTTTAAAAACAGCTTCAGTATGTAATGGGTTAATGTTCTCATTCACTCTGATAATGCCAGGTGTGTATGACGAGGTCCAACAGATGCGGGAGGCGTGTGGAGAGGCTCACATGAAAACTATCCTGGCCACTGGAGAACTCGCATCCATGCAGAATGTTTACAAAGCCAGCATGGTCTGTATGATGGCAGGTAAGGGGTATTTTTGTTGGCTCACGTGCAAAGCAAAAGTGTTTCTATGTATTGGGCCAGTGGTCGTCCATCCATCGTCCGTAAGCCGTCGTCCATGGTAAGCTTTAACGTTGGCATTTTCTCAGAGTCTATTCAAGCCAGATTCTTCAAACTTGACCCAATGATACTTGTGGCAAGACCTTTCTAAACATACCAGTTTGAGTTGCCTCTCGAAAGGTTAAGGTCACAAGGGATCTGGAAATGTCAGAAATAGCTATATTTTGACATAATTTATTTTTTCTCAAATACTATTGACAACTTCAAACCCAAACTTGGTACAAAGATACCTGATGGTAAGACCTTTCTATGCATACTAATTTGGTTGATCCCTCAGAAAGGTCAAAGGTCACAAGAGCTCAGGAAATATGTGAAAAATAGCCATATTTTGACAAAAGATGTTTTTTTCTCAAATACTATTCACAACTTCAAACCCAAATTTGGTACAGAGATACCTGATGGTAAGACCTATCTATGCATACTAATTTGGATGACCCCTTGGAAAGGTCAAGGGTCAAAGAGGCTGGCAAATGTGTGTAAAATGCCAATTTTTGATAAAATTGTAGGTATTACCAACATTTTTGCAAATTTTTCAGCGAAATTTGGTACAAAGATAGCTGATGATAAGACCTTCCTATGCATACTAATTTAGTTCACTCATCACCAAGGTCAAGGGTCACGGGAGGTTGACAGATGTGTGAAAAATGCTTACATTTTCAGAAAACATGGATTTTGCTGCTGCAGAAGCCAGCCCTTGTCACAAAGGTCACACATATGTAAATCGGTCATACACGTGAGTCTGAGTCGTCATGGCTTTGCCTTTCTTGTTTATGGAGAACTTTGGATTTTACAAAGTGCCAGGGGACCCCAGATTTCTTGGTTATATTTGGAGTAAGTTATAACTATAATTGAAGTCATTTGCAAAATGTGGTCAGGATCTGTGAAAGGACATTTAATTAATATATCAGATTTATGTCACATCTGACCATGTAATCATTGTTCATTCATTCATTCATTCAGTCCTCTCTGCGCCGTCTGGTGCTTGAGGCGACGGCAAGGGAGCGCCACTTTTGTCTGTCAGCTGCTATTTTGGGTGCTGTTTGCAGAGTAAGGCCTCTGTTCTTGAGCTCTCGCTCCACGGTTCGGCGCCACGTCTCCTTTGGTCGCCCACGGTTTCTCTTCCCCTGTGGTGTCCATCTCAGTGCCACCCTTGGTAATGAGTCAGGTGACATTCTGCAAACGTGGCCTAGCCATCTCCATCTCCGTGTGGCGATGGTTTCAGCGATGCTGTCTGCGCCTGCTCTCTTCCGTAGTTCCTCGTTTGTAATCATGTTTGGCCAGAAGACCTTCATGATCCGTCGCAGGCACTTGTTCTGGAAGACATCCAGCTTGCGTTCCGTAGCGGTAGTGGATTTCCAGCATTCTGACCCATATAGAAGGACACTCAGCACGTTGCTCTTAAAAATACGGAGCTTGGTGTGGATGCTCAGGCTTGTGGTCCTCCAGATGGGTTTCAGCATTGCGAAGGCTTGGTTGGCTTTGCTGATTCTTGTGGTGATCTCCCTTGTGCAGTCTCCATCTGTGGTAACCTTGCTGCCCAGGTACGTGAACTCGTCCACCTCTTGCAGAGGTTGGTCATTGATGGTGATTGGGTCGCCCACTATGGTGTTCTTCCTCATGACTTGAGTCTTCCTAATGTTGACCCCCCGAGACCTATGGAGCTTGCTGACTGTGTCAACTGTTGTGTCTTCTGTTGCATGTCCTGGTTTCTGCTTGCCAGCAGCCCGATATCATCGGCGTAGTCGAGGTCATCCAGCATTGAGGTCAGCGTCCACTGAATTCCCTGCCTCCTTCCCTCTGTGGTGCGGCGCATGATCCAATCAATTGCCATTGAGAATAGGATTGGCGAAAGAATACATCCTTGTTTCACTCCGGTTTCCACCTTAAACGGTTCGGTGAGCTGGTTGTTGTGGACGACTCTGCACTCAAAATTCTTGTACAGGGACCTGATGACGTTGACAAGTTTCTGGGGGATTCCATAGTATCGCAGGATTTTCCAAAGGGAGTCTCGATGCAGACTGTCGAAGGCCTTCTCAAAGTCTACAAAGACCACATAGAGGGATCCATTCCATTCGTTAGACTGCTCAAGGATCTGTCTCAGTACGAAAATATGGTCAATGCAGGACTTGCCTTTCCTAAAACCTGCCTGCTCCCGGCGAAGGATGCCATGCTCCTGCTGTCGTAATGCGTTCAAGGAGAATGCGGCTGAAGATCTTGCTGGTGAGGGATAGTAAGGTGATGCCTCGCCAGTTGTTACAGTTCCCCAGGTCTCCTTTCTTCGGAAGTTTGACGATGGTGCCGGTCTTCCAATCGCTCGGCGCTTCCTCAGTGTCCCAGATCTTTTGAAAAATCTGACAAAGAAGCTGCGGCGTTACCGTATCTTCTACTTTCAGCATCTCGGGGCACACTCCGTCATCGCCAGGTGCCTTCCCGTTCTTCAGCTTTTGAATGGCCTGCTTGACTTCCGCAATAGTAATGTTGCCGAGGTTAATGTCCAGGTCCTCCTCCGCTTCAGGAATGTCAGTGAGGGTTGGTGGGTCTGAGCGGTTCAGGATGGACTCGAAGTGTTGCTTCCATCTCTTCAGCTTCTCTTCCTCTACTGTGACATGAGTTCCATCTTCAGCTCTCACTGGAAGGTCGTGGTGTTGCCCGTAATCGCCCTTCAGCTTCTTGGTGTTCTGGTACACTGTCTTCATGTCCTCTCTCGTTTTGCAGCTGCCTCCGCTTCTTCTGCCAGCCTTTCTGTGTACATTCTCTTGTCTCTTCTCGCTGATGTCTTCACCGCTTGATCTTTCTCTCTGTATTCTCTTGATATTCTTTCCTTCAGTCTTGGTGATTTGGTATCCAAAAGTTTCTTCTTGATCTGTCTTCTCTCTTCTATGCGAGCCCACGTGTCTTCTGAGATCCACTCTGTCTTCCTGCTCTTTCTGTATCCTAAAACTTCCCCTCCTGTTTCCTTCATGGCTCTGTTGAAATCTTCAATAGTCAGCGCTGTCTCATCTTCCAAAACACTAAATCTATTCCTGAGGGCCAACCTAAACTCTTCTTTCACTTTTGGGTCTTTCAACTTGGCCACGTCGTAGCGCCGATTTCTGGTGTCTCCTATCTTTACTTTCCTAAGCTTCAATGTCACCTTCCCCACCAGAAGACTATGGTCGCTGCCAATGTCAGCATGTCGCATCACTCGCACATCCTGCAGAGAGTGCCTCCAGCGACCATTAATGATGATGTGGTCGGTCGATCTGGTTCTGGGTCTTGCCGTCTGGTGATTTCCATGTGAGTTTGTGGATCTCCCTATGCGCAAACAGGGTCCCTCCTATGACTAAGTCATTCTCCTCGCAGAAATTGACCAGCCTCTCCCCGTTGTCGTTGATCACACCCGCTCCATGTCGTCCCATGGTCCTCTTTCTGTCTTCATTGTCGCAGCCGACCTTAGCGTTGAAGTCACCGATCAGCATCAGCACGTCATGTCGAGGGATGTCTTCCAAAACAGCTTGGAGGGCGTCGTAGAATGCATCCTTATCCTCTTCTTCCGCGTCGTCTATCGGTGCGTAGCCCACAACAATAGACAGCTTTGCGTATTTGGAATTCATCCTGACGTACAGCAGGCGCTCGTTCACAGGTTTCCACTGTAGAACGGTGTTGGCCTTGCTCTTATTGATGATGACAGCAACTCCTTCTCGGTGTTCGTTGTCTGTTCTTCCAGACCAGATGATGACTTCTCCGGAGCTCAACCTCTGTCTGCCAGCACCAGTCCATCTTGCTTCTGTTACTCCCATGAGGGTTAGTTTGTGGCGGTTCAGTTCACTTACTGCTTGCGCCAGCTTTCCAGTCTGGTAGAGCGTTCGCACGTTCCAGCATCCAATTCTGATCCATCGTTTTGGCGTCAGGAGTTCCGCTATCGGGGTGGAGACGTCCTTGCGGCTTTGGTCCCCATCCGTCATAAGTCCAGTTTCCTGGTCTGCTTCGCTCCCAGCGCCGGTTGTCGCTTTTTCCCTTGTTGTCGTTTCCGTAGCAAGTTTCTTTTTACAGGGTGGAGTCGCTAGCCCCACGCCTAACCCTCCTCCTTTATCCTGACTTGGGACAGGCAGTTAAGCCCCCAAAGGGGCCTCCCTGGTGGAGTTAATCATTGTTCACCACATTTATTTCTTTATTCATTACTTACTTACTTACGCCTGTCACCCCTACCCGGGTATAGGCCGTCGACGAGAGACCTCCAGCAACTCCTGTCCTGTGCTTCTCCTTCGATTCTACTCCAGGTGGTTCCCAGTCTCTTGATGTCTGCTTGGAGGTCTCGACGCCAGGAGTTTCTCGGCCTACCTCTTTTCCTCTTTCCCTCTTTCCCTGGGGGGTTCCATGACAATGCCTGCCTAGTGATACTGGAAGCTGGCTTTCTCAGACTGTGACCGATCCATCCCCATCTTCTTCGCCCAATTTCATTCTCTGCTGTTATCTGCTCTGTTCTCTCCCAGAGTCTGACGTTGCTGATCTTCTCTGGCCAGTGGATTTTCAAAATTCTTCTAAGGCAACTGTTCATGAAGGTCTGTACTCTGTTGACCATGGTTTTTGTCAATCTCCAAGTCTCTGCTCCATATAAGAGAACTGCTTTTACATTGGAGTTGAAAATCCGGACTTTGGTGTGTTGTGACAGCTCTCTGGAGCTCCACACTTTTTTCAACTCTTTATTCATTACCATTCATTTATTGATAAATTAACTGAAGTGGTTGAACGAGCACTTGAGACAACCTCAAGGCAGCCTAGAGTTGACGCTAGTACAAGTTGTGGTGAGGAGGGTGTGGGTTGTTATGATCCCAGGTGCTATGCTGGTGGGTGGATAATACTCTTGAAAGATGCTGCCATTCTAGACAGATTCAGGAAGAGATCAAGCTAAGGTCCTTTTGTTCCCAAGACTTGGGGAGGTTGTGATTATGCAGTCCTGCCTCACATCACCTTATACACATGACTTGTTTTGGGTTAGGGGTATGTCAATCTCAAAAGATAACTGAAAATCATAACATCAATTTCTACGTACAATTGTGTGCTTGTCTTTGAGTTTAGACCTTAAAGCCTGGAGCCGTAAGGTCCATAATCACAAACCAGCACCCACTAGTAACCAGCTCTTTGTGCTGCTGGATCCCTGCCTGTTTTACTTCATTTATGATTCAGATTCACTTTTTTGGCTCACGTGTGAAGCAAAAGTGAGTATGTTTTGGGCCAGTGGTCGTCCGTCCGTCATCCATTGTCTGTTGTCCGTGGTAAACTTTAACGTTGGCATTTTCTCGGAGACTATTCAAGCCACATTCTTCAAACTTGGCCCAAGGATATTTTGTGGTAAGACCTTTCTAAACATACCAATTTGAGTGACCTCTCTCAAAGGTCAAGGTCACAGGGGATCAGGAAATAGGTCAAAAATAACTATATTTTGACATAATTTATTTTTTCTCAAATACTATTCACAACTTCAAACCCAAACTTGGTACAGAGATACCTGATGGTAAGACCTATCTATGCATACTAATTTGGATGAGCCCTCAGAAAGGTCAAGGGTCACAAGGATTCAGGAAATAGGTCCGAAATAGCCATATTTTGACAAAAGATGTTTTTTCTAAAAAAACTATTCACAACTTTAAACCCAAACTTGCTACAGAGACACCTGATGGGAAGACCTTTCTGTGCACACTAATTTGGTTGATCCATCGGAAAGGTCAAGGGTCATGAGAGTTCAGGAAATAGGTCTAAAATAGCCATATTTTGACAAAAGATGTTTTTTTCTCAAATACTATTCACAACTTCAAACCCAAATTTGGTACAGAGATACATGTTGGTAAGACCTATCTATGCAAACTAATTTGGATGACCCCTCTGAAAGGTCAAGGGTCACAAGAGGCTGGCAAATGTGTGTAAAATGCTGATTTTTTGATAAAATTGTAGGTATTCCCAAATTTTTGCAAATTTTTCAGCCAAGTTTGGTACAAAGATAGCTGATGATAAAACCTTCCTATGCATACTAATTTAGTCGACTCATCACAAAGGTCAATGATCACGGGGGGTTGACAGATGTGTGAAAAATGCTTACATCTTCAGAAAACATGGATTTTGCTGCTGCAGAAGCCAGCCCTTGTCACAAAAGTCAAACATATGTAAATCGGTCATAACTCGTGAGCCATAATGGCTTTGCCTTTCTTGTTCTTGTCAGGTGCTGACTTTATCAAGACGTCCACTGGGAAGGAGGGAGTCAATGCAACGCTGCCTGTTGCTCTTGTCATGCTGCGCGCTATCAGAGACTACTATGAGCGGACGCAATACAAGGTTAGAATCTGTTTTGGTGTTACTTTTTTTTCCTCTCCGTTTTTTATGACTGCTCTGGGTGCTGTTACTAATTACTTTACAATATGCTCTCATTCATTTAACTCTTCAACTCCCAAAACTAAATGACTTCCATTCTAGAATGGAAGTCATTTAGTTCTGGGAGTCTAAGAGTTAACCCTTATCATTCGGAATACACCAGTGTGTGAAATAAGTTTGACTAAAATTGTTCAAAGGTAGTGCCAGAATAGCTTGGCGCTCTAGGCACCAAGCTGTTCTGGCAAAACCCTTGAACTAAAGCCATTGGTCTATATGATATCCTTATCTGTAAGTACTATAATGTAGCTTGCATATGGCAGTGTACAAATTTGAAGCTTTTACTTTTACGCTCGGTATGATATGAGTTAAGGAAATCGTCTCCCTGACATGTTAATGTAGAAGGCAATTAATGATACAGCAGCGTGTCTTTAGCAGCTTTTCACTTTGCCATGTTCCTCCAGATTACTGAATGGTATACTGTTTAGTTTATTTTAAATCTAATTAACATGAATGTGTGTGGCCTGATATATTTCTAAGTGAGATACAAAACTGAAACTACATATATATACATGCACACATGATTGCTTGGAAACAAAATCAGATTTTGTTTTGGGGTTTCTCTATTCATGGGCTTTCACAGTTTACTTTTTTTTTTCTCTGTCTTTCTGCTAGAGTGATTTACATGAATTGAACCTCCTTGTACAGTTATGCACTTTCAGAACACAACAGCTTTGATCAATATATCGTAGCTTTCGTCATATTTTTATAAAAGTTGTTTTCAACCCTTGACTGTGGACACAACCAGAACCAACTAACTACAAAAGGCATTGAACCTTATGAGTCACCGCAGTCACAGAGGTGCATGAGATTTTATGCCTCTTGCTTGCCTTATTTTGTATCCATGTCCTTTGGACAGCTGGGGTTTTTATGCTTTGAATTTACGATTGTTTTTGTTGCATTTTAAACCCTTTTCATTTGGAATATGCCAGTGTGTGAAATACGTTTGACTAAAATAGTTCAAGGGTGGTGCCAGAATAGCTTGGCGCCTCTAGGCGCCAAGCTATTCTGGCACCACCCTTGAACTAAAGCCATTGGTCTATATCCTTATCTGTAAGTACTATAATGTAGCTTGCATATGGCAGTGTACAAATTTGGACCTTTTAGCCTCAGTATGATATGGGTTAAAGTGCTTGACTACATGCAGCCACTGGTACCATCAATAGTACTGTTGGCTGCATGCACAAGGGGGTGACAGTTTTGTCTCTCGCTAATTCCATACCAGGTGGGCTTCAAACCAGCTGGGGGCATTCGCACTGCGAAGGATGCATGCACCTGGCTTACTCTGATGAAAGAGGAACTAGGTGACGAATGGACCAAGCCAGATCTATTCCGCATTGGCGCCAGCTCTCTTCTTGGGGATATTGAACGACAGATATTTCATTACGTCACTGGCCGATATGCTGCTCCATGGGAAGTTCCGATGGCTTAGACTTAACATTTTAGAACTGTTTTCGGCAGGAATATTCCTACAACTACAGCGGAGCTACAGGCGGTTCAGTGACTATGATAGTTCAAAGGTGGTGCCTGATTACTTTGGCACTATCCCTGTTTAAATCTTTGATGTGTTTTGGGGTCAATTTTCCTACAACTGTGGAGAAGATCCGGGAGATTCAGGGACTTGGATACTTAAAGGGTGGTGCCAGATTAGCCTTGCGCCTGCTTAGTTGCCTAGCTGATTTAGCACCACCCCTGAACTATAATGGTTGAATCATTTGCCCCTGTAGAATATCAGGTTAAATGGGTCTAGAAACTGATCTACCTTCAGTATGACTGAATGCCACAGATGTGACTGTATGATAGTAGCGGCATTATCGATTGCTGCCACAAGTTCTTTCTTGTGTTTCATATATGTAATGACAAATCTTTTAACCCATTAAGCCCTGGCATCCGACAGCTTGTGAGCGATTGAGCATGATAACTCAAGGGTAGTGCCAGATTAGCTTGGCGCCTGAAGGCGTCAAGCTAATCTGGCACTACTTGAATTATCATGCTCAATCCATCACCTGCAACCGATACATAATCATTCAGTAACACTTGGCAAGTGGGACCGTGGAGTTTAATAAGTTAATGATTATGTCACCAGTGGAAATCCTGCCTTGTGTAGAATTTTATGTAGTGCAGTCTCCTGTTCTTCTATAGCCTGTGGTTTCTTGCAGACCAATAATTTCGAATTTGATCAGTTGCTGCATGCATTATAACACTGATTTATTATATATATCTGTATTAATGAACGATAAATATTTTTTGCTGGATCTTATTGTGAAAAGGTTCAGGTCTGAGACATTGTGTATGTAGACGGTGAATGTAGAGTGCATGAACATCCTGTTGAGTTTTCCGGCAAACTTTCTGGGTGACATTAAGTGAATGTTAACTCATTCGAGATGTGCCGCCTCCGGATACGCAGCATAAGCCGCATATCTGGATGCAGCACGTCTTGAATGAGTTAATCTCATTATATCACAGGTTGACACAGTACACTTTTAGCACTCCCGTGATATAGAATCTCTTTGCTTGACAGATAACTGAATGGTTTCAGAGATAGTGAAAATGGAGCGTCTCTGTGTTCATTTTAGACAGAAAGAATTATTGTATTACAGCATTTGCTTGCCATAGATCTTTGCACAAGGCGAATTTGTTACACAGTTGTTCTGATGTTTTATTTCTGTGATTTAAATGAATGAATTGAATGAATGTTGAATGTATGAGGAGATTCGTATACACATATTTTCTTTCAAATTCCAATAAATTTGTGTGCACAAACAAGTAGCTATTTGAATGATTGTATATCTTATTGTGTATGGCCAAACATAACATTGGATATTGGTGTGTATATAATTGCATTATATTATTTAGAAGATTAGTCAAATTGTTCTCAGTGGTTTTGCATTTACAGGTGTGTATGCAAGGCCTGCAAATGTGTAAGGCTATGGTACTTAATTCTACTTCTCTGGTAAAAATTTTGCAAGTTTAGCTTTGCCAAATTTTATTATGAGATGTCAGAATTACGTAGAACTGGTTTTATTTCAGTATGTATCTCAAATAAATATGGAAAAAACAACAACCCAGTTATGTGTAAACCTTCAGCACACGTCACATGCATACATGCCAACTGTTTTGAGATGAGCGATGTGTGCTGAAGGTTTAGGGAATTTGATAAACATTATTGATTCCCCAGCTTTAGACAAACGAAAAGTTATATCACCTGAATCGCTTTCTTATGGCACCTGTGGTGCCATAAGGAAGGGGTTAGGGGATCTAACTTGTTTGTCTAACGTTGACGGTGTACTGCTTCTACAAGAACTTGCCTCTGTGTTGCCTTGATTGATTTGGGAGTGTACTATCTTGATTTTCATACTGAAATGTACTTGTTTTGACAGGTTCTTTAACTCCTAACGGGACGCAGATTTTGTTTCTGAAATCTTTGTTAACTTGGAGCCAAAGAACCCCATTCAGCCTTCCAGAGGTCGAGAGAACATGGAAACAAAGTGGTTTCAGCAAGAGGCATAGATCCTCATGAGCCCCCGCATCTGTGGGGGCTCATGAGGATCAATGCCTCTTGCATGTGAGTGTTGTTTACTTTTTCTTGGCTGTGAAGGAGGTTAATGAGTGTTACTTTACATTTAATGAGTGTTACTTAACATGTGTTAGGCCTTGTCTTATGTATCATATGTAGTGGCATTGTTTTGCATATAAGGTGTATGCAGTTACCAGTGTACCCATAATATGTCTAGTGAGTGATTGAAGCCGAGTTTAAATCTTGAATTGATTTCAAATCTGAGTGACGATTCCATTACTGATTATCATGTATCAGAGTCAACTATGTATTTTATTTGTATTAAACTAATCAGGACTCATAGTTTGCTTCTCCTCTTCGTGTGTGTGTGTGTAGATGTGGATGTCAGTGTGTGCGTGGGTGTGTGAGTGGGTGTCACTTGTATTTTTATGTGTCAGATTTGGACAAATAGAGACAAAGACACAGTGAGAGACACTTAAGACACTTCTAGGACACATGGAAACTAAATCATGCAAAAATGTGATGCAGACAACGCCACCTATTTCACTCTGCATTGACCCAAATAACACTACTTCCTGTTCTCGATTCCACCCTCCGCGCAGACACTCTTCTTCAACAGCCAAACCTGGGGCAAACCTCAAATCACAACCCACATGGCAATATAAACTACAGTAGGTCAAAAAGATTCCACTCTGAGCTAATTATGTGAATCAAAGCTTGTCATCAAGCAAGAAATTTAAATAGAATTCCAACATCTACCCCTGCACACAATTTAACGCTTATCATTCAGAATACACCAGTGTGTGAACTAAGTTTGACTAAAATAGTTCAAGTGTAGTGCCAGAATAGCTTGGCGCCTCTAGGCGCCAAGCTATTCTGGCACCACCCTTGAACTAAAGCCATTGGTCTATATTATTATCTGCAAGTACTATAATGTAGCTTGCATAATAGCAGTGTACAAATATGAAGCCTTTAGCCTCAGTATGATATGGGTTAAGACAAGGCATAAGAATTTGGTTAAGACGCCAGCCTTGTAAAGTCTCAAAAAGGTCCTGACAATACTTATAAATTTAATAGACCTTAATGTAAACCAATTTAAATGTGTATTCTTCTGCGCCTAACTTCAATGCATATTCTTCACCTACAAGAGCTTGACTCATCTAGTAACCCGTTCACTGCCGAGAAAATGTAAACACCACGCAACTGCAGGAGGAATATATCCTCAGCCCATCCTGTTGCAAGGCCTTATAAGATCTATGCTTCTTGCTAAAACTTCTGTAGCCAAGTTTATTTGATGACGGAGACACTTTGGTGCTGAATTAACAAAGACTGCACAAACATAAGCTACAGCCCCAGTCAATGAAGAGGTTAAGCGCAAAAAAAATCAGTCGGCTCATTTTCAGCATTGGGCAGTGTAGCACTTAAGCAGAATTACCACATACTAACACTATACCTAAAAACAAAAGAACAAGCTCATAAAAGATCCATAAATCACAGATATACACCTACATTTAATCCATTTGACTCCACAGCCACATTTCCTAAATTTTGGAGGTGTCGCCCAACGACTATGAGTTGCAGGAGATGGATTGACCATGATAATTCAAAGGTAGTACCAGATTAGCTTTGCACCATCAGGTGCCAAGCTAATCTGGTGCCACCCTTGACTTGTCATGGTCGATCCATCTCCTGCTGTAAAGTGTCGGGACTAAATATTTTAAACACGATGAAATGACATCTGTGTTTAAATTACAGTATGTGAGTGGGTGTTTTTGTGTGAGAGAGAAAGAGAGAGATCAAGCATTCCCAATATGTGCTGCAAACACTGCCATGAATAAAGTTTATTCACGAAAAGCCTTAGAAAATAAAACATGTCCATAAGCACATTCCAACGTTCTTGCTCAGTTTCGTCATTCTCACACATTACAGGGTGAACAGTCTAAAACAATTAACAATCCAGAATGTGTTTCATAAAAAAATGAGGGCATAACAGATATACATGTACACACCAATATGACCAAAAAGAGTTAATCACAATAATCAATATACATGTATGCGATAATGTGTACCAAACAAAATCAACTTGTGCCTAGTAAAATTCAAACATTCTTTACCGGCAGAGAGACATACGGAGGGAGAGAGTTAGAGAGAGTAATTGCACACTGGTTTCAGCTAATCACAATCAGATAACATGCATTGACAATGAACAAAAATCTCCAGCTTTCGTTTTTTATTAAGCACTTTAAAACTGACCTAAAAGGAAAACTAGAGAACTGAAAAAAAGACACTACTGAATCACCCATTATCAGCAATCTTAAGAAATTATTTAACTTAAAAGGCAATATTCAAATAACAACAATAACACTTTTCTATTATATCCCTGCCTGCTGAGAGACAGGGATCAACTATGAAACGTGTAGTTCAAGGGTGGTGCCAGAAAAAGTTCAACGCCTCTAACGCGCTAAGCTTTTCTGGCACCACCCTTGAAGTATCGCTGTCCTTTAGTCCACTGTTTTTAGTGTAGTCTCTGGGAAAAAATTCCCAAATCTTTACGAAACGGTTAAATTGAACTGTGCAATATGCTAGGGCCAACTTCTTGTAACATGTAAACTTCAGATATAACTTTCTTGTTATGTTATCTGTTGTATGTTATATGCAAAGCAAGTTACATAGAAAAGGTGTAGTTACACAGAAAAGCTTTGCTACATCCGACCTGTTATATTCTCCCTTGTTATGTAAGTGGAGTTGACTGATATGAATATTTACACTGCCCAGTATGTGAAGGCCATCAGGCCTCAAGTCCGCCGCAGTGGGCCAGCGTATGACTGTGTGCGAGCCCGCTGTGGCCAACTTCAGCTTGATAGCCTTTTGCGTACTGTGCGTAAAGCCAAAAATGACTGTTTTATTTTGCAAGTTCTACCTCTTTACACCAAATTTTCTCAAAGTTACTTCCTACTAAACAAAGAAAAGGTTTGAAGCAAAATCAGTTATCCTCACAGTTGTGTAATTATACAGACCAACTGCAGTATGAATTGAGTACTTTAACAAGTAATCTGTTGCCTGTAACTTTCACTTGATTGCCTGTAACTTTAACTCATTCAGCCCTGACGCACTACAGCAGGAGATGGGTCGTCCATGATAATTCAAGGGTAGTGCCAGATTAGCTTGGTGCCTGTCGGCACCAAGCTAATCTGGCACTGCCCTTGAATTATCATGGCCGATCCATCTCCTGCAACTGGTACATAGTCATTAGATGACGCCCTCCAAAATTTGGGAAATACGGCTGTCGAGCTGAATGAGTTAAATCAACTCTCTGCTAAATTAGATGCAAAATTGCAGCAAACTATAGACTAATGCTTTTCACCCCATCATTACAACATTCCCCTATGCATTTCACAGTTAAGTCCACACATTTACATAAAAAATCAATACAGCATCTCCCCCCCCCCCCCCCCCCACACACACACACACCTCATACAGGGGGTTATACAAATAAATGAATGTGCAAAAGCAACTTGTGAAATATTTTCATTATTGGGCTGAAAGCTACTGCAATACTCACACTAAGATTGTTGTGTGTATATTCTACACAGCTGGTGGCAAATGAGGGGTAAAAAATCAGTCAGTTTCTTCTGCGCAGTTGGTGGCAAAGAAAGCAAACAAATCGGTCATTTTCATGAGTGTGTACGAAGCAACAATCATGTTTATTGTCAAACTGCCAGAGGCATATAGATCTTCCATAAGCCCCTGCACCAGGCATACCTGTACATTAGTTGAAGATACAATACCAATCACTATGAACTGAGATCAATTTACACCATTAAAAGCAAACATGAAGTATTCAGTATTTGTACACCAGGGAAGCAAACAAACATGTGCATCTATTTACAACGAAATGTATTTACAAAGGGTATGTACGGTATTCTCCATCTTGTGACAGGTACAGATTTTAGCTTGCTAGTCTTTCACTCTTCTAAGACCAGGAGTGTCAATGTGCATGTACCTGTTGCTTTAACCAGTTGAACGCAGGAATTTCTTTTAACCCACAATGTCCTGAAGATGACAATCAATTTTTGTATATATCCTTTGAGGTTTGTGACAGTTCTAGAGACGGATCAACCATGATAGTTCACGTGTGGTATCAGACTAGCTTGGCGCCTATAGGCGCCAAGCTAGTCTGACACCACACTTGAACTATCATGGTCGATCCACATCCTGTCATAGCATGTTGGGGTTGTATGGGTTAAAGAGACAAAAAATCTCAGCTATCCTGAGCAGCTGCTTTCATCTGCTCTTTTCAAAAGTTATTCTAAAAATCAGATTTTACATTCCTTGATATAAAATTGGCTTAAAAACGATTGTAGGCACTGATACCCTACACACACTATATTTTCACATCATTAACCCTTTCACCAATGGTCACTGTATTTAACACCAAACTGCAAGAGACATAAACACCTAGAAGCTGCATAATGGCTCATAGCAATCTACACTTCTTGCTGGCTCCACACATATTTGTGTCTGTCGCCGAAGAGGAATCTGACATCATTCGTAGGCAGTAGTAGTGAAGCGGGTTAACCCATTAAGCCTCAAGGCCATGTTTCCAACATTTTGGAGGTGTAACTTCACGATTATGTACCCTTTGCAGGCGATGGATGGACCATAATTCAAGGGTAGTGCCAGATTAGCTGGGCGCCATCAGGTGCCAAGCTAATCTGGCACTACTCTTGAATTATCATGGTCCATCCATCTCCTGCTGTATGGCATTGGGGCCAAATGGGTTAACCCACTGCCTGTTGGTAAGCGTTTGGTCGAGGTGATTGCTGCAGGAATCACCTCGATCAAACATGCAACCGACAGCCATAGGATTAAATTAACCTTTTCAGCCTTAGTTCAGTCATTGTGCAGCAAATCTTGTGTGGTACTGTGGTTAAAGTGACACTCTTTTTTTTTTTTGTTTTCATGGCAAGTCTTTATGATTTATATGTTGAGAACACACACTGACGAAAAAGTAACAAGTTATACACATATTCAAACAGAACAACTGTATTGGTCCACAATTAGGAAATTAGAGCGTACCCAGAGCGACAACAGACTGTAATATCAAATGCCTGAAGCCATGTCAAAAGCTGTCTACTTAAACCCCTCTGTGCTTGAAGCCAAATTTGCTGTAAACAGTATCAGTGGCTGCAAGCACAAGGGGGTTAAGGGTCCCTGACCGTAAAGCTGCTGCTTCTTCCATACAGAAACCAACAGCAGCAAAACACTACATGCCCATTGAGCGTCAATATGCAAGGACCTGTTGCTATAACTACTTGAACAACAGGAAATTCTTTTAACCCATTACATCCTGAGGATGATGTTTTTTTAGATATCCTTTTGGAGTTTGTCACAGTTCTAGAGACAGATCGACCAGGATGGTTCAAGGGTTGTGTCAGACTAGCTTGGCGCCTGTAGGCGCCAAGCTAGTCCTGACACCAGCCTTGAACTATCATGATCCACATCCTGTCGTACCTTGTCAGGACTTTATGGGTTAAAGAGAAACCAAGAATCTGTTGTGCCAAGCAGCTGCTTTCATCGATTCTTGTAAGAAATTATGTATACTGACGAGCAAAAGAAATTCCACATCAGACAAGTCATCACAAACAATGAAAGAAATGCGACGTCATTCGAGTCATGGTAAACACTAAAGTGTTTCCGAAGACTCCACTGCTGTCGCATTCCTTTTGCTTGTCAGTATATTTGAATCATGCCCCTTTCACTTCATGAAAGAAAATTACTAATTTTCACAAAATAAAACTGTCTATGTTGTTCACTTAACCCCACTGCCAGTGCAGCCACCGGTACTGTTTACAGTTCCGGAGGTTGCAGGTACAAGGGGGGGGGGGGGGGGGGGGGTTAACACAGCACATAAGCTGTAGTAGATGGAAAAAAAAACATGACAACTCAAAGGTTATGCCAAACTAGTGCCCGAACAGGTGCCAAGCTGTTCAAGCTCAACCATTTAGCCGTCACAGCTGATCAATCTCCCATAGTTAGTGCTGGAAGTAAAACATGTGGAGGTAAACAGCGTTTCTTGGCAAGTTGTTACATTTCATGAATATCCACACAAAAGTAACGCAGATGAAGTATGTTTGATCGCATCACAAAAGGTACACACAAAAACACAAAGTGTGATCAAAATGCTGTACAATGTACAAAAGTGGCATACGGGAATATCGTTCCATAATAAAACAAACAACCAAGCAGCCATAATTAACCCTTTTAGCCCTAACACCCTACAGCAGGAGACAGATTGCCCATGATAATTCAAGGGTGGTGCCAGATTAGCTTGGCACCTTCAGGTGCCAAGCTAATCTGGCACTACCCTTGAATTATCATGGGCAATCCACCTCCTGCAACTGGTACATAGTCACTCAGTAACACTTCCAAAATTTGGGAAAAGCACCCGTGGGGCTAAAAGGGTTAAACTTTAAACTTCATCTACAGCGCCAAATAGCTACACCAGCAGTCTTAATGTTAACTCCAAAGCTCTCAGTCACGTGTACATTCACACCCAGCTCTTTTGATAACATGTACCTTTTCTTGACCCCTTGTGCATGCAGCCACCGGTACTGTTTGCAGTACCGGTGGCTGCATGCACAAAGGTGTTAAACAGAAGGCTTAGATGTCTACTGCTAGATGTAAACTTTTTAAATTCTCCATGATCTATAGCCTTCATTTAGTAGCATCAAGTTGAAAATTCGAACTTGTCAAAAGGGAATAGGGTTCAAATTGTTTCGCGTCAAGCAGATGCCATTCTAAAAGATAGAGTTAAAATTATTATTATAAAAAAACCAGAGAAGCATTGAAGACTGTACTGTAAAAATCTTCACATCACACAAGTGCAGTAAATTTGATCTGTGCTAAAATCAGGTGCTAATACATGTAGTTGTCATATGTGCCAGAGGAAATATAATGGAGAAGAGTCAGATTGACTAGGTGACTGTGGAAACCAGGCCCTGCCCAGTAAGCAAAGGTTCTTGGGCCCACAACAGCCGCAGTGGGCCCACGCACGGCTGTGCATGGGCCCACTGCGGCTGTCATGGGCCCAAAGATGTTTTTGCTACTGGGGTTAGTCTGTTCTGAAGGAAGCAGGCCCTTAGTCTGTGCTATGAAAAAAACAAACTGTGCTATTCATTGAAAAACGAATCACAGGGCTAACAGTTTCATGTCCATTGCAAAAATCCAGATACAGAGAAAATTACTGGTAGCAAACAGCTCATTCAATGGTTAGGGTATCCCCATTGTCTCAAGCCTTGTTATAATTATGTGCATTTGTATGTGAGTAGCTTTGTGCCTTTAGCAGAGTTGTACCCTTGTAGATTAGCAACGGCAAGCGTGAAAAATAGCACATGCGCTAACTGCTTCTTCCGTTGAGAAATAAAGTTTCATTTCATTTAAAAAAAGAAATCAAGTTTCTTTTCATTTCATTTCTTTCTCTGACTTTCAGGTCGACGGACATGAATGCAGAATAAAGCCAGCAAGAGGCATAGAACATCTGCAGGGGCTCATGATGTTCTATGCCTCTTGTAGTTGTGCAGGTTCAGATTGCAACCAGTTAATTGTTACACATGAAGACAGTTAGACCTCCCTTGTGCATGCAGATGCTGGTACAGTACTGTAAACAGTACTGGTAGCCACATGCACAATGGGGTTAACAGTCAAATATACTAACCAGCAAAAGAAATGTGACATGGGAAATATATGTGCTTCTGACGATTAAATGTCACATTTCTTATGCAATTCAGTATATATGTGCTCTGTAATCAAAGTGCATGGTCCCTTTGTCCCTGGGACTATGTACTGCACTAAGCAGGATGCAGCGAAGGACTACAGCAGGATCTGCAAGCAGTTACGTGTGCCATGCAACATCAAACAACCCTACGGCCTGTCGGCAATTCTGGTAACTCCATCATTACCGTCTCTCTACTAGCCCAAGATTACCTAACATTTTAACACGGAATGTTGGCAATCATGAAAACAGATTTCATGTAAAAAAATAACAAAAAATATTCCGAGTGAACTGTATCAGGAATTATCAACTCTGTAAGCTTTGGACACCTTCAACAATAGTTTCGGACTCCCTAGTTGGAAATGGAAACAGGGGTTCATGAGAATCTACAGCTTTTGTGGTGGGGACTGCATTGAGTGGGACCGTGCCTTGTGTTGTTCTGTGTAACCTGTGACATATCATGGAGACTCCTTTGGACACCAAGCAATTCTGGCACATCCTTGAACTATCATGGTCTGTGTATCTCCTGAACTGACGTGAATTGTGGTCTTTAAAGAGCAACCACCAAATGTGCTTTGCTCATTCTGCCCGCGACACACCACTGCAAGATATGGCTCGACCATGATAGTTCAAGGGTGGTGGCAGAATAGCTTGGCGCCTATAGGCACCAAGCTATTCTGCCACCACCCTTAAACTATCATGGTCGATCTGTCTCCTGAATTGTAATACAGTCCTCAGTGGATAACTCCAAAATGTTTGTATTTTGTACCTCGGGCACAATGAGTTAAAAACCCTTAGCTTTGAGGGTGAAATCCCCAAATGAACGTATTTCACCCTCAGGGCTCAATGTTTCAAACAAATTCTACCATACACATTTATTCATTGCATTACACATTCATTCACTGGATTCTCTGCAAACACAAATGTACCTAATTTTGCAAGAAAATGTGGCAAATGTGCAATGTGGTTTCCATAGCTCTAGAAACAACAAGCTACAATCACAAGCTGCAATAAACGAGACTATGCCCACAGAAAAAAATCCATTTATGGTCTATCAACACTGCGGATGATCCAAACTTGCAGGGTGGCCGATGAAATATGAAGCCTCTACTTTCTCTCTAACTGCTGACACTAGATCATCTAGCTTAGCCCGTTCAGTGCCAGCCGACGCAGACTGTGTTTCTGCAGTCTTCGTTAATTCAAACCCCAAAAACCCACCAGGTGTCCCAGAAACATGGATTCAAAGTGGTGTCAGCGAGAGGCATAGATCCTCATGAGCCCCCGCAACTGCCAGGGCTCATGAGGATCTATACCTCTTGAAGTTGGGTGGTGTTAAAATTTTCTCAGCCCTGAACGGGTTAACGTACGCCTACATATAAAACAAAGGCCATGGACATTTCTATTATGAAAGCGAAACTCAATTGCTGGCTGTAGAAAAACTGATGTGTAATATTTTACAATGTTCATGATGGGTTAACCCTTTTCATCCTGATACACCCATTGCTTGAAATAAATTTGACTGATAGTTCAAGGGTGGTGCCAGCATAGCTTGGCGCCTGAGGCGCCAAGCTATGCTGGCACCACCCTTCAACTAAAACAGTTGATCTATCTCCTAATCAGTAATGCAGTCTTTGTAGGACAAAAAGCAATTTACAATCAGCCTCAGGATGAAATGGGTCAATCTTGTGTGCTGATGTTACAGATCAATACATTAATTAGACACATGTATGCAATCACTGTTCCAATCCAGCTTTTTAGCTCAAGAGATTTAAAGCTGAGAGCAGAATAAAACAGCAGAACGCTGTTCTCTCAATACCACAGCCAAATTTTTGTATTCGCTCCTTGGCTTTTAAAGGAATCGACATTTCAAATTATGTTCACAAGTCATGGCTGACGGTTGCATTTTTTTTCCAGACAAAGTAATAAGACATTTTCACATTATGTCAAACACACGATTCATTGTTTTCAAATAATCACAGCATGAAAACCACAAAATCTTCTTAATTTAATATGAAGACAGCCTTTTGCTTTACAAACCAGTTTTACACTGAGCTCTTACCAGGTCTCAAAGCAGAACAGTGTGTCTCTTTTGTAAATAGCACATGACATCCACACTGCAAACATGTATTAACATACCTGATATACCAAGAGGTGTTTTTCTTCATTTGGTTGCACATACCATGTGCATGTGCAACCAAATGAATGAAAGACATTTCTTAGTTCATTAAATGCGAAACCAGGACACAGTCTCTTACTTTAATGTGTCCCTCTTTCTCAAGCACAGTTCACAACAAAAGCTAAGAAAATGATGCACATTGTACAATGAAATTTGTCTTTAAAATAAAATCAGTCACAGCAAAACCCTGCAACCATCATAGACTGAACGCTCCATAGCCTCATCCTCCTGAAGAACGCAAGCATAAATGGGGCAAGTGAGAGGCATAAATCCTCATAAGCCACTGCAGCATGAGGTGGCTCATGAGCATCTATGTCTCTTGCTGAGAGGTTACCACAGGTGTACAGGTGCTGTCTGTTGAAATGATCTCATGATGCCAAGTATGTGCAAACGTCAGGGAGCGCAGTCGATTAAATCTAATGACAAACCCATGCTATTCAAGTTCTAATAAACAACCAGCATGTACCAGCTCATATCCAGTCCACAAAACATGTGATCTCAGTGTCAGCCACAAGACAGGCTTCACTCCTTAACTCATTCAGCCCCGACACACACCACAGCAAATTCATGGATTGAGCATGATAGTTCAAGGGTGGTGCCAGAATAGCTTGGCGCCCATAGGCGCCAAGCTATTCTGGCACCACCCTTGAACTATCATGCTCGACCTGTCTCTAGAATTGTAATACAGTCCTTCAGAGGGCAACTTTAAAAAAATGGGGATTTCGGTCTTGGGGTAGAATGAGTTAAGCCCCTACACTATTCAGACAACAAGAGATGGCTCAACCATGATAGTTCAATGCTGTTGCCTGAACAGATTGGTGCCCATAGACACCAGGCTATTCTGGCACCACCTTTGAACTATCACAGATGTCTCCCGAGCTGTTATGCTGTCGTCAGACAACAACTCTCCAATGTTGTAATTTTGAACTTGGAAATAAACATCATAAATTCAGCTCATCCTTATTCATCCACAGTTTCGAACTGAAATTTCAGCCATCGCCTACCTCAACCAGCAAAGCAAATTACCGACCTCAGGGCTAAATGTGTTCAACGCAGCTCATCCTGACTTAGCCACCCTTCTCATCAGAACTTTCAGCTAATGTCTACTGTCTTGAGTGCAGCTGGCCCAATCCGATCAGAAGTCTGTACTGCAGCCTCGTGACATAGTAGCTTTGCCTCCCTTGATAGAGGGCAGCACCGTGGTGCCAGACAGGTAGTCCGAGTGTCGGTAGGGCTGTGGGTAGACAGCGCCGTTGTTGGCCCCGTGGACGCCTGCGTGATTGTTAGTGCGGCCTGTAACACAACATAAAAAGGTATAAAAGTTAAAACTTGCAGCCTTCAACTCCTCTCTGTCAAGAAGCAAGTTCAGGGGCTGAGATCAATCAATCACCACCACCCCCCACCCCCCCACACACTTTGGTACCGGTTTCAGGCCACTTTACAAATTTCAAATACAAGCGACAAAAATCTCTGTAACTTCAGTAGCTGAACTGGCCCTTCATCCGTCTTGTACTGTGTTTGTCTTAAATGGCGTAAATCCGTGTCTGTTGCATGAGTGTGCGTGTTGGATTTCAGTTTGCGGCGCTTTGTGTCGATTTGCCCAAAAAATTGAGAAAAAGAGCCTATATAATAAGGGTATTATTATTATTATTATTGTTTCTGACTAGCTCAGCGCCTGAACAGGAGTTAACCCTTTGGCTGTCACTAGTGCTTTTTGTCGTGATGATTCCTGCAGGACAAAAAGCACTAGTGACGACCAAAGGGTTCATACAGGTTCTCCTCGATATTTCTCATCTACCATATGTTGATAACAATGGCAAATTCAGTGCCAACAGCTAAAAACAGCACACAAATAGGAACACATTGGATTACAATCACCCATAACCTTGTTGCAACCTTTTTCATTCTCAGTGATCCTGTCTGAACTCATTCAGCACGACGGCCATATTTCGTAAATTTTGGAGGCCTTATCTAATAACTATGCGCCATTTGCAGGAGATGGATTGACCATGATAACTCAAGGGCAGTGCCAGATTAGCTTGGTGCCGTGAGGCGCCAAGATAATCTGGCACTACCCTTGAATTATCATGGTCGACCCATCTCCTGCTGTAGTGCGCCAGGGCTGAATGGGTTAATATAAAAGAGAAAACCTGCACGAACGTGAAACTAAAATCAACAAATGAAAATGTGTCATTACATGCAAAGTATAAAGTATGTTTTTGTAAGCAAAAGCAGAAACGAGTTTCACCTTTGAAACCCATGACTAAATCTTCTCACACAAACACAAGCAAAGGACGAAAGTTACTGAAAGGCAAAGTGCACAATAAATACCACAGTTCAGAAAACAATGTAGCAAAAACATTCACCACATTCTTAAATACCATCCAAAGTTGCTTTTTTTTTTTCAAAAACTGTCATGCACAAACTTCCATGCCAGTTAAAGGCACAGTTGCACAACAATGTCAACAAGAAATTTAACAGGTCCGAGAAACAGAGACAAGTAACAAGTGTTCGCAACATTTCCAAACAATCGTAACACATACCCATGTAGGCCGTGGAATCCGCTTGGTACATCCAATCACCCCCTTACAACTACATCATAAAGTCAATGACCCTCATGAGCCATCTCGGCACTGATCCAAGGCTTGTGCTTACTCATGGAAATCTATGCACACTGATCAAGCGAGGTAACCACTGTGATTGAGAAACAGAGAGATGCAGCTGGGGTGGTAACCAGTGTTCGCCTCATTCTGGCCAGATTTCATTTTAGTGTGGCCCACAAAGAATGGATCACCATGCTGTTAATCTGATTATTTAGACGGTCGTCAAGGGCCAGATCCTCAAGGTTCATATCGTCAAGGGCCAGCGAGTTATTGCTCTGCATACTGTGTTTAACTCACTCAAGGAACCAGTTGCATGAGCGAGCTTAGTCCTGCACCAGCCACTAAGCAAGGTGCGCCACACCTTGCGTAGTGGCTGGTGCAGGACTAAGCTTGCTCATGCAACTGGCCCAAGGAACCCTGCCTCCTTAGCTGCATAAGTGTTGTACAGCGCTACCAGTGGCAACACTGCGTGACACTTCTGCAGCTCCTGAGGCAGGGAACCTTGAATGAGTTAACAAAACAAGTGCAAGTCTAGGAACTTAATTGCCCAGGCACTGCACATAATACAGTTTCATTAGGACATTAAAGTTTATGTGCTGGTCTGTGATTTTGGATCTTATGGCTGTAGCTGTAAGGTCCAACATCACAGATCTGCACATGAATAAATGAGAGAGCATTCTGGTTACACAGGTGAAGCAAACTTTGTAGTGGAGTTCACCTGTTAAGAGAAATGAAACTCGCCAAACCAGACAAATATGAAAGAATGTGCAGACCCCATTACACTCGGTTAATTTATTGCATCCATAGAGAAAAGCATTAGCATCAGAGGGTGATAGACATGGTTATACAGTGCAGTATAAGCACCAGCCCTGATGAGAGTGTAAAATCACTGGTTACAAAACCATACACCAAGGGGTACCTGCAAGAATGTCAACGACAGAAAAGAATTTAACCCCCTTGAGCATGCAGCCAGTTACTGTAAAGAGTACTGGTGTGCTGCACAAACAAGAGGGTTGATGTAAGCACCAGACCAAACCAGACTACAATAAATGGTGATTGTGAAAGCACCAGTTACACAGTATACAGCCACAGATAGCAGACTCATACTAGAGTGCCCCTTTCAATGAATCTGACTACAGCATATTGTATGTTCACTTAACCCTTTTAGCCCCAAGGTCCCATTACTCAAATTTTGGAGGTGTTGCCTAACGATTATGTACCAGTTGCAGGAGATGGCTTGACCACGGTAATTCAGGGTAGTGCCAGATTAGCTTGGCACTGCCCTTGAATTATCATGGTCAAGCCATCTCCTGCTGTAGGGATCCAGGGCTGAAAGGGTTAAAAAAAAAGAAAAGAATGACATACCAGTGGCAGTAGGTACATTATATTTTACATTACATGGCTGCAACAGCAAAAGCAACCACAGAAAAAGCGTTCAAAAGCACCATCTGCCTTTTGCCACCATATATATGAATGCATCATGTATTCACGACTCTTGTAGAAGCACTTACCCTTTTGTGCATGCAGCCAACAGTACACCTGATAAACTCATTTGATACATGCCTCGTCCGCATACACAACTTGATGCCACATATCCAGATGCAGCAAATTTCGAATGAGTTAACAGTACTGGTAGCTGCATGCGACAAGGGGAGTTCAGTGATCTTACAAAAGTCACACTGGAACATTTTTTTCTTGCTTGTACGTCTTTTCCCTTCTTTTTCCCCTTTTTTTAAGAACCACTTCCTGCCTGTATCCGTTACCACTGGCATTTAAATTAACAATCAATTTTTTCTTATAAACCATGTATTACTTACTTACTTACGCCTGTCACCCCTACCCGGGTATAGGCCGTCGACGAGAGACCTCCAGCAACTCCTGTCCTGTGCTTCTCCTTCGATTCTACTCCAGGTGGTTCCCAGTCTCTTGATGTCTGCTTGGAGGTCTCGACGCCAGGAGTTTCTCGGCCTACCTCTTTTCCTCTTTCCCTGGGGGTTCCATGACAATGCCTGCCTAGTGATACTGGAAGCTGGCTTTCTCAGACTGTGACCGATCCATCCCCATCTTCTTCGCCCAATTTCATTCTCTGCTGTTATCTGCTCTGTTCTCTCCCAGAGTCTGACGTTGCTGATCTTCTCTGGCCAGTGGATTTTCAAAATTCTTCTAAGGCAACTGTTCATGAAGGTCTGTACTCTGTTGACTGTGGTTTTTGTCAATCTCCATGTCTCTGCTCCATATAGGAGAACTGCTTTTACATTGGAGTTGAAAATCCGGACTTTGGTGTGTTGTGACAGCTCTCTGGAACTCCACACTTTTTTCAACTGGAGAAAGGCTGCTCTGGCTTTACCGATTCGTGCTCTGACATCTGCATCAGTGCCGCCTTTTTTGTCTATGATGCTCCCGAGATAGGTGAAGGACTCCACCTCCTCCAACGGGGTGCCAGCAAGCAAGACTGGTTCTTCCCTGGTTGTGTTCAGCCTCATTGTCTTTGTTTTCTGTTTGTGAATGGTGAGGCCCACTTGGGACGAGATGTCAGCAAGCCTCGTGGTCTTGTCCTGCATTTGTTGATGAGTGTGGGACAGTAATGCCAAGTCGTCTGCAAAATCGAGGTCATCAAGCTGTGTCCACAGTGTCCACTGTATTCCACTTCGTCTGTGCTCTGTGGTCATCTTCATGACCCAGTCTATGGCCAGTAGGAAGAGGAACGGAGACAGCAGACACCCCTGCCTGACACCAGTTCTGACCTGGAGCTCTCTGGTGAACTGCCCTTCGTGGATCACGCGACATGTCATGCCATCATACTTACTTACTTACTTACGCCTGTCACCCCTACCCGGGTATAGGCCGTCGACGAGAGACCTCCAGCAACTCCTGTCCTGTGCTTCTCCTTCGATTCTACTCCAGGTGGTTCCCAGTCTCTTGATGTCTGCTTGGAGGTCTCGACGCCAGGAGTTTCTCGGCCTACCTCTTTTCCTCTTTCCCTGGGGGTTCCATGACAATGCCTGCCTAGTGATACTGGAAGCTGGCTTTCTCAGACTGTGACCGATCCATCCCCATCTTCTTCGCCCAATTTCATTCTCTGCTGTTATCTGCTCTGTTCTCTCCCAGAGTCTGACGTTGCTGATCTTCTCTGGCCAGTGGATTTTCAAAATTCTTCTAAGGCAACTGTTCATGAAGGTCTGTACTCTGTTGACTGTGGTTTTTGTCAATCTCCATGTCTCTGCTCCATATAGGAGAACTGCTTTTACATTGGAGTTGAAAATCCGGACTTTGGTGTGTTGTGACAGCTCTCTGGAACTCCACACTTTTTTCAACTGGAGAAAGGCTGCTCTGGCTTTACCGATTCGTGCTCTGACATCTGCATCAGTGCCGCCTTTTTTTGTCTATGATGCTCCCGAGATAGGTGAAGGACTCCACCTCCTCCAACGGGGTGCCAGCAAGCAAGACTGGTTCTTCCCTGGTTGCGTTCAGCCTCATTGTCTTTGTTTTCTGTTTGTGAATGGTGAGGCCCACTTGGGATGAGATGTCAGCAAGCCTCGTGGTCTTGTCCTGCATTTGTTGATGAGTGTGGGACAGTAATGCCAAGTCGTCTGCAAAATCGAGGTCGTCAAGCTGTGTCCACTGTATTCTACTTCGTCTGTGCTCTGTGGTCATCTTCATGACCCAGTCTATGGCCAGTAGGAAGAGGAACGGAGACAGCAGACACCCCTGCCTGACACCAGTTCTGACCTGGAGCTCTCTGGTGAACTGCCCTTCGTGGATCACGCGACATGTCATGCCATCATAGCTGCTCTTGATCAGGCGGACGAGCTTTGTGGGTACACCGTAGTGTCGTAGGAGTTTCCACAGAGTCTCTCGGTCCACACTGTCAAATGCTTTCTCATAATCCACAAAGTTGACGTACAGCGGGGAGCTCCACTCCAGAGACTGTTCCACGATGATGCGGAGAGTGGCGATCTGGTCTGTACATGATCGGTTCTTCCTGAATCCTGCTTGCTGGTCTCTCAGCTGGGGGTCAACGGAGCTCTTCATTCTCTCTAGGATGATCCTGTTGAAGACCTTTCCTGGTACTGACAGCAAGGTGATTCCTCTGTAGTTGGAACACTTGCTGAGGTCGCCTTTCTTGGGAAGCTTGATTAGGTACCCCTCCTTCCAGTCAGCTGGCATCACCTCCTCTTCCCAGATCTTTCCAAACAGTGGGTACAGCATCTCAACTGTTGTCTCTAGGTCTGCTTTCAGAGACTCCGCTGGGATGCCATCTGGCCCTGCCGCCTTGCCATTCTTCAAAAATGCCACTGCTTTTCTGATCTCTTCCCGGCTGGGTCTGTCACAGCTGATGGGTAGGTCGGTCTCTGCCGGCTGGATGTCGGGGGGGTCGGGTGGGCTAGGTCTGTTCAGTAACTCTTCAAAATACTCGGCCCATCTGTCAAGTTGGTCTGCTCTGTCTGCAATAGGCTTGCCTTCTTTGTCTTTTACTGGTCTTTCTGTATGGCCATACTTGCCCGACAATCTTCTGGTAATGTCGTAGAGCTGTTTCATGTTGCCGCTGCCTGCTGCCTTTTCTGCCTCTGCTGCCAGGCTGTCTGTGTAGGCCCTCTTGTCTGCCCTGATACTCCTCTTCACCTCGCGGTTGGCTTCCGAGTATTCCCCCTGTGCCCTTACTTTGGCTGCTCTCGTGCGACTGTTGTTGACCGCTGCTTTCTTCTGCTTCCTCGCTTCTATCTTCTTCAAGGTCTGTGCCGACAGCCAGTCCTTGTGGTGGTGTTTCCTGAACCCTACAGTCTCTTTGCAGGTTGAGTTCAGCGCCTCTCTAACTGCCTTCCACTGCTGCTCTGTGGTGACCGCCTCCTCTTCATTTACTAGCTCCTGTAGCGCTTGAAACCGGTTGGACAGCACCAGTTTGAACTCTTCTCTAACTCCAGTTTCTCTCAGGAGGCCTACATTATAGCGCTGTCTTCTTGTTGTCTCTGTGCGGCTTTTCTTTAGCTTGAGCTTCATTCTTAAGGTAAGCAGATGGTGGTCTGAGGCGACATCTGCTCCCCTCCTCACTCGAACATCTTGAAGGGATCTTCTAAATTTCTTGCTAATGCAGATATGGTCTATTTGGTTCTCTGTTGTATGGTCAGGTGAGACCCAAGTTGCTTTGTGTATTCTTCTGTGTGGGAAGATGCTGCCTCCAATGACAAGTCGGTTTAGAGCACAAAAGTCTACAAACCTCTCCCCGTTCTCACTCATCTCCGAGCCTAGTCCCTGTCTCCCCATCACCTCTTCATATCCGGTGTTGTCCTCCCCTATTTTGGCATTAAAATCGCCCATGACGATGGTGATGTCTCGCTCCGCACATTTGTCCACGGCACTCTGGAGTCGGTCGTAGAACTCTTGTTTCTCTTCCTCGTCACTGTCATTGGTGGGCGCATAACACTGGATGACGTTCAGCTTGAGCTTTTTCTTGGTTCTAAAGGCTGCTGTTATAATTCTTGGCCCAAGAGGTTCCCAGCCCATCAGCGCTCTCTGTGCCACTGGTATAAACCATGTATGCCAATGACATTTTCACTCTGAAATTTGATTGATTGATTGTACATTGCTTAACGTCCCGACAGCAACAAGACTTTCTCAGGACGTGCCGGAACTGCTTGTGAAAAAAATAAATAAATAAATAAACAGAATATTGAATGTATGTCGCCAGCCGGTCCAATACCTTAACTAAACCAAGAGCGATCAATCTATTGTGATTTAAGGGGCACTCTGACAATCCGTCAAAACCATTAGTACCAGACCAGACACAAGTGCACAAAACAAGACACGCTCTCGACAACAAATGTCGACACAATCACACTACGAGGCAGTGGTGAGGACTGGTGAATGCAAGCTCACCTTCTGATGAGGTAAAATCCTATCATGTTGTTCTCAGTTGCCTGCCACCATAGTACTTTCTCCTAAAATAGACAACGCAGTTGATTCGCTCTTTAGGTCAGTAATCTAGAATGCCCAGTTTGTTCAATTTGGGAGCATCCTCTGACAACAGTATACCAGGGTCAGATTGGCCAACCACGCTCTATACAACAGAACTTGTTTTAACTCATTTAGCCCCGGGTCCCGAAAGCAGGGGATGGCTTGACCATGATAATTTAAGGGCAGTGCCAGATTAGCTTGGCGCCTTCAGGTGCCAAGCTAATCTGGCACTACCCTTGAATTATCATGGTCAATCCATCCCCTGCAACTGGTACAAAGTCGTTAGGCAAAACCTCCAAAATTAGAGAAATGGGACCTTGGGGTTAAAGGGTTAAGCAACCACCCTCGTTTTGTTTGTTGTTGTAGTAAGAAATAATCGGTCTTAAAAGACAGGTGCTCTCTCTCTCTCTCAAGTGAAGTCCAACATTTAGGTGGCTCAATGTTGGTCTTTAATGACAGGTGGTCTCTCTCTCTCTCAAGTGAAGTCCAACATTTAGGTGGCTCAATGTTGGTCTTTAATGACAGGTGGTCTCTCATAAGGGTGGTCACTCAAAACAGGTTCTGCTGTAGTTCAAATGTAGCACCCGATCAGATTGCGAAGGTGCCAAATGAAACCCACGCTATTCTTCAGCCATCCTATATGCTGTCTGTCAGGCCTGCATAAGACTAGTTAAATCTCAGGACATTACAGAAAGGATTTCTCCTCGAATACAATTACAGTCATGCACTTTAAAAAACACAACAAAAATCAAAGAACTCGAGCCGTCCAAAGAACATGGATACAAAATAAGGCAAGCAAGAGACATAGAATCTCATGAGCCCCCGCAACTGCTGGAGCTCATGAGGTTCTATGCCTCTTGCAGTGGCTGTCTCCCAGCAGTCAAGGGGTTAAAATTTATTACAAAGCACGTTTTTAAAGTGTGCAACTGTAGTTCATGAGTTAACTGTGTTAGTTTTGAGGCCATTTAATTTTTCAGCGAAGGATACAACTGATGAATGTTAATCCAGAGCATAAACAGTATACATGTTCAATGTAACAATGATAATATAGCAGATACGTATGAGTGAATTAAAAAAAGTAACAAACAAATCAAAAACACAGAGAGAAAAAAAAAATCAAAACCAGCACAAAATAAAGCAAACAAAAGATAAATAATATCTCGCACTCCTTAAATGAATGTTTTACTAATCATAGGCTCTGTCAAATTTTGCTATGCAAAATGCATAATCCACTTTGCATATCAATGCAAAGGGCTGAATAAAGATCATTCATACAAATGATGACATCACAATCTGAGCTCATCTTATAACCAGTTATGCAAAATAATGCAACAGGGGTTTTGAACACATAACAATTTGCATCATGATAACCAAACAACACACTCTGTGCCAATAAACCAAACTACAACAGCTAATAAAAACTGAATGTATAAAGTGAAACGTATCTGTTAGTCTTACTCAAGTTGCTAAATTTAATTTTAATAGACTTTGTCAAGTTTGGTAAAGCTGAAAGTCATACATAGAGTTGGTTTGGCTTTCTGTCATTGCTGTAAAGTATGTGAATGGTTTAAACTGCACCGAGTGCAAAAACTTTGCAATGCGCTCTTGTAATAGTCATCATCCACAAATACTGTTAACCCTCTGACTGCCCATCACGCCTTTTGTCGCAAGGATTCCTGCAGGAATCATCAGGACAAAAGGTGCTACCATCAGCCAAAGAGTTTACTGCTTATTGCATCCAACCTATGTATTGTACGCAAAGTTCAGCATACTTCCCCAACAAACGACATAAGGGAAGTCTATTATCTTGCAGCTCTTGGTCATAAGGTCCATAATGACATACCAGCACACTGCACACTCAAGCTTGTCCTGTCCATATATATAACTCATTTGAAATAGGTACAAGTCCAGGTCAAAGTGAATGGCTTGGTGCATGCATCAACATGCTACTGATCAGAAGCTGCTCCCACCTCTAACACAAACAGCAATGCATGCGTACACGCGCCCACATACACACACACACTTTTATGCACAATTCATTAGCATTTGCAATGGATGAAACTGTTTTGTTTAGTTAACTCTTTGCGTGTCGGTAGCGGTTTTTGTGGAGATGATTCCTGCAGGAATCATCACAACTAGAACTACTACTGACACGCAAAGAGTTAAAATGAAAATTATCTCTGGCACTTCTAGATTCTGTCGCAAACCTGTCAGGGTGTGTACATTACATAAAAAAAACCACTTAACCCTTGACTGTCTACAGCAGTTTTTGTCCAGGTGATTCTTGCAGGAATCACCTTGGTCAATCTGACCCACAACTGCATGACCTCTGGCTACCAACAGCCGCGCGGTTAGAAACCAGTAACAAATGCAAAAGTAATGAAGAACTGAATGCAGAACCCTTTGCCTGAGATTACTAGAACATAACCTGTTCAATGTCAAGAAAATTTGAACACCAACCAGCTGCAAGAGGTGTAGATCCTCATGAGCCCCCGCAGTTGCCGGGGCTCATGAGGATCTATGCCTCTTGCTGACACCACTATGAATCCATGTTCCTGGGACATCTAGGGTATTTTGGTCTTGAATTTAAAAAAATTGCAGAAACACACTCTGCACCTGCGTCCGCTGGCTCTGAAAGAGATAATCTGTACAACCAATCTGGACTATGAAGTTTTGATAAAACTTGTATACTTGGCGTAGTCATGGTGGTTTGTCACTGGTAGCACAAGTGGCATTAAAGGGCATATATTTGATGCAGTCCATTGAGGCTTGGCCCTGGTCTTACTGGAATATTTGGTGGTATAACTGGTGCAATCCATGAATACCTGCCCCTGGCAGTGCAACTGGTCTTACTGGTACATATAGTGGTATAATTGATAATGTCAACAGAAGCTTGCCCCTTGCATAACTAGCCTTACTGGTATATAATTTTATAGTGGTATCATTGATGCAGTCCACAGAGGCTTGATACTGGTGGTGTAACTGGTCTCAATGGTATACATGTATTTGGTGCAGCTAATGGACAGTTTCCACTGGAGTAACCGGTCTTACTGGCAGTGGTTAAATTCATTCAAGGCTGCGGAAGTGTTGTACAGTGCTGAATGCGGCAACAGGCTTACAACCGACTGTGGACTTCATTAACCCTTATCATTCGGAATACACCAATGTGTGAAATATTTTTTCTAAAATAGTTCAAGGGTAGTGCCAGAATAGCTTGGCGCCTCTAGGCGCCAAGCTATTCTGGCACCACCCTTGAACTAAAGCCATTGGTCTATATCCTTATCTGTAAGTACTATAATGTAGCTTGCATAAGGCAGCATAAAAGTTTGAAGCTTTTAGCCTCAGTATGATATGGGTTAAGCTGGTGAAGTACAAAGTTTGCCTCTGCTGTTAAACTCCCTTTTGCATGCAGCCACTGGTGCTGTAAACAGTACCAGTGGCTGCATGTAAAAAAAATGTTAACTGCTCTTCCTGGCTGTGGTTCGATCGCTGCAGTTCAAATCAATTCAACGATTCTTCTTCTGTCATTGATTGGCTAAATTGGCTTAATTGTCTCATTTGGAAACTGAAGGTTGAGATTGACTTATCAGGACCCATTGCAGATTCACTGGTGTTGCTACTGTTAACGGCACCACTTGAAGAGGTAACATTATCCGTAGAGGAAGTGGCCTTTGTACTAGAAGTCAGTCCCCAGTCTTGTCTCACAAAACTTTTTCTCATCACTGAAAAATGAATTATCAATAACAGTAAGTGTACATGCGTGTGCATGTGCTGTGTTGAACGCTCTGTGTGTGTGTGTGTGTGTGTGTGTGTGTGTGTGTGTGTGTGTGTGTGTGTGTGTGTGTGTGTGTGATGGTGTGTGTGTGTGTGTGTGTGTGTGTGTGTGTGTGTGTGTGTGTGTGTGTGTGTGTGTGTGTGTGTGTGTGTGCAGATCAGCAGATTTGCACAAATCAGTGCCCACACCATTGTGTGTGTTTGTGTCCTCATGTGTGCGAGAACATATTAGCCTGCATGTGTATGCATGCACTGGAAAGGACATAGTGTATTTAAATAAAACAGCGCAAGCCAGTAATATGTTTGAACAGTCTCTCCCTCCCTCAAGGCTATTATGGCTGTTTCACATTTTAACTCATTAGGTGCGAAATACCCACATTTTGGAGTTGTTCTCACAATTTAGGAGACAGGTCGACCATGATAATTCAAGGGTGGTGCCACAATAGCTTGGCACCTACAGGCGCCAAGCTATCCTGGCACCACCCTTGAACTATTATGGTCGAGCTATATCTTGCTGTGGTGTCGGGACTGAATGAGTTTAACTTCACTCCGCTGTTTGCATGGTCTTTATCTTACATGCACATGTATGTCCAAATCCAATACCATGGAGTAATAAAAAACAACAATACATGTAGCAAAGCCCTTTTGGCTCAAATGCATAACTGATCCACGTAATTAATTTGACCTTTGTGACTTTTTTTTTTTTTTGACAGATCAATGAAGTGAGCAAGTGTTGAATGGTTGGCTTTTGTATATGTGAAACCCATTTTTCTCAAAATGTATTTTTGACAGACTTGTCAACCTCCCATGACCCTTGATCTCTGCAAAGGTCCACTAAATTGGTATGCATAGGAATTAAGGCCTCATCATCAGCCACCTGTATGACAAAGTTGATCGAAACGTTTGCAAAAATGCTGATGAATAAACTGAAACTGCTCCCAAAATAGGTGTTTTTCACACACTTGCTGACCTCTTGTGACCCTTGACATTTCTGTATGGTCATCCAAAATTAGCATGAGCAGGAAGGAAGGTATTACCATTACTCAGTACCAAGCTTTTGTCTGAAAGTTAACTGATAAGTTTGCAAAAATGCTGACCAAAAAAATATATTTTCCCCACAAATTTGCTGACCTCTTTTGACTTATAAACTTTCTGAATGGTCCTCCACATTAGCATGGTTATGAAGAAGGACTTACCATCAGGTATCTCTGGCTAGGGTGTGAGGCTGAAAATAGTACTTGAGGAAAATCTAATTTTGTCCAAATTTCTTGACCCCATGACCACGACCTTAGAAAGCAGTCACTGAAAATGTTAAAACGTCAGGCGGCCTACATGAACGCATGTGATGAGAGTCCCCACGAGTCATTTGAATCCTAGCTATCAGAGTGAAAGCATAGCACCGCCTGCTCTGCGGCAAAACTGAAGGAACACCTTCTGGACTCGACCATTTAACTCATTCAACCCTGACACTCCACAACAAGACACGGAACGAGCATGATAGTTCAAGGGTGGTGCCAGAATAGCTTGGCTCCCATAGGCGCCAAGCTATTCTAGCACCACCTGTGAACTATTATGCTCAATCTGTCTCTAGAATTGTAAAACAGTCATTAAGAGCGCAACTTGAAAATTTGGGGATTTCGGTCCTGGGGTAGAATGAGTTAAATAGGTATATTTATATAGGTCTTTGGCCAAGTTTGAAGACTGAATACTCTCCGAGAAAATGCCAGCGTTAAACTTTACGACCAACAGCAGCGGATGAATGCCACACAACCTCTGGCCCAGTACAAAGACTACCTTTGTGTACAGAACGTGAGCCGCCCCCACCCCCCCTACCCCCCCCCCCCCCAAAAAAAAAAAAAAAAAAAAAAAAATGCAATACAGCAAAAAAATATTCAGCACTTAACTCCTTCACTGCTGAGAAAGAGTGAACAAAATCCAACTGCAAGATGAACAGATCCACATGAGCCCCCACAATTGTAAGGGCTCATGAGGATCTAGGCACCTTCCTGAAACACTGTTGTATTCATGTTCCTTGGATATACGGGGTTCTATGGCGATCTGTGTCCACTGTGCATGTAGCCATCAGTACTGTTACTGCTTACAGTACAGGTGGCTGCATGCACAAGATGGTTAAACTGAATTCCCATTCAACATCCTGAAAAGCACTACACAAACATATGTAATCAGTATGACTTTTACTTCCTTATTCGTTCAAAAGCAATCCTTACTATGCTGGCTGATCGAGATAAAGAGCAGACTGCGAGAACAAAGTACAGTGGAGTCCAGTTAACACAAACACGCTTCATAAGAATTTTTGGTTAACACGGGACATTTTTTTCTGGGCAGAAACTGAGAAAGCCCTCTTGTTCTCTATTAAAATGTCATGGTTAACATGAAATGCACGAAGCTGATTTTTGTTTCAACAGAACAAGTTTTAATATTTTCGCCTGTTTAACACGAACAATCATCCCAAAGACTAAGAGTGAGACAATGCCATCCTCCGTGTAACACTGCACCGTTACGCAATAGCTAATATACCTGAATGACTGCATGTTAGCTGGCTGATTGAGATAAAGAGCTGACTGTGAGAACAAAGTACTGTACATCTGAAAGATCTTCATCAAATCAGATCAACGTTTCACCCTAACAATGCTTCAGCGTGGAAGACAACACCCTAATGATAAAGGCGTAGCTGCAGGGGCTCATGAGAATCTATACCTCTTGCTGGCTTCTATATATGTATGACTCGGGCTGACAAACAGTTAACCGGCAGTATATTTCTAAAGAGACATCATCTTTAGCAAACTCAGGTCAAGTAAATCAATTCACCAACACAATCGTTCCCTAAGATGTCATTTCCGCAGTACAATAGGACTGATATGGTCACCATTCATTCCTAACAATGCCATTACTGTCATCATTAACTCCCTATGGAGGCTGTTCATATAACCCTACTGGACACAATCACCTTGTCCTTGTAACCCTGCGGGCCAGCAGTTGCCCAAGAAGCAGATCTTCACATAAAAGGCGATTACCGGTGCAGTAATGAGCAAAGCACAAAACACTCGGCTCATTTCAGTATTTTCACATTGGGTCAAGGTAGCATTTACAACATACATGTGTGCTGGTCTGTGATTTGCATAAGGTCCAAATTCACAGATCTGCACACACTCATTTGCTCAGCCTTAAATCTCTCACCAATATCGTTCTAGTGTAGTTCTCAGTTTTTCAGATTTCCGCTAAGTGCCTTACTACTTCTCTGCACTGAAGATAACTGCCCTTGACTGAGGATCCAATACACTCAAGCTACACAGACGTAGCATTATACATGGCTCCCACATCTGACAGCACAAAGTCGACATGATGTACCTCATCGTTCAGCACTTGCATTTTTCTGTGTAAAGGTGCATACAGAGAGAGAAACACACACACATACACACTAGACACCTTTTCTAAACAATTATTTACAGACATATTCTCAAACTGAACATGCATTTCACCTTTTTAATAATAAGACATATAGACAGACAGCAAATGAGAGAGTGAGAGAGAGAGACGACCACTTCAACAAACACCTAAACATGCATTTAACCACTTTAACTGCCCAGACACCATGAGCACCACCCAACTCCAAATTGCATATTAGATCATCCTGAGTGCTTGGTGCTGTCTGACGTTTAGTCTGCGATAGTGTCAAAAACATAATTCAGGCCACTGGCAGTGATGGGGTTAAAACCGATAAAAATCAAAAATGGAAAAAACTACAACTGACAGTAACATAATTATACTGACAGACACTGTTCAGATGGATTATATGTATGTACAGCGTGTCATCTGAATCCAAGCCCACATCTTGCAAGCTGAGGGCCGTCTGTGCGGCATCTATGCCTGAAGGTGCACCTGCAAGGTCAGACCCTTTCAGGAAATATTTCATACTGTATGATAATAAAACATCCCACTGGTGGTGGTTTGGTCATCAGATGATGAATACTGAGAAGGACTAGAAAGCTTGGATCTGTAACTGGTAGACATGGGGTAAACAAAAGCCATAATACAACACCTATGCCACACAGAAGAAACAGAAAACCCTCTGACATGCATGCAGTGAGAACAGGAAACAGGGATGGATTGCTGAAAAGAGTTGGGTAGAAAAAGTGACAACTGTACACTTCTTGCACAAACTGCAGGGCAAAAGGAATAACAGTGGCCATGCCTAATTCATGGGTGACAGTGCAAAAAAATCGAAATGACTGAAAATGGTCCATGGATTACCTATGCCCCGCTCAAGGACAGTGGAAAATAATATTCTGCAATACTTGTATATCAGACTACAAGCAAGTTTCTATTCAGCTGTAGAATTAAGCATGGATGTGTAACTTTGCAGTTGTATTTGTGATTGATGCATACCAGCAAGAGACATATTCTCATGAGCCCCATGTGGATGCAGGGGCTCATGAGAATCTATGCCTCTTGCAGATGGAACAGGCTGGCTGAATGACTGTACTGTCTGAACCAAAAAGCTGAAATTCTGCTTGCATGGATTCTGAAAAAGCTGAATCCATCCCCAGCACTGAAGACTGTCACCCATGCTAATTACTTTGGGAGCCTGGAGAGGCACGATGCTAATCAGGCACTATCCATGACCCATCAAGTTTGACCCTGGTCCCAAAACTTGCATGTTGTGCTTAGTGGACAGCGACAAAGTCAAGCCTACATACACCACAAAGCTAACACACCACAAAGCTAACACAGCACTGAGAAGGGAACAGCCAGAAAAGCTAAGTTCACCACACACACTTGCAGCTAATGCTATGCATACATGCTCAAAAGGCATAGATTCTCATGAGCCCATGAAGGTCCCAGGAGCTAATAAGAATTTACGTCTCTTGCCGGCCGTTTTTTATATTTGCTTGTTATTGTGGTTGGTTTGTTTTCATTCAGGAGGAGGGGCTCACTGAGCATTCACTTTTTGCTGGACCAAAGAAAACCAAAAGCAAACAGTCTCATGGAGTTGAACATGTAACAGAACACATTCCGAAATCTATCAAAATGCATATCGTCCTGAGAGAAAACTATCCGCACTAAATGAAGGAAAAATGTGATTGGCCAATCAAATGAAAGACACCATGAGGACTGAAAGAAGCTGCACTCTGATTGGTGCAGAAAAAGAGCTGACTTACCAAGGTAGTTTAGCTGGTTTAAAGTCATGTCCCAGATATGATTTTTTCTTCCTGTAGACGAAAAAGGCTTGTAAAGAGAAATCGCAGTTGCCAATTCATAAGTTTAAATCTTTTGGGGACAACCAAGAAAAGCAAATGGAACAGAAAAATGAGGAAACGGATATTGGAATCAGGTAATCCCACTGGAGACAAGAGTTTCTTATTGGAAGGATCAGAGATGATGACGCTTTTAACGTTCTCAGGAGAATCAACCTGGATTACCTAACTTCTCAATCTGAAGATGTCACTGTAAATGAGGTTGAACTATGTTAGCTCAAGGCTCAGATCTTATGAGCCCCTGCAGCTGCACAGGTTCATGAGAACTGACATCATCTGCATTCTTCAGGAGCTGGCTGGGGTTTAAATAACGACACGAACAAATTTAATATTATATATCGTGTTTGACTGCATGAATAATATTTTGTTTCATGAACATATCACTTTGTGACATAACTCTAAAAAGCATTTTAAGCAACTTTCTTTGGACGATCTACAATAGTGCCAAGTATGCAATGTCTAATACGGTCTGCCAAAACTTCAAATTCTTTTTTTCATTAAACAGAGAAATGTGGGAAGAAAGTCTATTAACCCTTTCATCCTGATACACCCATTGCATAAAATAAATTTGACTGATAGTTCAAGAGTGATGCTAGCATAGCTTGGCCGTTGGCGCCTGAGGTGCCAAGCTATGCTGGCACCACCCTTGAACTAAAATAGTTTATCTATCTCCTAATCAGTAATGTAGCCTTTGTAGGACAATAAGCAAATTCTACAAAATCAGCCTCAGGATGTAATGGGTTAAAGACCATGGAATCACACAAACTTGCAACTGAACAGTTACTCAAAGGCAACAAAAGTCAGAAAACAGGTGGCATGAAATAATGTTGGTATGGGGATACTGCACTTACTATTCCACTTACATAAATAGTATAAAAAAAAAAAAGAAAGACACAATGAAAAAAATAAGACAGGAAGAATACAAATGACTTGGGCTGACCACAAATGACATAAATTGAACTATGTCTAACAAATTTGAGGGGGGTGGGGGGGGGGGGGGGGGAGAGTTTAAAACCAAAGGAAAATAAACATACCCTCTTCAAAGCCAGGACAAACGTTCAGCAAACAAAAAGGAGAAAAGCAATCACAGAAATCAAATATTTGGTACAGTAAAAAAAACTGAAAGATGGGACAAATTTGAAAGAGTCAAATTAAGGGCTACCTCTGCCATAAGATATATGGATACATTTGGATATATAACACTGAGACACAAAGAAAAGTGCTTAGGTATTAAATATGGGGAAAAACAAGATGGCTAAAACAACTCAAAGCTACACTGTTTACACATTATACATGCCCCAATGAAAATGTGTAATTGCTAATTGTTGTAAGCTTAAAGTGGTTGCCATCATGTAGAATGTAAAATGGGTAAATTTCTCCAAAATTGTACCAATAAAGTGAATTTATCTGTATTGCATCAATGTTGGAAATGTTTGTTTTTTTAATTTAAAAAAGGGAAAGAAGGGGAGGGGGGTGGGGGGTGGTGCTCTATTCTGGCATTCAATCCAAACAAATGGGTAGACATCAAAAGGGTCGATCAGGGGTTCGAGAATCTGTGAGAGGGATGGCTGAGGGACTGAGCCATTAACCCCATATGTTCGGTAATAATTATACAATTTCAGCAGTAAACACAAAGATCTATAAACTTAACAAATACCACAAAAACATCAATTAAAGAAAAATGATTCTGTGTAGTATATACTGAATATATATGGGATGTGCTCCAAGAGTACACCAATTTACCTCCACATGTTGATGGTGAAGAGGTTCCTGATAGTTCGCAGCAAGAACAAAAGATCCCATAATCAATCACTAATGTCAAGTACATTGTGTTGAAAACAACTTTCTGGAGAAAAACGATTTTAGTTCAAACAATTGAAATGCTTTCAAAGCATTTTAGTTATTTGAAATCGACACCTTTCAATACAGTGAGCAGACACAGACAGAAAAACATGCACAAAAATGTACACAGATGCACTCAACGAACAGTGCAATCATGATACTTACATCAACACTTTGATTACAACCTAAGGCCACACATCTATTGCATCACAATTCTTATGATAATTAACCCCTGTTTGTGATCACGAACAAGATCTCTATAACTGTCACCATTTGGCTGCCAGACAACCCATCCATGCACCAAACATAGATATGCAAATAAGACCATCAAGAGCCAAAGACTGGCATGAGTCCCCATGGCTGCATGGGCAGATGCTGATCTATGCCTCTTGCAGTCAGACTATGCTCATCATACGCTGACAGTAAAAGAAGGAAGTCCACAACGTTTTTAGCTACATCACCCAATGAAATATGACATCAGTGTCAAACCTCTACTGTCAGATTTGTAATAAACCTCAAAATAACCACGGATCAGAAAAATCAGAGGGTAGTAGGTCATAAATGCACGTGTTTTGACGAAAACAGTGGGTGAAAAGCATGGACAAACGTGATACGCACGTTTGTCCAGGCTTTTAATCTACTGTTTACATCAAAAGACCTGCCGTTTTTTTCATAACTCTTTCATCTATTGCTTTTGAAATCTTTCTTCACCTAATGACCAACAAAAAAGAGGCACAATCATCCAAGAAACATGAATACAGATTGGTCTCAGCAAGAGGCATAAATTCTCATGAGACCCTGCAGTTGCGGGGGCTCATAAGGATCTATGCCTTTTGTAGTTCTTCACTTTTTCTCTGGTCTGAAGGGGTTAATCGCTGTGTGCACGCAACCACTGGTATTGTTAACAGTAACGGTAGCTGCATGCAGAGGGATTAATCCTCTGTGTGTCAGTAGCGGTTTTTGTCATGATGATTCCTACACCAAGACAAAAACTACTACCGACATGCAAAGGGTTAAGCATCTATACAAATGCCCAAACAAAATCCACAGCAATTTGTCTCTGTGAACAAGAGGTAAAGATTATCATGGCCCTCAGCAGCTGCAGTGGCTCGAGATAATGTATGTGCCCCCTGCTGACAAAGGCACATTTAGGAACATATGAAATTCTTTTCATCTACAGCCTTTCATGAGTGAAGACCTGTCAACAGACAAAAGGCAGCCAGCAGGCTATTGTCTTATGCAGTTTGAAGCAGCACAGAGATGATTGAACAAATGAGGTAATTTATATTTTTGTTTTACCCCCCTTGTGCATGCAGCCAGCAGTGCTGTAAACATGGGGGTTAAAACGATTTCCTCCTTTGTGAACCAAAGTTCCAGAATGAGACTGTTTTATTATATATGCTTTTCTGTTTCAGTTCTGTTGAACCGAATGAGTGACAGAAACCGCGTAAATGCAACAGACCCTTTTCTTTCCACCGAAACAAGTCATCTGACAGAGACAGTCCAAGTTCAAATAGACCAATTTATGTCCTATTCATATGCATCACAATTCTCTGCCCATCACCATGGACACTAGTGAAAATTATTTTCAGTCTCTATCAATGCTGTCAGACATGAATATGATAGCTGTATGTATAGAAGAAAAGTACACATGCTTCCCAGGAGACCAAGGCCTGATGAGCGTGTAAACGCGCTTATTGTCTTGTCCTCTTTGGCATCTCCTTGTTAACCCATATAGCCCCAACGCAATAATGCAAGGAGATGGATTGACCATGATAATTCAAGGGTAGTGCCAGATTTGCTTGGCGCCTAAAGGCGCCAAGCTAATCTGGCACTACTTTTGAATTATCATGGTTGGCCCACGCCCTGCAACTTGTAAAAATAGTCGCTAGGGTGACACCTCCAAAATTCTGGAAAAGCAGCCATGGGGTTAAATGGGTTAATCATTTTGTGTCAAACTTGTAATGAGTGTGAGCTTGAACCTCTGCCAATATAAAAAGATGCATAACTGAAAGCAAACCTGTCAGGTTGAAACCTGATAAGGTTTTCTTTCAATGCTGCATCTTTGAAACCCTGTGAATTACACAGCAACTCCCACTGTGAATTACTGGGTGCTTAACGGTAACCTTTGTTTCAGTCAATGCTGTATGTGAAATAGCACTGTCAAAAACAGCCCTCAACAAATTTCTTTGTAATCGTACAAATCGACAAGCACAGTGTGTGGGTAAAGAACATTACCATTAATCGGTGGCAGCTTGTTATTTATTGTGCCATCAGACGTCTGGTAGCTGATCATCTCACGCTTTTTCACCGCAGCCGCCTCACTGTTGGGCTGCTCATCTGTTGACATGACAACGGCAGGTGGGGGGAGGTCTGCGGCTGTGTTGGTGCCCATGCTACCAGTCTGTAAAAGACAACAATACATTATAGAAAAATATTACAATCCATTTGAATAGGTGAACATTCATGAACTAAGAAAATGATCTATCTTTCTCTGCACAATATCATGCACTTGATTGGTGTCATAAGATTCTATGAAGATGCATGTGTTCACGTTCAACATATCAAGAGGACACTACTGCTGCAAATATTCGCCCTTAAGACTACACAATGAGAGATGGATAAGACAACAGTTCATAGTGTCAGATTACCCTGAGGCGTTTACAGTAACCTTGATATAACAAGACCGACCCATCTCCCACAGCTAGTCGACAGTGTATACAGATACATGTACATCCAAATGAGTCAAAAGTCATTACTGTGTGTGAATGAGTTAACTCATTTGAGACAATGCCCCACAAGGATATGGGGCAATTTGCAACCTATCTGTATACAGCACATACCGATGATTCATCCTTCCTTACAGGAATCATGACCAAAACCGCGACACGTTAAAAATAAGAGGCTGCATACTCTAAAGTTCAGAGATTTGCAAAACTTTAGGAAGCAACCCGAGTCCCAGGTGACTCAACAGTTTCCCTATAGCAAACAAACGCCCAACCGAGTTAACCTAAATAAAATCAATATCACAAAGCGCACACAGTCTGTCTAGTTTACCCATTTTATCCTGAGGCTGATTTGAAAAACATTTGTTTATAGTCTCATAAAGCTACATTACAGATTAGGAGCTAGCTCAACCATTTTAGTTCAAGGGTGGTGCCAGAATAGCTTGGCGCCTCAGGTGCCAAGCTATTCTGGCACCACCCTTGAACTATCTCAGTCAATTGCAGTCAATTTTATTTCAATCGATGGGTGTATCAGGATGAAAAGGGCTAGAGAAACAATTTCCTCCACAATGTTGCAATGCCTTCAGGTTAATGGACTCAGCATTATCTACTTGTCTTGGAGCCAATCTCTAGCCCGCCCTCTCAGTGCAGCGGACCAGATTTATCTGTCCCATCCCTGGTGCTCTTTATTGATTACAGCCTCAAGGAAACAGCAGTGATCGATTCTGGTCCAGGCACATGGTGTTGTGCTACAGTCAAGCACTAATTGCCATGCAAGAGAGACACATTGTCAGGAGCCCCTGCATATTGCAGTGTTTATGAGGTTCTATGCCTCTTGCTGACATCATTCGTGTACAAACACATTTTTCAGGTTGTGGGGATCAACAATGCAATGAACTACATCAACAGCCAGCGACTCCAGTGTGCAAAGGCCATTGGGCTGATATAGGCCACCAATGGCCCACGCTCAACCGTGCGTGGGCCAAAGGTGGCCGACGTCAGCCCAACAGCCTTTTGCGCATTGGGAAGGGCTCATGGGGCTCTTGTCATCATTATCTATGCACATTCACATTCCTCAGTTTATCAGTCATTCTTCCCATAATGAACTAGGCCAATTTTGGCACAATGACTCTACAGGAATCATGACAAAAACCACTACCGACAGCCAAAGGGTAGAGAGTAGAAAATGTGGGGCTTCTGTGACACCCCTCCCCCAAACAATTAACTTATTCTAATTAGCACGGTAATTCAGCAAGCCCACGTCAACAAAGACAGTCAATACCTTTATTACCTAACCATTTTAGTTCCATTCCAAGAATCATTCAAGCAACGATTTTTGATCAGCTGTCAACCCGCAATTATTAAGGCAGATCCCCCACCTAAATAATTAATGCTGTTAGTGCAATCAAACAGGCGATCAGCTGTTATCGGGAAATGACTAGAGACTACCTACCTGATTACACATTGTGGGAATTCCCGATAGACATAAATAAGACCACACCAACACCCGCCAAGCAGAAGTGACGTCAATGTTTCTATTAGCAAAATCACGTGCCATGCTCGTGACCCTGATCACATGACAAAGTATTGCGCCATTTTTTGTTGATTTGGGAAGACGTGTTCATTTGTGTCAGTCATTGTAGATATCACAAATTTTGGACTTCATAATTCAGTGTTAACAACATTTGCTAGCTAGGCTGTGTTATGCTATGGACCCAGCGTCGATGTAACCTGACTAAACCGGTGTAGTAAAAAGTAATAGAGTTATTTGCTATCACTTCCATGCTGTGGGCAATACTGAATGTGATTTGCTTACAATAACAATGCTGTGTCAGCGCTGGGCCCGCTAACGGCACAGTGATTACACCACATGTTGAGGGTGTAAACATAACATTGAGCCTTCTTAAACAGAGTCATTTTCTATCACTTCCGTGTCGTAGACAACTAAGAAATGAGAGGCATAACACAGAGTTAAACGTCTTTGTTTACAAGTCCTTAGTAAAACGGCGTTCGCACCGTGAACACGCCAAGTCATTAACTTATACTGGTGGTGACAACCATACTGAATGCGTGCGTGCTTGCGGGCTTGGCTGTGTCACCGCGCGGGGGGCCGCTACCGAATTTGCGGCGCAATGATGACACGATGTGTTGAGGGTGTAAGAAGATTGAGCCTTCTAAAACAGAGCCACTTGTTAACACTTCCGTGTTGTAGACAACTAAGAAATGAGAGGTAGAACACAGAGTTAAACTACTTTGTTTACAAAGCGTTAGTAACAGCGTTTATATATTAACACTGTTACTAAGGAAGGCTTGCGAAATACGACAAGGCCATCAAGGGTGTCAGAGTTAAACGATTTTCTTACAAGCTGACTGCTTGGTGGTTTTTAAGTCTCAGCGTGTTACATGCTACATGTTTCAAACAACTAAATCTGAAACTGAAGTGTGGTTCTGCTAGCCTAAGTCTACAATATTTATGCATGCTGAATAAAGATTTTGTGTGTGTGTGTATGTGTGTGTGTGTGTGTGTGTGTGTGTGTGTGTGTGTATGTGTGTGCATGTGCATGTGTGTGTGTGTGTGTGTGTGTGTGTGTGTGTGTGTGTGTAAGAGATAAGAAAAAAAGGGAATACTGGTCATATATATCATTATCTCTAAGTCAATACCCAACAAGGTTATTTTTTATTATGACCATACACACACAAAAACAACAACAACAACAACAACAACATTGTTATCAATTACCTACATGCACTTGATAATAAATTTTTTAAGTTACCTACAGGTACTTGATAACAAATTTCTAAAGTCACCTACAACTGTCAACTAACTTACAGGTAACTTTTTAAGTTTTTATAAATTAGTTGTCACAAGTTCTAATAAGTGACTTAAAACAAGTTCTTACAAGTGTCTTAATATAAGTTTTTATAAGTTCTTGACCCAAGTCAACAACTTACTCAGACAGATTTCCCAAGTTACAAGGACAATAAAAAAAACTTTTTTTTTAGTAATAGTCTGGTGGTGGGGCAGATGGTGTTAGATAGGCAGGCATGACATCTCTTTGCGAAGAGTATGACAAAAATAATGGATTACCAAAACTGATCGTTAATTGTTTATAAATCCTTGAACCTTTTTCATAGTTTCTTCTACACCTATCTTTTTCCCTTGTTCTAAAAAAGATTTCTTTAGCTCTTCAACATTCGTGGGTTGACTATGCATCTTATTCTGTATTTCAGACTTTTTTTGTTTGTAATTGGCCAAATCATCCTGGACTTTTTTTAATTCGTGATCGTCAACTTTATTATCCTCTAAAGCCTTACTTATAATAAGTTTCATACTGCTCAGCTTAGCTCCAGCGAGCGCAGACCTGTTTACCCCCTGGGTGCAGTCAGTGTACTTTCAACTGACTAATTGTGTACTTTGGACCTCACATGTGTATTTATTCACAAGCCAGTGAGTTGTCAGTTTCTCCAAAATGTGTATTTTTGTGTATAAACATGTACATGTATGTGTACCCCAAAGCAAAATTGTGTACTTTAATACGCCAAATGTGTATGGTAAACAGGTCTGCGAGCGTACTCAATGCTTCATGCTTCTGCAACTTCATATGAAATCTTTTGTTAAGGGCTTCCATACCAAAGCAAGCCAGGCTTGTGGCAAGGCCAACACCTTCAATAGCAATTCCTATGACACTTCCCACTCCCGTTGCAAACAGACCTATACCTCCTACAGATAATCCGGCTGAAACCACACCCACGGCCATTGAAGTGTTGTGTACAGAATTGAAAACCGTTTTATATCGTCTTTTGCACCGGGAGTATTTTGCTTGTTCTTCTTCCAAATACTTCAATGCGTCTGTAATATTTATTAAACGGAATGAGTCTGCCTGTAATGTTTCATCATGCTCAGGTGGTATTTGTGGATACAGTGGTGGCATTTTTTATGGCAAATATATATATTTTTTTAATCTTCTAATTTATTTGGCAACTCTTCAAATGTATACAATTTGCTAGCGTAATAAAATGAAACAAGATCTATGTGTTCCAGGTTTATGAAACTTAGACGAACAAAAATTTGTTTATCGATCACTACCTTAACAGCAGGGGCACTACTCGAAACTTCAAAATCTGTATTTATTTTTCTAATAGCAATAACAACCTTTGTTGACTCTGCTACTGTGCTATCCCATGTAAGTTTGATTCCCTGTGCGATATCTGCTTCTTTCACAGCTTCCACAGATCTCATGAGAATTTCAAAAACTATTGTCGCATCTCTATCTATGGTAAAATTTGCTGGTACGAACGAAATAGAAGTATCTGTTCTACCCTTTCTATTTGTAAGAAAATACCTTCATTTTCCATACTCTTGAAGTTTTAGTTTTTCTCTGCTATTGGTTTCTGCGAAATAGCTTGGCACAAGACTTACAAGCATTGGCTCAGAGTTAACAACTTTTCTAAATACTAAGCCACCTTCATCAGTAAAATAAACATAGGGACTGATGAAAACAAACTTTATGTCCCATACAATGGAGATAGGTGCAAGCGGAACAGGGGTTGGAATAATTACCCATTTATTACCCACATATTTTAAGCTGTAGAGCACATTACTTACAGGAGTAGGAACAGTAACATCACGAAGTTGACTAAGTTTAGGAAACGCGCCATCTTTTAATCTTCAATTCCCTTTCGTTTGTACAATCCAACGGAAACAAGTTCAAGGCCATACACCTCTCCTACCTCACCTTCTTTATCAAAATCTTGCACGTCAGCCAAATCTTTCAACTCTATTGACAGACATGCAACTGGAATAATTCTCGGCTTTGGACCAAGACCGCTCATTTTTTATTTTGCAAAAATAAAATTTATTTAACTTCCAACACAACATAAAAATCATGCATTACAACTGGTTTGTCATCCTGGTTAGTTACAGATAAGCACAATGATTCAAAGAAACTGGAGCCCAATTTTTTAAACTGAGAATTAGGAAATCTAACAACTACATTTTCACAATAAGGAGCAGTTCCAGTCGACACACATTTCAACAAAGTCGAAGGCTTTCCATTGTGAAGAGTATCAGTAGTGCTTAATTCTTTTAAATGAACATTTAGCACTGTGTGTACTGACAAATGAACAGGATATCTACCAGTTATTTTATTTTTTTTTTTTTTGGTGATAGTAGACGCCCGACTGATGGTGTTTAATCGTCATCTGGATGTATAATTTTTTTTACCTAAAAAAACCAAGTAATAATAAAAGACTAATTGATAAAGAAAACTGACCACTTTTCGGAAATTCAATTGTAACAAGTAAATTAGCTGGGTTTAAAGTTGCCTTAATTTTAAATTCATTTTGAAGCCAATCAGCTAAAGCACAAAAGTCATAATACCCAGCTCGTAAAATATCGCCCTTCTCAATACCATCGAGAGTTCCACTTTCTTTCATTTCTGTGTCAATTGATTGATTGATTGTACATTGCTTAACGTCCCGACAGCAACAAGGCTTTCTCAGGACGTGCCTGCACTGCTTGTGAAAAAATAAGTAAACAGAACATTGAATGTATGTTGCCAGCCGGTACAATACGTTAAATAAACCTACAACATACGGCCTAAATAAATTGATTGATTGATTGTACATTGCTTAACGTCCCGACAGCAACAAGGCTTTCTCAGGACGTGCCTGCACTGCTTGTGAAAAAAAAAAAAAACAGAACATTGAATGTATGTCGCCAGCCGGTCAAATACATTAAATAAACCTAACACATGGGGCCTAAATAAAGCTAAGACCATTTAGCAACACACATCCAATATCAAGAGCTACAGGCAGTGCAGACAATAGGGAGAGTTTTAAAAAGGCAAATACAGGTGAATGGACAAAGGGTAGACAGAAACACATGCCCCAGAATAGAGAGAAAAACCCACCCTGTGGGGCTGACCAGGGTGACCCTGGGAACTAAAAAATACCTAACCCCACCCAAGTCCCCCAGGGCAGACCCGGGTGGGGGATTTCTGTGTCAAGATTCCCATTGTCTGCTTTAGCTAATTTTTTTTTTTTTTCTATGTGATTATCAAGCTCACCTAGTTTGGCTACATTATTTACAAGCTCACCTCTTATTGACTGCAGTGTTTTATTCAACCCCATAATTTCCCGCATTGGCAAAGGAGAGTTCTCTATTGTTTTCATAGCCTCATTTATTTGCCCTTCTGTAAATGAAAGTTCTTGTATTACTGTGTTTGCTAATTCTGGAAGCCTTTTTACTTCAGTCATTTCAATTTCTTGACCAGTTGGCAACCTTGTTTGTACGTCATGAAGGGTACTAGCAAGTCTAGGTGGCAACTTTTTACTACCAACACCAAGGTAACGCTGCAGTGCTGCCTCACCACCAACACTAGTTTTAATTGAACTTAAAGCTTTAAACTTAGCGGGATTTTTTATAAAAGTCAATTGTACTTTTCCTCTGTCTGTATTTAAATATAAATGGCCCTTGTTATCAAGTTCAAATTGATTAGGATCCAAAACTTCTGGGCGGTCACCAACACTATTATAAAATGAGTTCACTTTGTCTTTTAACAGTTCGTGATACAGAGGAGAAGTATTTACCATTCCAGTCATATCTGTAACACTAGTATCGGAGACATTCATGTCATCCATTTCAAAATCTTCATGGTTAAATCCTCCCGCTGCCATTGTTTTATTAATTTAATTTTTTTTAATTGTGCATAATAAAAATGACACAGTCCTACGGATCAAAGTTAGACCCATACAGAAAACTACGTGAGCCTCTTGGTGTTAAGGGCATTAGACAATCAATTGTCATCACTAACAATCCTAGTACTATAGACCAGAACCAAACTCTTACTGTAAAGTTTCCTAACCTAGGCCCCAATGATGTTATTGTTCCTGGTACTGCTCGCCTTGCTTTTAATATTAAACTTTCATCAGACACAGATGACGAAAGAACACTAGTTGGCAACCTTGGTATAGCAATTATTAAGACTATTAAAGTTAAACTTGAAGGACAGGAAGTGTTTAGTCTTGACGATGCTGATGTATTCTACTGTTTCAAAGATCTGTGGCTCACAAGTGAAGAACGAGAAGACCGTATTTATCAAGGTATACAGTCTGGTAATGTTGCCAAACTCAGAATCAATGCAACAGATAAATCAACGACAGTAGTCAAGGACGTTATTGTGGCAGAAACATATGGAAATAGATTTTGCATTCCACTTGAATTTGAAATCCTAACAGCGCATTTGCCTTATTACCAAGGAGCACTAAATGACCGCCTGAGTTTTGAACTAATGTTTAATGACTACTCCAAAGTTATCAAATCAACAGATCTCAATGCATCATACAAGATCTCTAACATTTCCTTGGAATATGAGATTGTCACGCATGCTCATTTAGCTACTCTCATACAAAATCAGTACCAGTCAAGACTGCCGATTTATTATGATCGTGTTATAAGACACAGTTTAATTAATAAAAAACAAAAGCGACCCAATGTGGAACATCAACTTGAACACACCTGCTAGGTCACTGAAAGGCATTCTTATGTTGTTTGTTGAACCGGGAAGTGCATACCAAAGGAATTCAGAAAAATTTTAGAATCCGAAGATTACTCATTTGTCTTGTACTATTGAAGGGCGTCCTAATCAAGTGTATGCTTCGGGTATGCTACCTTACCAGCACTATGATGAGATCACAAAATATTTTGCAGGCGGAAGACTTAGAGAAAAACCAGCAAACATGGCATCTAAAGATCTGCATCTGTATGACGTAAGAATTGCTCAATACCTGACAGACAAGGTATGCACTTTGGCTAGACCTGCGTAGTACAGATGACGACTACCTACATGGGTCAGGTCGTACTGTTGAAAATGGTAGTGACGGAATAACAATTCAGATACAAAAAAAGACTGAAACCGCTGGAGCAATAAATATATATTTGTATCTGATTTATGACGCACAACTCAATATTGCAGAAAGCAGACTAAGTGGACACATATATTAATTATATTCTATATTAAAATGAACTTGATGACACTTGACCCACACTGTAGCTTATTTGTTGGTGCCACGGGCTGTGGAAAAACTGAATTTGTACTTAATCTATTACAAACAAGATACATCTGTCATTTTGAAAACATTGTGATATTTTGTCCAACAATCAAACACAACAAAGCTTATCACAACCTTTTATTCATTTGGACTGACAGCAACATTTACTTAGTTGATCCTGAGAAGAAACTGAATGACTACCTGCAGTATTTTTACAAGCAATTTGAAGGACAGCCAACCCTGTTCATAGTCGATGACTGCTCTGCAGATAAGGATATTGTTAAGAAGAGAAACACACTGGCAGAACTGGCCTTTAGTGGCAGGCATGCAAACATTAGTGTTTGGATTCTCACTCAAAAATATAATGCTGTACTGAAAGATTTTCGTGAGCAGTTAAAGTTTATCTGTTTGTTTTACTGTAAAGATCGTGACAGCTTTGAAGACTGTCTCATAGAGAACGATGTTATACCAAATAAACATGAACGAGACTGTGTGAAAAATAAACTGAAATTGACTAAGCATCTAAAGCTTATTTTAAAGACAGATCAACCCACTGGGTATGGATTAGTAAATTAATTTATACTTATGGTTTGTCCATAAAAAATGATGGACAGACAAGCGCAAGTGGTTGATGTTACAGACTACTTTCAATATATCCAGCACTTTGAAGAGATAAGAACACATTACAAAAACCCATTTGCGCTTGCTATAACACCAATAGCGGTACCAGCGGTTATATATGTGACATATAATGTGACTTTGGAATATATTGATGAGTTTTTATTTGGAGGGAGCATTGCTGGTAATTTTAAGACAAATACCTTTGAAGTTGATGATGACTGGTTTATAAAAGTGTGCGAACACATGCACCAACAACTAAAAAAACTAAATGTTTGTTTTTTAGGTGTTACAGTCAATAAATGGTATTACACAGGTATAATTTTCCTATTTATTATTTTGACGGACAAATAAAAATGACGGACAATGCCCAAAGCTTAAGAAACGTGTTTCACACAACAGACTTGCCTATATCTAACACTTACAGTGTCTATGAATCGATAGAAAGGTCTTTTTTGGTCATACAAGATAACCTTCTTTCTGGTAGTGTAAAGATTCAGATTGTTGCTAAAATAGAATTTACCAGGGTAGATGGTGAAGTGATTGTTTCGTATATCTCAACAAGACAACACACAGTTAATTCAAAAGAGGAATTGAAAAAAGTGTTTAGAGAAAGTCTGTTGCCTGACTTCCTTGAAGCAATTGACAGAGCAAAAATGCAGGGGTCTGGTTGGCATGAAGGTCGTGTACATGAACTGCAACTGAAGCAGTCAAGGTATCATCCTATTTTAGGCAAATCATGGTTGCCTCTACCAACTGAGGTTGCAAACAAAAAGGCTGTAGTCAATATTCAGAACAATGATAATTTCTGTTTTATGTGGTGTGTTCTTGCTAAACTACACTTTGTAAAAACAAGACCTGAACGTGTATCTAACTATACCAAATTTGAAAACGAACTCAACTTCAGTGGTGTAGATTTTCCTGTTAAGGTGGAGGATATAGATCTGTTTGAAAAACTAAATCCTGTGATATCTGTGAATGTGTATGTATGGGATAATGAGTCTGAGAACAAGTTAGAACCAATTAGAGTATCACCACTTGCCCCCACCTACGGTCAGCCAGAAGATAAGCATGTTGACATGTTACTAATAAGCTCTGGTGATAACTTTAACTACACAATTATCAGAAATATGTCAAGACTAATTCATTATACAACAAAACACAAGTGTAAACAGGAATTTTGTAAGAAATGTTTACAGAGGTTTTCCTCTATTGAAGTAGCACACAAACATGTTAAACAGTTTAGGTCGCCTGATGACATTCAAACAGTACTTAAGTATCCAGATCCTGGTAGTAAGGTTTATTTTAAAAACTATGGGAATCAGCAAAAGCTGCCGTTTGTAGTGTATGCTGATTTTGAATCACTGGTTGTGCCATATGAGGGTCCTGTTCCAGAATCATTACCAAAGACTGTAAAATTGAGTGATCAAGTGGTGTGTTCTTTCAGATATATTCTTGTTAGGTCAGATGGTCAACATACAGAACCTGTTATCTACAGAGGTGAAAATGCAGCAGCTGAGTTTTTAACAGAAATGAGACAACTGTATAGTCAGGTAGTACATTATTTGGAAAACTATCAGATGCCTTTGTTGATGACAGAAGAAGACAAACTAAATTTTGATGCAGCAGTGATGTGTTGGATTTGTGAACAAGCCCTTGATGGTGATAAAGTTTGCGATCATGACCACATAACTGGACGTTACAGAGGTGCTGCACATAACAATTGTAACTTGTTATTAAAAACAGATCCTAAGACATATAAGTTACCAATCATTTTTCACAATCTCAAAGGATATGATTCGCATATTATCATGCAGGCTGTGGATGAGTCTTACAAAAAAAATAGTTGCATTGCCCAGACAACTGAGAAATACTTGACTTTTAGGTTGGATAAATTAGCATTTTATGACTCCATGCAACATTTGTCCTTAGGGCTTGCTAGTCTCGCAGAAGGACTGACTCAGTATCCAATAACAAGTAAATATTTTGAGCCAGACTTGATTAAGAAAGGTGTGTATCCGTACGAGTACATCAGTGACTGGGTTGTGTTTGAGGAAACAAGACTGCCACCAAAAGATAAATTTTATTCCACACTAATTGGCAAAGGTATTTCTGACTCTGATTACAAGCATGCCCTCGATGCATGGGAAAAACTAGGGTGTGAAACGATTGGTGACTACCATGACCAGTACTTGAAAGCTGACGTTTGTTTGCTAGCAGACGCATTTTAAAGTTACCGTGAAAAGGGTTTGTTATACTACAGACTTGACCCTGCTTGCTACATAACTAGTCCTGGCATGACATGGGATGCATTTTTGAAATCCAGCAAGATATTTATAGACCTGTTGTCTGATCGTACGATGGGTGAAATGGTGGAACATGGTTTGAGGGGAGGTATTAGTATAGCTGCAAACAACTATGCCAAAGCCAACAACAAATATCTTGATGACTTTGACCCCCTCAAGGCCAAGGTCATTCATTACGTACTTGGACGCTAATAACCTTTACGGATTCGCAATGTGTGAGTTATTGCCCCTGAAAAACTTTTGTCTGTATGATTTGTCACAGTATGACATAACAGAGTTAACAAACAATATTATGAGTCATGACCGGAATGATGCAAAGGGTTGGATCTTTGAAGTAGACCTGGAGTACCCACACCACCTACATGATTATCATAATGATTATCCGTTGGCTGTTGAGAAAATGAGTATGACGGGTAAAAAAGAAGACACCAAACTTGTGCCAAATTTAAATGACAAATTCAATTACGTTTGCCACTATCGCTTGTTACAGTTTTACATCAGATTGATTGATTGTACATTGCTTAACGTCCCGACAGCAACAAGGCTTTCTCAGGACGTGCCTGCACTGCTTGTGAAAAAAAAAAAAAAATAAACAGAACATTGAATGTATGTTTACATCAGACATGGGTTAGTACTAAAGAAAGTTCACAGAGGCATTCAATTTGACCAGAGTGCTTTTATGAAAGATTATATAATGAAAAACACAACATTGCGTGCCAGAGACGGCAACACTGCATTTGACAAAGACTTCTTTAAGCTTATGAACAATGCCTGTTTTGGTAAGACTATGGAAAATCCTCATCACCGCAAAGATGTGAGACTGGTCACAACTGAATTGGGTGCAATTAAACTTACAGGCAAGCCACAGTACACAGGGTACAAAGAGTTTCATTCATCATTGTATGCAGTTTCACTCAAAAAAAAGATTGTCAAACTGGACAAACCAGTATTCATTGGTATGGCAATACTCGAGTTATCAAAATTGCTGATGCTTGAATTTTATTATGATTACTTTAAACCAAAGTATCCTGAGTGCCGTCTGCTATACACTGACACTGACTCTATGATCATTGATGTGCCTACTGAAGACTTTTATGAAGACATTAAAACAGAACTGCATATGTATGACACGTCCGATTACCCTAAGGATCACCCGCTGTTCAGCACACAAAACAAAAAAGTGCCTGGTAAGTTTAAAGATGAACTAAATGGTGTGCCTATTGTTGAGTACGTTGGACTGAGATCAAAAATGTATTCTATACTGCACCAAAAGGGAAGTCAGTCGAAAGCCAAAGGAATAAAAAAAACAGCGATAAAAAATAAAGACATCCGTCATGAACATTATAAGCAAGTATTAGATGGAGAACTAATGCCTGATTATCCAAACAAGACACTGAGATCAAATAGACACAATATTGAAATGATCCAAACACATAAGAAGTCACTTGCAGTTGGAGACACAAAACAAGTGTTTCACACTAAGGAAAAGGCTTATGCACCTGGACATTATGCGCTTAATGATTGATTGATTGTACATTGCTTAACGTCCCGACAGCAACAAGGCATTCTCAGGACGTGCCTGCACTGCTTGTGAAAAAAAAATAAACAGAACATTGAATGTATGTTGCCAGCCGGTCAAATACATTAAATAAACCGAACACATGGGGCCTAAATAAAGCTAAGACCACCTAGCAACACACATCCAATATCAAGAGCTACAGGCAGTGCAGACAGTAGGGAGAATTTGAAAAAGGCAAATACAGGTGAATGGACAAAGGGTAGACAGAAATACATGCCCCAGAATAGAGAGAAAACCCCACCCTGTGGGGCTGACCAGGGTGACCCTGGGAACTAAAAAATACCTAACCCCACCCAAGTCCCCCAGGGCAGACCCGGGTGGGGGCATTATGCGCTTAAGTTATCTGAAGAAATAGCTGATGAACTAATCGATGAATTAGTTGATCAAATGGTTAAAAATGCGTAACGGTGTCTGGGGGAATAATTTGTAATTCTTCTCTGACAAATGCCCTCTTTGGGGCGGGCTCATACAGATAATAAATTGATGCATTAGCGGAAGGAACTATTTTTTTTATATTGTGAACAGACGTAGACCAAATTGGATCAGTTGCCCTACGTCTGACGTCATTCTCGACCTTGCCAGGTTGATACAAATATCTCACCTGTTTTGTAAACAAGCTTGTGTCTGGAGGTGTTGTTTTTATTTCTGACCCTGATGGCATTGTTTTCAATTTAATAGCATCAACAGGTTTAGGGTGACCTTCATTATTCATTGCTTTTATCACAGACGGTAATCTCTTAACCCACTCAGTGTTACGTGCATCATGCATGAGTTCCTTAGAATACTGATAGCTGAAAAGTCTCTCCGATAATTGCTTGTTAAAGTTTTCAACAATAGCCTGTGATCTATGCACGCCCGGTATGCCTCGCCGCACTAGCACTCCATGCTTTGCAAATAATTGATTAACGGCACCTTTAAATTCAGATCCGTCATCGACTTGCACAAGCATGGGAAATTTTAAATGGCCTCGACTATATATTTTTGTTAACGCAGTGGCCACTGTACTAGCATTCTTGTCAGTTATGGGTTCGGCATCCTTATACCTTGAAGCTATGTCAACAACAGTTAATGAATACTTGTATCGTTTCTTTCTTATTGTATCGTGTGGTAGAAACAGGAGATCCATTTGATGGGTGTCATTAGGAATAGTGTTTACAAAATGAGGTCTTGTTATTTTTCTTGGAGCAGGAAGATATATTTGCCAAATTGCTTGTTTTTGTAGCCACTGTTTTATTTGTTCTAGTGTGACATCCCTGCCCACAGCAGCATGTAATTTTTCTATTGCAGTATTCCCTTTCCAGTAGCTAATAGGGGAGTAATATATTTTTGATAGTTTAGCTCCGACGTCTGTCATTTCTTCTAGCAATAAGAACTCCTGTAAAATATACAAATGTCATTCCTACTAGAACAAATATTATTTCTCCATTTCTTTGTTCTGGGCTTGGCTGGTAGTAGTCGCTAAGTTTTGGTTGTGGGATGGTCATGTCTTCGCCAGTAACAAGAAAGTATTCTTTGATCGCGTCATCGACATTAGAAAATGTATGCTGTGCATGACCTTCAAGCCTGAGTTTTTCATTAATGAAATCAAGTTTCTCAATTCTCTGCTTCTCATAATCCTGTTGAGCTTGTGCCAGTTTTTCATATGCCTCATTGTGACGCTTCATTTCTACTGCTGATTCCTCTTTACCCATTTTTGAAAAAAGATAGTTTGATCCACTAAATGCCAATGCATTAACAACGGCCCCACCAATCATAATAGCTATAGTTGCCATACTTTTTATTTACATAGATATATTTTCTGGAATAATTCCTTGCTTGACGAAAAGGTCTTTTGTTGCAATCGATGCTGTTACAACAGCTACTAGCTTAGCACTGTCTTCGAAGTCTAATCTACTCAAGTCTGTCGATTTCATTTTGAGAAGACTTTTCCCCAGCATAGAATAAGCAACTGTTAGTCCACTTATTACTGCAGAGTGACAGACAAGGTTCATTATGTTCTTTGTGTCGCTCATTTTCTTATGCTACAAAAATTAAAATAATAAATTTATTTACTGCATGTAAAATGGGTCCACAGCTTTGGGTGTTGCTGGTAATGTGGCGACTACTTCTTTTGTTTTTGGAGTGTTTGATTTTTTGGACACTGTTCGAGTGTTTGGTTTGTATTTTTTGTATAATTGGTAACCTACGTAAACAAATCCTACAACAAATCCAGCAACTATATATTTTGTTGTTTCAGGTTTAGACTCAGTTGTTTATCTCTCACTTTGTGGGTGGTGTTTTGGCCCTGGCGGTAGTGACACTGGTGCTGTTGATGGTGTGTCAGTCTTTTCTGTTAATGCCTGAAGCTGTAATTTTTTTTGTCTGTTATATTCAGCTAATCTTTTCCCAGCCTCTATTTGACCTGGACTTTTAGTCTTAGTCACCGTTTGAACTTGTGTCAAGACAGGACTCTGATGTGGAGTCGTCTGGGTCTCGTCCATTTTCTTCTAATTTAAAATTTATTTTAGAAAAATCAATATGACTACTAGTAACAAGTAAGGTTACTACAGGTGCAAGGTAATTCCCAAACTTGTAAAACATAAGGCATGCTAATTTGCCTATTGAACTTGAAACTATGGGGTTGCTTTCTAGATCATGTCAAAGGCTGTCACTATCAACAGGTAGGAAGTGACTCACAGCTTTTGTGTATAGGCAGACAAGAGATCGACTCAAATCACGTGTCATTAGTGAAGCAATGTGATTTTCATATTTAGCATGAAGTTTGATTAGCTCGTCAGCGGTAAGAGATTCTATGTCTTCTGTCATGTATTGTTTACCGAAAAAAGCTTTTGATTTTCCAGAAACAACTACAGAGAGAAGGCGTTGTTTTTTCGAGTCTAAATCTTTGTTCTCTACAGCACAGATATCGTTTAAAAGTAGCAATTCGTCTTGGTTCATTTTAAAACGTAATATAATAATTTTGTTTAAAGAAGTCAATGACAGCATTAATTATTTAGGTGGGGGATCTGCCTTAAAATCGCGGGTTGGCAGCTGATCAAAAATCGTAGCTTGAATGATTTCTGGAGTGGAACTAAAATGGCTAGGTAATAAAGGTATTGACTGTCTTTGTTGACGTGGGCTTGCTTAATTACCATGCTAATTAGAATAAATTAATTGTTTGGGGGGAGGGGTGTCACAGAAGCCCCACATTTTCTACTCTCTAGGGTTAACTGTTAAACAACAAGTGTTCTTTTGTCCTTCTTTCTAAAGGCATCCAATGAACACATAAAATGGTGCACTGAGTCACCAAGCCCTGTTGAGAAGCAATCTGATTATTGGAATCTAATAAAACAGAAGTAGCACATTTCCTAAATAAACTCCCCACCCGGGTCTGCCCTGGGGGACTTGGGTGGGGTTAGGTATTTTTTAGTTCCCAGGGTCACCCTGGTCAGCCCCACAGGGTGGGTTTTTCTCTCTATTCTGGGGCATGTGTTTCTGTCTACCCTTTGTCCATTCACCTGTATTTGCCTTTTTAAAACTCTCCCTACTGTCTGCACTGCCTGTAGCTCTTGATATTGGATGTGTGTTGCTAAATGGTCTTAGCTTTATTTAGGCCCCATGTGTTAGGTTTATTTAATGTATTTGACCGGCTGGTGACATACATTCAATGTTCTGTTTATTTTTTTTTCACAAGCAGTGCAGGCACGTCCTGAGAAAGCCTTGTTGCTGTCGGGACGTTAAGCAATGTACAATCAATCAATCAATCCTAAATAATGATTGATTGATTGTACATTGCTTAACGTCCCGACAGCAACAAGACTTTCTCAGGACGTGCCTGCACTGCTTGTGAAAAAAAAAATAAACAGAAAATTGAATGTATGTCGCCAGCCGGTCAAATACGTTAAATAAACCTACAACATGGGGTCTAAATAAAGCTAAGACCATTTAGCAACACACATCCAATATCAAGAGCTACAGGCAGTGCAGACAGTAGGGAGAGTTTTAAAAAGGCAAATACAGGTGAATGGACAAAGCGTAGACAGAAACACACGCCCCAGAATAGAGAGAAAAACCCACCCTGTGGGGCTGATTGATTGATTGATTGTACATTGCTTAACGTCCCGACAGCAACAAGGCTTTCTCAGGACGTGCCTGCACTGCTTGTGAAAAAAAAAAAAACTAAACAGAACATTGAATGTATGTCGCCAGGACCAGGGTGACCCTGGGAACTAAAAAATACCTAACCCCACCCAAGTCCCCCAGGGCAGACCCGGGTGGGGGTCAATCCTAAATAAACCCAGCACCAGGTTTTCTTCAAAGGTTCAAAAATAAACTTAGAATTCAAAGGACTATTGAATACTAAGAGATTCTAATCGATATTCTTCCTTTCAACTCAAACGCACTAACATTTCCAAAGACGTAAACGCAATGTACAAATTATATAATACAACATTGCATAACGTAATTGAAATTCTACATCTCAACCTAAACGTGCTAACACTTTCAAAACAACAAAATGTGTTAACACTACAACATAAAATGCCAGTATGAAATATTATGATCTACCACAGATGGATCAACATCAGTAAGTTCATAAATCAATCCAGACCAAAAAGGTGACTGCCAAGCGTGTAATATGCAAAGAAGTACCCAACGGAGAAAGAAACACGCTTAGAAAAGATGGGTACAACACAATTTATTAATATTTCGGGTAAATACCCTTTGTCAAAATAGACAAACAAACAAACATAGAGATTAGCCGCTACTTATCTTCAATGGCAGAAGGAATGTGGCAACTGAAGGAGGTGACGTAAAAGTTCATAGACTTACATTTTCTTGTTGAAACAAGTTCACAAAATGATAGAAACATACCAACACATCTACTGATCAAAGTGTTAAAAAAAACAATAAATCTGAACCCTTCGGCTTCAGTAGTGGTTTTTGTCTCGGCGATTCCTGCAGGAATCATCGTGACAAAAACCACCACCAGCAGCCAAAGGTTAAATCAATCATTTCCTTTCTGTAACTGATATTTTCTTCCCAATTATTTTGTTTCTAATAAAAACATTAAAGTGACAAGTATAGCTAGTGTCTTTCCAGCATCTTCTTGAAAGGTGGTTCACCCATGCTCAATAACAGAAAAAAAACTTTCACATTCCTTAGGAAAGAAAAGGAAGTGCTCACTTGGAGATACTTTTCTTTCATACTTCTAATGAATTTACACGAGCAAATCAATATCTCACAAGAAATAGCCATACGCACACTATGAAAAAAGAAGTGTATTATACTAGATAATCAAGCGGAAGGCAAGGTGATTATCACACTTTTCTACATGAATCAATAAATGAGTGAAACAAAAAGCATCCTGAATGAAAATGCTAAACTACCAATTTTTGAACTGATACGCCAACATCATCTGCCAACAAACTTGCTACTTTTTGTTCGAATTGAACTGTTACTCAGCATGTTCAACGTGCTCTTGAAACAGATCAATTGAAACAAAAAACAGCAAGTTACTAAACCTAACAATGACTAACCCATTTATCCTCAACACCCTACAGCAGTAGATGGATTGACAAATGATAATTTAAGGGTATTGCCACATTAGCTTGGCGCCATCAGGCGCCAAGCAAATCTGGCACTACCCTTGAATTATCATGGTCGATCAAAATCCTGCGACTGATACAGAGCAATGAGGCCGTGGGGTCAAATGGGTTAATCTTTATGGGGTAATGTCAACGGACATAACAAAGTCTGGGACTACATCGGAAATAAGGTTGCATATCTTTTGGGTGGTTATGGTTACAAGAGCAAATGATGTGAAAATCATTGGCCACTTAGGTCTGAGTGACAAAGAAGAACAATCAGTTACTGCTCACTAGCGAACAATTTACCCGCGTGTTTCTTAACGACTGTGTACCAGTTGCAGGAAATGAATTGACCATGATAATTCAAGGGTAGTGACAGACTATTTTGGCACCTGAATTATCATGGTCAGTCCATCTCCTGTAGGGCGCTGGAGCTAAATGAGTTAACAGTGACTGATGGTCTCTACATTGTAACCACTTTACGCAAAGGTACACGTTGAGTGCTCTGTGAGTACTAATATAGTCAAAAGGGAAGGCAAAAACAGTGAAACTGGCAGGTGGCAGTGAGGGCAGGAGTGGTCAGTTATGTACAAAAAACAGCATACATTTGCATACTTCTCAAAGCAGCGCTAAACACAAAAACATCACAACATTAACTATGACACTTTCACGTGACCTACTTGCATATCTGTGCACAGCGTACACAGCTAAACTATGACTCTATTAGCATTTACAACACAATCTTCCAGTTTATTGTTCAGGAAGAAGTTGTATTTACTGTTTACATATCACATAAATCCTTTATGTCACAAGTACTTCACTTTTAGGCCTACGAGGCAGTATCCAAACAATCAGAGTAATTTTAAATCGGCAATTCATGCACAAACTACCTCTCCCATAATGGACACCTCCAAATCCAACTAAATATGAACGTCCACAGCTATCAAAGACCCAACAGAACTTGCCAATTTACATGCCATAAAACACTCATGTCTCACATACATAAAAGACTGCAAAACTTCCTAATCCTCAGTGACTTTGACTTTACAGATCGCTCAAGAGCCAATTCGCATAAGTGTCCGGAAGTAATCCACCAATGTGTCGAGTTCAACTCTCTGAGCCTCACGTGTGCATTTCCCAAATGTATGTACCAGTTGCAGGAGATTGATTGACCATGATAATTCAAGGGTAGTGCCAGATCTGCTTGGAACCTGAACTGGCACTATCCTTGAATTATCATGGTCAATCAATCACCTGCTGCAGGGTGTTGTGGTTAAATGGGTTAACTTCATAGTATCTAAATACTAAGTGTGCAATTTTGCAATTGCACAGGAGCCAGAAATCAAGTTGCCAGCAAAATAATGACAAGAAAGGCAAAGCCATTATGGCTCACGTGTATGACCTATTTACATACGTGTGACCTTTGTGACATTTTTGATTTAGGCCAGACACTACACCCCAAATATGAGCTTTTGTCTGTCTAGAATCTGTTTTAAACTGTTGATGTATTTTGATATGGTTTGGTAAGCTGAGACCAAAAAAGTGGTTTTTGGGTGTGTACGACTCCATGTTGCCCTGGAAACATCCAAGATGGCCGCTGTATACACATTTTAGTACAAATTCAAAGCAATAGGTCTCAAACACTACTAAACTCAGAAACAAAGTTCTTTTTCTGATGATTCTTTGTTAAAACAACTACATTTTGTCAGGAGGATTTTATTCTGAAACTGTTGGGAAAAAAGTTATTTATGATGAAATACGCTACATGAGCTGAAAGAGGGAAAATGTCGATTTTGGGGAATTGAATAGCCACAACTTTTTTCCCCCTTGTGCAATCACAAAATCCTTCTGATAAAATGCAGCAAAGTGAATAACAATCATAACTGCAAAGTTTGAATGCAGTGCCTATTCAGGTTTATGAGATCAATTCAATCAAAGATGAAAAAAAGTGAAAATGAGAAAAACAGAGAATAAGGTAAACATCAACCTTTACTTTGTCATAATTCAGCTTTGTAGTCATCACTACATGAATTATGCAGTATAAACATATTTCGCATGAGAGAATGAAAAGCAAAAGTTTTCTCAGTCTTGGATATAAATATTATGCACACTGATGAAGTTTCTGCAGGTAAAATGTCAAAGGAAACTGTCATGTGCACAAAATGTCTGCTGTACTGTGCCACTTGAGATACACCTGAGCGATGTGTAAAACCAAATTTCTTTATCATTTACTGACCAATGCCGACGTCGTGAGCATCTTTCATCAATTCAAGTTTCTTGGGCATTGTGGATTTCACCACCGTCCCATCGGCATTTACATTATGAGGCTTAGGAATTTTTTCTTTCTCTCTCTCTCTTCACTCGAGTTTGTCTGCACGAACACATCTCTCTTCGTCTGTTCAACCTCGCAGCAGCTAGCTGAGCACCACGCAACTTCTTCGAAGCCGTTGGAGACATTTCCAATGATTACAACTGATGGACTTTGCGAAATAACTGCTGAAGGGATGTAAAATGTCGAAAATGCGTGATATGAACGAGCGATTCTCGTATTTTTATCAAGTTGTATGCCATGCGTAATGGTGCATTGTGGGACGGTCGGAAAAATCCGAAGCCGCCCGGAGCCTGGCCAGAACAACCCAAAGCCGCCCAGAACACTCGGTGCACTCTGCTCATTGGTTGTTTTTGGAAAATAGTATGATCTCATTAGCATAAGGTCCGTACAAGGAAATCTCCGGTCGTTCATGACGTCAGTTTCACGCCAATAGCTATTTATAGAGCCTTTGTAGCCTTCAACTGGTTTGTGGATAGGAAAGTAGAAACGGAACCGGTTCGAATGGACCCAAACATGGCGGCATTCGTCGCTCGCAAAGCGGTGTTGTCAGAGTCCAAACATTGGATGTTTTTTTACAGCAAATAAAAGGTATTTTGGGATATTTTATGGTTGTGGCCAAGTTCTAGGGGGTTCAAACAACCCAAAAATCCACTCAACCCAAAAACACTTTAGAACACCCAAAATGACTTTTTTGGGGTACCATGTCTGGCTGAAGACCTGCCAGTGTTAGCTGAAGAGGTGGAAGCAGCCGTACGCAGCCTGAAGGGAGGAAAGTCTCCAGGTGTAGACAACATACCTGCTGAACTGTTGAAACATGGAGGAGAAGTAACAACGAAGGTCCTCACTACACTCTGTCAAAAGATCTGGGAGCAAAAGAAATGGCCAGTAGAATGGACACAGTCTCTAGTGATCCCGCTCCCCAAGAAAGGAAACATGAAACAGTGCCAGAACTACAGAACTATCAGTCTGATAAGTCACCCTAGCAAAGTAATGCTTAGAATCATTCTCAACCGCCTCAAAACTTTCGCCGAGGAACTGCTGGCAGAAGAACAGGCTGGCTTCAGAGTTGGAAGAAGCACTGTAGAGCAGATTTTCAACTGCCGCGTCCTGATCGAGAAACATCTGCAGCATCAGCGCGAACTCTACCACAACTTCATTGATTTCAGGAAAGCATTTGATCGCGTCTGGCACGACAGACTCTGGCAAGTCATGAGATCGTTCAACATAGAGGAGGGACTGATCCAAATGATAGAAGCGCTTTACAAGAACGCCTGCAGCGCGGTTCTACTTAACAATCAGTCAGGCGAGTTCTTCAGGACGACGATCGGTGTCCGTCAAGGATGCCTGCTCTCTCCTGTCCTTTTCAACATATTCCTGGAGAAGATCATGCAGGAAACCCTCCACGACCACCATACTTCAATCTCTATTGGTGGCAGATCCCTGTGCAATCTTCGATTCGCAGACGATATTGACCTCATGGCAGGCAGCAATAGTGAGCTCCAAAACCTGACAGACAAACTTTCAAGTAGCGCAGGGTCTTATGGCATGGAGATCAGTACGGATAAAAGCAAAGTGATGATCAACACCACAAGCGACAGTAGCAGCAACATTCACATGAACGGCCAGAAGCTAGAAGAGGTCAATAGCTTCAAGTACTTGGGAGCCACCCTGTCCAAAGACGGTAGTTGCGTAGCAGAGATCCGTATCAGGATAGGTACAGCAACATCCGCAATTGCCAGGCTGGACAGGATATGGCGAAGTAACTCCATCAGCTTCACCATCAAGTACAGGCTTTACAAGTCCCTCGTAGTGTCTATTCTACTCTACGGCTGTGAGACTTGGACACTGCTTGCAGACTCAGAAAAGAAAATCCAGGCCTTTGAGAACAAGTGCCTGAGGAAGTTGCTCCGCATCTCGTACCGCGAGCACAAAACCAACGAATATGTACGGAGCATCGTCACCTCCCTGGTGGGCCCACATGAACCTCTTCTGGCAACCGTGAAACGGCGCAAGCTTGCTTGGTTTGGCCACGTGACCCGACACAACACCTTGTCCAAGACTATCCTCCAAGGCACTCTCGAAGGAAGTCGTCGGCGAGGTCGTCAGAGAAAGAGTTGGGTCGCAAACATAAAAGAATGGACCGAACTCGAGATGCCAGACTTGCTTGCCACCGCCCAAAATAGAACTCAGTGGAGAGCACTGTCTGTTGCTGCTGCCTTTCAGTCCCCCCAACGCCCAGTTCGGGCAAGGGACTGATGATGATGATGATGATGTCTGGCCTTAAGTAAAGGGCTGGCTTTTGCACTAGCAAAATCCACATTTTCTGAAAAATGAATTTTTTCTTTAAAAATGAATTTTTTTCGAAAAATACTTACCGATGGTATTACTGATAGGAAACGTTACCTAGCTAGCCTAATTTTAGCCAAAATTTGGTTGTGTACTTATATGGGAGTGATGGCAGTTGAGGGGCGCCATAGTCTAGGCAGTACCCCGAGTAGCCTCCCTTCCGCCCCAACCGGGTACGAGCTCACCCAATATTCATCAGTTGATTTCTTAGCGAACTGGCGGCAAGCGGGGCAGGTGGGAGGGACCCTCGAGACTTAACGAATAGTTCTGAATAGTATTTGAGAAAAAAACATCTTTTGTCAAATTATGGCTATTTTGGACCTATTTCCTGAGCTCTTATGACCTTTGACCTTTCTGGGGAGTTCATCCAAATTAGTATGCATAGATAGGTCTTACCATCAGGTATCTCTATAACAAATCTGGGTTTGAAGTTATAAATAGCATTTGAGAAAAAAAAACATCTTTTGTCAAAATACATTGTATGGCTATTTTGGAGCTATTTCCTGAGTTCTTGTGACCCTTGACTTTTTCGATGGATCAAACAAATTAGTATGCATTGATAGGTCTTACCATCAGGTATCTTTGTACCAAGTTTGATAATAATAATAATTACGGTATTTATAATGCGCTTATCTTATAATAATTATAACTCTAAGCGCACACTCACAACTCGCGCACGCATGCGCACGCTTTAGACAATGACTCACGTACCACAAACAGTGAAATACATTACGACGGTCAGCTTGGGGTGGGGAGTGCGGTGATATAGTGCTAAAACTGTTGAAAGAGGTGAGTTTTGAGGGCGGACTGGAAGGAGGAGAGCGAGTGTTTCTGATGGAGAGAGAGTGGGAGAGTGTTCCAGATGGATGGACCGTAGACGGAGAAGGAGCGGGGACCGAAAGTGTTAAGTTTGGTGCGAGGGATGTGGAGGCGGAGAGGGTCGGAGGCAGAGCGGAGGGAGCGGGAAGGTGTGTAGGGGTGAAGTAAGTTGGAGAGATAGGCAGGAGCGCAGTTGTTCAGGGATTTGTAGCAGAGAGACAGAACTTTGTATTGGATGCGTTGGGGGATGGGGAGCCAGTGAAGGAGTTTGAGCAGGGGTGTGATGTGGTCGGATTTTTTCTTTCTGAGGACGAGGCGGGCAGCATTGTTCTGAACGTGTTGGAGAGTGAAGATGGTGGAGTGAGGGAGACCGGAAAGGAGAGAGTTGCAATAGTCGATGCGAGATAAGATGAGAGAGACAGCAAGTTTGGTGGCAGCTTCGGTAGTGAGGTATTTTCTGATCTGACTGATGCGGCGAAGGTGGAAATAGCATGCCTGGGTCGTGGCGGAGACGAAGTTGGTCATGGACAGAGAGGAATCGAGGATGACGCCGAGGTTCTTGGCCGAGTCAGAGAGGGAGATGGGGGTGCTATCGAGTTGAAGGTGGAGAGAGGGAGGGAGCTGGGAGAGTTTTTGGTGAGTGCCTACCAGCATGGCTTCCGTTTTGTCGTCGTTCAGTTTCAGCTTGTTTGCTGTCATCCAGTTTTTCACGTCTTTGTAGCAGTCAGCCGTGCGAGTCAGTAGTGACTGAGTGTTGTCGAGTTTGTCTTTGTCTTGCAGTTGTGAGTCGTCAGCGTAGAGGTGGTGGTGTATGCGGTGAGACTGGATGATGTTGGACAGAGGAGAGGTGTAGAGTGTGAAAAGGACCGGGCCCAGGACGGATCCCTGTGGAACTCCGCAGGAGAGCGTTACCGGGTTGGAAGAGACGCCGTTGATGGTGACGGACTGCTGTCTGTCAGAGAGGTAGGAGAGAAACCAGGAGTGAGCAGAGTCAGTGATGCCGAAGGAGTGGTGGAGTCGGTGGAGGAGGATAGAGTGGTCTATAGTGTCAAAGGCGGCAGAGAGATCGAGTAGTGTAAGAAGGGAGATGTTGCCAGAGTCAGTGGAGAGAAGCAGCTCGTTTAAGATATGTAGAAGGGCTGTTTCAGTGCTGTGATGTTTGCGATAGGCAGACTGGAATGGACTGAGGAGGTTGTTGTCGGTGAGATGGAGGTTGAGCTGGTTGAGAACAACCTTCTCAAGAAGCTTGGACAGGAAAGAGAGATTGGAGACTGGGCGATAGTTCTTGAGTTCGTTTGGGTCGAGGTTGTGTTTTTTGAGGAGAGGACGGACGATGGCGGACTTGAAGATATCGGGGACGGAGCCGTTTTCTAGAGATGCGTTGATGATGTCGGTAATGAAGGGTAGAATTTTTGGAAGGCCGTCACGGTAGAGAGAAGCTGGGAGGGGGTCAAGTTCGCAGGTTTTGAAGGGCATGGACTTTATGGTCTTGAGGACTTCATCCTGAGAGACGGTGCGGAAGGACGAGAGGGGAGTGCCGGAAAAGGTGGGGTCGGGAGGGCAAGGCGGAGGAGGCAGGGTGTCGAGTGTGTCGCGCAGATTTTGGATTTTGTCCGAAAAATAGGTAGAGAAAGCAGACGGGAGTTCTTCTTTGCTGTGTGTGTTGGGGAGAGGAGAGTCTTTAGAAGTGCCTAGGAGTGTGTTCATGGTGGCGTAGAGGGTTTTGGAAGAGGTGGATTCCAGGATTTGGTTTTGAAGGTGTTTGCGTTTAGATTCGGAGATCATTTTGCAGACTTTGGATCTGGTTGTTTGGAAGATCTGTCTGTGAACGGTGAGGTCAGATGAGCGCCAGCGGCGTTCCGCTTGTCGGCGCTCGCGCTTGGCCTCAGCTATGTCATCAGTGAGCCAGTGGGAGGGGAGTCGGTTGGGTATGGAGCAGGTGGTGACAGGGGCATGGGTGTCTAGAAGTTTTCGAAGGGAGGAATCGAAATGGGATGCAAGATCGGGAGAGGGGGTGGGGTCCGAGAGAAGGTCGACAGCTTCGTCGAAGAAGCTCTCGCGGTTGACAGATTTTAGTTTGCGGTGAGAGACAACGAGCTTGGTTTTTTTCGGGGGAGGTAGATTGAGGGAGACGAGAATAGCGAAGTGGTCAGAGGGAAGCACAGAGGAGGTGTCAGAGTCGAGAAAGAGTTGATCGGAGGTGCGGGTGATGATCCAGTCGAGGGTGTGGCCAAGGCGGTGGGTGGGTTTAGTGATGTGTTGTGTAAGATTGTGGTTTAAAAGTGACGTGCAGAGGCGTTTTGTGTCAGGGTGGTCGGGTTTGTCAAAGTGGAAGTTAAAGTCGCCTAGAAGGATGTGTTTTCCGGGTCGTGTGCTGTAGTGTTCGAGGAGGAGGTCGAACTCGGTGAGGAACATGGAGTTTGTGAGTTTGTTTTGAGAGCTTGGAGGGGGGCGATAGATACATGAGAAGATGAGGGACTGGCCAGGGAGTGTTGCTACGGCCTCGACAGATTCAAAGGAGGGATGAGCAAAAGGTAGAGACTGAGAGAAGGAGAGGTGAGCGGAAAGACAGTCCCTGTAGATGATGGCAATGCCACCCCCTCTGAAAGCGCGCGGGAAGGAAGCCAGGCGGTAGCCACTCGGAGTGACGCTGGCGATGATGGGTTCGTCGCCAGCCGAGCGGAGCCACGTTTCGGTGATCACGACAATATCTAGGTCATTGTCTAGAATGAAGTCGGAAATCACGTCAGCTTTGCCATCTTTGCAGACAGACTGGGCATTAAATAGACACAGTTTTAGGTTGGAAGAGACAGCAGAGGGAGAAGAAACGGACGAAGAAGAGGACAGAGGAGAGGGAGGGTAGGGAGGGGGGAGAGAGGATGGAGGGGGGAAAGAGGAGTGAGGGGTGGAGTGGGGAGGAGGAACAGTCGGGGAAGGATAACCGGGTAAGAAAGAGGATGCGAGAGGGGGGTGGGGAGGGGGAGAGGAGAGAGGGGGAGGAAGGGGAGTAGAAAAAGATGAGGAAGAGTGATGGGGAGGGTGACGGGGAGGAAAAAGGGGGAGGAGGAGGAGAAAGCAGGCGAAGGAGGAGGGGGTGAGGAGAGGAAGGGGGATGAGGGTGGGGGAGTGGGCAGTCGAGGAGGGCATGGAGCAGTGAATGAGGGAGGGAGGAGAAGAAATGGGAGAAGAAGGAAGGAAGGGGGAGGAGGCGGAAGGGGTGGAAGGGCATTGGAAGAGATGAAGAAGTGTGTGGTAGTGTGTGTGTTTGTGCGTCCTGCCTTCTGCTAATTCCGCCCCTGCGGCCTCTCTTGCGCAATCGGATGCCGCGTAAGGCGACTGCAACACTGTCGGCGGCACCAGATGCGGAGTGGGTGGCATGGCGACGTAGAGATAGCAGTTGTTGGCGTGTGTATCTGATGAGCATGATTATTTGTGAGGACAAGAAAGCGAAAGACGGGAAGAGGGTGCAGCAGGGTGTATGAGTAAGTGTGTGTGTGCCGAAGTGTGTGAGCAGTGCGGTAGGGAAGAGACGCAAGGGAGAAAACTGATGTACAGTAGGTGTGTGTGTGTGCGGTGTGTGTGTGTGCGCCGGTCGGTGTGTATGTGTGTGAGTGTGGTAGAGGAGCGAGGGACACGGACAACAATCAAGCAACAGATGTGGCCGCGAAAGGCAGACAGCCTCGCACAGTAAACACTTTACCCACTAGCGCGCAGCACTGACATAGAACAAGGCAGCGAAAAGGCCTGCGGATCAATGCGGACCCACGCTGCGGAAGAGGCAGAGATGGCGGCGTAAACAAATTCAAACGAAAGACTATTCAATACGATACCACTCGAACAGCATCCTCATCCGACGAAAAACAAGCATACAATCCTCATCAGCACACTCTTATACAATACTCGTTTGGGTTTGAAGTTGTGAATAGTATTTGAGAAAAAATAAATTATGTCAACATATAACTATTTTCGGCTATTTCCTCATCCCCTGTGACCTTGACCTTTGTGAGAGGTCACTCAAATGGGTATGTTTAGAAAGGTCTTGCCACAAAGTATCCATGGGCCAAGTTTGAAGACTGTGGCTTGAATAGTCTCTGAGAAAGTGCCAACCTTAAAGTTTACCACGAACGACGGCGTACGGTCGACAGATGCCCGGCGGACGACCACTGGCCCAGAACATAGACTCAGTTTTGCTTCGCACATAAGCCAAAAACCCTAAAATAAAAATCCTAAACCTAACACCCAAATCATGCATATAATACTGTCAGAAGATCTGAGTACGCCAGCCAAACAAGAAGATGGAATACGGTGCTTACTTCTGTTGCAGCCCCCCCCCCCCCAAATTTCAACTTCAAGGTCAAATATAAAATCTGTGCAAAAACTGTGAAAAGTACAGTGCAGCATGCATACAAATGCATGCAACAATGGCAGTACTGATGACGAGAAGCAGCGTCCATATTGACAGCAAATGTGCACCACCAGCAGCAAAACGAGGAGGGGAAAAGCCACACCGACAATGCTTACAACAACAGATCTTACTTTCTGGTTGGTGACTGTGGTGGATCCGTAATACTCATGACGGACATTAACTGAGTTACTCTCGCGCTCCTTGCTTCCCTCCACACCACTTACGTGAGTCTGGGAGCTGTCCGGTACCACGTAGCCCCGCCGGTCTAGCAAGCTGCACACACACATTGCAAACACATTCTAACTTGAGTTGAAGCTGTCAAGTGATATTTGCTTAACTCATTCAGCCTGGCGCACATATTTCCCAAATTCTAGAGGCGTCATCTAATGACTATGCACCAGTTGCAGGAGATGGATCGACCATAATAATTCAAGGGCAGTGCCAGATTAGCCTGGCGCCAAGCTAATCTGGCACTACCCTTAAATTATCATGGTTGAGCCATCTCCTGCTGTAGTGCGTCAGGGCTGAATGGGTTTATAATCACATGCACATGAGCACAAAAACATTACATCTACTTGACTCACTAATTATTATCCTGGCATCTGGAGAGAGTGAAACTCTGATCCAGGAGTTTGAGCTATCATGGTAGATTCACATACATTGCACTATACAACATAATCAGACAATAAAAAAATATCTTCTATCTATATGTAGTTGCACTTGCAGTTTTTCTTTAAATTCAATTATTTAACAAGTTAATTTTTTAAAACTGAGAATTGTACTGAAAACTGTCACCACATTACCTGGGTGGTGTTGGCCCACATAACACCTGCAAGCAGTTTTTAAATAGGGACCCCTTGCTGAAGGGGTTAAAGTTGTCACCACCACGCTTGGACGTAAAGGAGCCTTTAATCTGCAGAACACACACACACACAAACACATCACCACATGAAGTTCAGAAAGGAAGTCGAAGAATGAAAGAAAATGGTAATTTCTTTATTGCTGGGACACAGCTGAACACCATCCAACTGCAAGGTGGCTATTTCCTCATAAAGCTGACATTTGCAGTGGTTCATGAGGATCTATGCCTCTTGCTGTCATACAAATATTGGGCTTTTAACTGTTTCATTCAATTTAAGCCAAACACGCATAATCAAATACCATAATCATGAAAATTGTATACTGGTAGTACATTAAGTGATCTATCTGGTTACTGTAATGGTCATACTCATGATCCATCAAGTCAGTGCATCAGAAACGTCACCTACAGACACTGCAAGTTTATAAAAGCAGCTAAGCATTGACCTTCACTTCAGGGCTGAAGACAATAATTTCTTCATTCTCGTGAACATGCATAATGAGTGATTTATATGATTCATGCTTCAGTGGTAATATAAATATGTACACATGTAGAATAAGTCAACAGAAAAAAAAAAGCCTTAACTGCAAAACAACTCATTCATAAGCCATGCCGGCATAGTTATAGAAACTATGTGATAGGTTATAAGATATGTTGAACACCAGATGGAAAGAGGTAGCTACCTCTCACACACAAACACTCAAGTCCTTTGCTCAATAAAAAAAAATGTAACAGATTTAAATGAACAAAATAAAATGTGACACGGCCATGCTACAAGCAACGTTAAGTACTCACATCCTCATTTGTGGTGAGCTCTGAGCCGACCAGGTACGAATGGAATCCCGCGAGGCCAACAATGGACCAGACGGAAAAGAAGCAGACGATAGCCTCTATCACAGTGAGCACGTTAAGGAAGACAAACGCAAAAGTGCAACCAAATCGCAGCAAGAATGGCAAAGCCATCATAGCTCACATGCAGAACAACTTAGATTGATATCTTTAGCAAGTTTTTGACACAAATTAATACTCCTTAGCCAAATTTGAAGGTGCCAAGCTAACCTGACACTACCCTTGAATTATCATAGTCTATCCATCTCCTGGTGTAGGGCATTGGGGCAAAATGGGTTAACTAAAGGGGACCCAAAGTGAACATAATATACCAGTAAGGTCTTATTTTGTAGTTTAATAATAATAGATTCTGCCAACTGTAAAAAAAATTTTTTTAATTAAAATCAAAGCTGTAGTTCGGCCACAATAGATTTTGTTTAATTTAAAAAAGAGCATTAGTGACATAACTTTTACCATTTTGTACTTTATCTTAGTATTGAGAATGGTAGAAATAATCTCCTGAACTGGTCTAATTTCTTTTTGCTAGCTGATTCTGTTGTGCTAGATTACAGAATAAGTCGTTGTGATGACCTGAATAGGGTTTTAAAAACAGCATTAATGTAAGATCGCTGTGAGGTGACCTTAGTCGCCTGCTCAGCGTTAAACCCCAATAACTAACTAACCAACTAGCATTTGTAAGGTCATTTCTACCATTCCCCTAACCAGAATATTGTATAACAAAATGGTAGAAATAGTGCAACACAAGATTTCTTCAATCTCCTAACTACTTCTCTGATTTTTTAAAAAAAAATTGTCTGCTAGCTGATTCTATTGTTTCAGACTGCAAAATGACTCCTGATGTTATGCTGACTTTGGGTCCAATCTAAAGTTTACCTGGACTTCAGTCAAATACAGACAGATGGCTCAGTACATAAACAAACATTAGCTACTGAGCTAAAAAGGCAAAGAAAGTAACCTGTAACAGTGTAAGAAGTAACCTGTAACAGTGTAAGTGAAAAATGACTGTACATGCCACACATCCCAATTTTAACTCCGCTATTAACCCATTACATCCAGAGGCTGATTTTGAAACATGCTTATTGTCCTATGAAAGCTATATTACAGATTAGAAGATAGATCATCTGTTTTAGTTCAAGGGTGGTGCCAGAATAGCTTGGTGCCAAAGGCACCACCCTTGAACTATCAGCCAAATTTATTTCAAGCAAATGGGTGCATCAGGACAAAAAGGGCTAAACATTCCAATCAATCATTTAAAACGCGCTGAACAAAAGTACTTTTACACACTATCATTAGTAAATATTACCACCATAGTTAATGCCTCTCTCTCTACAGGTGCTGTGCCTACTCAGTTTAAACATGCTGTTGTGACACCACTCTTAAAAAAGCCTGGACTGGACCCAAACTTGAAGAATTTTAGACCTGTCTCTAACCTTCCGTTTATTTCAAATATTTTGGAGAAGGTTGTTTTGAAACAGCTACAAAGCCTCTGGAAACGGTCTGTCAGAAATGTATCAGTCGGCATACAGAAAGGATCACAGCATGGAGACTGCTGTGCTGAGCGTCCTGGATGGTCTGCTAGTGAAGGCAGACAAGAGACTTGTCTCTCTCATTGCTCTGCTGGACCTCAGTGCAGCATTCGACACGCTCGATCATTCTGTTTTGCTAAAGAGGTTAGAGGTGACCTTTGGCATCCGTGGTACTATACTGCCCTGGCCTGGTTCACTTCATATGTTAAGGATCGTTCTCAGGCTGTTATTGCTAATGGCCAGCTATCTGCTTCTAGTCTTTTGTTTTGTGTGGAGTCCCTCAGGGCTCCGTATTAGGGCCTGTTTTGTTCACTCTATATTCACAACCTCTGTCTGATGTAATTGCCGCCCATGAGTGTGATTTTCACAAGTATGCTGACGATACTGAATTGGCAAGAAGTAGTGCGCCTAGCCATTTCAGCTCCGCTAAGATGAGCGTACAGTGTTGTATAGACGACGTCCTGTCCTGGATGACAAGCAACAAACTTAAGCTTAATACCGACAAAACTGAAGTCATGTCTGTTGGCTCTCAGTCTCGCCTTAGTCTGATTAACGGCAAACATAGGTGGCTGCAGCGTTCCCTTCCAGAACTGTGTCAAATATCTGGGTGTGAAGATTGATTCGACACTCTCCAAGCATGATCATAGCAGTAGCGTCTGCTGAGCTGGTTTCCTTGAGCTGCGCAGAATTTCTTCCCTCAGACCGTATCTCACAGAAAGTGCGGCGTCAAGACTTGTAAATGCATTCATTACGTCCAGGCTCGATTATTGCAATTCTGTACTGGCAGGTTTACCGGCAGATCAGATTTCACGCTTGCAGATGATTCAAAACAATGCGGCGCGTCTCATCTTGAAGAAACGAAAGAGAAACCACGTTACGCCTCTACTGAAGCAGCTGCACTGGCTGCCCGAAAAATTCCGCTGCCAGTACAAAATTGAAATTTTCGCCTATCGGCATTTTGACGGATCTCTCCCGCCATATCTTTCTGCCAAGCTGTCTGTTTATCAGCCATCACGCACCCTCCGTTCCTCTAGTGTAAAACTTTTTAAAATCCCGAAGCTTAACATGAAAACTGTCAGGGAGCGTTCTTTCACCTTTTTAGCCCCAAGTGTGTGGAACTCTCTGCCAACTGAATTGCGGAATCTGCCCACATTGTCACAGTTCAAAGCTCACTTAAAGACTTTTTTCTTTCTGTCGGGCATTTAACACTTAGCTCATCTTTAGCTAACTGTTGACTGCCTTTTATTCTGATCCTAGAGGAAGTGAATGTAAAGGGCTGGCTTAACTGGGCGAGACAAACCCGAACCTCGTCTCGGCAAGACACCCGAGACAGTCAATGCGAGATACCCGTACCACCCGTTTATTAGGTTCGGCACGTCTGATCTTGTCTCGGAGAGTTCGCCGAACCTAATAAAGGGGTGGGTCGGGTATCTCGCATTGACTGTCTCGGGTGTCTCACCAAGACGAGGTGCGGGTTTGTCTCGCCCAGTTAAGCCAGCCCTTAAGGTGGGGTGGTTTAAAGTAGTGTATAATCGTGTGTGTGTCTGAGAGAGAGGGTGTGCTGTTGTGCATGCGCAGTGAGTCCAGTGTTTTCCTGGAGAACAGCGCTATACAAGAACTATGTATTATTATTATTATTTTTTAAATATTATGACAGTTAACCCATTATTCAGCCTGAACACCCTGCACCAGGAGATGGATGAACTATGATAATTCAAGGGTAGTGCCAGATGAGCTTGGCGCCTTCCAAGCACCAAGCTCATCTGGCACTACCCTTGAATTATCATGGCCAATCTCTGTACTATAGTTGGGACATAGTCGTCAGGTAATACCTCGAAAATCTGGGAAACACGGCCGTCGGGTTAAACGTGTTAAGATTATTTTCTACAGGGATACCAAAAGTTTTGATGCTGACACCAAAGACCCCTTGTCTAGAACCGGCTGAGTCAGAACTTATAATAAATATATGAATCTTACACTACAGTAGTCGACAGCTTGAAATGAATAGGGAGTTTTCTACTGGAATGTTCACGAAAACAAAATAAATCAGAGAAAATTATTTCAAATTAAAAGAAAAAACCAATCTGTTCAGCCAAACAAAATGAAGTAACACTTTCCAAAAGCAAGCTTTGTCAGTATGTGCCACACTCAATTCTTTTCTACAATACATGGAAGCCAGCATAAACAAAAAGTGCACGGACAAGACACATTATTTTTCCCAGATGAGATGATGAACTCACATCCTCGTTAGTGGTCACCTGAGAGGTGGCCAGATAAGTATGAAAGCCCGCCAGACCCAAAATTGACCAGACGGAGAAAAAACACATCACTGCTTCCACAAGAGTACCAAACAGTCAAGGAAGATAGCTTGACAGTGGCACATACATTTCCAAATGAATTTTGAAAAAATAACAAACACAAAAACAAACCACATAAATAACGAAACTTTTTGACTGAGCATGAACATTTTAGTCTGCATTCTGTACAAACTATACAAAACAAAATACTCTGACAGTCTTATCACAAAGTACCAAGGCTGGGATGAATACAATTTGCATACACTTACAAAGCTTGGTCTGCTAAGCCATCCTAATTCCAACCAACAATATAATGGTTTTGAAAACTGTTAACTTCAACTGAACAAAAACAGTGATACTTTAGCCTTTTAAATGTGTCATGAAGTAATGTTCATTAATCCGACACTTAATGCTATTGCCATTTTTGACAACACAAAAGGATATCTGGCTGGTGAATCTTTCATGGCTGTAAGAAAATTGTCTGCCTGTGCACCTGCAACAAAAGCAAACACATGCTCAATGACAAGGTGTCCCACTATGGTCATTGCACATATCACCCTTCTCCTACAATGTCAAGACAGATTGTCCATCTCAACAACTGTCCAGTGACACATAAAGTGTAGGTGGTGAGTGCTAGAGTCGAGATGGATACAGAGCTTTATCACTTTGAGTGCAATCAAAGTAGTCCAGAGTTTCAGATACATTGCCTGCAGAAATGTATTACAAACAAGAATGGCAAAAATCTTTGTGACCTTGTCACTGAAATAAGCAAGTGTTCTAACATAATAAAAGGAATGGGTTGGCATTTCCACGTTTTCTCAAAATTTACACATTTTTTACTTTTGTCAACATCCCATGACCCATGACCATTTTGATTACTGGTAGTGAACCAGACTAGCATGCATAGAAAGGTCTTATCATCAGCTACCTTTCTGACAAATTTAGTTGAAAAAGTTTCGCAAAAATCTTGAAAAAAAGAAAAATTCTACAAAAATAGACCATTTTTTACATCATTTGCTGATCTCTTGTGATCTTTCCAAGGCATCATACAAATTAGCATGCATATTTAGGAAGATCATATCATCAGGTATTGCTGTACCTTGTTAGGGATGGAAATTGTAAAAAGTATTTGAGGAAAAAAAATTGTCAGAAAAAGGCTATTTGTGACCTATTTTCTGATCTCTTGTGACCCTTGACCTTTCTTGGGTGTCATCTAAATTAATATGCATAGGAAGGTCTTACTATCAGGTATCTCTGAACCAAGTTTGGGTTTGAAGTTGTGAATAGTTTTTGAGAAAAAAACATCTTTTGTCAAATATTATGCCTATTTTGACCTATTTCCTGATCTCGTGACTCTTGAACTTTCCGATGGGTCAAACAAATTAGTAAGCATAGAATGTTCTTACCATCAGGTATCTGTGTACCAAGTTTTGGTTTGAAGTTGTGCATAGTATCTGAGAAAAAATTAATTATGTCAAAATATGGCAATTTTTTTACCCATTTCCTGATCCCTTGTGACCTTGACTTTTAATGGAGGTCACTCAAATTGGTGTGTTCAGAAAGGTCTTGCCACAAAGTTTCCTTGGGCCAAGATTGAAGACTGTGGCTTGAATAGTCTCCAAGAACATGCCAACATTAAAGTTTACCATGGACAACAGCGGACGGACGACCACTGGCCCAACACTAACTTTTGCTTCGTACATGAGCCAAAAAACTATTACTGCTGTGACCTTGGATGCAAGAATGTGAAAAAGTATCAACTATCAACCAACAAGAAGTTTTGTCAAACTGGTACACAGTTTCAGCTGCACTGACTATGGATTGAACAAAATGCCATATTATGTAAGGAAGCATTATGATTGTTGTTGATGACATGCTTTAAAGTATCACCTAAAATCTGGATTAAATCAGTGTTTAAAGCGTGATGATTGTTTGCGACACTCCATTGAAGTTAAAGTATTGTCACCTAGAATATTTATGAGATTGGCTCATTGCATAAATATACAGGCAAACAGAACCAATATGCCAAATGTCTGTGGTAGCAGTGGGAGTGAAAGGGGGCAGGGTGGGGATGGGGGAAGAGTCATCATAATAGTCAATCCACAATGCCCTTCCCTGTCAATTTCACTGCATCATATAAATTTCTGTATTATGTGGTAAACACAAAAGCAACACAAACAAAGCAGATATTATAAACAAGGCCATAGTCATGGTGCAATGTTTGGACATGGATTGCATATTTACGCATTCAACCACTATCCAACAATGTGTCATTAACCCCTCAGCTGACATTACACTGATTTTGTTCTCTGCTGTCAAGATCTTTTTTGCTCAGGCACAGCACCCAAGCACCATTTTGATGGATCAATACTGAGTGGGAATGTGAGACACTGAGAACCAAAATAGAATGTACTCACCACAGCTATGCTGTTAGTGCCTTGTCAAATGTATCAGTAAGTTTATGGGGTTTTCCCAGGGGAATCATTAACCCTTTGGGTGTTGGTAGCAGTTTTAGGGGTGATGATTCCTACAGGAATCATCGTGACTAAAACCGCTAACGACACACAAAGGGTTAAGTTAGATATGATCAGCGCAACGTTGCACAAGTCAAATGTCCAACTTTGCAAAGGTGGCATTAACTTTGGGCTGTATTTTCTTTTTAAAAGACAGACGGATAGCTCAGAAAAGAAGTAACAAACCAAATGAATGAAAATTCATCCATTAATTCGCTGTTCTAAAAGCACATATATATCACAATTACCCACGCACCATAACATTTCAAATTGTTGCCTTTCAAACATCAAATTAAAAAAAATTAAGATATGTAGTTATTTTAAGCAAGCATTTGTGTTGAATGGTTGTGAGTGTGTGTGTTAACTATCTATTCATACTGAGGCTAAAAGCTTCGAATTTGTACACTGCCAAATGCAAGCTACATTTTATAGTACTTACCTACAGATAAGGATATAGACCTATGGCTTTAGTTCAAGGGTGGTGCCAGAATAGCTTGGCACCTAGAGGCACCAAGCTATTCTGTCACTATCCTTGAACTATTTTAGTCAAACTTATTTCACACACTAGTGTATTCGGAATGATAAGGGTTAAACACTAGGACACTGTCCTAACTGTCATTGTCAGTATGGTAAATCAACACATCTTGAATTACAGAGTGTTTGTTAAACAAAAAAAATACTTACGCAATATGAGGTTTGTGAGCACACAGGCGAAGATGTATATACAATGAACAGACAAGGACAGGATAAATAAATAAAAGTATCTGTAGTTCCTCTTTCCGACACAGTTCCCCACCCAAGGACAATGGTGGTCAAACCTTTCTGTAAATGACAAAAGAAAATTGTGTGCAAGATTAGACTATTACATCCTGAGGCTGAATGTTTTATTAATTTGCTTATTGTTCTATGGAGTCTGCATTACAGTTTAGGAGATAGATCAACCATTTCAGTTCAATGGTGGTGTCAGAATAGCTTGGCGCCTCATGCACCAAGCTATTCTGGCACCACTCTTGAACTATCAAAGTATCATAGTTAAACTTTCAAGCAATAGTGTATCAGGATAAAAATGGTAAAATCACATCAGTTCAGAGCACAAGTTGTTATTCATAAATAATTACAGTGTTTCTAACAATGCACTGCTATGCATGCATCCAAGATGTACATGATACATGGCGATATGATGCTGAGACATTGTCAAGGTGTGATTTTATTTTTACTGACAAGGTGACAGTGAAACACAAGTTTTAGAATATTTTGATTGCAATGCTTCAAAGGCATTTCGTGTCAAGCCATTCTGAAGTGAATTGAAAACAATGCAAAGTTGTGAGTACTTGGATACTTTGTTTCACATAGTTACTCTTAAGGCTTAAATGTTCTAACAGAGAGGCGGGCTGACTCTTGAAAAAAATCTTACATGAAATACTAATCTAGGTAACACACAAGTAATGGTATAAACTAAGTCAACAAATAATGCCAAACATATTTGTATCTGGTCAAGAGTACGACTAGGCGTTGAGTGCCGGTTTCGCTACCTGACTGTCAAAACAAAGCCTTCAAACTCAAAATCGGGCATGCATCTCACACAACCATATATCAACTGGTTAGAAATTGAACATACCTTCTAATCCTGTGTCATTTTTGCATACATCCGATAGGATAAAAGAGTTATTCAATGGTTTGTGCGATCGAGCGGCGGAAGCCAAAATTTCGAAACGTGACATCACTCACGTGTGTTCGCTTTCAGATAAAAAAATTTGGGGAATGAAATAGAATATCGAAACCAAGTTTAGGTCTATAGAGAGCCAATGCAAGTTACTATTTTGTTACCATATCGTCGAGTTTTACATGTGTCTAAGTTTAAAGTAGTTTGAGGGCAAGTAAAGGCGTGAATGAACATAACGTGCGTTGTCAATTTCACATGTGCGAATCTCGCTGTTAACCGGAACACAAAAAACGTTCCGTGAGGCACCTAATTAACATATCCTAGACAACATTACTCTTCATTCTGATTACCGTAAACAAATTTGAAATCCTTTTGAGAACTTAAAGAAGGCTGCATTTTAAACTTCTTCAACCCAAAAGTTGTAAATTTTGCGTTATGTTCAAACATGGGAAAAAATCTCGCAATCATCAACGCGCATGATTTTCTGGAATCGTCGGCCATTTTGAGATTTGAATCTGGTCAGTCCTACGTACCTGATACCTACAGGTGACATCGATGGAGCAGGGAAGCGACAAAGTTGAAGGTAAGTTTTGGTTGTAAATGGTTATGTTCATGCAAAATTGATGACCGAGCACCATAAATGTTTAAAAAAAGCAATGTAAGTGTACTGCTTTTCTAATTACTTCAAATGAATGTTGACGCAAACAAATGTAAAATCGGTTGGCTCAATGACCGCGTGTTTTCAACAAAGGAAGAAAACATTACTTAATGGAATTAGCCTCCACCTGACGACGACGGTTTAGTTTTGGTTGTAACAGTTATGTTAAAGTTTCTGAATGTGATATTCAATATTTCAAAGGATAAAACAGAACAAGTAATGTATGTTCGGATTAGTTTTGTAGCGCAGCAACACTTTGAAACAATAATTATTACTTTTTACCGTCACCTTCCCAATGTGTCTGCTTGTACATAACTTTACACATGGTAGAAGGTTGTCAGCGTTATGTTCAGGCAATTACAGCTTTATTTTCAAAGATTAACAAGAACACTACGTATTACACATTTTCGTCGATTCAGTATTGTTGTCTTTAACGTTCCTGATGTAAAAAATAGAGTAAAAGTCTTTTGCTCCTGCTGTTTGATTGTTCATAACTTTACACATTTTGCCCAGGTAAATCTTTATGTAAAGTTATGTTCAAACCATGAGTTTTGCATTTTGGGGGAAAGACAAGTCATACATTTTTTGTACCAATTTTTGTTGGTAGGAAGGTATTTTGTGCTAATTGGATTTATACTGCGGGTCATAGATTATGAGTTGCTGAATTATAGCGTTTGTACATAACATGACGCAGTGAAAAAGGGAACAGACATAACACCTTCAATCAAAACATGGTCGTTTTTCTTATCTTAAGCTGTGATAATGTTCCCATTGTCTTTATGTACTTTATATTATTGTTTCTTCATTATGTAACATAAGATTAAGTAAGAATAACCCTGTTCTGGCAGTATTGGACTGAACATAACATGACGTAACACTTATGGTGTTTGGGTTGTAAAGTTCTGTTACACTGTGCTTCATGCTATTTTTGTATGGTTTAGTGTTCTATGATAAGAACAGATAGTCTGTGCATTTTTTAAAAACTTTTCTGCACCCAAGAAATGACAATTTTAAAGAAATCCCTTGAACATAACTTGACAGCAATTATGTTGTCAAGTTATGTACAGTTAAAACAGTGCTCAGCTAACATTTTCCTTCATAGTAACAGTCTCTTTTAAAGTGGAAGACGGGTTTGATTATGTTGTCTATTGTAACTTATATACAAACTATTATTCTACTAGCTAGATGACTGAACATAACTTGACAAACTAGACTGACATGTAAAGTTATGTTCATTACTGTAGCACAATTCCTAGTATACTGTCTTTCGGGTGCCCACTTTGCTAGTTGTTATTTTTATCAAAATACAGCTTGGGTACTAAAATATAAATTGTTAAACCCAAAATATACATTTTTCTGTTTTAAATAGTTTGTACATAACATGACAACATCATGTGTTGTCAAGTTATGTTCAACCACAGTTGTGTTTGGTTCACACATTGTCTTCCAAGTTACAGTCTGATCATGCCTTTTACTCTTTGTTGTGCTGGCCATGCTTGATAGCTGCCATGATATATCATAATTTAATAATAACCAGCCATTTTAGTACAAAGCTGTTGAAAAATAACCAGACATGTTGGGCTGATACTAGTTAATAACAAATCGCAAACATGGACACAAATTGAAATTATTTGACCCTCTCTGTTTCAGTTCTTCGGGATTTGTTCCTGAATCGAAAGTTTCCGAAGCTGAAGGGTCTTTCCCAGCCGTGAACACACCCAGAAAATTGATGCTCAACACATGTCGTAGTGCAGTACCCTGACAGGTTGTACCCTGGTGAGCAAGGTTATGTCAGCATACTTGTACTTACGAATGATAGCAGCCAGGAATCTTTTTAAGGTATTTGAAACCAAAAAAATGTGGATTTTGAACATGTTTTAGCTCCATTTAAGTTTGAGATGGAGACATTGAAAAATTATAAAAGGTTGAAAGGTACGGCCGAAACACGTGGGACTGGTTGTCACTGGCCAATAAAGAAAAGGAGTTTGAAGTTTCCTTAGGAAACTTGATCAGCAGGAAGCTTGTTATGGGTTGCTTCAAGAAAGCGCTGTGATCATAATTATGCAAAGCAGTCTCTTTTTTTCTGTTTCAGGAGTGATTGTTGGAGTAGGTCCTCTGGCGGTCAAATTCATCAAGCCTCACCAGACAAAACAAGGAGTATTTGTTTACCCTGAAATAGATGACATCCAAGAAGTAGGGGATGATATGATTGTAGGGTCAGCTGTAGATTTCCTGCCACTCTCCAACAGTGCACGCGAGTGGAGGTTGGTTGGGTTTGATATTGTTTCTGCCATGTTTAGCTCAAGTACGAAGCTAAAGTGAGTACTTTCTGTGCCAGTGGTCTGCTGAAAACCATCCATCGTGGTAAACTTAGGTCAATTGGTGCTAGATTATATTTGTTTGAAAGTGGTGCGGAAAAGTGTTTCTCTGCGGAGGTATTTGGGCAAAAGGTAGGCTCCGATGTCTCACAGCCCATAGCAAGGATGAGCAATGGCTAACTAATGTCAGTTTTCAAGAGTGTTAAATGTATTGTTGGTGTTCTAAAATGTATTGAAAGTTTAAACTTTTTTTTACTTGGTGCTTTCTCACATTGTGGAACCACATTGTGCAGAGATTTGAACCCCATGTTGTAAAGTTATGTACAAACATGTACAGATTTGTTTTGCTACTTGCTTTAATTGATTGTACATTGTTTAACGTCCCGACAGCAACAAGACTTTCTCAGGACGTGCCCGCACTGCTTGTGAAAAAAAACTAAACAGAACATTGAATGTATGTCGCCAGCCGGTCCAATATGTTAAATAAACCTAACACATGGGGCCTAAATAAAGCTAAGACCATTTAGCAACACACATCCAATATCAAGAGCTACAGGCAGTGCAGACAGTAGGGAGAGTTTTAAAAAGGCAAATACAGGTGAATGGACAAAGGGTAGACAGAAACACATGCCCCAGAATAGAGATGAAAACCCACCCTGTAGGGCTGACCGGGGTGACCCTGGGAACTAAAAAGTAGTTAACATTGTAGACACAATTATTAAAACTGGTAAATGCTGGGGTTTACTGACCACATAATTTGATGTAATTTCCCATTTTTATCTTTTATTTTGACTTCAGTGTTGATAATACCAACATGTTCGGTTGTAAAGTTATGTTCAAACTTGCCATTTTTACTCATTATTCCCTTGTATTATCAATTTCAAACCTGATAATTACATTACTGCTGTTCTGTAGTGTAGTAGAAAGCTACAGGTGATTGTGATTTTTATTTTCTGGTTCTTGTCCATTTGTGGAGGCACTTTTTTGCTGAAATTTGAAGCTCGTGGTGTAAAGTTATGTACAAACAATTACAATATGTATTTGCTGCTTTCATTACTAGTTTAGACACAATTTTGGGAGAAATAATAGTGTATTTCATAAAAACACATCATTTGAGTAGTGTTTTGTTATTTTTGGATTTATGTATGTTAGTTAAAGAGCCTCAAGTTTGTTCGTCACGGTGTAAAGTTATGTTCAAGCATTGTGTGTTTCTTGTTTTTAGCCTTCATTTCATTCTATGTTGTGAATGATGTTTTTTCCCTAAATTATTCTGTAACCTACAAGAGTTTAGTACACAATTAAGGGAAAACACACCATCTTAATTGACTTTCTTTGCTGTGTTGTCAAGGATTTCAAAATTGTTGTTCATCAGCAAGTTGTCCAATTTTTTTTTTAAGTTTAGCTACTGTGTTCACACTTATCTCAATTAGGATAGTTTAGAATCTATCACTGTGCAATTTAAATTGTGTGTTTAATACCACACAATTTTTTTAATATAATTTATGCTTTTTTTTGTGCATAAATGTATAGCCGAGTGTAAAGTTATGTTCAAACAATTTCAATGTTGCACCATTGTGTATTCACCCCATCAAACTTTCTTTGAAGTTTAAGCATAGCCTAGTAAGGAAAGAACAACATGATAATTTATACAGCATGAATCTACTTTGTGAAAGCTAGAAAATGTGTTTTATAAATGTGTGACGGTGTAAATGTTATGTACAAACCATAACGGATTTTTGCCAATTACACCCAAACGACTGCTCATAGGGAAATTCTTTTGGGGGGGGGGGGGGGGGGGGGGGGTGGGAGGTGGGGGGGCAGGTTACTTATGACTAAATACACCACAATCATGCAAAATGATGCTCATATGTTTAAGTTCAAAATCAGAGACCCATGTCACACTCTTTGGACACCCAGTCGTACTCTTGACCATCTAGCTTTATTTAATTAGTTTATGACATTACTTGTGGTATAGATTATTGCTTCTACTATCTAGTCACATGGCCACACAAATCTGGTATGGACTTTTTAAGGAGTGGGTGTTTTGTACAGACACGTCTTGTAAGTTGTGTGTACACATGTGTGTCTACATGGGTCTTACTTCAGCCTCAGTTCAGGAAAATTAAGTTTAAATAAAACCTCACTCCTTCAAAAGATTATGAGAATGGATGCTACAAGACTCAGGATTAAATTACATGAGACCTAAATTACACTTTTACTGACTGTAATTTGTTTATATTGCAGACTAATTATCAGTGAGTAAAAGTTAGATTCTGAATCCATTGCAAAGACTCAGGACTAAATTACATGAGACCTAAATTACACTTTTACTGACTGTAATTTGTTTATATTGCAGACTAATTATCAGTGAGTAAAAGTTAGATTCTGAATTTATTGCAATTTGTAACATTCATTTAGTTACACTAGAAGTAGAAAAAAAAAGTATGATCTGGCAACAGGTGCCTAAAGTAACAAATTTTCTGCATGTTCACCGTACCGACACAATTGTCACAGAGACTGCAGTGGGATGCACGCGGTGGCCTGAATATCTTGCAGGTGAAGCAATATTTTAGCTTGATCACCTGCCCTTTTATCACCACTTCCTTTGTGCGGGGTGGAGGCCGATATGTTGTCCCTGGTGACCCAGTTGGAACCTCTGAAACAAGAAAGATAACAACAGAACAGTATGAAGACAATATGGAAGGATACAGAAAAAGACAAATCTAACTAAACCCAGTTTAAAAATAGTGCTCCTGGAAAATGGAAAAAAGAAACACAACTATGACCTCAATGTGCAATCGTAATTTACAAGTACAACTACTGAGCCGTGGAGGAGGTAACTGGTATGCATTGCATGGCATACCATATTACAGGGAACACCACACTGTGCTATGACCCTTAACCCTTTGTGCATCAGTAGCGGTTTTAGCCACAATGATTCCTACAGGAATCATCTAAACTAAAACCGCTGCTGACAGTGACACGCAAAGAAAAACAACACAGCATGCACCATTTGGGTTACCATCCAAGTTAAATCTGTGACAGTGTGAGCCTGAATTTTTTTCTGGCAGCAAGAGCAATTTTGTATGTGTAAGACTATGAAAATTGCATGTGCCATATATTTTGGGCCCCAGAAACATGACATTACCTTGCCTAACATCAACAATAAATAACACATTTGGCAATGAGCAAATGGAGTTGGTTTTCTGCGATATTAGCATGAGCATATTCTCTATGTGGCATCAATGTGAGATTTTTACATACAGAGACAATACACGTACCCATCTGTCTTTCCAACTCAGCAGCTTCATCTGGTGTCGCTCTCGGTATTACCCCAGGATCACTGAAACTTGTTCTGAACAGTGTTGCCATGACAAATATGAACAGTGCACCACCAATAGCTGGGATGGCTGGTGTGACATTAACCGCCAGGTAAACACAACTGCAAAATACAGGAGATAAATAATACACTTCATGTTTAAGAAACAAATAACAGAATAGGAAGAAACTGATCAATTTCTGTTGGGAGTAAAATGAGGAATTTGGTCTGATGACATGAAACACATCATGATCAATTAAGAGACAAATATACTAGTCGTGCTGACGGGTTTTCAAAAGAAAGTTATGTGGAAAACATAAATGATCTAACTGTCTGTATGTAGCTGCTGTGCATCCAGGATCTAGAAACGCAAAACCATTATCGATCGGGAGGGATGTGTCACACCGACTTACTCGAATCCAAAGAAGAGGCCACTGGTAACAACGATAAGAGAGCAAGTCAGGTAGAAAATTCCTGTCTGTCGAGCCATCATGATCCTGCCATTGCAGTGGAATTTGTTCTTGCCTGGGAAAACTTCCCAGCGTCGAACCTTTTTCGCCATGGTGTCGGTCTGAACCCCGTCAGGAAGCTTGGTGGCCGACTGTGTCGAAACTGCAGTGTAAGAATATGTCTCTTTCATCGGCGACAAAACGTGCGGTCGCACAAAACACTGAAGTTGTGTGTAACAAATGAACCATTCCCACCAATCCTGGGTTTCTAAGGTATCTATCACATTATGATCAACGATGATTAGGTAGTAATTGGTTGAAATCAATCATATTTCGTTCTGTGACCAGGGTTTGTCACTAGGACTTTGTTGATCATAATGAAACATCTGCGCATGCGCATTGGCACACATTTCAATTAGAATTCATAGTTTCGTAAAACATGCAACACATAAGAAAATTCAATTGATCTTATAACACCTTTTCTCTATTATATTGTACTGGGATGCATTTTGTAAAAACAAATCCACGTAAATATAAACTTGCACCATTATTTTATTCATAGCTCTGTCTAAGTTTGAGGTCACGAGAGTCAAACAGCAACCAGCATGGATGGCAAGAAACTAAAGGAAGTCGACAACGCATCTCCAGTGGCAGACAGGCCTCCTGATCAGCCGTCATTCGTAAAACGGCGTGTGAAAGGTAGGCGCGGAAATGTTTATCACGAAATAGTTACAAAATGACTGCAAATACCGTTCCTCATTCTGGTTTTCAATTTACGTCAAACAGCACTCACTAAATGAATGCTTGTGATCAATAGTGAAACTAGAAGTAGAACCGCAAGGTGAAGGTAAACATTATGTTGTAACGAATTACATGGCGTCTTACGTTTTAGTAGTATATGTGTACATTTTACTGGTACTTGACACAACTCGACTTTGAAAAGATGAATACACTTGTACTGGAGGTATTTCATTTACAATTACAGTCTCGTAGATCTACATCCCTCCAGTGTGTGTGTGGGGAAGGGGGGGGGGGGGGAGGGGTTGGTTGTTGCTATGTATATGGATATATATGTGCTTTTCTGAGTGCAAAGGCATTATCTTGAACTCAGAACTATTATAATGCATTATTTTTTTATTTTTGTTTTCTTCTGTTTATTTATTCACACTTATTTTATGGTTTACATTATTAATATAAGATAACAACAGGCTTGCACAGTCTCAGAAAGCGTGTTGTTTTCATACCCCCCCCTGACAGATGCACATTTGTCCGGAGTTTAAGCAACTGTTTTTGTTAAAACACGTGCAGTTTTGACCAACTGGTACTTCTGGTTTCTGAACAATGTCTATTTTAGAGGGTTTTCACACCTGCTCTTTCACAGAGGGTACCATGGGGATGGGTCATATCAGTGTTTTGCTATATACAGTTAGTTATGTATATATTATAATTCAATCACTTGCATTACCTGTTTATTGCTATGCATTTGTTGCATTAAATGTTTACTTCATAAAATAACATTTAAATGATTGAAATTGCATGTTCATTTTGGTTTGAACTAAGTTGTCAGCACTAGTGGCAACTGCTCGACTAGTTAAAGTGAATACCTCATATGGAAATTGTTTACATGATCAGACCCTTTGCTGTGATTTCTGTACACATTCTTATACCTGTACCCCTGTGCACAAAGTCTAATAAGTAATATGTATTAATTCACACCCATTTTGCTGATTTTTAGTACGTGATTGAGGGTTCCAGTATGTGATATAACCCCATTTGTACAGGATGTGCAACCCTGCACTGCATCAGTTTCAAGAGCAAAACGGTTACACATTCTAATGATAGCATAAAGTGGTATTGTCTTCTAGTCATAATATTACTAAAGAGCTCAGAGGAATATAACTATTTCTGTTAAGGACATTAGAAGAAGTTCTCACTAACAGGCAGTCTGTTTTAGGGAATTAAATTTACCTAATACCTCCTGAGGCTGAATTTTAAAAACAATTGTTTATTGTATTATGAAGGCTACATTACAGATTAGGATATAGATCAACCATTTTAGTTCAAGGGTGGTGCCAGAATAGCTTGGTGCCTCAGGCACTAAGCTAATCTGGCACCACCCTTGAACTGTCATAGCATTCGTATATCAGGAGGAAAAGGGTTAATACATAATTAGTGATTCACAGATTGTTTATGTATTATGAACCTAAGTACATGGTATTACTGTAAAATTTGCATACAAAATTTTACAAGCAACAGTGACCTAATTGGCAGAACAGATGTGACCACTGTAAACAGATGACGCTTTTGAAAGGTCTTTATATAACAAGTGAAGGGAAATATATTCTTCTTGGGTGGCTGCTAAAGGCAGGTGGCCACTACATAAAGGTGGCTGCTAGTGCAGGTTTGATGTTATTGTGTTAAATTGCTCTATGCAAGTGTGAAATTTAAAAAAATGAAAAAACTTTCATGTTAGGAACATTGACCAATCCTGAAATCAGTTGGGGCCAGTTGTAGGAGTGAGCGTAGTTGTGTGCCAGACACTTAGCACCTTGCCTAGTGGCTGGTGCACGACTAAGCGTACTCATGCACCTGACCTTGGGCCTTTCCAGAAAGTCCAGCAGGAGGCAAAGTCACAGCCCCTGAGCACTGCTGTAGATAGTAATACAGTAGAACTTGTTTTGAGCAGCCACCTTTTTGTAAGAAGAAGAGTTCTCACTGAAGTACGTCTTGAAGGGCAACTGTTTCACCATCTTGTATTTGGCTACAGCCACCTAAATGATGGTCTTTAATGTGAGGTGATCTCTCATAAAGGTGATCGCTTAAAATGTCAATGAGTTCTGCTGATAATGAGTTCTGAGTAATGTTCTGTAGTTGTTGACCTTATTCCTTTAATTTTGCACTGAGAAAACCTAGAGCTGTAAGTCTCAAAATCACAAACCGAAACACATCTGCATCTGGAATGGTGGTTCACTTGTACTGCTTTGAGTAATTGCTATTATGAGAGATCACCCATCATTAAACACTATCATTTTACCCATTACACCCTGAGACCTCATCTTTTTAATGTGTGTATTGTCCTATGAAGGCTATATTACAGATTAGGAGACAGATCAACCATTTAAGTTCAAGGGTGGTGCCAGAATAGCTTGGCACCTCCGGCACCAAGCTGTTCTGGCACCACCCTTGAACTGTCATAGTCAAACATTTCAAGCAATAGTGTATCAGAATGAAAAGAGTTAAGTGGTTGCAGCCAACCTAAATAATGGTCTTTCATGACAGCCGTGACACATTTTGTCCTTAAAGGGGAGCTCAGTTGGTAGTACGTTTGACTCTTGTCCGAAAGGTTGTGGGTTTGAACCCACCTGGGGTCAAAATTTATACAGACCTTTTTGATGCCCCGTTTTGAAATTACCTTTGTGGTAGACAAAAGACATTAAGCCTTAAACGTTTCACATTTTGTCCATAAAAGACATCTCTTGAGAGAGCATCTATCTTATGACCTTTTTCTTCCTTGCAAAAAAAGGAGGCAACAGAATACAGGTTCGGCTGTAGACTGTCAAACAAGATGTTGTCTGGCAGACATTAACCCATTTAGCCCCTAGTCCCTACAGCAGGAGATTGAGTGACCATGATAATTCAAGGGTGGTGCCAGATTAGCTTGGCACCTTCAGATGCCAAGCTAATCTGGCACTACCCTTGAATTATTATAGTCAATCAATCTCCTGCAACTGGTACATACTCATTTGACAACACCTCCGAAATTTGAGAAATTGGATGTTGGGGCTAAAAGGGTTAATACCATGCTCTCAAAACGATTTTATTCAGTGGTAATAGACAGTGAAGATCTTTATGGATAGTACATGGTGTAATCCTAGCTTTTAAGAATATTGACTCCTGAAAAGTGTCGGGCCGTAAGGATGAGGGGGTGGGGTGGAGGTGAGCCTTGTTTCATAGTTGACATTACATAAGCCAATACTTACTTGCTGAATGCCCGTTATGCCCATGGTGTGTAGGGCAGCAACAAAGAGAGATATATGTTAATGGTAAAATTTAAGATTTTTTTTTTCTAAACATCAAATCTGTTTGTAATTATGTTTGCAGACCTCGTTTACAGTCTGTGTGCTCTCCACTGACATTTGTTTCCTTATTTGTTTTGTGTTAATAGTATTTCAATTCAGGTACACAGGAAACTATTAATTTTACAACATTTCAGGACAAATACTTGTGTGCGTGCGTGAGAGAGAGATGCCAACCAATCCTTATTTTACACTCATAAAGATATTTAGTACAAAGACCTTGCTCTCTCTCTCTCTCTCTCTCTCTCTCTCTCTCTCTCTCTCTCTCTCTCTCTCTCTCTCTCTCTCTCTCTCTCTCTTTCCTCCCCCCCCCCCCCCTCGCTCTCTCGCTCTTTCTCTTTCATGCGTCAGGCAGCGAGAGCGGAAGAGGGACGGTGCTACTGGCATGAACGTCAGACTTGGTCGTATACAGCACGCTGGCCAAGCACAGCAGGAGTCGATCGATATCGAGCTGGGAACAAGCTCTGCAGTCATTATACGCCCGCTTATTCCATAGACCGAAATCATTCCGTGAAGATAATGATTTCCTGGCAATTTTGCTCTATATATCACTGCAGAGATGAGAAAACGTTCGAGCATGAACTGGGGAATCCAGCTTTTATGAGCAATAGTATATGACTTTTGGCTAAGGGAGAGACAGGCGATGACAGAGTCTGCATGCATAACAAGATCCAGGGACCAGTTGCACGAGTGAGCTATTGGCCCTTCGCTAGCCACTAAGCAAGGTGCTCCGCTAGCGTCAGGCTAGCGGAGCATCTTGCTTAATGGCTAGCGCAGGACTAACCTCACTGGTGCAACGTGATAGGACAGGTGGTTACAGAGAAGGTATCAAATACATTTACACGCAATTTCTAGCCGATGTAACACATAAACACGCCAAAATTATTCATTAGTCATGCCATATCCGATCGGGGTTAGTTTTCTTCAGCCAATTTAGTTGATACTCGTTGGGACTGGAACACGCTAAAACGATACTCTAACGTTAGATCGACCCGGGATGTCGTTTTCTGGCGCGGAATTGACCCAGGATCGATTTGGTTCGATCATTTGGGCGTTGTACCACACACACAGACACACACACACACACACACACACACACACACACACACTAAAATAAAAATAAAAATTAAAAAAAAAATTGTAAACCGTTTACCCCGGTCGATCTTGCGTAACGGGGGTCACGCAGGCATGTTACACAGGTATGGCCTGAGGTTTACATTTTTTTTTTTTTTTTTTTTTTAGGGACACGTGTGTCTACTCACTTTCTCACTTTGTGTCCCCCCCCCCCCCCCCCCCCCCCCCCCCGCCGATTTTCAGTCACCACCGGTGAAGCTTCACAGGGGGAACCCGCATGAGGGGGGTGGGGATGGGGGGTTGACGGATGCTAAAATAATCTTTATTTTGTAGCTACGCACATTCCAATTATGTTGCAGCTCAGACACGCTAATCTTACGGAATGCTGATCAGCTTACTGTCAATCTGCCTTTTCTCTGGCGTTTCATAGGGTAAAAATGTGTCTCTCCCCCCCCCCCCCCCCCCCCCCCCACCTCAAAAATTTAAAAAAATAATAATAATAAGAAATAAATAAATAAAAATAAATAAATAAATTTAAAAAATAATAATATAAATAAATAATAAAATAAATCTGATGTGCGTTTTCCGTTTTAATGTCTCATTTTGCGTTCGTTTCTGTACGCTGTCCAAGCTCCATAATACATAGAGCGTCTCCAGTTCTTTTTAAAACTGAAAATTTTGTTAGGGTGAATGTTACAACTGTTTAAAATGATCAAGGTATTTTGGGTGCTATTCTGAATGGTGTTAAAAAAGCAGTGCAAAACAAAAACAAATTATATAAAGTTCTTGATTCAGTTTCTATATAATTATATTTACCGAGGTTCTACAACTGCGATTATTTAACTCATTCAACCCCGACACACCACATCAAAACATGGATCGAGCATGATAGTTCAAGGGTGGTGCCGGAATAGCTTGGCGCCATGGGCGACAAGCTATTCTGGAACCACCCTTGAACTATCATGCTCGATCTGTCTCTAGAACTGTAATACAGTCCTTAAGAAGGCGACTTCAAAATGTGGGGATTTCGGTCCTGGGGTAGAATGTGTGAAAAAGAGGAAGAGAAGTCCTTATTTGTGTTGTTGACGTCAGTGCGAATAGGATGAGAGTGAGAGTGTCTACATTGTTACCGCCTTCGAGCCACCACGCATGATCAGGTCAGTCTGATAATAATATCATTACCCAACATTTTTGGTTAGAGATAAAGGGGTGCGCAAAGGGATTGCATTGTGTCACGGCTACGGCTACACGATGCGCCCCCTCCTATATTACCCCCCCCCCCCTCCCCACACCCCGGCCCCCTTCGCCTCACCCTTCACCCCCTACCCCACAATTGTTTGTTTAATAAAAAGAAGGAAAAGAAAAAAAGAACTGAAGTGAGTGAACGAAAGACGCACCACAATATTCAGTTCAAACTTAATAATGCATGAATTTGCATGTGCCAGTCCTAGTTTCCGTGTTTTCTGCGTCTTCGCGTCGATTTTGTTAATTCACGCCCCGTCTATTTCGCCTTCGTAAGAAACTCGCACTTTAGAATCGTCTGCTCATCACTGCCTACAACAAGCCGGGGGACGTGGATCGATCAGCTCAGGGGCTGTGCTTGATTGGCTTGGCGCCTTTCCAAGCGGAAAGCTAATCAGGACATGCCCTTGAATTATTGCCGTCGCTTTGTTTCAGTAATAGATCTCTCGCAAGAGGGGGGGGGGGGGAGGAGGGGTGCAGTTCTGTACGAAACCTTTAACCTTTCGCCGCAAATATTGCTTTTGACCCCTGTATGTCGCTTAGTGTCCAGTCGCGTCAAATACAGTGTTCGCACGGCCCTTCAGCTGTCGCGGTCAATTTATCTCCAACAGCTGGGGTTGAAAAAAATAAAGAAAGGAATGCCGACGCATGGACAACAAGAAGCCTTTCGCCAAAGCTACCGCGTTTACCCTGAAATCAATACCCTGCTAGGTTCAGATTATGAGGCTGTTCACAAAGGAAAAGGCACGATAAGCTAGCGGCTGTATCGATTCACAGTGGGAACACGGTGTAAAGATTTGTTACATTTTATGATGTCTTCTGGTGATGCTGGACAAATCCTATTTTAGTTTGGTTTCCATTTACGATGTTTGTTTTATATTATTTTTATACATTTTATTTATTTATGTTTTTAATAGCCCCCTCCCGCGTTTTTGTTTGCGTGGAAAGACGAAGGTGACGTCATTTCTGGTTTGCTGTTTAGCTGATGACTAGGTATTTGAGGAAGTGTGCCAGTGCGCCTGTAGACCAACAGATGAATGTGTACTGTATTTGTGTGCTAAGGCAAGAAGGTAGCATCTTTTGGTTCAGTGCAAATTAATCCATTTAGTCCCAACGCCCTACAGCAGGATGGATAGACAATGATAATTTAGGGGTAATGCCAGATTTACTTGGCGCCTTTAGGCGCCAAGCTACTCTGGCACTACCCCTGAATTTTCATGGTCCATTCATCTCCTACAACGGGTACATAATCGCTAAGAGACATCTCCAAAATTTAGGAAATGTGTCCTTGGGGCTGAATGGGTTTAAAAAAATCCCACCAGTTAAAAGTCAGGTTATTTTGCTCTTGGGTTTATCCTATTGTGGTCAGCTGTCATAGTCGCCTGTAACTTTTTTGCATTTTATAAAATACATATTTGAAATGTGTATCAACTGTGCTTAAGAAATAAACACAAAGCTTACCCAAAAATTATATAGCTGGGAACTTTGTCCATTTGTTACACAAGAAATAAAGTCATCTGTATACATGTCTACTAATCTCAGTGGCAATGCTTAATTATGTTCTTGGATGGACATAGTGATGGTCTTACCATTGACATCTCGGACCGAGGAGGGACTGCTGCGGCTAGTGTCTCCGTCCCCTCTCTGCTCAATGTCACCATTTTCTGACGACATCCTGTCACTCAATCTCCCAAGGTCACAGTTCACGTCCTCTCGGCACTGAGGTGGCATCCATAGGGAAATCTCCTCCCTTTATCACTTTCAGAAACGCGATGGCTTCGAAAAGAATATGATCACAATCCACTATTTCATTGTAGAATGATGATGGCCTTAGAGTTGAAAGCGTATTTAATCTTTCATGCGTCACTTTTGTTTTAACGTTCGAACATTGTCATCATCGAAAAATGCCGTACATGCGACTGAAAATAATGGTCACTGTCGACTGTTTCGTTGTAGAACAGTGAATGTTTGAGTGTTCAAACTTTATTCGATTATACATTCATCTGATTTTTTTTTTCCTTTTCATCCAGACATGTTCGGACATCTGGTTGCTACGCTCGAGAAATGCATTCGACTAAAAAAGAAGTCTTTCATTTTCTGGTTTTCAGACTCGGAGTCACGTAAAATGACAATTAAAGCACACACGTCTGCAAGTTAATCTATTTCTGTACAGCCTTGAAGGCCCGTCTTTACGTCCGTGATTGGTTTTCCCGAAGGAGAGTGACGCAGATCATATATACAACGACTGAGAAGCACAGTCGGCGACTCGCCGTATAATCATCCTTAGTCTACGTCCATTTCAGTTCAACCGCCTGAGAATTCTTTCCCCCACACGACGCAGACCACAGAACACGATGAAAGTACGACCCGAACACATATGTAGCCCTTCAAGACGATGTAGGCATGTGGTTGCCTCTTCTGTGACTATGGTGTAGTCGCCTCAGTGTCGCCCACACCTCTGTGACATTTTTTTCCACACGGTTGACGTAGGAAACCTTTATTTGTCCGCGACAGACTTCATCGCTAATTGTTGGCCAGAGAGCCTGAGAGTAGACGCGGCCAGCACTACACAGCCTGCCTGGTGTTTATTTGGGAGGAAAACACACACACACACACACACACACACACACACACACACACACACACACACACACACACACACTCACACAGAAGAGATCGTAGCTAGCAATCCGTCTCCGATCTCTGCTGGAGGCATAGATTCTCACGAGCCTTGTGTTTATCTTCTCATTTTTTTCTTTTTTTGGGGGGAAGGGGAGGGGGAGGAAAGGACACAGCTACAAGAGAGATTGTATAGCTACCGGTCGCGCCGCGGATATCAGACAGTGATGACCACGGCCTTTGAGCTAAAAGGCATAGCTTCTCACCAACCTCGTATTTATTGGAGGGAGTGAGGGGGGGGGGGGGGGGGCAGTTTGTAGTTGCCGTTTCTCTTCTGTTGGCAGGAGGCGTAGATTTTAATGAGCCCCTGCGGCTGTCTCCGCAGGGGTTCATTAAAATCTACGCCTCCTGCTGGGGTTGGGGGCCTCTCCCGTTTACCTTCATCACTACATCTCAGTCATAGGCAGATGTATTGGTTTGCGCCTGTTGCTGCGCAACCGATCGAAGATTTGCGGGCTGGATGTATACTATTCTGTGACACGGCGTTGCCAGCACACGCCAGCAGACTCGGGAAGCACTGTGACAGAATGAATGAATGTACTTGTTCTTCAGAGGCGTGGGTCCATAATAATTACGTTTCTACGCGTCCGTCTATGGAATACAGGTGTAAAATGGCACCAGCAAGAGGCGTACCCCCCGCATCCCTGCGGGGGCTCATAAAGTCTATGCCTCTTGCAGATATTCGTGTGCGTAGCCAAGGTGGTTGGAGCGTCAGACGACTCGCGACTCTTCAGCAACTTGAAACGTTCGCGTGTAAATTGGTGCCAGCAGGATGCATAGAGCTTCCTGATACCGGTTGTTTGCGGGAGCTCATGAGGATCTGTGCTACTGGAAGATGCTGGCGTTAACATCGAGATGTGTACAGACGTTGCTAGTCAATAAAGCGCCTGTAAATGCCACACACGAGAGCAAATGTAATATGTGCCATCTTCGGTATAAAGCCGTTATTTACATAGAATCTGTAAATATTCATTTCATAGACGCAACGAGGGTATTTGGCGCACAGATTATTCCCCCTCCCCACCACCACACCCTCTCTCTCTCTCTCTTTTCCCTCTGAGTGGTGGTGGTGGGCGGGGGGATGGGTCTTTTTACTTACATATGTTTTATCTTTTGATGTATCGTCTGATGTATTTTTATATGTGTAGAGTAGCAGGACAGTTTGGAAGATAGGCATTGCTATGCCTAAAACTTTTTATCCTGAATAAAAACGTTTCATCATCATCTCTCTCTTTCTCTCTCTCTCTCTCTCTCTCTCTCTCTCTCTCTCTCTCTCTCTCTCTCTCTCTCTCTCTCTCTCTCTCTCTCTCTCTCTCTCTCTCTCTCTCTCTCTCGCTCGCTCGCTCGCTCACTCACTCACTCACTCACTCACTCACTCACTCACTCACTCACTCACTCACTCACTCACTCACTCACTCACTCACTCACTCACTCACTCACTCACTCACTCACTCACTCACTCACTCACTCACACACTCACACACACACACACACACACACACACACACACACACACACACACACACACACACACACACACACACACACACACACACACACACACACACACACACACACACACACACCCACCCACCCACCCACCCACCCACCCACCCACCACCACCACCACCACCCACCACCACCACCACCACCACTGTACCAACGACATCCGCTGTAAGAGGGGTCTTTTGTTTTTGTGTGTGTAGGGGGGGGGGGGGGATTGGTATAGACGAAAAGAACTCTTGCAAATGCACTATTAGCGGGTCGGAGTTTTTGCCAGCCATTCAATTCTGTTCACGAACATTTATTTCAGAACGTTACGTAAGGTCGCCAAAAATTATGGACATGCTACAACACACGAGTAAATAAATTATTAACCCTTTGGCTGTCGGTAGCGGTGTTTGTCGCGATGGGAATCATCGCGACGAAAACCGCTGCCGACCGCCAAAGGCTGAAAAGGAAGGACGCGAAAGTAAAGCAAACAGTCTGAACGAACCATGTACGAGCGAGAACGAGAGAGATAACGGTACACATCAGTCGTCCAGGCCAGTCAACGCAGAAAGTACGCAGCCGATGGCGTAGTTCCGCGGTTCCTAGGTTTGCTACTATTTCTCCCGTATGATCATCACGATGCTTCTCAGGGGCCAGTTGCATGAACGAGCGTAGTCCTGCACCAGCCACTAAGCAAGACAAAGCTCGCTCATGCAACTGGCCCCTGGTTCATATCCAAGTCGGACCTAGCCCAACACTCTTTTTAACCCCTTTGCTTAACACGGTCCAACTGCAAGAGACATAGAGCTTCATGAGCCCCTGCAAGTGCGGGGGCTCATGAAGATCTATGCCTCTTGCTGACGCCATTTTGCATCGATGTTTCTTGGACGGTTAGGTTTTTTTAATTCTTTGCGTTGAATTAACGGCTTCCGCAAAAAGACAAAAGGCGCTCAATGGCAGGGATCGAAGAGGTTAACTTTCAATTTATTGATTATTTATTTATTTATGAATTATTATTATAATTGTGTACTAAACACGGTGTTGGATTCGCGGTAGGTAGATTTTGGTGGTTCAAGAATAGACATATAGCCTACAGATAGTGCGTGACAGTTTTGTTTTTTAAGAGAGAAAAAAAAACCCACAACAGATGATAATAATAGCACTACAGTTTATTTTCAATACGCAACATCGGCCTGACGAGTTTTTGCCCACGGAGACACAATTTGCGCACACCGGTTAGACCTTCATATTTCAAGGAAAACGCCCGATTAATGTGACGCCTCTCGAGGTATTAAACTAACGAAGCACTGCCTGTGACCTGTCATTATGGACCCCTTCGACTGCTTACAGATCCAATCTAATTAGGCACGTACCTGGTCGAGATGTCACGATCGACCCGTTTCAGGCATTTAGCTGGACGTGAAGGATATTGTCCCGGATGTGACCTAGTTAATGACGATTGTGGCTGTAATTTTTAACCCATTGTGTGTCGGTAGCGGTTTTAGTCGCGATGATTCGCGTATCCACAAGAACAGTTCCCCGTAGGGAATCATCGCGACTAAAACCACAACCGACACGCAAAGGATTGAACCCCTTTACGCTGCGGCCTCTGCAACTGTAAACCGTACCGGGGGTTCCAAGAGGGTTCCGTAGTTGGCTGTTAGGAACACGGGACATCAACCGCACCGGTGGCTGCATGACCAAGAGGGTTCCGTAGTGGCTGTTAGGAACACGGGACGTCATATGTATCGGTAATCGTACACCGACTGCTGACCAGATTATTTTCTGCCTGGCAGAAGTCGCCTTTTCCTTTTTCAGCGCCAACTGAAGAAGACGGTAACTCGGGTGTAGAACTAATCAGGCGCAGCCAATCTCTCAATTGAGCGAAGATCTCAGCCGGTGGTTGCAGCTTTTTTGCTATGGGAATGAAAAACATAGTTTGTCATTCTGTGTTTTGCTAAAAATACGAAAAGGTCAGATTTGATTGTGACCCTAGTCTGCACAACACCGTGAAATTGACCTTCTTTCTCTGTGTGTGTGTGTGTGCGTGTGCGTGCGTGTGTGTGTGTGTGCGTGTGTGTGCGTGCGTGCGTGTGTGTGCGTGCGTGTGTGTGCGTGCGTGCGTGCGCGCGCGCGCTTCTTAGCGTCACACCCCTGTAATCCTATTAGGGTTGGTACTGTAGTCTCTTGTAGGTCATATGGAAACTGTGTGTGACCGTGTGCGGGCATTCACTTGTTTGGGTCTAGCGGCAGTATAAGTGAGAAATGTATCACATTTCATGTTCTTGAATATCGTAAATAATTATGTCCTTTTTCCTCTCACCGTGATATATCACAGTATCCACAAGAACAGTTAATATGGTCAAATCTTTGGAGAAATAAAGTTATAGTGCGCGCTGATCCAGATGATGCAGATGTTATTGCTGAGTTGACCGACTGCCCTTTCACTCTGAGTCAGGGCAAACTGACTGTCATCAGAGTCGTCTGGTGATTAGGGTGCTCGATTTAGTCCTCATACTTGATCTAGCATCAGTCCGTTCGTAAAGCAAGCGCTGAAAATAATCCTATGATCGATTGACAATCCAGAATTTGGGAGTTACTCTCAACTAAGGGGAAAAAACAACAACAAAAAACACCCGAGTTTAAGAGATATGTCGGCCATGATAGTTCAAGGGTGGTGCCAGAATAGCTTGGCGCCTACAGGCGCCAAGCTATTCTGGCACCACCCTTGAACTAAGTCTATCATGGTCGACTGTATGGTGTGTCACTGAGAGCTTTATTGGTTAAGCCTAAGTGATGATGAATAGCTGCTGCCTTTTTCAGCTTATTTTGCAACAGCCTTGGCATAATTTATTGCACAACAAGTTACGTCAGATCGCATTTTCGTCAGAAATTAATGATCGTCTTTCATCAGCGGAAGGAGAACATTCCCCAGCTTTTATGACTAGAAAGTGGAAGTCTTATAACTGGACAGGAGCAAGTACCAGAATACAGTAAACTTCGCCTGCAGCACTTGCATGTAATAAAATTCGGATAGAACGATCCTTTTTCAGAGGTCTAGAAAACACTTTGTTTTCATCCCAACGTCATACGACCAATCCCTTTAGCGCAAATTGTACCACATGACCGAGCTACAAAAAACCCTTGTAGCGACTAATGGCGGACTTTTTGTAGCCCTCTTTTTGACGCGTCTTGGGTGTCAGTGTTGTTCTAAAAAAGATCATCAAAACGTTCTGAAGTACAAAGTTACTTAGTGTTGTTCGAAACAACAGGCAGACTACTGGAGACGGGAACGTCATGAAAGATTTTAAATTACGTCATAAGTCTATTATGTATAAATGTATATTCCTTTGACGTCAGTCATGTCTGGCTTGATCCAAGTTGGAAGATTTCTTCTTGATTTCTTTTATGAAAATTGTGGGGAACAAATACGTTATTGGTAGCAGGGGCTTGCTGCACGGACCCTCGTAGGCCTTCGAGAGGTCAAAGGAACCATTGACTTTGTACCCCTCAGACCTTCGGGGTACAATGTTTCATTTGACCTCCCTCAGACCCCACTCGGGTCTGCCCTGGGGGACTTGGGTGGGGTTAGGTATTTTTTAGTTCTCAGGGTCACCCTGGTCAGCCCCACAGGGTGGGTTTTTCTCTCTATTCTGGGGCATGTTTTTCTGTCTACCCTTTGTCCATTCACCTGTATTTGCCTTTTTAAAACTCTCCCTACTGTCTGCACTGCCTGTAGCTCTTGATATTGGATGTGTGTTGCTAAATGGTCTTAGCTTTATTTAGGCCCCATGTGTTAGGTTTCTTTAATGTATTTGACCGGCTGGGGACATACATTCACTGTTCTGTTCAGTTGGGGTTTTTTTTTCACAAGCAGTGCAGGCACGTCCTGAGAAAGCCTTGTTGCTGTCGGGACGTTAAGCAATGTACAATCAATCAATTGACCTCCCTCAGGCCTGCAAGGGTCCGTGCAGCAAACCCCTGCTACCAATAACTTATAATGTAATTTACTTCCCTTATAACAAACTTTGGATAAATATAACAACATAAAAATGGGTCCCCTGGTGTTTGTGTATATGCCAAGTTGTTTATGAATAATGAACAGTAACTGAATAATTTCTACTATTATTAGCGATGTGATGCGCCTCCTTATGTTGGATATCTATGTTATGTTCGTCATCGCAAGACGAGTTAAAGTCGTGATAAGGGTGATAGGCACTGACTCTTTTTCTAATACCGCTCAATGCTGACACACTAGAACAAAGCATAGATAGTTTAACACTTTGGCTATCTGTAGCGCTTATTCCTGCAGGAATCATCGCGACAAAAAGCGCTACCGACAGCCAAAGGGTTATGGGCGTGTTATCCTAGCTCAGAGTCTGTTTTAGAAAGGAAAACGTTTTGCTGTAACTTGGTCAGCCCCAATTATCCTATGCTAGAAATGGCGCGCTTCGCCAGTGGTTATCGATTTTGGTTCAAAAGCTAGCGGCTGTGATGGGAGATACGTTCAAGAGTGAAACGTCTTCCAGCACCAAGAGCCCTTTGTATGTACATATCTATGCTGATTATACAGTGGTGTAGGAACCGAGGACCCCCGCCCCCTATGGAAAGGTAGGACGGGGGAGGAGGGGGAGAGTATTCAGAATATCCTATGGCCCCTCTATCATCTTACCCCGGGTCTGCCCTTGGGGACTTGGGTGGGGTTAGGTATTTTTTAGTTCCCAGGGTCACCCTGGTCAGTCCCACAGGGTGGGTTTTTCTCTCTATTCTGGGGCATGTGTTTCTGTCTACCCTTTGTCCATTCACCTGTATTTGCCTTTTTAAAACTCTCCCTACTGTCTGCACTGCCTGTAGCTCTTGATATTGGATGTGTGTTGCTAAATGGTCTTAGCTTTATTTAGGCCCCATGTGTTAGGTTTATTTAATGTATTTGACCGGCTGGTGACATACATTCAATGTTCTGTTTATTTTTTTTCAAAAGCAGTGCAGGCACGTCCTGAGAAAGCCTTGTTGCTGTCGGGACGTTAAGCAATGTACAATCAATCAATCTATCATCTTACTCCGCCCCCCCCCCCCCCCCGCCCCCCCCCCCCCCAATATTTTGAGGGAAAAAATTGTAGCCCAAAAAATCATGACATTTTAATTAATTTATTGTTATATCAATATTTTTATTTTTACGAAATTGGACTGCACTGTCGCTTGTCGCCCCCCCCCCCCCCCCCCTTTCTCGTTAATTGAATTTTATTCTGGAAAGTAACATGTCAGGCTCGCTGCTCCCCCCCCCCCCCCCCCCCTCCCGCGCCGTGTTATAATGATCATCTCGCTTTTCACAAGAATGATCGATGAGCATCTCGCTTTTCACAAGAATGATCGGTCTGTCTTTTACGGTTTACCATTTATTTTCAGGGCAGCCTTTCTATCCCATCCCCCCACCCCCAGCCCCCGCCCACCCCTTTCCTCCCTTTCTACTCTTTCAGGATCCGCGGGTTGACCGTTCAACTTATGGGTAGTGACCGGTTTGCCTGGGCTATATCAAAAGTGTTCCTGAAGACGTCGAGCAGCTCATGCATTAAATGCCAGTGGGCGTTTGGAATCGTAAATTCTACGTCCGAGATCCCCAGCCGTCCAAGGAACATGGATACATGGGGACGTAGCTTCGTGAATAAGACACTGCGCTGAAAGTCGTAAGATCCCGGGTTCGAATCCCCTGGTGGGCAGGAATGGGATGTGGACTTTTCCTCATACCCATCGAGTCACATTTACGTACAGACTCGGCTTACGGTTGCCTGTCTCTCCTTCGTGTGCACAGCACGCATAATCATCAAGTGCGCACGTTAAAAATCCCATCATCACTAATCGAAAAGAGAAGGCCCGGTAGGGCCGGTGAAATGGAAGCAGAAATCTTTCACATGCACCGAAGTTAATAGCCGGGTGGAGGTTTGCACATAAAGTAGCGCGTAGTAGCAGCAGGCTTTCAAAGCTCCAGCTTCCATCCCTACGGCGGCGCCTTGAGCATCTTTAATTAGATGGATATGTGCGCCTTGGAGACACCGTACCGTACCATACCATACCATACCATACAAAGCGTTTGCAGCAAGAGATGTAGATCTTCATGAACCCCCGCATCTATACCTCTTGCAGTCGGTTGGTGCTCAGTTCTATAGGGGTAAATCGAGCAAAGTTGACCCCACCATTTACGCTTTTTTTCCCCCCACCACTGCTTAGCAGACTAATGAAGTGTGCGCTGCTTGGTCGTGGAAGTGAAGGTGTAAATAGAAGAATAGAAGCGGGGTAAATGCTGGTTTGGGACCGCTGGTCGGATGCCATAATATGCTGTGTGTTATGGCATCGTTTTTTGGTATTAGTTTGATTGACGTTAAAGGGACAGGAGACGGGAGGCGGAGGGGGAAATAACCTCCGCAACCCTCTTCCCCCCCCCCCCCCCCCCAATCCCACTCATACCCCTGCCCTATGGCGCCAAGAGTCATGCAATATCGGGGGCTGCGAGAGCGGAGGGAAGGAGAGCGGGAGTACTAACCCTTTTGGTGTCGACAGCAGTTTTAGTCGCGATGATTCCTGCAGAAATCATCGCGACTAAAACTGCTACCGAAACCTAAAGGGTTAATGCTCATATGAGCAATCAGTTTTTCATCACTTTTGTATACATGTATATAATGCGTGCCAGCTCATACATCATATTGAGTGTCGTGTACTCTTTATTAAATTTTCTTCCTCTTTTTGTTTTTTTGTTTTTTTTTTTTTTTTGGGGGGGGGGGAGGGGTGGTTGTAATGCAACAAAAATGACATTTTAATCGAAAAAGTAAAATCCACACGCTTTGAAAGAACTGAGATCATAAGCGAAAAAGACAGAAATGCTGTTAAAGGGACCTGCTTCAGGTAGTAAATGTTTAATAGGGCTCAGTATCTTGTCTATTAAAGTTGTTATTAGGCCTTTCAATAATGATGAGCTAACTCACAAAGTTTTAAAAGTTCTTCCGCACAAAGGGCAGTAGAAATTCTCTGCCACGTGTACATACTCATACTGATTGCGAGAAGAAGGGTAGCAAAGTCCCAACATTGATTGTTGTATCGGCAGCTTTGAGCAATTCAGGCACGTCTTGGAGCGGATCGCTTTACACCCTGAAGCTGATTTTTTATAAAATGTGCTTATTGTCCTGTGAAGGCTACGTTACAGATTAGGAGATAGATCAACCATTTTAGTTCAATGGTGCCAGAATAGATTGGCGCCTCAGGCGCCAAACTATTCTGGCACCACCCTTGAACTATAACAGTCAAATTTATTTCAAGCAATGGGTGTATCAGGATGAAAAGGTTAATAAAAGAAGAAAGTCTTTGTGTTGTCATACTATTACTTTCATCACTCTGTGACATGATGTACTTGTGCTTTTGTCCGTGCCTTTGCAAGTGTCTTTCTTTCTTGACTTGTGTATTCATGTATTTATTTATGATGCCTCAGTTTTAATCGCTTGGCAGCCTCCATTTTGGAATGGGTAAAAAAGGCCATTACACACACTTCTTTCCCTCTTTTGCATTTGTGTAAAAAGCCGTGTCACTAAAATGAAAACAAAAAACCATGAGATATATTTAGCACATTCGAGACGTGCTGTATGAGGATACGTGTCTATTTGTATATGGCGCGTCTCAAATGAGTGAATTTTGTGTCCCACAGAGACGGTGTTTCTGGCGACGGTTGCGGGGTTCTCCATTCTGGGTGGATTCGGAATGACCATTGCTATGGCCAAGAAGAAGGACCCCAGCATGTTCGCCAAGGTAACACCCGTGATATGTGTGCTAGTTTTCAGTGACTTGTAACATCACAAATTCTTACTCATTCGGGACGTGCTGCATTCGGATACGCGGCATAAAGCCGCGTGTCCGAATGCGGCATGTCCCGAATGAGTTAATATTTTTGAGCTGGTCCATTATTTTTTTTACGTTACGGGTTTTGATCATGCAAACAAAGAAGATTCGATATCTGTTATGACTTTGTTTCGTGCTATGGTGCCAGCCCCTGCATAGTGGGAACAAAACACTTCTACAATTTCTTCTCCAGATCGAAACCTTTTTTTGGGTGGATGGATGGACTGCAGGACGGACTGTCAGATGACTGTTATTTCGTTTGTTGGATGAATGGATGGATGTACTGTCAGTTGGATGGTTTGCTGATTGGCTGGTCGATCGACCAGTGCGTGGCTGGATTAAAGTTATTTGTTTACAGAAGTTGTTTGCAGTGTGCCGATGGGAACGAAAGCTCAACTGATTTATATCGCCGACATTCCTTTGTTATGCATTTTTTGGGGCGTATATTTTTAGTCGTAAAATGCCCAGTCGGTTCATTACTGCTTATAAAAATACAATTTCATTTTTGCTGCAAAGAGGCTCGCTGTTTGGCTCATATGCAGCTTACAAAATGAACATACAAGGGACTGTTTTCGTTCTCGCCTGTAGGAATCATCGCGAAAAAAAAAAACCCCGCTGCCGACAGCCAAACGGTTAAGGTGCACTCCAACAAAACTGTCCGTCTAATTTTGGAGCAGTGACGCACAGTCTGCCATCAGCCTAGTAGCTGTATGTGGACTCTTGCGTGCCTGTGCCGTTTTTAATAATAGGAATGTCACTAAGTTCAGCTGTTTGCATTAATGTCACCAAGTTGTGCTTTTTGCATTAAAAAAGAGACGGCTCGGAAGTTTTAAACAAAATTCTGAAACGCGTAAATTAGAGTTAAAGTTTCACCTGAGTATAAGTCTTATGTATACTTTCCACGTTATTTGTGTCAGATCCTTTGGTTCTTCCTGCATTGTCTTGTGGACGTCTACCACATTAAAAAACAAGATGGGATGAACCATAACCCACAAAGTCCCTTCTGTATGAGAGCTGTCCTCGCTGTCAATGGTCTCTACCTTTTGTCTTTGACCTTATTTTGATGTTGAATTATCTCCTATTGAAAAAGTCTCGCAGATCTGCCAGTGCGTCAGTGAGTTCTATAAGGAGCGCAGGACATACGTCATTGATTTGTCAAACGTCATTTGTCACGACGTAAGTTTTAGTTTTTACGTAATTTTATATTTTACATGATATGAGTTTCACTTTCGCTCCATAGGCTTGAGAAAATGGTGACAAAACTAGAACTTCACGGTACAATTTCAGTCTTGCTATAATTTGTGTGAAAGCAGGTTGACTTTACCCCTAGCTACATGATATACTGAGTACACGGGTCAGCTGCATGCTCTTCTGAAAGCGCGTCGATGTGTGTGCGTTTTAGTGCGTGCGTGCGCGCGCGCTCCAAACATCTCCAAGAAGCATAGATCCTCATGCGCCTGGAGGGCATATGAGGATCTATTCCTCCTGGAGATGCGCGCATGTTTGTGTGAGAGAAAGAGCGAGAGCCGCGCGCGCGCGCGCGCGCGAGAGAGAGAGAGAGAGAGAGAGAGAAAATGACGTCATATTTAGACATGGGGGCTCGATGACAGTAGCTTTGACTAATGCAAATCCGCTGCGCCACCGCGTGCGCGCCAACGTCTACTAATGCTCAAGACAGAATACAAGGGAGGAAACGAGAAATTCTAGCTGTGGCCGGAAGTATCCCGGACCTCTTTCTCAACATACAGAGTTGAACGTTAAACCCTTTAGTAGAGTGCTGTGAAAGAGGCCTCTATGCACTGCAGTGCATCCATTGTTTTCTGCCGTGTTTACTCTAAAGTCAAAGAGAATTACGCGAAAAGATATTGACAACTGAGCAGTGTTTAAACCAGACTCCATTAAAGTAGACCTTTTGGAGCTGGGGAAAATATGTACCTATACGCCATAAGCCAGTCTTGGCTACCGCGCACCCCCACCCCCCCCCCACCACCCCCCACCCCCCACCCCCCACCTCCCCCACTTCCCACACTTCCCACGATACTCAATAAGATGGGTTTCAAAGTGTACCTTATATGTCCTGAGATGTTTAAGCCATGTTCCCCTAAAATCCTTAGGAACACACCAGAGTTATAGCTGATCATGATGGCGCAAGGGTACCCCAATTCACGCTCTTCGCGGATCCTAAAGTGAGCTTGAGAAACATTTTCCTCTAAATAAATCAGAATTTATTACAGGAGCCCAAATCAGGCAATATTATGTTAAGGCATACCTTCTGCATTCTCTGCAAAAACAGAATGAAAAAAATGTTGAATCTGTGGCTCACAGTGAAGGTATTTGTGCACCCACCCAGTAAATGGTCATTTCCTCGAAATAAGAAAAAAAAAAAAAATGTTTCTGATGCCCTCAGAAATTTGGTATACAACTGATAGGTCTTTTTTTTTATTTTTTTTTTATTTTTTTTTTTTTTTTTAGGTTTTATTGGTTAGGATAGAGTACCACAATTACTCCCAACCTGATTTTATGATGCTGTGATGCATTTAGGGTCCACAGTGGCTGAACCTGCTGCCCTACCTCCATTTTACCTGTACGCAAAGGAACACAAAATGATAAAAAAAAAAATTGCTTACATCATACTCAATGTGGTGCCCACCAGTTTCTTCATCAGAGACTTTTTTCCCCGCAACTCTAGCTTCCGTGGCTTCGATGTGAGGCCTCCACGTGAATCCAGTAATTTATTTGGTGTCTGTCTTTGGCACTGGAAGGTCTAAAGTTTTCAAGGTGACCTCTTCCATCTGATTAAAAGAGATGGTCTAGCTCAGTTTGAGTGGCCATCTTTCAGGCCAGCTGCTGATTCTATTGGCAGCATCCTGGATTCTGCAGGATGCTATTTCAGTATGTTCTGCTGCGCTTCACACTGCAAAGTCATCCACATAGAGGATGTTTGAAGTGAACCTTGGTACTGCTGTACTGTACTGATGTCATTAATGTAGACCAAGAACAGCATCACCTCCCTGTGGTACACCTTCCCTGAATTTGACAAGACTGCTGAATGTGCCGTTTACTTCAGTCTTGCTGTTCTATTAAGAGGAAGTTCTTCAGCAGCAGCTCTTGTTTACAGACATTTCCCCCTTGTTATGTTTTAACAAAAAAAGAATTATAATTAAATTGATGGGTCATATTGAAATTAATGAAATGATCATAAATTTTATGCTCAATGTGCATACTTTGTTAAGAAAACTGGCAACAAAAAATATTTAAACAGAGGAGTATGACCTAAGCAATTTTTATGATCATTTTGCGTTCCTTTGCATACTGGTAAAATGGGGGTAGGGCAGCAGATTCAGCCACTGTGGCCCCTAAATGAATCACAGCATCATAAAATCAGGTTGGGAGTAACTGTGGTACTCTATCCTAACCATTAAAACCTAAAAAAAAAAAAGACCTATCAGTTGTATACAAAATTTCTGACGTGCATTTCCCAATTTGGCAATTTTAAATGGGAAAAAAGCTATCATTCACCACAAAGGTATCATAACGGATGCCGACTTTCCTCATTTTCTCTCACTTTATGCTCAAATTATTGAAACTTAATAGGAAAATAGAGGTCAAAATGAAATGGAATAACTTTAGTAATTTTTTTCTAATTTTGTGTATTTTTACAACTTTGGGTTAGGGATACAAAATCAACCAATGTGGCACTCATAGTGATCACAACGTCACCTAGTCAAGTTTATAATAATTGTGACTTCCTGTTTTAATGCTGTAAGCCTGAAAATGGACTGCCAGTGGTATAGAAAATGTCTGAAGGCATCTGACACATTATTTTTGTCTTTTTTTTTGCGATTTTGCGGAAATGTCCATTTACTGGGTGCACAAATACATTCTTTGTGAGCCACAGATTCAATATTTTTTCATTCTGTTTTTTACGCGGAAGGTGTGCCTTAACATAATATTGCCTGATTTTGGCTTCTGGAATGAATTCAGATACATTTAGAGGAAAATGTTTCTCACGCTCATTTTAGCATCAGCAAAGAGCATGAATGGGGGTATGCCCTTGCGCCATCGGCTATATCTCTGGTGTGTTTCTAAAGATTGTAGGGGAACATCGCATAAAAACATCTCAGGACATACTAAGGTACACTTTGAAACTCATCTTATTGAGTACTGGGAGGGGTGTGGGGGGGGATGCACGGTAGGACGGGCTAGCTCTTGGACTACTAAAGCGTGCAGCCCGGGTCACAAGTTCATGTCGACAGTAAGACGCACTATTTCATTGGATGTGCTAATTTACATAAACCAATGAAAAATGAGCATGCGGCGTATTTCCGGCACATCTAAAACCCAACTCGATGTCTGCTATGAATAATGCTTGGCTGTGCAAAAAGCCTTGATACTAAACTATCAGTTTTGATCGGATGACAAGGTGGCAAAAATCTACCGAGTCTGTTCAGTTCGAGGTTTGGGCGGATGGTTGCTTTGAGGGTTGAAAACTGCTCTGGAATCAAGTGCTTCGCCGCTCTGTGTGATTTCGTTTCCTCCCTTGTATTCTGTCTTGAGCATTAGTAGGCGTTGGCGCGCATGCGGTGGCGCAGCGGATTTGCATTGGTCAAAGCTACTGTCATCGAGCCCCTATGTATTTAGAGTATTATGTCAGTGTCTGCGTGGTGACAGAGTTGCCTCTTTACGTCACCGCCACTATCTGACTTTCTCTAGAAGTAAAGGTATTTTGGTGTTTTAATTCTTTTAAGAAAAGAATTAATTTTTACTAAAGAAGTTATAAAGGATACAAAGCTGGTTAACGAACTCATCCAATGTCTTTATATAAACTAGCTATATGCAAAAGCTCAAGTAAATATCAAACAATATGACAATAATTACGGACTCTAATCTGGGTCAGTCAACCGACTTCCTATAAACGGTTGTTTATGTCTTCAAGGAGACATTCAATTACAGTGTGCTCGGAGGCTGTCTTAGCCACCCACTTAAGAAAGTATTTTGCCAAGTTTCAAGCTTGTGTGTACAGAAATATCGGAGATTTTCTTGTTTACATCCATACGCACACACATACATTATGCACATTCGGCGCTTCGCGCCAAATGTACGTTCAGCAGCGAGGTTAGCGTAACTAGACCTGACGTAATTTGTATCTTGTTACTTTCAATTGTTAGAGGTTTAGGCCTGCCCGCCTTTGACATGGACATGCTATTAAATTTGCCCCACCGCGACCCGTCCTAAAAAGTCCCTTCTATAAATAGAAGGGACTTCACAAAGTGTGACAGCGTGCCATTCTCTTTCTATGTTTTCTAGTTGATTATTTTATTTTGTCCTTTATGGCATCTCAGGCGGGGTTTTCTCTCTAGCTGATGTTTCCACTTACTTCTGTAGAGAGTCATTTATAGCATCTCGACCGCTTATTTGTTTTTTTATTCGATTTGTTATCAAATACTTTAACAAAGCATCCTTGGTAGCATCTCGGATGCATACTTTACTAGCATGCAAAAAAAAGTTAACATACTTGAACAGTCAGTAAAATCGGTCTCTAAAACATGTACAAAACTAGGTGTTGTATTTACTTGTAAATAGAAAGAAGAAAAAAATTACACAACATATGCAAGACACAGAGACTGATTTTACCACTTTTCCAGCATGTTAACCTTTGCTAGTTTATGAAATGTACAAATTGTATGTTTCGATGCTCTTCCAAAGTGCTGTTTTGTTTTGTTTGCTATTTCTTTGCATTTTACACGCTTAGCAGTCACTCTGTTGGTTTGTATTTTAACCCCCTTGTGTATGCGGCCACCGGTATTTGCATTCACAACGTCGGAGAGTTCTTCTCGGTAGTCTGCATTGAAGCTTAGGACCCAGATCGACGATAGTTAAGGGCCTGTAAAAGATAGTTAAAGACTGTATGTGCCAAGCCATTCTGGCGCCGCGCTTGAACTATCATCGTCGAGAAATTTCAGCCAGGGCTTGAAGAGTGACTGTTGCACTGCATACGTTTGCAGGGTATGTTTCCATCGCGTGAGATACCCGAGAGCGGCGGAAACCTGGCCATGCGGGCACTCGGGTGGGGCACGTTTTATGCAGTGGCCGGGGTGGGGGCACTCAGCTTTGTCGTCTGGAAATTGCTGGGAGTGCACAATGTAAGTATTGTCTGTGCATGTGTGTGTACGCTCTTAAGAGAGATATACATGTTTGATATTTATTTGTCTTATTTGTGCATTATATTTTTTGATTGCGCGTTTTATTTTTATTTTTCTTTATTATTTTTATTTTTGTGCCCTAGTGAGCTGTAACAAGAATATCCCATTTGGGACAATACATGTTTTGAATCTTGGACCTAAACACTGAGGTTCCGATTTTGATGGATTACATGTATTGCGTCGCAGTGTGACCTGTAAATTAATTTTGTTGACTTATTAATGCAGACTTGAAGAGGGACGTAATGTGTCCATTTGGGGTTAACTTATAATTTTTGTCAGGCTGTGGAATCTTTGAAAAATTCTGTAAGCTTACACGACAGTGCAAGGGACGCAAGCGCGAAGAAGCATTAATGCCACTGTTTCCATTGCGTCCCTTCCATAAGGTTGCGTAAGCTGTGGCCGCTCATGAACGTTTGGCATACAATTTCAGTTTTACTTCTTCTTCTCTTCTTTTTTTTTTTTTTTTTTTTTTGGAGGGAGGAAGGGAGGGGGGGGTTGGATGTTGTATGATGTGTGCCATACATACCACACAAAAAAAGAGAAGTGTGCATGATCGACCAGTGATCATAGATCTACTTGGTCAGAGCACACAACAAAAAAAAATATGGGAAAGAGGGGGTGCGCTAAGAAGTGACTGAAAGCAATGCTTATGGAAGTCCTCCCCCCCCCCCCCCAAAGGAGGGCGTATCACATATTCCACTGTTCCAGCCACTCGGTGCATGGAAATTTAAATCTATGTCCCTAAGGGGGGTCCAGATATTTAGCCGGTGTGGACTGCTGTTTCGGTCTTGGCGACCTCGTCAGCACACCATTCGGCATACTGGTGGAAGGCAGGAACTTTTGCCTACCTGCAAAGCCACATTTTACTGTGGTGTCTGCAGGGGCATACATTCCATGCCTCCACCTAGAGCTAAATTTCCATGCACCCTAGAGAGAACCTAATAAAAGGGGGGAAGGGGTTGCAGTCGATATTAGTGTAGTAATAAATAGTAGAAAAAGTTCCTGCCTTTCAGTAGTATGCCGAATGGTGTGCTGACGAGGTCGCCAAGACCGAAACAGCTGTCCACACCGGCTAAATATCTTTCCTATCTTTTTTTGTGCTTTGACCAAGTAGATCTATGATCACTGGTCGATCATGCACACTTCTCTCCCCTGACAGTGCTTTTACCTACTTTACTTTGTAATCTTCCAAAAATATTAGTACTGGCAGTCTCCCCATTTCTTTTCATTTTTTTAAATCTGTTATAATGTTTGTTTCGGGTTTTTGAAGAAACGCGAACAGACGTTTGGTTTGGATATGGAAAGATCCATCTGCTCTTCATTAATATGACGCCCCTTTCAGGCTCCTCTTGCGGAACTCACCACTCAGCCACTCACCCGCCTCAGCAACTTTCAAATCCGGTCTGAAAACATGCCTGTTTAGTCTTAAATTTGAAACAGTGTAGCCACCCTCCCACCCCCTGTAGCTTTAAGTATGCTTTCCTGTCAATGAAATTCTTTTCTTTTTTTTTTAAATGGTTTGAACGTGCTTAGTTTGAGTGCCTGACGCAGTACCTTTATTTGTATGTTACTTAAAATGCATTTTTGCTCCCAAAATGTATTTGTTTTCTCAGGTGATTTGAAAGACGTAAGTATACAGCGCCTTGTTGGAGCCCATCTGTGGGGATGCTGTGTTATATAAAAGATTATATTATTATTATTAATTTTTTTTTTAATTTAATTTATATTTATTTATTATTTATTTTTTATATTATTATTATTTTTTCTTTTCTTTTCTTGGTTGTTGTTCTTGTTTAAAACGAGTGTATAGGTAGTGTGTCAAGCAAGAGGCACAGATCGCCATGCGCCCCCTCATCTAAGCTGCGGGGGATCATGACGATCTGTGCCTTTTGGCGTTTGTTTCAAAATTATGACTGCTACATTTTCTTCTCTTCAGCTGATGGAGTTCCGCGAGAAGATGGGTCAGATGCTGCCCAAGATTCCGAAGAAGGAGAACCCAGGACGAGGGGACTTTAGGACGGTACGGGAACTGTTCGAGTACATCATCGAGGAGGACAACAAGAAGAAAGGCGCCAAAGAATCGTAGCAAAATGAAGAGAAACTATACAAAAGACAGAAAACCTCGGTTACGTGTAGCTGCTGACATGAATTGTACGTACTATTGGATTTTAACGTCTTCTGGCACAAGATATGATCGGCGACGGAATACACGAATTGCGAAAGCAAGTGAACATTTATAACCCGTTTTATCGGCAAACGTTAGCCCTACAAGCCCTGAGCAGATCGCTTTAATCTCACTTAAGATTTGCAGAATGAAGGCGAAGGGAGATGGGGAAGGCGCGACAAGAATAGCAGAACGGTTGCAGAGTGAATAATTTCTGAATCTGAGGAAGGAAATGGCACTAATATCTGCCAACAAGAGGCATAGACTCTCATAAGCCCCTGCGACTGCAGGGGCTTATGAGAATCTATGCCTCTTGTTGACAGAAGGGGCTGACCGAGGGACTAAAAATGCCTCGGTTGTTCCTCACACTCAAATGATCAAAATGGCCCAGGGAGGAAGCAATCCGAAAAATAGGCGTATTGTTTTTGCTAATGTAAAAATGTGAGGGATATGAAAAGATTGATTTCAAATCATGCAGGCTTCTACGGTCACGGACATTGTAAGCCGTGTAATTAGAACACTTCGAATGCGCTTGTTTGTTTAGCCCCTTTACTACCGGAAACATGAAATGAACATTACCCTACTGCATGAGCCCCCGTAGTTGTGTGTGTAAGTTGGTGGGGGGGGGGGGGGGTGGGTGGGAGGAGGAGGGAGGGCGTGCATGATTTTTGCTTCCATGCTGACCATATCTGTGTTCCTTTTATCGACGGAATTTATTCTGTGTTGAATTTGCCGTGCTTTCAAAGGCGTAATTTTGCGATTGCTGTCCGTGAATGGGTTAAAGATTATTTGTATTTTTGCAATGCTTATGTAAGTGGACGGATCATCGGAGCATGCGTGCATGTGTGTGTGCGCGCGCTTGTGTGTTTGGGCGGGCGGTAGGGCCGATAGGAAATCTAGGATGTATTTCTTAGACTGCATTGTACATAATTTGTACCATATTTATGAGCTATGTGTAAACGAAATTATTTCCTTTGTGATTTGAAGTAAACGCGTTCGAAGCACAAAAGCACCTTGTAAAATTGTTTTTTTAATGCTATTGTTTGGTGTATTTCTAAAATGTACGTAATTTTTAACTCATTCGGGACGTGCCGCCTCTGGATACGCGGCTTATGCCGCGTATCCGGAGGCTGCACGTCTCGAATGAGTTAAACAATGGATGCAAATTATGGAGTGATCTGGTAGTACTGTAGACTAGGAATATTTTTGTTCACCCTTTGGCCTTGGGTAGCCGTTTTTGTCGCGATGATTCTTGCAGGAATCACCTCGACAAAAACCACTACGGACAGCCAAAGGGCTAATTATAGACTTTAACAAAATTACAAAACAAAAATTCAACTCAATGATTATATGAGATCCATTCGTTCAAAATGGGATCTCTGCGCGTGGAAAGGTCCGTACGCGCGATACCCACCCTCAGAAGTCTTCCTAGAGTTCCTTTCGATCTTTCGTTATATACTCCTTTGGATATTTCGTTACATGTTCCTTTTGGCATTTCGTTTTCTTTCTGTAACTTGGCTGTATCACACGCGTGTAATACAGCCCTGGTGAGTGAACGGCCACGTGTGCAAAAAATTGTCTTGTAGAAAATGTAGTCAACAAAAAGGTACGGGCAAACACGATATTGAAACTTGACCTACTTTCAGCTCACGTGCAATGACGCCACTTCATAGTGACGGCTGACATTGGCGTCATGTATTGCGCAAATACGTCATCACGCAGGAACATTTGTCAGTCTTGCATCCAAAATATTCACGTCGCATTACAAAGTAAATGACGTCATGTTCTTTGCCAATACACAATGGCGGCTGAGTTGTAGATAGTTGTGTGCCGAAAACCAACTCACATCGGATTTATGTCATGAAAAAGGTGAGTAAGAAATAGATTCTTACATCGATGTTAGGTAATACTGAGACTCAAACTCTCGTGGTCTCGCTTTCGCTCGTAGGATAAGGTTTTCAAACCACTCAGTATCACTTAAACACCGATGTAAGACTATAATTATATTCTTTGTGATATTTTGTTATTTTATTTTTTTTAAATATTATGTTACGTGTTCCTTTTGGTACTTTGTTACATGTTCCTTTCAATTTTCTGTTGATATTTCATACATGTTCCTTTCGATACTTCGCTATATGATACTTCGTGCAGCTCTTTGTCTTCTGGTAGACGGTTGTCCAGTGAGCCGGCTCTCGGCTGAGATGAATCCAGTGATCGATCATGCCAGACACGAACTGCCTGTAGAGAGAAACCTCTCGCTGAGACGGGCCCTACTCTAAGTCTCTGAACGGACCAAGGGCACCCGTCAACTTGCGATTGTTCTGAAATGTTCCACTTGACGCCCGTTGCCTAGTCACGCAATGGGGCTGAGAGTGTAGTCAGACTACTTGTGGGTCAGTCAAACGAGGGGCATATTAATGGCGTATGTAGAGGTTTTTTTACCCGTAACTTCGAATTGTTCTAGTCTAAAGCATGTTCTTACGCGAACTCTGACGATCTAGAGTTCACGATCTCGGCCGAACCAGGTTGGTTCATAATTGGACGATCTAAAGATACGGCGAACCTAGTTCAAAGTAGTTCACGAACCTCTGCAAACCATAGTTCGCTGTCGGAAAAAGTTCGCTCGACGTGTTGAGCGATCCAAGGCGAACCTTTTCTCTGATTGGTCAAAACTTTTACCCTCTTTCGCTTTGGAGATAAGAAGATAGTCACCGATTCAAACAACTACGGTGGACGGCGATATTTCACTCGTGCGAAGAACAAGACCTATTTTTATTGATTTGTGGGAGGCGCAACGCTGTTTGTGGGATCGCTACTGCAAGGAGTACAAAAAGAAAAAGTCGTCCAAATCGCGAAGCGGCATAGCGGCAGCCATTTTGAACACCTTCGCAGACAGTAAGTACGCTGAATCAAGCACTTCACTTAAGAAAGAGAACCATGGCAAACCTGGTTTGCTGAAGTTTGCCTAGGTTCGTTCAACCTCAATTAAGAAACAAACCAAAAGATCGCCGATCTTCTCCGATCTAGGTTTGCCGATCAAACGTTCGTCCAATTAAGAACAGCTCTTACGCCACTGCTGTCAGATTTGATCTAAATTGTGCATACAGAAGAACAGAATGAGATTTATCAAAGATGAAACTAAATACATTTTGTTCGCCACGTTGTAAACGCCGGTAACTCCGCAACCACTTGGTATTTTTTCTCTCCAAACAAACCTTAACCCATATACTGAGGCTAATGGCTTCAAATTTGTACACTGCCTTACAAGCTATATTATAGTACTTACAGATAATGATAGAGACCAATGGCTTTAGTTCAAGGATGGGGCCAGAATAACTTGGCGCCTCTAATCTAGCACTACCCTTGAACTATTTTAGTCAAACTTATTTCACACACTGTTGTATTCCGAATGATAAGGGTTAATGGAAAGTGTATTGTTCCTGCTGTGCATCACTTCGGTTACGAACGGAGAGATTAACCCTTTTAGCCCCAAGGTCCCATTTCTCAAATTTCGGAGGTATTGCCTAATGATTCTAATACCAGTTGCAGGAGATGGATTGACCATGATAATTCAAGCGTAGTGCCAGATCAGGCGTCAATCTAATTGGCACTACCCAGGAATTATCATGGTCAATCCATCTCCTGTTGTAGGGACTCGGGGCTAAATGGGTTAATAAGTTTCGAAAATAACTTGATGCACATTTTCAGCTGACCCGGTTTATCAATACCGTGAATCCTGCCTGTTCCAGTGAACCCTACAGACGTACCGGTACCGGGGCGCGCGAGGGAGGGTTCACTCGAAGAAACAGTCATAATAGTGAGGTTTCGTTTGCTACGAACGACTCCCAACAACGAACGACCCCGGGATAACCAACTTGTACCATAAGCATAGAGAACTTCACAGGCTCCAAACATCTCCAAGAGGCACAGATCCTCATGAGCCCAGGGGGCTCATGAGGATCTATGCCTCTTGGAGATGTTGGGAGTGTTGTCAGTCTAATACTTACGGCGGTAGATGATGGCTATCCGTACCAGGACTTCGGTCTCGTTCTTTAATGGGAGACGTTCGCTGCAAACGAAACTTCACCGATTGATCGGATGAACTACGCGCGCTTGACAGGCGTCTGTGGCTCGGACCTTTAACACTAATGATCCCCACCCGGGTCTGCCCTGGGGGACTTGGGTGGGGTTAGGTACTTTTTAGTTCCCAGGGTCACCCTGGTCAGCCCCACAGGGTGAGTTTTTCTCTCTATTCTGGGGCATGTGTTTCTGTCTACCCTTGGTCCATTCACCTGTATTTGCCTTTTTAAAACTCTCCCTACTGTCTGCACTGCCTGTAGCTCTTGATATTGGACCCCACCTGGGTCTGCCCTGGGGGACTTGGGTGGGGTTAGGTATTTTTTAGTTCCCAGGGTCACCCTGGTCAGCCTCACAGGGTGGGTTTTTCTCTCTATTCTGGGGCATGTGTTTCTGTCTACCCTTTGTCCATTCACCTGTATTTGCCTTTTTAAAACTCTCCCTACTGTCTGCACTGCCTGTAGCTCTTGATATTGGATGTGTGTTGCTAAATGGTCTTAGCTTTATTTAGGCCCCATGTGTTAGGTTTATTTAATGTATTTGACCGGCTGGCGACATACATTCAATGTTCTGTTTATTTATTTTTTTCACAAGTAGTGCAGGCACGTCCTGAGAAAGCCTTGTTGCTGTCGGGACGTTAAGCAATGTACAATCAATCAATCAATTTAACACTAATGAACACTGATGCGGAGAAACGGACACCCCAAATGCACATGAGCAGTTCTGTCCCTTAGGGAACCGGAAGTCCCACGTCACATGCGTGACATGCTGTGCCAATTCGGTCGATTTTGCATTTCAGTTCCCTCCGGCTTCTGGCGGGAAGCGTCGGCAGAGGAAGCTCTTTGCTATACGATACCGTCACGGTCTGTCAGATCATCGATATCTCACATGTTGGAGGACATGGTTTGATGTTGGTTTGAATCCTGGACAGGAAGAAATACTGGGATTCGTACCGGCGCTGCGATTTGCGTCTTGTCAATTTTCAACGCCGCCAGCGTCAGGTTATGGTTCAGACATGACTATGATAGCGTAAGGACTGAGTGCAAATAAGGTGTTTACTCAAAACAGGTTCAACTGTATAACCAGACACGTTTAGCACTCGGAGCGATAACGCTGGAATCTAAACATTTGGATTTGTCCCGAGAAGAAAGAAGAGTCCGTTGAAGCCGAGTCATCTCTTCGCTGACAGCAAGGACAATATACATGTGCATTTGTCAATCCAGTTTGTCCACCCGGCCCACACTTTCTTCTTCCTGTTTTTTTACTCTGCATTAGAGCGCAGCTAGCAGTAGCATTTCACAATGAAGTCGCTTCGCTTTACACATCAGTGGACTTGGATTGGATTTCTTGACAGACCAGTTATCGACCATGACTGTTCCAAACGGATGGTGCCAGAGTAGCTTGGCGCCAAGCTACTATGACACCACCCGTGAACAATCATGGTCGATCCATACCATTTTGTACTGTCAGGACAGAAGGGGTTAATGCGAATGAAGCTTCATAATTTTACCCCAGGACCGAAATCCTCAAAATTTGAACTTGCCCTCTGAAGGACTCTATTACAATTCTAGAGAAAGATCGGGCATGATAGTTCAAGGGTGGTGCCAGAATAGCTTGGCGCCTATGGGCGCCAAGCTATTCTGGCATCATCCTTGAACTATCATGCTCGATCCGTGTCTTGCTGTGGTGTGTCTGGGCTGAATGAGTTAATGTCGAAGTTCATGTATCACCAACGTGGTGTTTTGATTGTTTTCCCCTACAAAAGACACGGTTACTGTTTGTCAGTTAACCCATATCATACTGAGGCTACAAGCTTCAAATCTGTACACAGCCATATGCAAGCTACATTATAGTACTTACAGATAAGGATATAGACCAATGGCTTTATTTCAAGGGTTGTGCCAGAATACCTTGGCGCCTAGAGGCGCCAAGCGATTCTGGCACTACCCTTGAACTATTTTAGTCAAACTTATTTCACACACTGGTGTATTTCGAATGATAAGGGTTAAAACGCCAACAGCAACAAACCGGTGTCTGACACCCAGTCTGGATTGCATGATTTAAAAAAAAAAAAAAAAAAAAAAAAACTTTAACAAACATTTTAATACGTTCCTTGTCATCGGCTGAAGTGACGTCCCTGAAACTTTTACGCATTTACTGCTGTGTGACATGAATGATGCCAGTAAGAGGCATAGATCCTCATGAGCCTCCTCAAGTGCGGAGGCTCATGAGGATCTATGTCTCTTGCAGTTGGGTGGTGTTTGGTGTGTTCTGGCAGTGACGAGGTTAAACAAGAACAACAGTAACAACAAAGCGATGTCTGACAGCCAGCAGAGTAATTATTTTGTTGGCAGGATTGCGACTTTCTATTTCATTCAATTCATCTCTCTCCAGATGTGTCGATGACGATGTCAATGCCTAAACCGTTGTAAAATAGTTTCATTTATTCTCTCTCTCTCTCTCTCTCTCTCTCTCTCTCTCTCTCTCTCTCTCTCTCTCTCTCTCTCTCTCTCTCTCTCTCTCTCTCTCTCTCTCTCTCTCTCTCTCTCTCTCTCTCTCTCTCTCTCTCTCTGCAAGTTTGTAAAATGACGATTTGTTTTCTGTCAAACCTTTTTACCGTTGAAAAATAAAGTTTCATCATCATCTCTCTCTCTCTCTCTCTCTCTCTCTCTCTCTCTCTCTCTCTCTCTCTCTCTCTCTCTCTCTCTCTCTCTCTCTCTCTCTCTCACACACACACACACACACACACACACACACACACACACACACACATGTGCGCATCTCCAAGAGGCATAGATCCTCATGCGCCCGGAGTGCAGATGAGGATTTATGCCTCTTGGATATGTTTGGAGCGCACGCACACACACGCATACACACACACACACACACACACACACACACACACACACACACATCGACGCGCTTTGAGAAGAGCATGCAGGTGTACTTAGTATATCATCTAGCTACTTTTTAAATAATAATTAACTCATTTTTGCAAGTTTTGGATCCACTATATACTCCCATCAAACAGTC